>RCIC01000003.1:0-600000 GCA_018883505.1 Ceratosolen fusciceps | reverse complement strand
ACAACAACAACAACAACAACAACAACAGCAGCAGCAGCAGCAGCAAAAATAATAATAATGAGCGGCTAACGGACTCTCGCTCGTTCCCTTCATTTATATTTAATGGTTCTTAAGAAATCGGCAGCCGTCCTGCTTCTCGGCCACGAGCAGAGCATAAGAAAAAAAAAAAAAAAAAAAAAAAACAAGATAATTCATTTAAATAGTCGGGAAAAGGCATCTTATCTAATGAGGCGCAATAAAGTGGCGAGCCTCCGATTCTTTCGGATATTATCCGAGTAAGAATTCCGGAGCGAGGAAGATGACTCGTTTGTTGACTCCCCTCCCCCCCCCCCCCCCCTCTCTCTCACGCAAACTCTCTCGCAAACTCTCTCGCTTCCGATCGGACTGAGAGTAAAAGTGGAATCCCGGTCCCCGAGGCTTTGCCCAACTATTAATTACAGGAGCTGCGGGGGCGTACCCCGCTCCCATTACGTAAGCCGACGGGGATTGCGCGGCGACTCTTTCCCCCGTCATAGTCGAGCTGCCAATGTTATCCATGCCCTACTACCACTACTGCTACCACCACCACTACTACCGCCACTACTACCACCACTGCCACCACCACGACTACCACTACCATTGCTGCTACTAATGTGTACGTGTCGAAGCGGCGGGACTAATTACCGGATCAGCCGCAAGAAATTCGGTGCACCGCGGCATCATCAGCCCTCCCCCTCCCCCAACCCGCCCCCGCGGCCCCGTCCTTGCGGTTTCGTAATTTCACGCTTCCAACTCCGTTCCCGCGCGCCTCCCGCTGATTAAAACATCATTTTATTATTCATCCAGTCGCAGTGAAAATCTTATGAGAACCCGCTCGGGCTCTCCTCCTCCTCCACCTCCTCCTCCTCCTCCTCCTCCTTTATTCAAGAATTTACTCGCTCGAGGCTGAGCGGAGCCGAGAAAAAACGAACCGTCACAACGCGGATGGACTTTTTTCGTCCCCCCCCCACCCTCCCTGGCCTCCTACGCCATCCACCCGACCCCTCCGACCGCTGGCGGTATGAAAATTCCGCGGGCCTTAATAGTCTTGACTTAATAACTACGTGCGCGCCACGCTCCCTCGCATCCCTCACCCACCCCTCCCCCCTCACCCACCCACCCGTCATATTACCCTTACGCAATCTGATAAGATTAAATTTAGAAATTCTTATTACGCGTTGGTGCTGGCTAAAGATTATTTATTTATTTTATTAGAACTCTTGGTGCCGGGTCGGCGCAATTGTCTGTCGTCACGTCACCGGATGACATTACATGGTCTTTTAATACCTGCATGCGAAGCCGCCGGCGTTCCAGCCACCCCCTCTAATGAAAATCCGTATTTTCACCACGTATTTTCGCCGTTGCACCAGCGAGAGAGGGGAGGGCGGGCGGACGGTTGGCGAGGCGAGGCGTGGAGGAGGGTAGGGGGCATCTTCGCTGGCATCCGCCGCATTCGTTGTATCGACGAGGTCGTGGAAGTCGGGTCGGGTCGGATCGGGTCGGGTCAGCTCAGGAAAGCCCGTGAATTTTGAGACTCGGAGCTGGCCCCAGACCGTTAATTACGACCGTCGGCTATTACGTCAAACAGACAAAGAATAAAGGGCCTGGGGGCTGGGAGTGGGAGGGAGGGCAGAGGGGGAGAGTCGTGGCTCGAGGAGACGTTAGGTAAGTTGTTGGGCGTAGCGCAGATCGGAGGAGCAGTGCCCGTGGAGAGCGGATTGGCGCGGCCTCTCGTCGTCCCCGGGTACGGTGGAATCAACCATTTCACAGGACCTTGGCGTCAAGCGTGGCGTCGACCTGGCGAACACGGTACCCGGCAGCCGTGGCTTAAGTGGCCTTTGAATCTAGCCGGGAGAGCGACCCTTTGACCGTTAATCGCGACTCGCCGGCGTGATAGTGCTGCTCGGGGTTGCGCAACCCCGGCCACTTAGCCGCGCTCTACGCGTACGTTCTCGAGCGAGGCAGTAGTGGGCCGACGGCTCGCGGCATTCGATTCCCCCGGTGATTTGCATCGGCGGGAGATGCGAGTCGGGGGTGGGGGGATTGGCTTTTCCCCGTTTTGCGTAACCCGACCGGCTCTCGGAGATCGCTGATCGCCGATTCTTTCGTCCTACCACCCTCCTGACCCCCTTCCTGACCACCGCCGACCAACCTCGTCTACGTCACGCGTAAGCTTCCCGTAAGCTCCCGGTGGTCCCATCTCTCCCGGGGCCCCTCATCTTACCGATGGCGGTGATGACTCCGTCGCCCGGTACCCGTCACCCTCACCCTTACCTAGCCTAGCCGATTACGTTCCAACATTAGCATTCATTAGCAGCGCCTCGTGCGCTTGCGCAACCCGTCTTTATTATTATTACTTTCCTTAGGAGTCTGGCAGCATTGGCATTGGCGGCAGCGTCTGCACCTCAGTCAGTACCCTCAAACTATCTCCATTTTCTTCTTAAGTCCCACGAGCTGCGAAGCATTGGAGGAAGGGGTCTGGGGGGTTTAAGGGCGGGGGGGGAGGTTTTGAGAATAACCCGGGGAACGTAATGTAAATGCACGTAATTTACATCCGTAATGAGTAAATAGTCGCCAATGGATAGTCGCTCCTAGCCTCCACCGCCCCCCCCTCCACCGTCCCCGTCCCCGTCTCCCCTCATTTTAGCGCCAAGCAATATAATAATTCCCAATGGTTGCGGCTCGTTAAAATCGAAAGTCTCGTTAAACCTGCACGCAGATGCAGGCGAACGCGTTTTACGGGGCGGTGGCGGGTGACGGCGATTATGCCCCGACAGGCCAAGTGCATGTACCTAGTACGCGAGCATCGTCGCGACATCATCCGCTGGCGGGGGATGATGATCATGATGATGCGATGATGATGCCGTGAATGAACGGTGGTCCATTGCCGGTGGGACGTACGGGGGGGGGGCAGTGCAGGCTCGGCAAGTGAAGCCGCTAAGATCCAGGCTCAATTGATTCACGAAAGCCGTTGACTTTCACTCACTGGGGATTATTTCGGCTCTCCGATTAAATTTATTACATTCGAGGCTCGCGCTCTCTCTCTCTCTCTCTCTCTCTCGCGGGGCCGCCCGAGCCAAGTCATAAACCCCGAGCCATATACCTCGCGCTTCCCCCCCCCCCCCATCCGAACGATTAATGCCCCTGCCGTGCAATCTGATTTCTATGATTTTTATTCCGAGCGATTTCAGACGCTGCCCACCGCTTTCGACACTCCCTCCTACTACTCCTACTCCTACCCCCCCCAAAGTCTCGGGTCTCACGATTCGTAAGAAAGACCGTAAAGGCCCCGATAAATGATACCGATTACATAGAGTTACGTTACGTTAGGCATTCGCCTAATTCGAAGGACGACGACGACGACGACGACGATGACGAATCGTTTGGGGTTATTTATTTAGTTACGATCGTCCCATAGATATAGCCCCCGGCAGCGATATAAACGAGTTTATAAATAAATAAATAAACGGGGCTGCCGCGCTCTGTACTCGCCAAGACCGTCAAAGCAATATAAGGATATTACGCAAGCCTTGCGGCAAGGAAGCTTGGCAGCGCACAATACGTCACATTTACGTATTTTATGCCCGACATTTTCTCCGCTCTCCCGGTATTATTATTAATAATTCTTTATTTACATTGGCTTCTCGGGAACCCGAACTCAAGGAATAACTAAACTACTTCATTACACGAGCTTCGTGCACGCGCACGTGGGGGGTATAATTACGATTGCGTCAAGTGAGTTAGCTGGCCAGCCGCGGAAGTCCTTAATGAAATATTCCGGGAAGGAAGGAAATAAAGCTTAAAAATAAGTGAAAGTCCTTTAGCGAATAACGTATCGCGAGCTTCATAATCGCTTAATATTTTCCATTACATTATCAAAACAATGGCCGCCAATCAAAACGGGCCGGCTGCTCACTCCTATCTCCCGTTTACTACGTGAAACTGACACTTTATAGAAAACCAAGCACTTGCCGGGGGGGGGGAGGGGGCGATTCGGATTTAAGCTCGAGCCGGCCACTAACCCCGTTAGCGTACGTTATTAGCACGCGCTACCGGGTGAAGCGCATCACCTCGTATCCCTCATATCTGGGAATAACCGAGACCCGGCCGTCCATCCGACCATTCCCGTATAAATGTAACGTGTCGATGAATAGAAACCGATTGAGATTATTGGTTATAAAAATACGTTAAAACGCGGTAAAGGAGGTGTAAAAAGTCGCTCGAGGAAAGTTTTATGTCCGCGGTCGGGTCTCGGGTAATTTTGGCGTCGAGGAAGGCCGTGGCTCGAGCCATAGCCTCCTCTCCAAACACCTTCCGACAATTTAAACATCTAAACCAAATGAACGATTCTCCCCCAGTAGTGGAGTGGAGTGGAGTGGAGTGGAGTGGGATCTTGTTGAGTGAGTCGTGTTGAGAATCGATGGCTTTTGTTTGCCGGGCATTTAATGGCTGCCGGGCTCAAAACAAATGGATATAAAGGAAAGCATATAAAATCACGGCGATTCGTTGTTGTTTTTTTTTTTTTTTGCCCCCGCGATAAACGTTCCCTTGGCGAGGATTCGCGGAAACGTCGCCGAGTAATATAAATATAAAGAGAGAGAGAGAGAGAGAGAGGCAGGTGTGTCCGAGGAGTCCTAGCCGACTCGGGGGAAGATAATTGCCCGCGAGCTCCGATGGAGCTGTCCAGAGCTATTCCAGCTATTTATATATAAATTTCTCCAATAATAACTCAAGTCCACGGCGGGCCTTCGTTCCGACAAGTCAATTTACCTACGCTTAGTTTTTTATTATTATTTTTCTTTTTTTTTTCTAAAGCTTCTCTCCGGTCGTCTCGTCACTCGGCAGCGGAGATCGTGAAAGCGGCTTCTCCTCGTAAGAGCGCCAGCGTCAATAGATCGAAGGAATCGGAAGAAGCGCAAGTAGAGAGGTAGCGGTAGAGGTAGGAGGACTCACCGGCTGGACGTGGGGAAGCTCCGAGTGGAGTATCTCCGAGTCGACGGGCTCGCCGAGCTGCAGCAGTAGCAGGGGTAGTAGGAAGATCGTCCCCGGATGGGATGGTTGGCCGCACATGGTGGCGGCGAGGTTGGAGCTTGTTGCACGACCGGCTGGGCCCTGAAGGACGAGTACTGGGCTCGTGAGGACGCGCTCGGCCCTGGGTCACGGCTGGTACGGGTCACGGCTGGTACGGGTCACGGCTGGTACGGGATGCGGCTGGTACGGGATGCGGCTCGGGCGGGCGCTCGCTCGCGACGGGTGGAGGGGATGCCGGTTCGCCGATGAGCGGTGCGCGGCTTTTTGCCGAGTTTCGGCGCTGCTGCCAGGTAAAGATCGAGACTGCGGGAGATCGGAAAACGCCAGGGAGTTTTACTTCCCAGGCGGGAAGAGCCGAGGTCGGGAGGTGGGAGACCGTGAGCGGACGGTGAAGGTAAAAGCCCGCGACGTGGCTCGCACTGCCCGCGGCCGAGCCTCGGACCTCAACCGTACGCAACTCACACCCACACGGACCCGGGGATCCCAAACACCAAGCCGGTCGTCCTACCGACGGACGTCCCCGTCCCCGCCACCGTCCCCGTCCCCGCCACCGCCTCCAACCCCAACTTACAACGGCCTTCCTTCCTTTTCTTGGACTTGGACACTCTCCCTTTCGATCTCTATCCATTTGCTCGAGTCCAAGTCGAGTCGCCCAGGACGAGACAATTGCTGCCCCCCAGCCCCCAGCCCATCGACACACACACACACACCCGTGCTATCGGCGTAATATCGTTGAAACGGTTCGCAGCCAATCGGCGAACGGTCCCGCGGTTATACCCGTACGACGATACCGACAGGACGATACCGACTTACCGAGCTCCCCACTCCGAGGAGCTCCAATAACCCGGAGCGGGAGCCCGGGAAAAGTCGAAAAGTCACGAAGTCGACGTTCAATGAGTCGACCGTATAATGAAAAACTCTTTAATTATAGGCCTCCGTGCATTCACTCGGGCCAGGATCTATCGGCATTCGATGTTTCCTACATAAATCAATGAGATATCCTTATCGATTCCCCTCATTTCCCCTCATTTTCCAGCAAGCGATAAATACTTTTCCTTCCCATTCTTTTAAGAACTCCGTGGTATTTTTCACGAAAGCAGACTCCAGCCAAACGTCGGTTATTCTATTTTTACCCGTATACCGTATTTATACTCGTACTTATACTCGGATTTATATTTGTATTTATAGTCGGGCGCCGGGCAAATAACGTACTTGCCGTGCAATTATTCCCGCGCGAAGGACAACGAGGAAGATCTCTTCTTTATCCTCGTAATGTCGTAATGACGCCTCGGTAGCGAGCATTTAATGCAATAATACCTCGGAATCCAATATATTACCGATAATATCCAATATTACCGATCGCTCAAGCGCACCTCGTGCCCCGGCAAATCATATGTATTTACAAGTAATTGTAAAGAAAAAGAAAAAAAAAAGAAAAAGAAAATAACGCGCAGAAAAATAAGGCTTCAGAGGAAAGTCAAGCCGGTTGTTGTTTTTTTTTTTTTTGTAAAAAGTAACACTCGTTATTAAGTGGTGGAAGAAATTTATTCTATTATGTCGTTACGGCCAATAATATGTTATTTATTATCGTAACCGTTAATTATTCCACGATTGTATTGTATCCACTGTGTTTCCTCGGCCGTCAAATTATTGGCTTTCGAAAATAAAAAAAAAAAAAAAAAAAAAAAAATAAAAAAATAAATAAACTAAAACTTACCGTCATTGTTATTGTTATTGTTATTGTTATTGCGACTGTCGCGATGATTGTTGTTGTTGTTGTTGTTGTTGTTGTTAAGGTATCGGCTTTGGTATATGTAAATTACGTGGTAATCTTATGTATTTGTAATGGAGGGACGTTCGAAAATGTTTAAACCTCCTTCTCCGGGATCTTTCGAATTGCACGAGATGACGAAAAGTAATAAGATCCGAATGAATTCAAATCATCCCGATCAATTAAAATTTTAAATGCCTTCGCATAAAATTACAGAAATTATCATTATACGCTCCTATCCGCATTAATATTTCTCGGACCTATATATATATACATTTTAAAATAACATACTCCTCTAAAATATCTGGGGTCCGAAAACGTATTCGCTCTCTCTCTCTCTCTCTGCGTCTCGCACGCACGCATATAGACACACTCGCTCACTGATGCAATCCACAAAGCTTTCTTTTTGACGATTTCGAGGCACAAAAGGAAACACATGTATACCCGAGCGCGTAGGTATATAAAATTTTTTTTCTTCCCTCGCCTCCTTCTCAATATATTTACTATAATTTTCACGGATTCGTATTCAGATAAATAAGGTTAATAACATTATCTTATATAAGAACTGCCGCATCTTTCGTAACCTAGATCCGCAACGAGAAATTCTTTAGATTCTCATTTATTTTGTTTATTTTCTTAACGAGTTGAAACACGTAGGCGAGGAGAGGCAGCGGTTCGTCGGAGAATTGAATTTTCTACGGCCCGCGTCGAGTACAAAGGACATAAATAATATATACGAAAAAGAAAGAGTAAGAGTAAGAGAAAGAGAGAAAAAAAAAGAGAGGAATAAAACGTAGATTTTAGAATTATGGGATATCGAGAGGAAAAAGTTCTCCTTCTACACTACACTCCAGCGTACATTTCGTTTGTAATGTTGTAAATAATGTATCGCGCGGCATGAGGAATCGACGAGAAAAAAAACCTCGCTTTCCGGCATTTAATTCACCCGGGCCGTTAAGTTGTTTAATAAGAATAGTAAGCCGTGGGGTGGCGGGTGGGGGGGGACACTTACTATTTCTATTACCAATAAATTTCTAGTTTATTAACTGACAAAGTAGCAAAAACTTATCGCGCCCCGTATCAATATAATAAATTTAATGGAAAATTCTGAAAACATCGGGATCCAAATTATTTATCCAGACAGCAGCAGCAGTAGTAGTAGTAGTAGTACAGTCAATACGTATAGGTATAGTGAAAGTATCGTATCGTCGGGGTTATATAATCTCCCGTGCGTGTGCATACGTGTGTACCCGTTCGGTAGCGCATCGCCAGTTATTTATTAGCTCATCCGGGGTTTTTTTCGAATCGAAAGCGCGGGATAATTAATAAGACTAGAAAACGAAAGGTAAATAAAAAAAAAAAAAAAAAAGCGAGACAAGAGTGGTCGGGATGGACGTTGGGAATGATCGAGGACTTTCGGATCGCGGATGTAGATCGAGAGCACGTTTTTCGATGCATGATTTTCGATCGTAGCTCTACGCGTGCTTTCCTATAGGGGGGAAGCAGCTTCCCCCCCCTCATCCCCCTTCACTTGTACTTCACAGATATCCACGAATATCCGTATGGATTTGTGATGATTTTCGGGAGCTCGAGAGGTAACGTTAGGTAACGAGGTAAACAAGGAAAGCACCACGTGAGTACACGGGCCAGAATCTACCACAATCTCTATTACAATGCCGACAATGCCCCTGTCAGTTATTTTTATGAGGAATAGTCGAGTATGCGACGGAGCATTTATCACTCGGCCGGTCAGTATCTGACTGACTTTGACGCTTTTAGGATCCATCGGCTTTGGATGTTGCGCAAAGCGGCCAACGTCCGTCACATGGAAATTAAATGGTCTTCCATTACCTGGCAGTATGCTAATTAAATGGATTACATACAGGCCAAAGACGGGTCTCCTTGGCGCACAGCGCGGCATAATTAATGATACCCCATGGATCTTACGGGATTTTACGAGAGCGCGAGTGCTTTTTAAAAGGCCTGGTTTTTTTTTTTTTTCCTCGTCCCTCCTCGCATTGTCTGGCCGACTGTTGTGAATCCATTTTTCCTGAGAAAACGGGGACGGGGACGGGGACGGGGACGGGGACGGACCCCGACTCGGATGCATTGCGAAAGGTAATTATTACACGGCCTCGTAATAAGAAATGAGCGGCTGCGGGAGCGCCGTTCCTTCTAGACGAAGCTGCAGAGAGAAAGAAAAATAGAGAAAAAAATAGATTAAATAAAAGAAATACTTACTTATCGACATTGACAGTCTCTCTCTCTCTCTCTCTCTTGCGTCTCGATCCTTCGTCCTTTGCAGCATTGCAGGATGCGACCCGGAGCCTACCCTGTTGTGCGGCGGCGGCGGGGGGGGAGAGGGAGAGGGATTGGCAACGGCGCTAGGAAGCGGAGAGGGCGGGGTAAATAATACGCTCGAGCGAATAGAGCGCGGATGAAAGGCGAAATATATTTTTTTTTTCGATCTATTAGCCTATGATGTTCTTCGCTTGCGAGCCGTACAATTAAACTGTCCCATTATCCGCTACTCGAGCTGGCACATGAAAGCTGCCCCCCCCCGCCCTCTTCCTCTCCTTTCAGCCTTCGCTTACTCGCATTATTCGGCTCAAACAATGGCTTCTACATTCGCCCGCTACTATTGCGTGCCTCTCCTGTTCCCCCTACCCCACCCCCTTCCCCAATCCAACCCGCCCATCCTCACTCGGCAAGGATAATGAATTGCTCAGTGTCACGTATCGGGAGGTTTTCGAAACCTTTAACTTTTGACTTTCGTTTTTAACGCTCACCCGATCTTACCCCAGTCCCCCCTTACTCCACCGCCGCCGCCACCACCACCCTCCCGCCCCCCGCTCTTAAATTCATAATAATTTTTATGGAGAAAGGCTGCAATTTAAGTACATGTAAATACGGGGATCGTGAGCCTCGGAAGCTCGGACGCGCGAGCCGACAATGGGATCCATCAACTGCCGCCGAGGACTCCGTCCCATCGGCATTTCCCAGAAACCACCGAGACTCCACGACGCTTTCACGACCTGTCTCTTTTCTTCCAGTGAGCTTGAATGTCCGAGGAGTGTGCGCGCGTGTGGCTCGAACGAGAACGAGAAAGGATTTCGTCGCCCCGTCGCTCCATTCAAATTATCCGTGAACGTCAAGGACCACCCGAGATACAGCCAATCCGTAATAAAAATGCCACGGGATGCTTTTCAAAAGGATTGGATTGCATTTAAGAAAAAAAGCCGACCTGGGGCCTCTCGGGTTTTAGTAATAACGGCCGCTTATGGCTAAGATCCAGGCTTTTTCGGTAAAACGAAACCGCAAAGAGAAAAAAAAGAAAAAAATGATATAAAAGGTTAATCTTATCCTCGTGGTGGAGGAGGGGAGGAGAGGCGAATTAAATTTCGAAAGAGGCACCTCGTCGTAGTCGTAGTCGTCGTCGTAGTCGTAGTCGTCGCCACCGCCACCGCCACCGCCACCGCCGAGTCATTATGCCTTTCCCGAATCTCGTGAAAATCTCATCAGAATTCTCGAGTATTAATTAACCGAGGAAAAGCTCCCAGAGGAGGACTTTATTAATTATTATGATTAATTTGATGAGCCGTGGGGAGCCGTAAGGACAGGGCTATCCCGAGCACCGGGAGTCTCTCCAAGCCCCTGTAAGTTGTCGCCCGGCTTTGGGGCGACAACACCAAGGGCCGGCCCAACGAGTTGCCCGACGACTTCCCTTTCGACGTCCGCTCCAAGATGAAACACGAGACACAGGGTAAGACGTGGCCGTTGTGAAAATTAGGTATACGAGAGGGTCGGGAGGAGGATCGACAAGGGGATTTCGCAGTCGACGTTAAATCTGCTGGGCTATACTGCGGCCTCGGGTTATATTCCGGCTGGCGACCGCAGCCAGAGTACCGAGAGGCCCAACAATAACCTCCTCGCAGCAGCTCCCCAATAACCCGCGTACGACCATCTCCCGACCCCCGCCAATAAGGAGCTAAAGCAATTCTGGCTTAAAAAAGTTAAAATTGTAATTTTACGTCGCCGCAATTGTCCTCGTAAGCGGGTACGTTTTTCTTGGTTTTCCCCAGTCCGTGTCCACTGGTCCCGTGGAAGAGGAGCAGCGCCAGCTCCGTGTGGAGTTGCGCGACTCGTAACCGCATAACCGGCGCCGCGGCTAAAGGCTACACTTTGTTTAATAATTACGAGGCCGTGCCGTGCACCCTTGCCCATCGAAACAGCTAGCTGGCCTACCGGGCCCGGTGTGACGAGGGCGGGTGGAGGGGGGAGTAGCGCTTTTCCACCTACGTGATCTAGGTACGTGCGAAGCTCGCCTCTGTATCCGCTTGCGACATCCCGTAGCTTATACGCTCATACAGCTTTCGAAGATGGTACCCGGACAATTATGAGAGATGGATAGATAGAGAGAGAGAGAGAGAGTCTCCGAGGCTCTCTCTCTCTCTCTCTCTAGTCTCGTAACGGAAAATTATATTGTCTCGATGTGATTTTCCGCTTTAGTTGACCGACGGGCAATGAGCCGAATAACCCTTCTGCTATTAAAGAGCTTTTTTACGGAGGCCGTTAAAGTTCTCTCTACATCTCATAATTCTCCGCGTCTTGGAGGATTTACGAGAAATCAGTTAGACGTCTATCTGGTCGTAGAGTGGGGACGAAACTCTCCTACGAATTTGCATTACGTCTCTATTAACTCTTATAATTCTGCAATTTGTTTCCTTTCGTCCATTTTCATTCTATTACTCTTTATACCTCCGTTGCAACGAGTCGAGGCAACGGGCGTGAATAAATCATATCTCTCGGGGGGGGGGGGATTGTAAAATACTCTTCTACACAAACGTTTCTTCTAGCGCATAAAAGAATAATATATTGTGCACAAATCACATCGGACATCGAGAGTCCACACGCACGCACGCACGCACGCACGCACGCACGCACACCAATCGGTTTCCCCGTTCGTCCAATCGCTTCCGCTTCAAGCAATATAATTCCAAATGACAATTGGCATAATAAATAATTATCGATGAGCTCCCCCGTCAATGCGTTTCGTTCATCGCCGTCTCTTTATAAATACTCACTTACTCATCGCCGATATATACATATATATATATATATATAAATTCAATTTATTCGCGAAAAAAAGTTCCGATGTCGAAAAACAATTTAACTCGAAAAACGCATCGGCCATCAAAGCTTCGCTCGAATATTTATTAACAATTAATCAAAATTATTACCTCACGTAATTCAGCTCGCATAATTTAACGTTTAACCACATATACATACGCGCTTACGTATATATATATATATATATGTATATATTACGTCTTTATGTAACAGATTTAATGTGAAAGTTATTAATTTACGTACTAACACCAACTTAACGGGGTTTCACAGCCTCCTATCCTCAATCTAAAGTAAAAAAAATAAATCCATCTACGTGTTTTTTTGTTTTTCTTCTTCTCTCTATAACATATTTCATAGACTTCGCGATTGCTTTAATTCCGTCGGGTATTTAGTATATATATATATATATGAAAAATCTCGGCATCGATGAATATTCAAATGGATATTGATTTCAATATTAAGAAATCGCATTTTATCTGCTCTCGTATATAATTACCTGCAATAAAACGAAGACTTTCACTATTTTTATACAGTTTTGCCCGGTCGGGAGTAGGATTTTTTTTTTTTAAGCTCTTTCTTCTAATCTCTTATCTAATGCTTGAAGCTGCGGGAGAAAACTTTTGTAACGCACTTCACAATGACAACGAATATTTATCGTGAGTAAAAATATTTTTCTCCTCGGTACCGATATAATGCACGATCCCGATAGATTTCCGAGCAGAGATTGTAACTCTTACACTCTTACAGAATACGTTCTTGTCTTCTCGGGGAGAAGTCCTATACATACTATCCTGTATTTAGAATTCTTATTTAAAGGATTCATTCTAACGTACCAAATACATCGTAATATTTGTCCGAATACATTAATTATATCCGGGGGATCTAGCGAAGAAATTAATTCAAGCTGCCCTATGAATATACGAACGCGTTCGAGATAAAATCACAGCACATAATGTTATATTATATATATTTAACGATATCGCGAGCGACCAAGTTTTCTCCTCGCAATAAATTCTAAGAAAATTATCACCCACCTCAAGATAAAGTGATCCGACAGCTCATTCGGAGCAACAAAAATATTAAGTATTTATAGCTGCGAGAAACAAAAAAAAAAGAGGAATAAAGAAATACAAATATAAATAAATATAATTATTCAGACAAAGTATGGTTAGAACTTAATTAAAATAAATGTACTTGTAATATCAGAGACTTGTAATCAAAGAATTACGATGAAACGTACGATTAAAAAATCGTATATAACTCTACTGGCGCATTAATTTAATGCATTGTTAATGAGATCTGAAGGAAAGTTACTTTATTATCAATTTATCATCTTGTCATTCGAATGCCAGTCATATTAATCCATACGATTTCTATGGATATTAAGAAATGATATCTTTCTATTTGACGTTCTATTTGCCTACGTATCATTTCGGTTCTTATTTTATATTTCAAGATAGATGTCACTTTGAAGCAATTAACTCATTCAATGACTTATCCTCAGTCCCAGTGTTTAATCGATATTTACGTTACCAAGAGAAAGGTTTGCTATTTTAAAAATATTATTATTTCGTACATTTCAACATATTCTTCTGAATAAACCGTATATTGGGCAATTGAAAATTTCTTTCCGAAAGTATGATCAGCTACCGATACGAAAAAATCTCTACATTACCGACTGATAATAAACGTCCGTTATCACTAAATAGAAATTTACAAACAAAATCAGTCCTCGGAATTTCAGATCCATAATTCAATCGTACATTTTACGTTATCCTATTGTTTATTACAACGAAACCGATGAATCGAATTTACGATTAAAATCGTAATATATATACATATATCGCATATAAGAATTGTAATAAATAAATAAAATAAAAAAAAAATAACGAATACTATTCATATTCAATGTAATAATAGTCATTGAATACAACACGAAACAAAAATCCAACAAAATAATATATTGACATGCTATTAAGATGATATTTTATCTATTAAATTCTTAGAGTATTGATTAGTAATTTTGTGTGAATAAAATGGGAATATGGGGATAAAATGGGATAAACAAGTTGCTCTTTTTCTTATAAAGTTGTGTTATTTGATAATATATAATGATCAACAACAATTTTAGAGTTTCTAGACATACGGAAACGATTAATCCTAAGGAAAATTATTTACAAAAGCTTTTCACGACTACAATAATTAATAATAATTAATAATAATTAATAATAATAAAGCGATTAACAAGTATTATAATGATTTGTTTGTACAGGAAGTAATAATTTGGTAATGATAAACAAACATTTTTCGAATATACGAATATCGCAGGCAGTTTCCTTAATTTTAAAAGTTCTAAATAAAAAAATAATAAAAAAATAAAAAAATAAAAAGCTTATATGAAATCGGGGACTTGATTGTGCGGTCGTTAGTATTTATTGCTTTAAAGGGGAGCCTAAAGAAATCCGCGGTATGTACAAATAATCGCCGTTACTCCAACAGCACGAAGCACATACATTTTATAAACAAATCCGTCGGGGGGAGGTGGGGTGGGGCACTCGAAGCCTCTTAATATTACGGAGGAAAGAGCGGTAAGGAGGTAAGGTGGGGAGGGGAGCTTTTTTTTTCGCCTTGTATCTCCGATTTAGAAAAAATACGATCGAGGCGCGGACGAATATTGTTTCCGTGACGGGGAGTGGCCGTCGATGCGGGCGCCCCGAGCCTTATTTACAACAAATTGATCGTGTCCGTTATTCATTTATAAATAACGAGATAATCGACGGGTCGACGACTGTATTGGTTAGAGAGAGAGAGAGAGAGAGAGAAATCCTCGCGTTCCCGTAGCTCTTGTATGTAAAGCCGCGAGCTTGTGGACTCTTGTGTGCGAGCAGGGGGTCGCGATGACGGGTCCGAGCCAAGGATAGATCAAGATCGATCGGGGGGGGGGGGAGCTTTTGTACGGCTCAGACTTTGGTAGTCGCGAGGAGCTTTATGTAATGTGCCTTGTGGGTGATCTCGACCTCCTGGGCCGGCATGAAGCACTGGGGCTGCGCCGTGTCCTTCTTCGTCTTCCTTGTCAGTAGGCTCCTGCCGACGACGATGACGACGACCACGAGGACGCAGAGGACAGCAGCGAGTAGTAGCAGCAGGGCCTCGTTGCTCTGCCGGAAGCTCTGGACCTCGACGCATCTGGCCTTGCCCTCCCTCGGCCTCTCGCTACCCTCTTGACCCTCGGGCTCGTCGAGGCTCGCGCATACCCGATACCTGCCCGGCACCAGGCCCGAGAGCGTCGTCGGCCCCGAGCTGCAGTTCAGCCGCCTGCGGTGCACCTCGCCCGACTCCGCTGCGAGCACGTCCAGGTCGAGCATGCAGTCCGAGAGGGCGTGTCCGGCCATGCGCACCTCCACCTTCAAAACGCGCACGTTTTACGTATAATAAAGAACGTTTAGGCTTAGGGACAGAATGAAGTAAGCGTGTAGGTAAGGTAAGGACCTGGAGGTAACCGTCGCTGGAGACGTTCACGTGGACGGTGGATATCTCGGGCTCGGTCATCGACTGGCGCTCGTCCGGCACGAGGTGGAGCGTCTCCTCGAGGTCGATGATGTCGCTGCAGCCGAGGCCGAGGGACAGCTCGTCGTAGCCGCTCGGGACCATGAGGACGACGCAGTAGCGGTACCTGTGACCGGCCTCGAGCATCAGACTCGTCGGCAGGCTGATGGGCAGGGAGCAGGGGTCGCGCATGAGCCGCGAGTCGCAGTGTATCGGGCTCGAGGCGATCTGCACCTCCTTGTCCTCGACGGCCTCGTAGACGATGAGCGTGTCGCAGGTGTAGCGCTCGGTGCAGGGCTCCACGTGCCAGAGCATATCCGCCCCGGTCGACTCGTCAAAGTGAAATTCCTGCCGGCAGTACGTAAGAGTCCGAAAATGGTTATATCGAGCCGATTGGCTGGCTCACGGTCAGGGTGAACCGGTGACTCACGTTGAGGGTAAGCTGGGCAGCGGCTAGAGGGAGCCTCGTCATTATGGGTGGCGTCGGGTCGCCGCAGAGTAGACTGCCCGGCGAGACCTGGGTGAGGATGCCGTTCTCGAGGGCGGGCGGTGTCGCGCAGACCGCCGAGAGCTTGTCCTCGTCGTCGAGGCTCGAGTTGGCGAGCCAGTTGGCGAAGTCGAGGAGGGTGCAGTCGCAGTTGAAGGGATTGTCGGCGAGGGAGAGGCTCTTGAGCCTGAGCTTGGAGGTCGGCAGGTCCGCGGTTACCATGCTGATGTCGTTGTCGTCGAGCCGTAGATTCTCGAGGCTGCGCAGCGGCACCACGAGGTCCGCGTTCAACGAGCGCAGGAAGTTGTGCGTCAGGTCGAGGATCTTGAGCTTCTCGAGGTGGGCGAGGGACGAGCTCGAGACCGCGACGATGCCGTTGTACGCGAGGTCCAGGTGCGTAAGCGTCGACAGGTACTTGAACGCGTCGTCCTCGAGGACGTCGATCTACGCAAGGGCGACAGGAGCTCGGCTCAATTATACCTGGGCAGACGTATCGAGACCAGGAGACGGAGCACGGGATCGACCGATGGTTATTGCCTGTGGAAGTGGGTTGGGAGGTGGTGGACGGGAGGTGGTGGAAGGGGTCACGGGTCTCTTTCGGGTAAATAAAATAAAGCGAGGCACGAGGCACGAGGAGGAGGAGGAGGAGGAGGAGGCAGGCAGGCAGGCAGGCAGGCAGGCAGGCGGGGTTAATTAATTGGACGGCGGGACGTAAGATCGAGGGGTCTCGGGGATAATTAGAGAGCCGGGGTATGCTCGTGGCGCATACCTGGTTGTGCGTCAAGCTGAGGGACGTGAGGTTCTTCAGTCCCATTAATGCCCCCTGTCGGACGTTTTTTAGCTCGTTTTCGGCTACGGTCAGGTAGCGTAGCTTGGGCATAGCCGGGATGAGGTGCGGGCCCAAGGGCCCGCTGAGCAGATTAGCCGAGAGATCGAGCTCCTCCAAGGTTCTGAGGCCCCGGAGGGCCGAGAGGGCCGAGACGCTCAGCCGGTTGCCGCGCATCTTGAGCGATCGGAGACTCGGCAGGGAGACGAAGGCCTGGGGCGAGAGCTGCGAGATCAGGTTGTCCGAGAGGTCCAAGTACGTGAGGTTGCTCAAGCCCTGGAAACGTAATTGCCAGTCTCGGCTTAGAGTTAGTGTCCAGATTCGTCCTATCTAGGCCAACTAAGGGATAGGGTTGGGGGTGGTCTCGGCTCCAGGTGACTAAGGGATAGGGTTGGGTTGGGTTGTGGGGGGGTGGGTTGGGGTGAGGGCGAGGCGCGGCACGACACGGTACGGCAAGGTACGGCACGGCACGGCACCATTACCTGAAAGGACGTGGCCTCGAGGGTCTTGAGCTTGTTGTGGGTGAGGTCGAGGCGCTCGAGGCCGACGAGCTTGGCGAGAGCGGCGATGGGCACGCTGTCGAGGAGGTTGTTGGGCAGCCCGAGGGCCTGGAGCGGCCGGGCCAGGCTCGTGAAGGCGTTCTCGTTGACGCGGCGCAGCTCCCCCGTAGATACGACGAGGCCGTGCAGGGCCACGTCCTCGAGGAAGTTGGCCGGCAGGCTCGAAATCCCGGAGAGCGTTACGTCGAGCAGGGATATCATGCCCGGGCGACTGTGGCGCAGGTGGAGGCTTATCGCCTGTCGAAAGTCAGCAATGGTCTCGGTATAAAATTGCTTGGCTGATTAGACGGGGGGCACGGGTCGGGATGGACACGGGTCTTACCTGTAGAGCCGTCCCGTCGCCGATGCACCTGAGCGTGTGGGGAAAGTCGCAGGAGCACTCGAGACCCGCCGCGGTGATGCTCGGGCACTCCCAGACGATGTCGCCCATCGGTTTCGGCCTTTCTTTGGTAGTGGTCGCGTTGACCTCGGGCTCGGCGCCGCTCGGGCTCGCCTCCTCCCGTGGAGGACGTTGGCCGTCGAGCCCGGGGATCGGCTGGTACCCCGGCGTAATTGCCGATGCTGGCTGCGTGGCCGGCCCCGTGCTTGTGGAATAATTAAAGCTACCGCCGGGGGAAGGGGCCGCGGTCATCAGCATCGCCACTACGAGGAATCTGCCAAACGTATCCGGCATTCTGAAAAGGATCATCGTGCATTCTTAGTAAGCGATAGCCGCATCTCATCAACGCACATAACCTCTCGCCCTTCTTATCTCTCTCTCCCCCTCTCTCCCTCTCCCTCTCCGTACCGCCTCTCTTCACCGTCAGTGGGTATTATCATTGAAAACGCGCCCACGGAGCTACGCGGTCATCCCCAATGACCATCGTCAGCGAGTTTTCGAGTTTTACTCGTGGGCGGCAGGCATGAATTACGAAAACTCCTCGCCTGACAATTAAATCCCCAGGACAATGAAACGAGAAGCAAAAGCTACGCGGCTCGGCGACTGACTAGACTTTTCTTCTTCTTCTTCTTCTTCCCCCTAATCGCACTGTCCTGCAGTTTTTTTTATATAATAACATTATAAATTCATTGTATATGGTAAACAATTTAAGTATTTGTCGCTCGCTGCCATTTATCCTTAATCCTTGGCATCTTCTTAAAATGCATTTTAAATAATGAACTCACTTAATAATGCTTTTAGAGGAGGAAAATCAGGACGGAGAAAGAATCTTTTCTTAAATTATTCCCACGATTATGCAAGTCGCTTTTTCTTTTATTCCAATTCCCCTCCCCCCCCTCCTTTAAACGATCTCTAGCCGTTCGTTTCCCGATCTTGAACGCGCGTACTTTCTTATACGCGGTAATTCCCGTAAATCACGAGTCTCTGTATTATAATTTTATTTCCTTCTTTTTTTTTTATTTTTTTATTTTTGTTGTTGTTCTAATTATACTTGCAGATACGGTGTAGTGCGTATCTACTAAGTAAATAAAATAAGCCTGAGAAACTTACAAATTACGCATTCAAATGATAAAAAGAAGAAAAAAAAAAAAAAGAAAGAAAGAAAGATAGATAATTCCTCAGGTGGGCTAAGCGTTTCTTTCTTCTTCTTCTTCTTCTTCTCTTTTCTTCTCCTTGTTTAACGTAATCTTGGCTATCGATCGGGACTAACTAACAAAAGTATTGTAGCCGAGAAAATTTTCAGTCCATGAAAAAGAAACCAAAGAAACTACTCACTTACTAATAGAAAGCGATAAATAACGAACAAAGAGGTTGAATATACTCAATAAAAAAAAAAAAGAAGAAAAAATCCTATAATTTAATACACACGATAACGACCTTTCTCTCAAATTGCGTACTAGAATCTTTTGATTTATTATGTATTTCTATATAAAGACTTGTCCTCCTAATAGATTTAATTTCATGGGAGTAAAAAAAAAAAAAAAACGTAATTACACGTCGAGACCGGACATATTCATTGTAAGAACCGCATTGAATGACGATAATAATAATAATAATAATAACAACAATTGTTACACAATGACGTTTGTTTGTCTTTAATGTCGGTAAGTTTCAGTGGCAATAGGTTAGAAAACTCAAGATGAAGTGATAAATTGAAGGGGAGAGAGAGAGAGAGAGAGAGAGAGAGAAAAAAGAAAAAAACATAACCATAAAAAGATAACAAAATTTTTGTATAAAAAATTCTAGTGATAATTCTAATAAACAGAGAGAAATGAACCATACGTATTATGTGAATTTGTGGCTCGAGGCACGGAAGGATTTGGAAAAAGTGATCATAAGCGACGATAATCTGAAAAATGCCGAGCCAATAGAGGAGCGCGAGATCGTCGAGAGCGAGCTGTTCTTATTGTATTTTCGGTAAACAAAAAGAAAAAAAAAGAAAAATGGTCGTAGTGTTCGGTAAATCGCGCGGGGCTAAAGGATATAAAGGTATCCGTAATATCGGCAGGTATAGAAGGGTAGTGAGGTCGATGATCGTCTGCCACGACAATATCATTCAGCCGCAGATACGGGATTTCGTCCAGAGGATCCTCGAGCAGGCCATAATTCGCATGCTGGAAATCCGAGGCGAAATTGTAAACTTTAGCTTCTACGACCACCCGTAAGTTGCAGCCGAGTGTCTGCGAGCGCGACATCCCCTACCCTACTCCCCTACTCTCCCATCCCCTACCCCACTCTCCCCCTTTATTAAGTAATAAAAGAGTGAGAGTAATGAACGGTCAGGTGGCCGAACGATGTGCTGCTCGAGTACCAGTGGACGATGGACGACGTCGAGCTCACCGCGCCGATCTACAATCTCGCGATCAAGATCGCCAAATCGGAGCGGCGTAGGCGGCTTTTCGAGAACTACCTCATTGGCTACAATCAGAGTTAGTACTCACGCATATTAATGATTCGTATCCGTGAAAGCGTGGCAATTATGGGGTAACGAAGCTTTTTATCGTATAGTCAAATACGTATTATATAATGGAACGTGTACGTAGGTTATTGGGGGGGGGGGCATCGGGAGGTACGCTGGCGTAACGATAGATAAAGTAGATCCATCCGTCAATGGATCCCTTGTATGAATCACTTGAAAAAAAAGTAAATCCTTTTCGTTAGGCGACGACGACGACGACTCGTACGATCAGTCCGAGGAAGCCAATGGCGAGGAGACGGGTGCCGAGGATTACCAATCGATCGAGACGAAGGCGCCGGAAGACGACAAGTCCAACGCGTCGTCGAATCTGTCAGAGGTCCTGAAGCCACCGGAAATAGACGAGGAGGCGGAGCGCAAGGCCTTTGCCGAAGTAATCTTGCTGATCCAGAGCCACGAGCGGGCCAGGGTCGGCAGGAACATCGCCAAAAATAGTAACACATCTCCGTTGTTCCGCAATATCGCGATCCCCTTTAAATCCCCTTTAAATCCCCGATAAATCCCCGATGATCCAACGGCTCTACAAATATATATATATCTATACGAGGCTCCATCTACTACGTAATCAATGGTCGCAATAGTCGCCCGACGTTATTTTACATGCCATTGGTCGGCCATGGACGGATAAAGCTCGTCGGCAAGGAAGTTGGAGGAAAATTACGTGGACCTTGTTAATTACTAATAAACTTTACGTGAATAAGTCCGATAATGTAGCGGCGGCATTCGATGTCTCGAACAATCGGTAATTAATAATACAAGAATTTATCATTGTGGGGATAATGGGTCCGCGTCGCTGCCCAATTGTCCCGAACGACAATTATACGTAAAGCGCGTGATCTGGCATCGGGGATATGAAAATTTTTGTTTTTTGTTTTTGGCTTACGACGATTTCCAATTAATACTTGAATAGTGAAAATAAATGTACCACCGTTGACACGTTTTCGTCAAGTTGGCTTTGAACGAGGAAAGACCTGGGTTCGGAGAACAAGGCCTGCGCGACGTCACGCAGACCTACTCGTGTAAGCAATCCATCGCATAGAGAGACATAGAGAGAGAGAGAGAGAGAGAGAGAGAGAGATAATCTGACTCTTGGGACAAATTTACGTATTAGAAAATTATACTCTTTTCTTTTCTTTTCTTTTCTTTCATTGACGGGACGTGCCGTGTTGGTATGTTGGTATGCGATCGTCGCATCGGCGTGAGGGGGTGAGAGAGAGAGAGAGAGAGCGACAGGGTCAGTGTTACTCGGGCCCGTCAAGCCCCATAACGTCTGGAATCCGGATGCCGATATAATAAATGCGCTTAATTAGAGTCGTGGGCTCCTGCGGCCAATGACGAATATTATAAATAGTATAAATAACTGTCGAGGGGAAATTAGCATTTGTCCGATTCGCTGGCTTTTTTCGTATTATTATTATTCGTACGAGCCGTTGCATATCTGTAAAGCTATTTTTACCTTTTACCTCGATATTTACGGCGCGGAAGCTTGTGCGCGGCGTTTTTTTTTTTCTTTCTTTCTTTCTTTCTTTCCCCCTCCCTCCCACCCCCCTCTTGTTTTTTTTCCTTTTCTTTTTCTATATTCCCACTAGAGGAACGATCCCACAGGGATACGAGTATGACATGACGGTCGAGGAGGGAGGAGGGTTATTGGGGTGGGAGAAGGAGGACGAAGCTATAAAAAAAAAAAAAAAAAGAAAAAAAAATAACGTGGATATTAAATATGCAATGATTATCTGATAATAATTTCGTGTTGCGTTAAAACGTGGCTGTCTCTCTCTCTCTCCGCTCTCCGCTCTCTCTCACCGCTCTCGGTTATTCAGGAAAATATTGAGTGTTATGTCGGAGCGAACTAAGCTGTAATATTTATTATTCAGGTACGGTGTCGTGTGCGTGCGCGCGTGTCAATGGGTGTCCAGTGAATTTATGGCATTGTCAGGAGGAGGAGGAGGAGGAGGTGATGGTAGCGGGACGGGGCGAGGCCGGCGGGAGGGAGGGGGGGGGAGGTATTCGGGTGGGAGCGATCGAACGTTACGAAGGATTAATAGGAGAGGCGAGAAAGAAATGATTTTCGGAACGAGCCGTGACGAATTGAAAAGCCCGCGGTCGAGTGGGCCGGGACGGCTGTGGGGGGGGGGCTGGCTGGCGAGTGGTTCGACCGTTATCTGCGTGGGCGCCTGCGTCGCCCATTGGGAATCATCGAATCCGGAGGCGAAACCGGATCCCTCAACTTACGCCTCCCCCTCCCCCCAACGTATATCCCTGGCTTTTCGGCTCGCTTACGCATACCACGACGAGTCACGACGAACTCGGGACTTACGTCCTCTGCCGCTGGGCCGGTACTCGAACCTCCTGAAAAATACCTCCGACTTCCGGCTTTCTGAAGTTTCGCTCCCTCCCCTCCCCCCCTCGCCCCATCCACTCTGCGCGTATCTCTGCATCTCGTTATCTCCCTCCATCGTCCTACCTCCCTTCATCCCCCGCGTTTCCCCCCGGACCCACGCCTACACAGGCGCTCGCTCTCGTCTGGCCCGTCCCTCCCGTCCCCACCCGCCCCGAGCTGCCCGTAGCCGCAGAAATTCACCGGATTTATGGAACGGAGAGGCCATAATTTACGGGAAAACACGTTTCTCGCTTAAAAACATTTGCATACCATTATGTTAAATACGCCTCTTTTGTATTATCGTATTGAATGTTATCCATCAATCGACTCTTGGCTTAACGAAAAAATAAAGGCTTCCTCCTCTTCCTCCTCTTCTTCCTCCACTTCCTCTTCTTCTTCCTCTTCTGCTGCTCGACAAATACACCGAAATCCGCAATGCCCGTTTGTCAGCCGAAGCAGTCAGGCCGCTTATTATTTATCGAGTTCACCCCTCCGCCCCGCCAATCACCGACCCATCCCTCTACCTCCCACCCCCCTCCCGTGCCCATCGAGTATTAGCCCCCGTTCGCTTTCCCGATGCAATACAGGAGCGGTACGTTATTTTCAGCGGTGTATAAAAAAATGCTGAGGAGCAAACTGGACTCGCCGGACTACGTTCAGAAGAAAGTCGATCCCAAGTGGCAAGTCATCGCGGCCATTATTATACAGAAGGTCTGGAGAGGCTTTTCCACGCGTCGGAAGCTGCGTGAGAGGAGTCGCGCTTACCAAGAGGCGATGTTCATGACGTATAAGAGCGGGGGCAGCGATAAAGCCGCTCGCCAGATCGACGAGATCGTTAAGGAGACGTCGCACATGCAAGTCAAGGCCGCTAAGAAGCTCGATAAACTAATACGTGCGGAGGAGCAAAAGGTCTGTTTACGCACGCGCGCGTCTGCCCATGTGTGCCATAAAGTCTTAATTGCATCTGCGTTAGCCATTAATCGCTACTACTACATCGCTATATCCGAGTGCTCTTCTTTTTCCTCCGAAATCCCTTTACGAAGTGCATGGGGGAGGTCTTTTGACCGATGATTGGATTCCTTGTGTGGTTGTAACAGCTCTTGGACGTCCGGGGCCCGGCTCTCGTCGACGACATCCGCGAGGAGCTGCGCCTCTGGTTTTTCGACTGGTACGAAAAGGCGGGCTTCTTCGATTACATACCCCCGGCCGAGTCGGGTGGCTCGCAACTCATAACGACGGGTGAGGTGCGCACCCCCGAGGAGTATTACAATAGCCTGAAGGCCCAACCCCCTGCCCCGGTCAAGGACGACGAGGACGAGGATGCGAAGCCACAGGCAGACACTGGCTGGTCGATGCAGGAATCCAAGGTCGTTAGCCTGCTGAAGGACTACAACGAGGAGTACCTGGTGAAATGGAGTCCCCACGAGAACGAGATGCTCGACCCGGAGGCCCCGCTCATCCAGCCCTTCATCGTCGAGGAGATCTGCTACAAGATGCAGAAGGAGATGCGCGAGATCGCCGACGAATCCATGAGGATCGAGTTGGACGTTCTAAACGAAGCTCTTGCCCTCGATCGTCAGGGTCTCGGCGTCGTACCTCCCAAACCCCAGCAATTCCCACGTACGTCTTTTACCAATTAATACGATATCCCCTCCCCTCTCACTCCCTCTCTGTCTCACTCTCTCTGTCTCACTCCCTCGAATGCACGCGAATGCATTATACGGTGCGCAGACGTCCAATATAACGGAGAAAGGTGTGTGTGTGCGTGCGTGAGAGAGTAGAGAGAGAGAGAGAGAGAGAGCCATGGGGACCAACTTTTGTATGGATTATCCTTGAAACTGGTTAGCCATCGTCGAGGAGGAGAAACCCCCGTGCGATAATATCCTGCCACACGTGAGCGATGACGATCTCGCGATCGAGCTCATGCGCTCGGAGGTGCTGGTCGATTGGCCGGAATGCCGACTGAGCGACTGGCCAGGCGTGCCCACTTACGGCTTCCGTGGCAAGGAGAAGATCCCCCGGCTCGGCGACCTGAGACACGCGATCATGGACTACTGCGTCCTTCCCCTCGGCTCCAAGACCATTCACGCCCGGGCGCCCTTCAACCGATCGATCTGCATCTGCGGACCCCCCGGCGCCGGCCAGCTCTTCATCGCCCGGGCGATCTGCAACGAGGTCAAGGTCGTGCTCAATAATAATACAGCCGGTTAATAGGGATCGGGAGTCGTGTGCCCGAGTCGAGGGGTATCCGTCCGACGATAACCCGAGTCTTGATAAGCCCTTGTGCCCTGGCAGGCGACGGTCTTCGATCTCTCGCCGATGAAGCACAGGTCGCGCTACAAGACGAGGCGGAGCCAGAACCGACTGGTCCAGATAGTCATGAGGCTCTCACGAGCTTTCGCACCCTCGATCATCCTCGTGTCCAACGAATGGGCATGGATAAACGACCTGCGGCCCGAGCTCATGCGCTACCAACCCAAGCGGTTCACGCCCATCTACAAGAGACTCATGAGCTTCATCGAGCCCGGCGATCAGGTTTACTACCGCTCCTGCTTACTTTTCTTTATCACCTTAGCGGTGCGAGGCGGAGCCGGCGGCTAGCCGCCGACCATCCCTCGGAAGTCCTTCTTTATCTATCCTCTACCCCCCCTTTACCTCTCTCTCTCTCTCTCTACCGAGGAAACGGTCGTCGTATACTTGCCGACTGATTTTTCGCCTCCACCAACGTAGTCGTAGTCCAAGTCGACGTCGACGGGGCCGCGGCGAGGATTCGTGGAATAATTAGGGTGACGCGGGGGCATCGAGTTATCGGAGCCCCTTCGCCGGTGGAATAACAAGCCGATTAACATTTAAGGGAACGTGTACTTGTGCGTACTTGAGAGAGAGAGAAAGGGCTCCGTCGCATCGGTAAATAACAGTCGTAGACGACTTCCAGCCAGCCGGTCGGGAGGTGGGCTGGGGTGGGGCGGGGGTTGGGGGGCTGGTGAGATCTTTCGAGCCAATATCCATGCAAATCCTATGAATCACGGGGACGTGGAACGAAATCATAAAATCTAAGCGAGTGGGAGAACAAAGATACGCGATAATAGTGCTGTGCGGTGCGGTGTGGTAGGGGTTGGGTTGGGTGGGTGGGGACGGGAGGAGGAGGTGGGGGGAGGGGAGGTGGAGACAAAAGTTCAGGCTCACCCACACTCGGGAAAGAAAGTCGAGCCGCACCGGCTCTTCCCTCCCGTTCATTCATTCATTCGTTCATTCATTCATTCATTCGTTGTAACGGGCCGATCGTCAGGCCGATGGGCCCCGGAGCAGCGTCCGAGAGAGACAGAGAGACAGAGAGACGGGAGAGACAGCAGATATAGAATCGTTTGCTTTTCGAGTCGCGTCCTCGAGAGAGCGATGCGTTAATGGCCCTATACGCGTACATGCCACAAACGACTGCGGGACGTGGGGCCTCGTGAGGTGGGGCGGGGGGGGCGTAGGGTGATCGACGAGGAGACGGTGACTGAAGGGCAGAGGAGGAGGAAGGACGTTGGCGACGACTGCGACACCGCCGTGAGTCGGAGTAGTAAAGAGAAAAAGACCGCGCGCGGGGTATCGGCGTGGGAGGGAGGTAGGGAGGGAGGCGGCCAACGGATGAGGAAAGGTAAAGTAAAGTAAAGTAAAGGAGAAAACAAATCGGCATTATATTCGCACCGTTGCAGGTTCTCTTTCTCACGGCGTCCTCGGAGCCATACCTCGCCAATAAGTCGTTCATCAAGAGCCACGACAAGTTCATAATAATACCGGTCGCCGACTACGGCACGACGTTCCTCTCTTACAAAAAGTCCCTGCTGAGCGAGCACGCCATCCCGAGGGACTTCCCGGTATCCGGGCTAGCGAGGGTCGTCACCAAAGACATGCCCCTCGATTACGTAGAGGCCGCCCTCGAGCACTGCACGAAGATCGAGAGGCGGATGGATTATAAGAGGCGGCCCCTCAAGCCCGAGGAGGTCACCGACATACTCATGAGCTTCGAGGACAGGCCCGAGCCGACGCAGCTCGAGCTTTTCGAGAGCTTCCGCTTGAAAATAGGCCTCGAGAAGAAGCGCGACGACCTCGTCGAGGAGCTCAAGCAAGACGAAATGAATAAAGAAAAGGGCAAGGATAATTAATAGGAAGTGGTGGTGGTGGTGGCGAGGTGGTGGAGGAGGAGGACGAGGAGGAGGCTTGACAATATCGCGCATCCCGGAACGTTTAATTGGTCATCCGCTACGCGAACGTCTCTTCCTTGGTTGTTCAACCACCTCCCCCTCCCCACCCCACCCATTCCCCCTGCACCACCCGAAGCTTCCGACGCCACTGTCCATTGTCAGTTTCTCGTTATGTCCAGCTATGGAGGAAGCCCTTACGCAACGACGCAGTAGTCGATGCTATATGATGATAAGAGCGCGGACGTCAAACTCCTCCGCTCTCTCTCTCTCTCTCTCTCTGACTTATGCGAGTGGCTTTAACTACCGACGGAGTCAAGAACGAGGGCACACCTTCACCAGTTGCTGAGCATCCGACCCAAATGAAATAAAAGAGAAAATCCTTAATTTATTCGAAACGTTGAGGGGCGGGGGGGAGGGGAGGAGGAAGCGAGAACGACGGTCTAGCCGATCGACGTCGGCCGTACTATCAGGAATCGCGATAATGGGATCGGGATCGATAAGTTTGTCCCCCGACTATTGCGTGTCGCCTCTTCCGTCGGCAATCCCGGCCCTTCTTCCGACCCTCCCTCCCTCCCTCCATCCCCACCCCACCATCCCGACTAAAGACATTTGTCTCTTCGAGGGCGATTGGGGACGGGAGAGTGGGGTTACGGCACCACCACCACCACCACCAGGCAAGCAGGCAAGCAGGGCAGGCAGGCAGGAAGAACCGGTTATTTTTTTTTATTTTTTTATTTATTTTTTATATCAAATATTGCACGGGGGTCCTTGGGACGTTTTAATTATGAAACCGGCGCTGCTGCTCGGCGCGGCCCGTTGAATAATTGGCCTCGGCTCCGAATGACGACACGAGGGCGGGTAGGCGGGTAGGCGGGTAACTGCCGGAGGCGGAAGACGTGGTGGTGGTGGCGGAGGTGGTGGTGGCGGAGGTGGAGGGGCAGGAGGAGGGGCGGCCGATTTAGCGAAAGCCCACGGCCACACATGTAAATGCCCGCTCGCCGCCGATTTACGGATCCTTGTGCGAATGCAGCCGAGCCGTTCTGGCCGCTGCGTTTCATTCAAGTTCCTCGGCCCACGTGCTTCCACTCCTCTCGCCTCCCTCCGCTCGCCTCTCGCCGCTCGTTCCACCCGCGCTCCCTCCACCGTCACCCTTTCGAAACTCGCTCCCTCGTTCCCTCTCGCCGTCCCTCGCACCTCTCGCCCGCTCATTATCCAGCTCCTCTCAAGCTTAACGTAGATCCGCGATCGCGTACAACTCCTCCTCTCCCTCCCCCCCTCAATAATAACCCCAATAATCTCGTTAGCGAACGGCTTAATCTTCTTCTTAAAGTTAATTCGTAACTCTTAATGATACAAAGGAGACAGACGCAGAGGAGGAAGCTAACGAAGAATAACAATGAGAGAGAGAGAGAGAGAGAGAGAGAGCGTATTATTGCGTATGGGAAAGCGTATAGGCGTACGGACCTGGTGGCGGCTGCTCCCGCGTCGATTATCCTGAGGGGTCCGGGTGTCCGATGGTCGGTGGCCGCGTCCCCGTAGCCGCGAGGTCGCGCATATCAGCCGTGGTGGTGGTGGTGTGGTGTGCGGGGGGTGGGGCGGGCGTAGGAGGAGGCGGAGGCTCGTTGCAACCCCGTGGACGTGGATCAGGAGCTGGACGGTCGCGGCCCAACTCGGCGATATACTCGGTCTTTGAGACGCGGCGAGCGAACGGCCGGAGTCGTGCGGAGCCGCCGACGCCGTCGCTCCCGTCGCCGGTCGCCGTCGCGATCTTAGCCAGCGGTGGGGAGCCAACGCGCGTGTCCCTCTCGTCGGGCTGCACATAGCATGGCCATGTATGGAACGGGAGACGACGTTCACCGGCGCGGCCCTTACGCCCACCTCCGCCAGCCGACGGCCGGTTGTGGGTAGTCGAGAGCCGACTGACTACCTCACGGCGACCGACGACCGGCGACCGACGACCGGCGACCGACGACCGACGACCGGTGATCGGGGGGCGGTGGGGTGGGGTGGGCTCGCGGTGCCACTCCGCGATGAGGAAGGAACGTCGCGACGGAGACGGGGGGGGGGCGGAGGTCGGGTCCGGGTGAGCGGACGCGAGAAACTCGACTCGATTCCCATGCAGCGCCGCCCTGGACGACCGACACTGCCGATCCACTACCGAATTACTTTCTTACGGCCCTGGGGACCGGCAGCCTCCGCTCCCATCCCTCGCTCTCTCTCCCCGATTTCTCGTTATCGGCTAATCCCTCCATCCCCCACCCAATAACCCCCCGACCCTACTTTTTTTCCTTTTTCATTTCCTTCTCTTTTTTACGAGATATATATATGCCTCGAGCGCATTGCCGCTTTCTCCACCCCGCCCACGCGGAGCCTGCATATCCGATCGCGCTCGATTAACGACAATGTACGACGGGTCGTTCTCAGCCGCACTCGCTCGCCCTTTGCAATCACTTGGAATCGATAAAAAAAAATAATCTATTTATCTGGCGTCCTTACCTCTTAATCCCGTGCTCCAGCAGCAAGAGCGGCTCCTCGGCCGGCAGCCCTTCGACTCACAATTCCTCGCACACTCAATCACCTTTATTACTATTATGAAAACCACTATTGCGTAATGTACCACGTGCGCGCGCTAAACACGTTCCTCCTCCTCCTCCTCCTCCTCCTCCTCCTCCTTCTTCTTCTTCTTCATCTTCTTCATCTTCTTCTTCTTCTTGTTTTCATTATTATTATCATCATAGGCCGCAGGATTATAAAATACGTTTCGAGTGCGAATGCTTTAATGGCCTTGGAGCTTGAAAAGTTATAGGCAATTCGATTCGTACGGTTCGTTACGTATTTGTAAGACGTCAAAGTAACGTGAAATCTAAAACGTCGCGAGGGACGTGTCTTGATTCGTGCTTTCGCAATAGGCAAGAGCCGGCAATGACGCGATAATGACAAGTACGAGAGTACGCGAGAGAGAGCACGGGGTGTGTCGCGTCAAAATAAGGAAATAATAAAATAAAAAGAGAGGAAAGGAAAGGAAAGGAAAGGAAAGGAGAAAGAAAAAGTAGGTGGAGTGGGAGGAGGTAAGAACGCCCACGTAGTAATTTTACCATTGAGCTTTGGCTGGCTGATATCACGGTACTCGGCCATCTGCCCCCTCCCCCGAGTCCTGTATTTAAATGCAAATTATAAAGAACGGCGAGTGCGTGCGTGCGTGCGTGTAGCCTCGTCGGCACTTAATCCGACCGCGATCGACAGCTTTTATTCGAGGAGTGAGCGAGAGAGAGAGAGAGAGAGAGAGACGATCTCGTCGGGCCCACGCGCATCCTCCCGCGATCGCGGAGACGAGCTTCGAAATCCGCCGTGATAACCGATCCGCCGGGTGGTAGTGGTGGTGGCGGTGGTGATGGGGGGTGGCGGAGGGAGGAAAGACCGCGTGGGCGTCTGCCTCAACTCGTTAGGTCGTCCGTTTGTCCGGTTGTCCGGTTGTCCGGTTGTCCGGTCGTCCGGTCGTCCGGTCGTCCGGTTGTCCGGTTGCCGTACGATACCTGTGCTCACCTGTCGGCGACCGGAGCCGCGCCGGGCTTTTCACGCAGCGACGGGAAATTCGCTTTGTTCGAGTAGGCCCCCCCGTCCACCGATTGATAAAGCACCCCGCAGGCGCGAGACCCTCTTACCGGGCAGCTTGGCTCCCCGGTATCGACCCGGCATCGATACGGAGGCGCATTAGCATCCCAACCGGGGTTCCTTCGGGTCTTGCGCCTCCACCCCCCCCCACCCATTTCCCTCCGTCCCTCCAGCGGCAAGATTTATTTATTTTATTCCTTCGCCCAATAACCGCTCGTCCGGTTTAATTGCCGCCGTCAACGCCGTCAACGCCGTCAACGCCGACAACGCCGTCGTCGCCAGGAAGTCAATGTCCGTCCGGTCCAAAGCCCATTACACAGCCTCGCCCTGTCATCGGCTCGAATTCAGTACCGGCATCCTTCGTGGGTTATTTTCGTAGAATTCCGACGACGAGGGGGACCGAAGACCAACGCGATGCACGCTGCAATTACAATCACTTCCCTCTTTTTTTTTTTCTTTTCTTTTTTATTTTACTAAACGCTCCCTATTCTCTTTGTTACACGTACTCGTACAAGTGGAATTTTTAGATCCCGACTCGCCAGAATAAAACGAAAGCGTTACTCCATCATTACCATTATTACCATTATTGTTAACAAGAGGCTGCTATTGATAAGATCTATAGAATATATATATATATATACTATTTTTTTTATAACAAAGCGAGGTATTATTGGGGTTGTTGTTGTTGTTGTTATTATTCTTATTAATAACGTTAAGGAAAATAAATTAAAATTCTACGCCGACGACTCCTCGTTGGTTATTATTACATTGCGAGTGACCATAAGAGCAAATACAATACAAACATTTTATATATATCAAGTTAGCTTATTTAGTTAATGCGAATATAAATCAGTATAAGCTCTTTGTGAATTCAAATTATTGTCTATTAATATTCCCTGCGAGTCTTCACGCGCGCCTTTATCTTCACATAAATAACGCATTGGCAGATAAAATTCTCTCTAAATGTTATTTAACGTTTCTGGGCTTTCCACATAAAATTATATCAACGGAATCTTAATTCAAAAGCATTGTACAATTTATTTTTCATTATTTGTCGAATTTTTCGAATAAATATTTTTACGTTTAGAAAACATTTCGTAATTAATAAAACCTTCCTACCTGTCCCCAACTCCCCCAACTCCCCCCCTCCAATACCTCCATTGAATGCGCTGTTTAGCAACGTATTATTTTTTTATTTGGTCGTTATCTCATTCTCGAAAGGAATCACAAAATATCTTAATTAGCGCGAAGAATACAATTATTTGAGGTTTGCCGTTTTTCTTGTTAGTTGTTTTTTTTTTGTTCTTGTATTTTATATTTTTTCTAGCGGGCCGTGCATAAAATTCTGATGGTCTTATAATTATTATTATTATTATTATATTTATATGCCTCCGTCGAGCTGCAAATTGAGGTAATAAATTAAAAAGCATTACTATTCTTTCGTATTTTAAATTATAATAATACGCGTTTGCTTTAAAATAAAATATATTATGCATAATAAAAGTTAACGCGGGACATCCATTTAAACGCATCGAGAATCCATGAATGAAAAAAGCAATAATTAACGTATAATTTATTGGGAACTTGTGCATTTTTTAAAAGAACAAACGTATTGTAAATCAAGCTAATGGCCAAGCTTATTGACTCATTAAGATCATTACTTAAGTATATGCTCAACAAATAAGTTCAATAAATATACTGTAGCGAATTGTTTTAACAATTTTAATTTTCACAATTGTTGTTTTAGAAAATTTACCCGACATTTTTAAACCTGATTAAACCGACATTCTATACGTATTTTTATTGATAATTTTTTTCACGTGGTAAAATATTACGATCCAGCGCGATTAACACGTAATGTCTGACTTTGTGCCCTCAACACCATTCTCGTGTTTCTAAAGCTTATAATAACGTATCAATAAAATAAATCGACTGTCTCTTATTGGATTTAGTTAAATAGAAAAAGGTCTCGATTTAATTTTATTTCAATTAAAGACTCTTCTGTGCTCTGCGCGTATCTCTGTGCTGTAATTGTGCCGATAATTACGTAATGCAAACTTACGTTGAACGTAATAATAATAATAATAATGAAAATAACGATACTAATATTATTAATGATTAAAAATCAAGTTGGTAAATCGTAGCTTTAGCATTTATTCATTGGCCTAATGGACTTTGCGCATCGGAATGATCTTCTTTACTTTGTTTATCAATGTCATTCGAATCGATCGATAAATGCTTGAGAAGCTTAAACAGACAATGTTTAAAATATATAAATAAATACTTGGTAATTTTGTTAATTAATTAATTATACGCAATTGTTGCATAATCGCATAAAAGTGTCTGTCGATATCGCCTATTAATTGTCAATAAATTCTCTTTCTCGTTAGCGAAGCTTTGTCGTTGAAATTGGTAATGATACGAAATTCATCGAAAATTAAATTCACTCGATCCACGTAATGATGAATAATAACATATGATTTTTATAGCTCAGTCCGATTAATTGAATAATAACGGAATAATAGTTGTTAATAATAATAATAATAGTAATGTATACGCGATTGGATCTATGGTAGCCGTATCGAAAGTCTTGAATTAGGTAAATCGTGTGCACGATATAAATAATGAGTAATTCGTAAGATCAATTATCCCTTGATAAGGATATGCGTTCGAATTTTATTTCAAATATCTTGGACCGTCTGCCGATCACATGGACCGACAGCAGAAGACACAAAAAAACATAACCTAAAATTTGCAATTCCTCTTTAAAGCTTTCGACGAGATGTACCGATTCATCAATGAATGTTGTATTAAATAAACAATAGTCCATTAGGAAGTGATTCTGTGTAGAACGGCAAGAAATAATTATACATTTTAACATAGAAAATGTAGACTCTTTTAATTGTAAATAGTTATGATAGTCCGTCCTACCGAGTCGGAATACCACCATTGATTTTTTCTTTTCTGACAAGCCAATGTAAATGTAATAATTGCAGTGATTAAGGAATAAAATGGCTCTAGTCGAATATGTACAGACTTTATCGAATAATCCATACTTCGGTGCTGGCTTCGGATTATTCGGATTAGGTGCTGGAGCAGCTATTTTACGAAAGGGAGTACAAGCTGGTATAATACTTTTTAGGTGATTACTGTTAGAATTTAGACCAAAAGTCAGGACTTGACTTGCCGACGTTCTTATGCGTTTCATAAGGATTTAATAATAATAATAATAATAATAATAATGATTGCTTAACGTTTTGCTTGTATGTTTAAGGCGTCATTACATGATAACGCTTGAAGTACCGTGCAGGGACAAGAGCTACGAGTGGCTCTTGAAATGGATAACGTACAGGGGTGCCAAGAAAACTCAACACCTTGCGGTATCGACAAGCTTTCAACAAAGTGACACGGGCTACGTTACAACAAAATATGAGTTTATACCAAGCATCGGCACGCACTTCTTTAGGTCTGCAATATTATCTACATCGTTATACGATTGATTGATTGATTGATTGATTGATTGATTAAGCTAGCGTACTGAAACCTGTACTTAAGCTCGTGCTCTCTGCTTAAGGTACAACAATAACTGGATAAAGGTTGAGAGGACCAGGGAGCAGCAAATGCACGACGTAAATCTGGGAATGCCCTTCGAATCGGTTCACCTGACTGCTTTTGGCAAAGACAGACACATTTATTTTAACATCCTGGAAGAAGGTAGTGGTATATTATACGGAGTTTTATAAGGGCAGGGAAGGGAATGGGAATGGGAGCTGGGAGGAAGGTAGTGAGTAGCCCTTTAAATTTTCAGCTAGACAAATGGCTTTAGCGGAACACAAGGGCAAGACAATAATGTACATAGCGATGGGACACGAATGGAGACAGTTTGGTCATCCGAAGAAGCAGAGGCCACTGGAGAGCGTGATCCTCGACACGGGTGTCGCCGACAGGATAGTCAACGACTGCAGGGAATTCATCGACAACGTGTCCTGGTACAGCGACCGGGGAATACCCTACCGTAGGGGCTATCTATTGCACGGGCCGCCCGGCTGTGGCAAATCGTCGTTCATCACGGCCCTGGCGGGCGACCTGGACCGCGGCATTTGCGTACTGAATCTGTCGGACAGGCTGCTCTCGGACGACCGGCTCAATCACTTGTTGGCAATAGCACCCCAGCAGACGATCATTCTATTGGAGGACATAGACGCGGTGTTCGTGAGCAGGGAGGAGTCGAAGGAAGTGAAGGCGGCTTATCAAGGCCTGAACAGCGTGACCCTGAGCGGCCTATTGAACGCCTTGGACGGGGTCGCCTCGTCCGAAGGCCGGATATTATTCATGACGACCAACTACTTGGATCGCTTGGATCCAGCGCTGGTACGACCGGGCCGCGTCGACTACAAGGAGCACATCGGTCAGTTCGTTAATTCATTGCAATCACTTGCTACGGATTCACGAATACCTAAGTCGCGTCGTTTATACATATATATATTTTTATATATAAGACAGGCTGGTGCAGCGCTGTGCAGCTCGAGCAGATGTTCCGCAGGTTTTACAAGAGCCAGGGCAAGGAGGCCGAGGGCTTGGCCAAGCGGTTCGCCGACAGCGTCTTGGCCCACAATCGTAAAGTGAGTCCGGCCCAGATCCAGGGCTTCCTCCTCTTCTTCAAGAACGAGCCCGAGACCGTTATTAACAATGTATCAAAGATTTGGGAGCTCACCTGACGTCCCCAATAACCAACGCTCCCTTGTAAAGAATAAAAACTAAATGTAGATACCTTTTTAAACAAAAAACAAAAAACAAAAAGCAAATATTTATTCATTCGTTCGTTCGTTCGTTCGTTCGTTCTTATAATTATTTATAATTGAAAAGGGATTTACAAATCAGATGATTTCCCTACCAAATCCATAGTAAAGCTATAGATCGTAACGTCAAAGAAATCTTCTTCTCACTTATTTATTTATTTATTTATTTACTTATGATATGCCTGATATTTACAATTATTACTCTTCATATTGTTATAGTTTACGTTTAGCTATACAATCTTTCTTACGCCTACTTTTCAAATCATAATTTTTTCTCGGATAGTAAACGGAATTTCTCTGAAACGACATCGTTTATTATTAAATAATATATCGAGCCAGGAATAGTGACTCGTTGTAAGATATACAGATGCATATATATATATGTATGTATATATATATTATGCTAATTGAGATCACGAATTTCGCTTAAAACGTATCAATTATTAATTAATTGTACGGAAAACTTTTACAAAATTTTATTGCAGTTTATTACATTTTACAAACTGACTGCGTGAAATTATCATTAAATACGCCTGTACATGTAAATATTGTTATGTCCTCAAATGATATTTTATATATCCGTGATATCACGATATCTCGGCACTTGGGAAGCAAATCCATGTTGTTGTTGGTTGTTGGTTGTTGTTGTTATTCTTAAATTAGAGTACGAATTAATTTAATTAATGAGAGTTATATAAAACTATTACTCAAAGTCACGTAAAATAAATTGTTAATATGCGCTATTAACGAAAGCTCTGCTTAGTAAAACGTTTCGATAGTTTAATCTTCAGGAAGACGTAGCAGTAGTAGTAGTAGTGGTATCAGCAGTAGTAGTGGTAGTAGCAGCAGTAGTAGCGGTACTGACATTTGCCGAATACTTTATTGTACCGTAGGGAAAGGCTGAGCTTAGCTTTCGATATGACGTGAGATTGAAAAGAGGAACGAGCCATGGGAGAGACGATGGTTTTACTACGAATTCCGAAACGGAGGTCATCGGTCGTCATCCCATTGGTTGTTGGGAGCTTCGTCGTTAGCCCGATTAGGATGTAAAAAAAAAAACGTCAATCCGAAAAATATGGTTCGTTGTGGGAAACAGGTTTCAGGAAACAAGCAGTTTTGGCTTCGGATCGGTTAAAATGTCCAGATGTAAGGTTCGTAATTCATGGGATCGGTTTGTTCCATGTGGCCGGTGTGGGTGGCACTTGTCCCCATCATGCACGAGGGATAAGCGATATTGGCAGCGGATTGGCCGGTGATCGACGGGGGTGGTACCAATGCCGAAAGCGCCAATCGGCAATCCGGCCTCGGCTGCATCATCGTCCCCATGACCTGCAGGCTCTCCGGTTGCCCGGCTTCTCCGCTCCCCTGTTGACAAACTGCCGGCGCTTGCCCGTGCTCCTGTCGGTGCATTATGACGACGCCCGCAGGGCTCTGAAGCTCGTGTCCCGGTTGCTGCATCATCGCCTGGGCTACAAGGTTTATTATTACAATTACTACGTAATCATGGTTATTGGGGCCGCGAGTCGACGTCACTCGTCAATAGACTCGAATAAAGTCATTTAAGTTGTTTCGTTACATTGCGTGTGGGGCTGGAACCGCAAACTCGTCTCCTCGGTCAAGGTGTTCGTACTCGGACAGTCCGGGAGAGTTTTCAAGCTCGTGGGCGTCTCCGTATCCTCGGTACGCTTATTGTTGAACGGCCCCGGGCAGTCCTCGGGCAGATTTTGACTGCTGCGCCTCCGGCCCGTAGCTCTCCTCATCCTCCTCCTGCTCCTTTCCCCAATGGCCTTGATGACCTTGCTGGACCTGTTGCCGCTCGGCTGCCAGAGATGGACCGTGTGCACGGCGTTGCCCTCCCTGTTTCATAAAAATCGTTGCTAACCTTAATTAGCCCCACGTCCACGACCCGGCCAAGATAACATAACATAAGATTAAGATAAGATAAAAGATAAAAGATAACGTGGATAGGCAGACCCTTGCTTTTTGCCGAGCTTCCAGCTGTGAATGCCTGCCTTGTGCAGCCTCTCCCTGACCGTGTCGACGCTGCACTTGAGCCCGAGGGCCGGTGCCACGTACTTGGCCGCTGTAAGCGGGTGCTGAGTCGCCATTGCTATTATCGCGTCGTCCTGCTCCTTCGTCGTTATACGCCTACGGCCCTTTCTCTCCTTAGTCTGGACGTTGCCCTCCTTGTGCCAGCGGTCCAGCCACCTCTTCACCGTCCGCTCCTGTATTTACGGCACGGTATTTATTTACTTTGCTTACGCTACGTATGTATTTACTCGAGGAAATCAAGTCTTACGGATCTGTTGATGGCCAGAGCTATGGAGAGGGTCGATAATCCGGCCTCCGACATCCCAATCATACGATTACGTATTTCTATACTCGTCTCGAGGGTCCCTTTGACTTTACCGCCTTTCTTTTTTTTCCTAATAAGCCGGCGGGCCGATTTCTTCCTCTTCCCCGTCGTGCACGAATTATTGTCGCTGCTCATCAGCTCCTCGTCTACGCTCGAATTTTGACTGTTCTCGTTGGAGCTGCTGTTAGAATTCGAGCAGACGTCGTCCGAGCACACGTTTATTGGGGTTATTACAGCTTCCCGCGACTCGCTTGGCTTCCTCCCGAGTTCCTCGTCTGCTGCTGCTGCTGCTGCTCCAGGTCGACGACCTTCCTCTCCCGAGGCATGTCCTCACGAGGATGAAGAATCGACGGCTGAATTTGATCTTGCATACGCTCGTCGAGTCGCCTCTCCTGCTCCTCCTCCTCCTCCTCCTCCTCCAATTGAGAATGACCCTGAATGTGCACTGACTGATGATGATGATGCTCGTGGTGCTGCTGCTGCTGCTCGTGGTGCATCGAGCTCTCGGGATTCTACGATCGAAATTACAATAATTCCCAATTACGTTATTTAGTTAACGCCTCGCTGACGTTATCGTATGCTGACCTGGCCGTAATGATGGGGATGGCCTTGGACGAGATCGATAGGCCAACTTTGTGAAACATCGAGCCCCGGATGATGATGATGGTGATGGTGATGGTGATGGTGATGGTGATAAATTGCTTGCGACTGAGGCATTAATGGATCTAACGGGTGACTGTACTGGCTTGGATTGGTCGATATCACAGAATGAGGTAGCGATAGAGAAGGAGGCGGCTGGAGAAGAGGTGGCGGCGGTAGCGGTAGCGGTGGCGGTGGTGCTGGTGCCGGTGGTGCTGCTACTACCGGTGCCGCTACCGCTACCGGTGCCGCTACTACCGCTGCTGGCAATGGCTGCGTATCGGTCAATTGGGTCGGCGCCTGTCCACTCGGTGGCAGTGACGGAAATGAAAAACCGGGCTGCACCTCGATTGGCTGCGCGCTATCGTTTGCCCGTGGCCCACCGCACCCGCTATTCAAAGCTTCCTTAGTCTTGGACTTTCGAGTGACCGTCCTCTTTTTTGCCTGAGAGTTATTATTATTCTTGGCTCTGGCTGGTTCCTTGCTTTTTTTCTTACCGAGCTGTGTACCCGTTGGCCTCCAGACCGCTTGCTGGATTCCTGCACCATCTGTAACGCTGAAATTTCATGAACACCGACTTGGATTTATCCAATAATAATTAAGCAAACGACTGCCCCAGCTGCTCTTCATCTGTTTATGGCTGTTATCGCTTACTTTATAGGAATCTTTTGTATATGCTTTCTGGAGGGGCTCCAGTTGTGGATACCAGCTTTGTGCAATCTCTCTCTAATAGTGTCGACCGAGCAATTGAGTCCCAAAGCTGGAAGCACCGCCTTTGCAGCTGTTATCGGAGTCTGGGTCGCTAGACGAACAATAGCTTCGTCCTGCTCTTGGGTCGTTGCTCTTTTGCGTCCACATCTATCCCTAGTCTCCACAGTGCCCTCCTTGTCGAATCTGTTCAGCCACCGCTTAACAGTTCTCTGCTGCATAAGGGGTACAGGCAATTCATTAATAAACGCTGCTTTGGCTTCTAAGACAGGTGTGTGCTAATATTTACAGAGCAATTGACGGCTGCGGCAATTTCTCTAAGACCAAGACCAGCTTCGTACATGCCAACCATTCGATTCCGTATTTCAGGAGTCGTCTCGTGTACACCCCTGGTCTTCCCCATCTTCGTGGTCTTATTTGTACAGTAAGAACTGCATCGGGCAGAATAAGTTGCATGAGGGTACGGAGGTCCAGCCCAGACGTTACACCTTCTTATACTCGGTAATCATGACATTGCAGTATCGCAACGATATTTAATAATTATAATAATAATAATTATAATAACGATAATAAAAAGAAGATGAAGAAGAAGATGAAGAAGAAGAAGAGGAAGATGAAGAGGAAGATGGAGGAGGAGGAGGATGGAAGTTGCGGGGCGGGGGCAGGTGAGGGTGGTCAGCGTTTCGAGGATAACGTCACGTTTGCCAGTTATCGTTACGAAAGTAGAACAGGCACGCGGGATTATTTAAAACGTGTAAAAGACTGGGAACGGCTCACCACGTGACAAATGGCGGCTAAACTTTTCTCTTTCTTTCGCGCGTACCGTAACTGCATCCGACTGGCGAGGAGGGTGATGCCCTCGGAGCAGGGACGTAGTGCAAAAGCCTAAGGAAGCCTCGAGTCGTCCTCCAGAATAATGCATTATAGTTCACGAGCATCCCGGAGTACGAGATGCGAGAGGAGTCGTGGAGAACGGGAGGCGCGCGCGCGCACACACACACACACACACGCACCAGGGGATACTGAGCCTGAAGCTGAAGCTGCGCGGAAGAAGGGCACGGGGGTAGCGGAAGAGGCACGCGTAACCGCGACGACGACGACGACGACGACGAAGAGAGCAGAGAGCAGAGAGAGAGAGAGCAGAGAGAGCAGAGAGAGAGAGCGAAACTTCCTCGTGGTCGGGGAGCGTCCGGATAAAAGGCCGGCGCGCCTCTGCCTACGAACGACGGATCTTTGACAGGAAAGCAAAAAGTTGGCGGGGTTATTGGGGGGCGAAGGGGCGGGGACGTGCTGACGAGAGCGTCGGCGCTGGGTGCGTAGGGTGTCGGTGGTAGGAGTAGGACGGCGGCTTGTGTCGGTGTGGTAGAGGGAGTCGGGCGGGGGGAGCGGCCGGGCGCGGTCAATACTTCAGCTGTACAGTCCGTGAAAGTTCCCGGTCGGGTACGCGGAGTCGCTGGCGCCAGGACTCTCGACCGACCGGGGTCCTGGGGCGAGGAGGGGTGGCGGCGAGGAGGGGGGCAGAGTTTCCTCGAGCCGGCCCTGGCCAGATTAGCCGAGCCTTCGCGTAACGTCGTCTCGCTCGCGCCTGACTACTACTAACGAAGGCGGTGGCGCACCCGAACGATCGAGAGGGAGATCGCGACTTGGGGGCACGGGAACGTCAATAGCTATTCGTCGGTCTCGGCTGTCGGACCACCACCACCACCACCTCTGCTGGTACGGTACAGTCACCGCGGATATATTGTCCGAGCAGACGACGTCAGAGCTATTGTTTTCATTGCGGACAATACTTTAGCGGCTCCCTCTCTCTCCCTCTCTCTCTCTCTCTACACGCGATGAGGCGGCTAATCGCTCTCCAGATGCCACCGCCATGGTCCCCCCCCCCCCCCCAGCTCAGACGCCAGCTCCATCCGTCCGACTGACTGGCTTTGTTATTCCCTCCGCGTCTAATGCCAATGGCTAATTTTGCACGGGAGATTCTTCGACTCTGGCGATATTATGGTCGTCGCGCCACTTGACTCGACCTCGCTGAATACGAATACGTATCCGGGAGGCTAAATCTGCCCCCTCGGCACGTACTCGCAAAACTTCAAGTCCCACCCCACCCACACCCCCTCCGCCAACTCTACCGGTGGGCGCGCTGATTTTCAATAATTTCCCAATGATCTTTTGGGCTTGGATATAAATAGAGCCGCCGAGCGCTATAATTACATAAAGAAAACACTGGCGTTTCGTTTCAATTGCCGCTCTTTCTATTTATAATGTACGCGCGCCGAACTTAAATAGAGACGCAATTTATTAATAAGAAATTAATTGTCTCGCGATTTAGATTTGTTGGTCGGGGTGAGGGGGGAGGGGGGGAGGCCAGACCAAGGAGCGGCATTGTCAAACAATTTCATCCCGTTCGCCGTAATTTCAGGCTCACGCGAGCGCACGTACACAGAGAGAGAGAGAGAGAGAGAGGCACTGATGCGTGGGTGCGTATCTGTAAAATCTTAGCCCAAGTAATGCGCAGCATTCTTTAACGTTCGAGCTCACGCGAACGCATTAATCGAATTTCAATTCGTTCTTCTCGTTGTTAACGTTCGCGCCAATTTTATCGTAAATTAAATGTAATCACTGTTACAGGGAACGTGAATTGCTTGATAACGTCATACGCGGCCATTTTATTTCAATGTAGTAAATTCACGCGTTTTATATGCAGAGCAAATAGTTCGCTAATGAAAACTTTTTCATTAGACAAGGCGCTTATTGGTCGATTAACGTTAATAAATAGCCGAACCATCATCTGGAATACGTGGCTTTACAAGGGCTAGATGGGGCGGGGGCTCCTTACACGGCAAATATTTAATTGAGCGATTATTATTATTATTATTGTTGTTGATTGTTGTCCTTCCTTCCAACAACGTCTTTTAAATAATTACAATCGTTCTCCAGAGGACCGTCGACTCGGTGATCGTCTTCCCCGTCGGGGGGGGGGGGCTTCTACATTGACCCGGAGCTCAATCTACATTTTTTTGTATCCATCATCGCAGCTTTCTCCAACTCGGTCGCAGCCCCTCTCCCCCCTGCCCCTCCCTCACTTCCGCGTGCAATTCCGCGGATGATGCGCAGCCACCGCCGATGAATCACTGGGAGCGCGGGCACGCACGCACGCACGCAGGCACGTAGGCAGGCAGGCAGGCGCGCACTCGAGCTCGTTGCCGCTTATTAAAGTATCAATCCGTTAAAAATCTTGGCCCGTCCCAGTTCGGAAAGTAAAGGATACGCTCGGCTCACGGAACAATTGCGGCGGGCTCGAACAGCGGTCATCTTTACGACAACGCTAGAAAGTTTAACGCGCTCTGACGTAATAACCTCGTAATAACCCCAATAACCCCAATAACCCCAATAACCCGAATAACATTCAGTCGACATTCGGTCGCGGTACGCGTAAATGACACGAAGTCTACGTGAACTGACCCTCCACTGTCCAAACGAATGATCTTTCGGTTCGTCGAGCTCGGGGGGTGAGGGGTGGGAGGGGACGAATTGTCATTAACGTCAAGGTGTCAGGCGAAATTCCATTGAGCGTTCGCTTCCAAATACAAAATATGCCTTCCTCTATCCATCGATATCCCCATGATTTTTCGGCTTCCGGTCAATTTAAAAAAATACATCCCATTTCTTGGATTTCAATCAATGGAACGTCTTTGGGAAAATCCCTTTACTTGATAAATCCCGCTCTAATTAACATTTTCCCGAATCGTTTCAATTAAATGAACGAATGAAACGAGATTGACAATTGAGCAGCAGCAGCAGCAGCAGCAGCAGACGTTTAACGAGGGATTTTCACGATTGTCTTTAACGAATGATGAAAAAAAAAAAAAAAAAAAAAAAAAAAACACGAGTTATTATAAAGTTAGGGTAAACGAGGGGCGCTCTGCTCGCATCTGCTCGAGTTGAGCCAAAAGGAAAACTGCTGCTCGGGAAAATTGGCATTAAATCGTAGAAATAAATTGGCAGTATCAGCTGGGGACGATTGCGTTTCCCTCTACAATTTAATAAGATAAAACGCGTAGGTGGGGGGGGGAGGGAGGACTAAACTGCTTCATCCGCCGATTAAATGCATTTCGTACCGCTCGCTCTATCGCTCATTCGATCCTCTCACCCTCGAAACCCGTACCATCAAAGACACAATCGCGTCCACGATACACTTGATCCAGTGACCTCGGCTCACATTCCAATAACCCCAACTCCCCCCAAAAAAAGCCCAAGACATTCTCTCTCTCTCTCTCTCACTGTCAATGTATCGAGGAGATTTTCCCCTGAGTTTCCTCGTTCGATAAACGTACAATAAATACAATAAATAATTGTGAAGGAAAAGGGAATCGCTGAGAATGATAAAGTCGGTCTGTCTGTCTCTTGACTTTTATTCGAAACGTCGCTATAGCTTTTCCGGGATGAAAGGTCGAACTGCGGAGGACGTTGCAGCTGGACGTTGCAGCGAGTGGAAAACGTCATTGATTACAACTGCCCGGGAAAAACTGTTGAAACAAAACGTCGTTATGAAATCTCGACCGTAGAAATTTTCATTCGGCCTCGCAACTCGTATACGAATTTCCTTCGTACTTTTTTTCCCCCCCCCCTCGATTTCCATAGGCAAGCGGGGGAGAGGGGGGCGGGGGAAAAATAATTTCTCCTCTTTGCAAATTTGTCAAAGGGGAAATTTTTTCTCTCATTTACTCCCGGGCGTGCGTAATTAACGAATATATTGAATTACCGAGCAGCCAGTAGACATTGTAAAAACTTTTCCAACGAGAGGACGAGGACTCGCGGCAAAAAGTAACGGGAACGCGAAACGAACGAATCGCTGACATTCCGAGCCTTCGTCCTCTACTTAATTTAGCCCTTTTACCTTTTCCCGCACCCAGCCTCGAGATAATTGAGTCTTTGAGCCCACAACGCACCGCGCTGCTCACCCTCGTCATTTAGAATAAAGAAGTCGTTGACGAATTAACGATAAGGTATTCGCAAACGAAACGTGGGGTTGTACGGTAAAAGGGCTCTTGCGGAAGAAATAAGAGCTTTTTCCACGTAAAACTTTGGCAAGACGATGTTTTTTTCCTCTTCCGACGCCCGAGAACGGGAATGAACATTACGGAAGTTTTTATTCCCCGGCGTGTAAATGCTTTCCGATCTCCTGTTCTGCCGTTTTATCGTATCGCGGAAACGATTGAGCACGATAATCTTAAGGGCAGGGCAACGAAGGGCCGGGGACGGACGGGGGATAAATCCGTGAACCAGCTTAATTAGAGGAGGATTGGACGGTGTCCATTGCGCCGCGGTATTAACAAGGGCTAATAGGTCCTTAATGAACGCAAAATTTAATGCCAATGTCAAAAACAAGTCGATGTAAGAGTGGGGAAGGGTTGCGGAGGGAGGGGGAGGAATAAAAGCCGATTCCGCGACGATGGAAACTCAATAATTCAGAGGGAGGTAACGAAGTTGGGGTTATTGCGATGAGGGATTGGGGGACGGTCGGAATCACGGCGCACGGGACACGAGGAATCGAGGAATCGAGGAATCGAGTAATCGAGGAGTGAGAGAGTGAGAGAGAGAGAGAGAGAGACACGTGGAGAGGCAATTGTCGCACCGGCTTCGGGGCTCGGGTGGAGGAGGAGGAGGAGGTGGAGTAGTCGTCAGATAGCTCCCGTCGGCTTATCCGTAAAAACTCGTACGGCGCATCGGGGTGGGAGTCCCTGGGAGGGTGGGAGGGAGCGCGGGGGTGCCGCCCCATCTCGCGGCTCCGGTTCTTCCACCGCGTTCAGTCGCGCAGCCTCAGCCCTTCCGTACCTGTAGCAGCGTCAGCAGCATCAGCAGCAGTAGCAGCATAGCAGCAGCAGCAGCAGCAGTAGCAGCAGCAGCAGTAGCAGCAGCAGCGGCGTCGGGAGCAGCAGTTTCAGTACGAGCAGAAGCTTTACGAAGAGAATAAACGAGGCGTCATGAGGACGACGACGAGAACGAGGACGAGGACGAGGACGCGGACTACAGCCACGACAACGGCGGGTTCGTCGGGAACGACGGGGACGACGGGGACGACGGGGACGACGGGGACGACTATGGCCAAGGAAGAGTCGCGGCATCGGATCATCCGTTCGCCTCGAGGATCGTCCCTTCTTCTCCTTATCCTCGCGAGCCTTGGACTCCTGCAGACCGTCTGCGCGGGGGTACGTATGCCAGGACCGGCGCCGTCGCTCCCTCCCTCTTTCGCACTTTTCTTTCTCTCGCACTCGGTGCGGAGCGTCGTGGCCCTGCACGAATTTCCCGCCGCGGGGAATCCGTCCCCGCGGACCCGGGTTCTACGAGAGAGGGGGTGAGCGGAGGGGCTAGAGGAGGGAGCGCCGAGCCGCCGGGTAGCCAGTGCACGCGTGCATCCTTTTACGATCGCTCGCGGTCGCGCGTGCACGGGCCGCGGATGCCAGAGTAGTGGTGTATCGGGGTATCATGAGGACGTTAATGTCGATCGATTGGCATTTTTCACTCTGCTTACAGACGCGGCCGAGCTTCGTCTCCGACAAGATGATAGCGACCGCAGCGAGCGTCGTGAACGCCTGTCAAATGCAAACGGGTGTGGCCACTGGTAAATCGACTCGCTCCTCTTTGACTGTTCCCCATGTCCTCCCAACCCCCAACTCCACCCCCAATAACCCCCTAGCAGTCCCGTGTCCCGGGTAATCTGGCGACCCTTGGCAACCCTTTGTGCCGATTCAATTCATAAACGTCACTTGCTCAGGAACGTACCGTAGAAGAGAGCCGCTAACCTCTAGAAGGGGCCGGGAAACATTAGCCTTGAGACGAGATACCTGGACCGATCATCCACCTCGCAGCCACCCGCTTTTATCAATTTGCCGCCTCGCGTCAATCTCCCAAACTATCCGCGCCGACTTTTGTTTTTCGCAACAACTCCCGCCCAAACTATCCGCGCCGCGTCCCCAATAACCCCGGCACCAGAGGCCGACGACGATGGCTCCGGGAATCTTTTCAAACCCCAATAACCTTCGTCAACTTCATACGGTCTACGTACTCCGAGCGCCAAGGGATCCTCATCATCATCATCATTTGAGCAACGCGTCCCTCTTCCAAAATCCCTCCCCAAATTACATTCCTCCTCTTCTCATTCTCATTGTTTCCCAACGAAAGAAAAGGGCCCTGCACTATTGTCCGTCGTGATCCCGATATTATCCGTATTACCCGATCCATGACATATCCAATAAATAGTCCTGATAAACGGCCTCCAATATGTTTTTACAGCGGACATCGAGTCGGTGAGGAACGGCCAATGGCCCGACACCCCGGAATTGAAGGTAAACATTGTTTTTATTTGTTGCTGTCGTTGTCGTTATTGTCGTCGTCGTCCTTGTTTTTATCCGCAATTTATAATTACCAATGGTTTATACGTATAAAAACCATTGCAGGCATTCGACAATGTCCAGATTAATCATTCCCTTAAGCCGTTATCATAAACGCTATATCATATTGTCCTCCTATCGATGCGACGATGGCAATCGTAAACAATTTACGGGATTCGCAGATTCGCTCGCGGGATATTATTTATTATTCCTGTCGAGCGTTAACCCTACATAATAATAAACGTTTTCGTCATTTTCCAACAAAACGCCGACCTCTTCGTCGTTATCAAAAAAAAAAAAAAAAAATTTCCTTTTGTCGCGGCAATTCAATTCGGCGACTTGGAGATTTTTTAGGGCGCTGATCGAATCCCTGGGAATACTGCTTCGCCCGTATAATTTAATATGGATATTAAATAACTAAGCTCCGCTGTAATATCATCATCATCATCTCCGTGATACTTTTGCGGAATGTAATTTTTTTCTCAAGCCGTGACTCGTAACGACTAATAAAGAAATAACTCGGAGACTAATTGGCCATTACAGGCTCCTCTTGTATTGTATTATCACTTACTTGGAGTTAATACAATTTTTTTTTTCATGCTAACAAATAATCTCCCGCTTGACGATGGATCCCGGATCTTATAAACCTTTCATTAAATTTAACTCAAATTCCCGATATTATATCATTAAAAACATATTTATTAAATAATAACTATTTTTTTTTTTTTTTTTTATGCAAATTATTTAGAGTGCAAGTATTTGCAAGTATACACGTTGTTAAGTAATAAACTTTCTGTAAATGTATTAATCCGTGGAAAGAGAGGAGGGAAAGAGAGCTTGGAATTACGGAAATTATTTTACAAGTCGAGCCTCGGTTGTTCGCCTTTAAACTCGGACGACGAAAAAGAGAAAGAAATGCACGTGTACATCCATATATACGTATATACGTATGTAATATGCTATTTAAAGAGAGAAAATTGCATTTAAATTACGGGCCTTTTATGAAGAACTTTCGAAATTTCTCCTCTTGGAATTAATCAATGAGAAAATTATTTTTCCGCTTCAGCTTCAGCCCAAAGCTATACTTATTCGAATTATATATATATATATATATTTGAAATTAAACGAAGAAAAGGAAAAAGGAAAAAGGAAAAGGAAAGCCCAGTCACCCGAATTTTATTCGCGAGAAGTCGCAACGTTCGCTCAGAGAAGCCGTTCACTCGAGCCTGAATTTATTCCGACTGCATAGAGCACCGCCAATCAATATTTTTAAGGCTTTGATGTACAACGCAATGTTACGCGAGTCGTGCATTCGCTATGCGCAACGTAGTCGCATAGGCTATTGAATCCCACCCAGACCCCCGATCTGGCCAAAAATGTTAAAGCCCTGCTCTCGATAATACTCTTCGACATCCTTCGCGATACTTTTCCTTTTGGCTTTATTTATATTAGAAAGCCGATGCTTGTTACTTTTGACAAGCGCGCGCGCGCGCGCACCTACACACGCGCATTTTCACATTTATTACAAAGCGAAATTAATTACGTGATTTGTAATACGTGTTATTTTATTGGGGAGGGGGAGGGGGTGGCGTCTCGTTGCGTTCAAGGACTTTAAGGACAGATTATTACTTAAACGAAATAACAATAACAATGACAATGATAATAACGTAGCATCTTATTAAAGTTAAAGTAGGTTTACTTTGAAAGTACTTACTTACTTCTCTACTTTCGTATAATAATGAAATATTAACTCGAACGTCCCGGCGACTCGTCGTCCTGGGGAATTTAAGATCGTAGCTGGGAGATATCGGCCCGACGACGACGACGACGACGACGTTACCGACTTACTTTGTCCTACATTTGCCGGCCCGTCGTTTAATGCAGATAAGCACCGATAACTAGTGAATCCATTAACGGGATTCCCGTAATTTCAAGCGCATTCAGCCTTTTGCATAACGCGAGCGAATTTCTTTTTAAAACCCAATAACCACCCAATGAGGCCATGGATAATATCGATAATACCGCAAATAATTGTAAATAAATCGTCCAAGAGTATAACGCGTTCCATTGTCCATTTTAAATGTAAATAATTAATGTCGCGCAATCCCTTCACTTTTAGATAACCGATGATCGTATGTCAATTAAACGATGAATGTAGGAATGTAATTTTTCCCTCATCCCGTACGTCGTTAGCCGCTATTGGAGAATTCAAAATCTCTCTGTCCGTATTCTTTGCATTCGAAGGCATCGCATCGATACGTTAATATGACATCATTGTAGAGACAAACCCAAAAGAAAACCGCGTGGAAAAACTTTTGTTGGAAGAGTCGACGAGTTCCGCGCTTATGGGGTTTTAATAAAATCATTCGATACAAAGGGTCACCGTCAGGAATTCATTTAAGTCGAATTATCGCTCGGGCACGAGTTAATTACTTTTTTGTATTAGTACGCGTTTTGAAACGTCGTACGGGCTGAGAGGAATGATAAGAAAGAAAGAAAGAAAGGTGTCGCGGAGGAGGAGGAGGAGGAGGTTATTGGGGTTATTGGGGTTATTGGGTATAGAAGAGCGATGAAATTGGTGAGATTCGATAAGATAATGAAGAAGCGTTATTGAAAAGTGTTACATGTACTGTCTCTGGGAGCAATTCGGGCTGATTGACGAGAAGCGGGAGCTGAGCTTAAACGGAATGCTGACTTTCTTTCAAAGAATCCCGGCTTATCGCACAGAAGTTCAAAAGGCAATTAGCGAGTGCAAGGCGCTTGGTAAATATATCGACACCCACGTCGAAACCATCCTCCCTCCCCTCCCTATGCCTTTCATCGTCTGCCCATTACTTCGCTCACCCCTCACGCTCAATCGTAACAATTCACTTACTCCCACGCTCAATTAATTTTCAGCCACGGGCGATACCTGCGAATACGCCTACGCATTCAATAAGTGTTACGCAGAAAGATCCCCGCGAGTAAGACATTTTATACTTAAAGAGATACTTAAAATCAAAGACAATTGCGTTCTAGCGATCGTCTCCCTATAAAATCCCTATCGATTCAACAATGATGAATGTCATTTTTCAGACTTACTATCTATTTTGAAGCCAATGGGACAACGAACTCTCGATTCATTCGTCCAGCTAAGACGGATAAACGACCATTCAACGAACTTTTAGTCATTGAAATCGGTGGATTTGCCGGTGTATTACGCCTGCGCATGGATCGCCATGTTCATGGATGGATGGATGGATATCAAGTCACAAGTAACCGTATTATTATAGACTAACGACAAGCAAAAATATAAGATAGAAAAATAAAATAAAAAATAATCTTCGTCTAATAATTGTGAATCGTCTTGACTCTTGGGTTTTCTTTTCCTCTTAATTTCTTATTAAGAAATACTATTGATTGAGTAGGACTGCGTTTGTTTAGAATTTTAACGATACGCGCCGTCGTCGAAATGCCAAAGGGAACTAAAATCCTTTAATAAAACGTTTGATTAGATTAGTATGCGCGAGCCGGCTTGGTTCGAGCGATAAATTTGCACGACGTTATTAAAAATAATGGGTTAAATTGTCGGTGGATGGATCGCTCCGAGCGGAACAGGAGATCGTGTAATTTTACTCCATGACGATTCTAGACGAAATCAATTGTCATGCAAGATAAATGTGATTTACAGCAGCAGCAACGGCGGCAGCGGTGCTATTTCAATAATATATATATATATGTATATGTATATGTATAGCTTGCGCGAACAAGCCCCGTTAAGATTAAGAATCATTTACGAAACAGGCGCTTCAAGTAATCTCATGTTATCTCATCGATATCTATGTATGTACGTCTTGGCATATTCAATCCTGATAATAAAGGTTAAATTTAAATGGCATCTCGATATCGACGCTCGCGAACCTTTTCCTTTTCTACTTTTTTTTTTCCCCCTCATAGCGAATCTCCCTACGCTTGCCCACCTAGAGTAAATAAGTAAGTAAATAAGTAATAATAATCAGTGGTTGGGAAATTTTGTTTGTTTCGTCGCCGCCAGCCACGTTATTAAATATTAATTTGTGCATTTTTTTCCGCATCCTCCGGATACTGCTCGGCAAACAAATACTTAGCCGGTAATTGGTGGCTGCGGTTGGTCCTTGGCGAGGAAGTGGCCGGGCATATAAGAATCCACAGTCGCTTACGTATCCTAATCAATCGATCCCGGCCACATAGCGCGTAACGTATAAATAAATAAAGAAATAAATCAATAAAAATCCTCGAGCGCGAGTCGAGAATGAAGTTTATTCTGTTCCTTTCGGTCGTTATTCTGCCGATCATCCGTAGCAGTGCCAATGTAAGTAGAACAACATCGTAATTTCACGTGTCTTATATCAATGGAAGCCATTGACGTTTTTTTATATAGGAAATCCCGGATGAAATAAAAGGGCTGATCGAGGGCTTGCGCGAGAAATGCCACAAGGAGACCGGAGTCGACATTGGTACGTCCGTGATTATTGATTATTCATAAGCTTCGTTAATCCTCGTTAATCCTCGTTAATCTTCGCTAATCTCTTCGCTAATCTCTTCGACTATCGATCCACTATTATTATTATTATTATTCATCGTTATTTATCCTTATTTATTATCCTTATTTATTATTATTTATTATTATTATTGTTTGAATTTTAAACGGAATAGAGCACGTTGACAGAACGGTCGAAGGATACTTCCATCCCAGCGAAGTGCTCGGCTGCTACTTCTCCTGTATATTCACTACCTTTGACATGGTGAGTATTCCGCCCGACATTGTCGTCCATCGAAAATACGCATTATTTTTAATACGTCGTGCGCAGGTAGACGATGCCGGACACATAGACTTCGATAAGCTCTCGCAGAGGATTCCCGACTCGTTCAAGGATCACGCAACTGAAATGATCGCCAACTGTCGCCACATCAGTAAGTCGAAGTCTATTGCTCTTCCCAATGGGGGAATTCGATAGATAATTAATATCGGAACAATTAGATAATAATCATATATATATATATATATATGTATATTTATAAGGTAAATAAGTAGAAATATTAAATAAAATTTTAGCTGGAACGAATCCTTGCGACTCGGCCTTCAATATCATCCAGTGCTTCCAGAAGACCAATCCGTCGGTAAGTGCTTTGGATCATAATTCCCTTGTCGCTCAGGATCTAAGGACTTTATACTTTTGCAGAAATACTTTGTTATCTAAAGGTAAAGGAAAAGGATAAGAAAAAGAAAAAGGAAAAGGAAAAGAAAGGACAAACACGGACAAAATGATCTTCGACGTTAATTTGTAATTAAAGATAATTGATTAGGATAATTAAATTAAATAGACGAGAGAAATGCTTTTATATCATTTTTATTTCATTCCTGATAAGACTTATGGACTAAAGATTCAGAAGTCATTGCTCGTTCAGCACATATGTACGTTGCAACAATGCGTCCTTACACGTGCAGATATTTTACACTTAACGAATAAACGTTTTTTTTTTTGTTTGTTTTTTTTTGTTTTTTTTTTTTCTTTTGTTGCTCTTTATCTAGTATATATATATATATAGTATTTATAGATTTCTTATTTCTTCTTTTTTTTTTTGCAAATCTGCTTTTTCTCCTCAAGGGTAACCGTTGCTACAACTTCCTTTGGTACTTTGCTTCTTAAGGTTAATATAAGATTGAGTATTTAACAGTAACGTGAAGTACAAGTACAATGACGCAATATGTATGCAATAATGGTAATGCAATGGTAATGCGCTCGTGAACGTGAAATAAGAGACAGGGAATGAAATAAATATAAATAATGCCTCTAAGACTCGTTCGTTCCTTATCCCTCAATAATAAATTCCTTATTAAATCCCCATTGACGTTCCATTGGGCGCTCGGTGCCCGTTACATTAAAGATCGGCAACTATCGAGCCCGAGGTAATTAATTAAAAATTAAAACCTCTTTGCTACATTGTAAACGTAGAATGGACATTGGAGAACACGTAATATGATCGTATATCGAAATAGGTCTTGCACGCCAATCGTAACGCTGCTGCTGCTCTTCCTCCATTCACCATACATATGTATATATATATATATATATATACGTTAATAAACGACAATGAGGAGCTCCTCGGTCTCTTAGTTACGGTACCGTTGCAATAACTGTACTGTTGCAGCTTAGAGCAAATTAACAAGTAGAATTTACAAGATCTATGCCGATTCTTCGTACTAAAGAAGGATTTACGGATATTCGATTCTCCCAACACAGATCGAAGTCAGCTTATCTCGGAATTGGGGATCTGATGAATAAAATAACACGAGCCTCCTGGTTCTGAACAAAAAGAAAAACGAAGAAAAAACGGAGGAACATTTCGTTTCGACGTCTACGCTTTAAATCTAAATGATCGATGAGAAGCGTTGTTGTCGTTCTCTCTCTCTCTCTCTCTCCCGTGTATATTCAATGTATGATCACTGATGATTTGCGAAGATCGCGGAATGTAATCTGCTCGTGGATCGGCCTCTCGACACTTGCATGCATTATATCATAATAACGTCGTAATGCGAGCTTCGATTCGATAACTCGATTCGATTCCATTCGATTAGAGAAGCTCCAATGAATGTTATTATGTCGGCTAGCCTTTGGGATCCAGGCACTGCTGCTCCTTCACGAACGAAGGATCCTCGAGTCTTACAAATACTCGCGTACAGTGATTTATTTACGCATGCCTGCGCGTGCCGGTGCATCAATGCCTTCTCGCGTTAATCGTATCGAATCGAATCGAATCGAATGGAATCGAATGGAATCGAATGGAATCTAATGTATCATGAACATGATCGTCAGCGTACATCTTCAACTTTATCTTTTTTTTTTTTTTTTTCATATCATTGTTTCATATTGCGTCTACGAATTGGCGGAGCTACAGTTAATTATTCATCAAAAGCTATAAACGAACTCTAATTCTCGCCTCGTTCTTCTATCCTCGTCATCCACGAAGATTGTAAATAAAGGCTCGAATTTCTTTTCAATAATAATTGCAAATTGCGAATTGAACAATTCGGATCTCTATGATATTTTCATTAAAGCTTCGGTATCTATATACACGTATGCGTATGCCCTCTAAATCCAGATCCAGAGTATTATCGAATAAAACCGTCGAGTACATGATCTTGAATATACTTTCACATTAGCTTATCAGAGCTTATCGACATAACATTATCCATGGGAATGCGGAACATATGTGTGTGTGTATATATATATTATGCTATGCTATGTTTTCCGGAGCCCTCCAGTTTGATAGAGGCAATGATGACTACTCATGTGATATGAGGCAGAATGTATTTTTATATTTTATGCATAGAATTTTAGACGAAAGCGTTCAAGGATTTTTATCCAAATCGTCGTTATCGCGATAACACGTTGATGCAATTGTGGCAAAAACATAAAGAGCTAATCTAAGCTTCTTTATTTTTTTTACTCCAAAAAGTAATAAAGATAATGCCCGAGACAGACAACGAGTACGCTTATAAAACGTAATCCGTACATAGGTTGTTGTTCTTTTCTCTCTCTCTCTCTCTCTCTCTCTCTCTCTTTTTTTAACCTTTTTTTTTTTTAATAATTCCTTGGTATGGTTGCAGTTACCAAAGACAATCTATGAGCCATAAAACTAGAATAACATTTACTTATCGCGTTTCTGCGATTTACCGTCGATCCTGATAACTTAATTAACAAGATTATAAGATCCGTAACTGCTCCCTTTTGTTATTGTTATTGTTATTGTTGTTATTATTATAACTATTACCATTATTAGCATTATTAGTATGACTATAGTTATTATTGTTGTTGAAGGAACAGCACGAGTTTGATTTTGGAAAGTAACTATTGTTAGGAATTGATCGATTCCCGAGGGCAAGGATCCTTAATCCTATTAATATTTGACAATATAATACCAACTCGATAAATAAACAGTTATTATATTATAACGACGAATAATATTTATGAATAGATGTTAAGAAAATCCTAATAACGCGTCTTTGAAAAGGACCTTGAATTAGGCAAGATTATCAAGTATTCTTTATATATATATATATATAATTATAAACCATTCGTTCAATTATTTTTCGTTCTCTCTCTCTCTCTCTCTCTCTCTCTCTCTATCTATCTATCTTAATGGCAAAGTCCCATGCTCTCGCAACCACGTTCGCCCCTCTCCTTTATAGACTAATAATAATAATAACAACAACAACAACAATAATAATAATAATAATAATAATAATAATAAACTTTCGAACAAACGAAACGTTTATACGTAGGGAACGTAGAATATTTTAGCTTACTTTAGTTAAAGTGATCTCTTCGGTTTGCTTCATTACTTATTTATACTTCCCTTCCCTTCCCTTGTCATAAACTTTCATAAACGTTTAATTTGTATCGGCAGTCCTTTAACTCTACGATAATGTAGATAATAATAATCATTCCGCAAACACTTGCTATACATTCGTTTAAACAAAAAGTACTATTCCTTAAAATGTTTTAGTATATTATCGGTGGATTATATGTATGTATGTATATATATATATATGTATATTTTTTTTTGTTATTGGCTCTTCGAGCTTTATTGGTTAGTAATTACGTAGATAAATTTTGCACGTGTAATTTTAACGTTTTATGTGCGTCCGAGGGTTCATGAAATACATCATGTAAAGTAAGATTTTCGTTCGGCGACGGAAGCGCGGACTCATAACGACATTTGTTTAACGGATTAGCAGCTCTAACGAAGCTCTGATCTCCTAATACATATGTGTTCGTGTGCATTAGTCTCCCTCGTGCTTGCGTGCGTGCGTGCGTGTGCGTGCGTGTGCGTGGTGCGTGGGTGCGTGCGTGCGTGTGTTTGTAGGTAGTAAGGAGTCGGCGTAACGCGTCGGTAGACTGACCGTTCAACTGCTAATTTGCTAACTATAATACGTGTATACAACCTATATATGTATATTTATGTATATGTATATATATATATATATATTTGCCGTATGTATATTTGTAATAAACTTTTCATTAAACAATATGAATAATAATAACGTTATAGAGTAGAGTAGAAGTAAGTCGAGCGCGCCCGCAAGAAAATATTTACTCGAATAGTGGTGAGCCAAAGCCGTACACCTACTATTTATAGTAGTTCGATTGTATATCGTTCATGAAAATACATTTAAGCTACAGTATATATGGTCGTTCGGCCAAGCGTAATCTTCTCTGATATGATAAATCGACCGATCGTCAGTTATTCGTAAATCCCTCTCCAATACGATAATCATTAATGATATGTGTATAGTGCAGTCCATTTGTTGTTCACTACTTTGTTGTCATTTGTTTTAAGACTCGTTACTTCCAGCGTTAGATTTACAATTAGTTTTTTTAATTTTTTCTAAAATCCCGAACAATGCACCTACGCTATTGTAAATATCCTATATCACTGTAACTTCATTATGTATTATTCGTGGTAAAGTCGTGCAAAGTCGTGTAAAGTCGTGGCGTGGTAAAAGAAAGGGGAGAGAAAAGGAAGCCGCGGAATACTTATTAAGTAACAATGTCGCGTAGATAAATGAATAATGCCGAATACCGAGTGACCAATAGCTACGGTACTTGATTACCGAACGAAAATATCCCTATCTTATAAATGCACGTACGTCGTCAAGCATCGGCTCATCCAGTAACCGCGCGGAATGCTACTTCGTCATCAAGTCGAGAGCGTCAAGTGCATCTCCGTTGCTCGCGAGCGTGAGTGCGAACCTATGCAGTGGTAGTCGTAGTAGTAGTCGTAGTCGTAGTAGTGGCAGTAGCAGTAGCAGCAGTAGCAGTAGTAGCGGGAGTAGCAGTAGTAGCAGTAGCAGTCTGCATCTAAGTCTGGAGATCTAGATTTGAGGAGGGGGAGTGGAAGGCCACTCAAGGTAACCTTGAGCGCAGGTGATGATAAAACGTGACGATAGGGTCGGACGGTGAGGGCGGGAGAAACGACACTATTCGAGTAAGGCTGGTAGTGGGAGGGTAGTAGAAAGGTAGTAGAAAGGTGGTAGAAAGGTGGTAGAAAGGTGGTAGAAAGGTGGTAGAAGGGTGGTGGAAGGGTGGTGGAAGGGTAGGGGAAGGTCGTTGGCGGAGCGGCTCGTTCAGTCGTCCCAGGTCGGGAAGCTGTCCTGACTGATGAAAAGGTTCTTCTCGCCGCCGGGCTGCCTTTGTTGGCTCGATGTACTGGGGAAGCTCGTGCTACCAAAGACCGGCATGTCGAAGCTGTCGAGCTGCTGGCTCTCGTAGATGCTCCGATCCGTGGCTAAGTTCGAGGGGTGCGGGGGCTTTGGCGGCTTCGGCGGCTTCGTCGGCTTCGTCGGCTTCGTCGGCTGCGTCGGCTGCGTCGGCTTCGTCACCGTCAGCTCGATGTTACCCGCCCCCCTGTTACCATCCAATCCACCCTCCTCCTTCCCTTCCTCCAGACTGCTGTTCTTTATCCCATAGTAGAAGTACATCAAGAAACCTGTTGAACGTAACGTCCACATTGCAATAATTAACAAGCGAGCTCTATGGAAATGCAATCGCTCAAATGCTTAAATGGACTGGACGTACCGAGAATCATCCATATCGTGAATCTCACCAGGGTCAGTATACTCAGCTTGAATATAAGGTAAATATTAACGGTAACGGCGATCGCTGGGACGAATGGCAGTCCAGGAGTCATGAACATCATAGCATTCCTAATTAATATTGTTGTTATTGTTATTATTGTTATTATTGTTATTATTATCACGTGGTTTTATGTAAATCGTTGCGTAAGAGGAGATTACGGAATAACCAATGGTTTTACGTACCTGTTTTGCGGCTTCCTGCTAATAGCAAGGAGAATACCAATAATAGCGAAGAGGAAGACGAAGAATAGAAACGTCGTAAAGCCACCCATATTACCTGCATTTTATATCATTAACATTAATGAAAAATCGTTTACGAACTATGTGCACGAACGACGATCTTCGACGGAGATTGTCGCAAGGTTTTGCTTATTACGCATTATATATCATATTCTCGCATTATTACGGTACACGTAATGCAATCGTTAGCGCAGGTTTTGAAAGAAAAGCGTGTGCGTTTACCAATGGTCAGTACGCGGGCTCCGTTGCGAAAATCTCCACAAAGTTGTCGGGCTCCGATAAAATCGAGCAGATGCCTAACTTACCCATCGCGCAAACAATAATCAAGTCCAGTATGAGAATGAGAAGGTACATGATCCCGACCAGTTTCATAACGTACCGGCCGGACGCTTCGGTTGCCGGCCCTCTATCGACCCACGGAAATATAGCCGGACACAAATACTGAGCCGCCTGTCCAACAAACAATAATCGGCTAATTCAACGAACGTAAATTCAAGCCAAGGTCAAGCCGAGGTGTGCGGGAGTAGGAGCTGGGGGGGTTGAGGGGGTATTGGTGTCATTGGGGGGGGTCATTGGGGGTCATTGGGGGGTCATTGGGGTTGAGGCGGGGAATAAAGGGGAGACCGACCTGCAACCTACGCTGCAGATAATTCAGAGGAGGTCCGATGATGGGGGTGCTGCCCGGGTACTGATGAGCGCTTCCGGTACTGGAGCCCCCGGCCCCGGCGTGCAGGCTGCCGTAAAACTTATTCTCCGTCCTGTCGCACACGAGGTATTGGTCGTCCTTGCCAAGTCCGATCTCGTCCTCCTCGCCCCCGTACGTGTCGTCCGAGTCTGGCGACGAGCTGTTCGCCCGCCGCACCCTCCGCACCTGCACATAACCATATATTATCAGCTGAGAGCGAATATCCAGCCACGCGTACATTTACACGCCGTAGGTTATTGGGTAGCCAATAACCAACCTGTTGCCCGTCCTCACGAACCCCAAGAACATTATTATTATTATTATTATTACTCTTCTTAGGAATCACGCGTAACGTAAACGTCACGAAACGTAAATGTAAATGTAAATGGGAGCCAGCGTTAGACCGGAGGATAATCGCGCTCACCATGATACGTTGGCCACCGGTGCCGACGGCGAGCTCGGATTGAGGGCCGTGGGAGGCATCCCTGCTGGAGCCAAGGGCCGCTGAGAGCTGGTCGGGGCGCAGCTCCTTGCTGTAGGAGAGCTGGCCGTTGGCCTGGGCCTCCTTCGTCGGCGAGCGGCTGGGTGTGCGCAGACTCTGGGGCAGGAGCTCGACGAGGTTTGTCGCGTGCGGCTGGTATCGGAGGATCAGCACGCAGGTCGATACCAGAGTATAGGCCAGCAGCGTTCCTGTCCGCAAACAATCTCTCTCACTTATCCTGGTTATTGTCGGGGCTACGGATCCACCCCACCACCCCCACCCGGCTTGGAGCATCCGTCGTACCCTGTACCGGGCCTCCTTTCCCTACGCAACCGAACCTCCCTTCCCTTCGGCCAAGGAATCCCTTTAACCATCACCTCTACGGACGCTATCTCTCTCTCTCTCTCTCTCTCTCTCTCTCTCTCTTCTATCTCTCTCTCGCGTAAAGTAAACGAGCACGGAAAAATATATAAAAAAAGGATATTTAAACGTATGTGATTTCAAATATGTGAAACGGCGATACTTAAATAACGAGCTCTCTTAAAATAAAAAAAAAACAGCAATGAAACAAAAAAAAGTTAACAAATATTATATTAGGCGTATAATTTTAATGCGTTATCCGCGCTTTGTTCCATTACTACCCCCGCCCCTATGTTTGTCTGTTTGTGCGTCACGGTGCCGCTTAATTGCCGGCTGACTCGATTGCGATCCTCCACTTAATCCGCGAACGAAAAATAATTATAAGGCAAGCGGGCCTCGGCCGTCGACCTTTTCCCTTGAAATAATCATAAAATTAAATGGCCGAAGAGAAGCCGCCGCCGCCACCCTTACCTAATTATCCGTACGTTGATATATTATTATTCAATTGAAGCTAAAGTTGTTTATTGCCTTGACGTTGTAGGTGGCGGCCGTTAGCGCGACTCGCCGCAAAACGTCACTCGCCTCCGTATAAACAAACGGCGGACGAACGAACGAATAAACGAACGGCATTTATTCCTTTAATTACGGGGAAAGCTCGAACCTCTCTCTCTTCAACCTTACTCGCAATATCATCTACTCTTTATGCAACGTCATTAATTGTCATTCCAATTAACTTTTCTCCCCAGCATTGCCCTTTTCCTCTTTTCTTTCTTATACGTAAAAATTTAAAAAAAAAAAACAATCACCTTACGTATGAATAATTACAATAATTATAATAATAGCAGCGAAGAATATACGAGCGGTAAGAGTTGAGAGGGGAAGGAGGACGTCGTCAGGTGTTTCGGTGGAGAGGATAATAATGCGTAAAGGTAAAGCGCCTTGGCGAATTCATTCCCCGTGTCGTATTCGATTATTTACGGGGCCGTCAAGTACGTATGTCCCCGTATGTTATGGGTCGCAGCCTCCAGACGATCCAGACGATTAGCCGAACTGACCGAACGGATCAGCTGATAACGGATCAGCTGATAACGTAAAGGTAAGCGCGAGCGACGGCCTCGGAGGAAGAGATACATATATATATACAAATACATGAACGGCCCGAGGGGATAATTGGAGTGAGTTGCGTTGCGGGGGAGGGGAGGGGGTGGGGTACGCGTGACCGGCAATCCCGATCCCGATCCCGGCACTCGCCGAGGCTACTACCTAAACGAAAACGTAGAACGGTAACAGCAAGTTATGTTTGGCACAGAGATTCTTTTTTACTCTCTCTCTCTCTCTCTCTCTGTGCGATATAACGTGGGGAGAGAGGAGGCCGGGGAACGATTTTATTTTATGGAGCTCCCGAGCTAATAAATAGCAGGCGATGCCGTGAAAATGCCTAAAGAACGATTAACAAGGAATAATCAAGGGGCCCAAGCCCTTTCGCCGCACCTGCTGCCCTTACATTTGACTTTAATGTCCATTCGGCGTCCCGCGTATCGTGACGTATCACCATGGCCCGACGAATAAATCATGGTCGATCGGCTGGACGGTGCACCGATGCACCATCTTATATTTACAGTTTTCTCCGTTCCTTCTTTCTCTTTTCTCTTTTCTTCTTTTCCTTTCCTTTCCTTTACAAGAGATATCGATTTCACTTGAGGCCGAGAAGTCCATTAGGAAGCAATTAAGATCTTAATTGGTCCCAGCGCGATCACGGACCGCAATTTTCTATTCAATGCGCTAATTCACGCCTCCAGAGATTATATCCCCTCCCCCGCTTATTTATTTATCCGCGAAGGTAAATCGCGCCGAATCCTTGAAGATGGCCGCCAAGAGATATTTTCCAAGGCTTTCCTCTATGCGTGCGTACGCATGTCCATCTCCGTAGGGGAGCTATTAAGAACGTCTCGTACCGGGACCATTAGAATCCGTATTACTCGCATTATTCGGAAAGCCTTCGGAAATATATATATATATATATATATGTGAGAATATAAAAATGCTATTGTGTGCCGAGCTAATGGGGTTATTGGGATCGAATGGGCGAGGAGGCCGACTCTTTGACAATAATTATAAACAATGCATGTATTACAAGGTCACGGAGCGTTTTAGCGAGAAAACTAAACATGTTCGCGTTCGTCGTTGTGATAAATAATGAGTAATAGAGGAAGAGGGGGGGTCGGTCGGTCGGTCGGTCGGTCGGTCGGTCGCGGGAGTGAGGGGGTCGTGGCTGTAAAAGAGTCGAGGACAGATGGATCTCACCAATGGACATCATCTCGACGAGGACTTCGAGCCGGATGAGGAGCGCCGCGAAGGCTGCACATAGTCCGGAAGTGAGCGTAGCCAGAGCGGGTGTTCCCGTGACCGGCCATACCTGACTCAACGACCTGAAACGTCGACGAGAAATTACACGTACATTACACGGCGTGTACAAGCTCGCTCGGCTTGCATGGATTTTACGAGGGGGGGGGGGTGGAGGGGTAATATTAAATGCCAAAGGGTTATTGGGCGGGGGGCATTACCGGAAGATCAATCCGTCCTGAGCCATTGCGTAGACTATTCTGGGCATGGGGAACATGCTGCCGAACATGGAGACGGTGAGTCCGGCCAGGGCGCCCACGGCAACGATGTACTTGCACTTGTAAGCGCCGACTTGGCCGAACATCTCCACCAGCGCCGAGTCCTGATCCACCTCCTCGTACGGGACTGCAAGTACAAAAGCGGGCATCTCTCTCTCTCTCTCTCTCTCTCTCGAGCTTTTAAACTGCATTAAACTCGACTCGGATTATTATTATTATTATTATTATTGTTGTTGTTGTTTTCTCTTTCTTTTCTTTGATCTTTGATGACGAACGCGTCGCTCCCGTTATCCTTTGCCTTGGCTTTTCCCCTTATTATATTCGTATATTTTATCGGGGCATTTGGTAACGAGAGCAGACCGCGCTGCTGCCCAGACTTTATCCATCTCATACCCTCGTCATATGAACGATCCAGCACAATGCCCATTGCCTCGTGCCCCAATAATCATCCTCGTCATCACCCGGCTCCCCGGATATTACGCAATTGAAAAAGCTCGGCTTTTCGCATTAACCGGAACAACAACAACAACAACAACAACAACAATAATAATAATAAGGGGGAAAATAAAAATAAAAAGAGAAGAGAAGAAGAGGAGGAAGAGAAGAGGAAGAAGAAGAGGAAGAGGAAGAACGACCCTCCATGCAAATGTTGAACTCGTTACGAAGTGTCGGAAGTGGATATTAAAATTTAGTAGAGCAGCCGTGCCTTTGTCAGCCAAACAGGGTAAACGAGTATCTTCAGGAACGTCTGCCCTTTTCCTTTACCAAACCGAAAAAGAACCGTGTATTTTATGCTTTCGACTTATTAAAGGTTAGGAGGTAAAAAAATTCCCGCGGGAAGCCACAGGTAAAGACTCCCTTTATAACTACGTTGTCATTGATGCACTCGGCCAATCCGTAGCCGCGGAGCCCGTGCCCTGCAATGCTCGACCTGGATGGCGTAATTTCCCCCGCCCCCCCCCCCCCGCCCCGCCCCCGCTCCTTGAATCACGCATTCGTACGATCGAACTGCTTCCGTCGCTCCACTCGCCCACGCATTCGAGATTCGAGGACTCGCGACTCTATTTTATACGAGAGCCGCGCCGGGCATCGGAATTACGAATTACTCCCGTCATTAGTCCCGTCGATTTCCCTTAAACCTCACCGGCACCTCCTCCTCCTCTTACATAGATCCGATAGCTGATAAAGTTCAAAGTCACAATATTACCGTAATTATCGAGGGACTTTTTGCAATTTTTAAAAAGTACTTTCTTTCTTTCTTTCTTTTTGCTTCTTTTTTTGTTTTTTGTTCTTTCCTTATAATAATCCGGCGCGAGAGAACAAAGTTCGATGAATTTACGACCTCTGATAACGAATGATATTACGTAAAAAAAAAAAAAAAAAACAAGAAAAAAATGCTTTCCACTTGGTTTTATTGTCTCTCTTCTAATGGCGAATCCTTGCGTAATGGCCCTACAAACCTATCCAAATAATAACAACAACAACAACAATAACAATAATAACAATAATAATAAAGATGAAGATGATGAAGAAGAAGAAGAAGAACAATAAATGTGCATTGAGTGATGTGCAGTATAAGGTGGACTCACCGATGAGCGTCAAGACCATGCTGCTCGTGACGTACGCGATAAGAATGATTATCAGCGAAGAGACTATCGCCAGAGGGATGCTCCTCTTGGGATTCGTGGCCTCCTCCCCCGTCGTCGCGATTATGTCGAATCCAATGAACGCGTAAAAGCACGTGGCCGCACCGGTGAATACCTGGTACAGACGAGAGAGAGACGATCATTTATTAACTAACGATGTCTACGTTGATATTTTCAGCATAATAAATCGACTGGGCCCGAGGGCCCGGTTATGACTGGGTCGAACGTTTACGTCCCCGGGCGGGGCTGTGCACGTTTCCGTTTGGTATCCGTTGATGGCTGAAAGCTGGCTGAAGTTACGGGACGGACGAGGGCTTAGGGGACAAGCTGCAGTCGGTGCCACCAGAGGTCAGACAAGACCTGGACAAGCGAGCAGGCGCTACGCGAATCTCCGACTGCCTCCCCCAATAACCCCCCCCCAATAACCCCAATAACCCCAATAACCCCACCGTCGCCGCCAAGAGCTCCAAGAGCAACAAGTTTGCCGTTGTCCTGAAGGGGATGATCGGGGACAGCCTTAGCGCCCGTTTACAAAAGTTCGAGCTCTCTTTCGCTCTCTTTCAAATAATAACGATAAGGGTAGCGCTTGTAGGGCAAAAGGTCGTGGATCGATCGGGCTTTTTGGGTCCCAATGGTAGGATTTCAATGAAAGCTCAAAGGGATCGTCGAGCTTCCTGAGCTTCGCCCGCTCGAATCAGAGCTCGAGTACACCCGGCCATGTCCCTGCCGTTCTCTTCTTCTTCTTCTTCTTCTTCTTCTTCTTCTTCTTCTTCTTTTCTCATTTTCTTGAGCATAGCTCGCCGGGCCACGATAAATATGTACATCGGCATTATTATGGGGCTTTCGACGTACGCGGAGCCGGCCAATCTCCCCCCCCGACAAACCCGTAGACATTCAACGGGCAGCAAACAAATTTATAATTTCATAAATATTTACGGACTATTACAAATTTTATGAGCTCTCGTAGCTACTGCCATATTGCCATAAAGCATTAAAACAAACAAAAATTCGTTTTTTGACGAAAGGGAAAGGATTTTAAGGATATTTACATTATCCTTGCGCTTTATCGGTTACGCGAAGCGCGCAACTAATAAATGTACGTTTGGTATCCCATGCTTTCGGCCGATTATTTATCGCTTGTGACGCACTGTCCGAGATACGTTGGCCACGACAAGATTTACGAAATCTATTGAACGAAATATTCGCATGATTCGCAATATTATCCAAGCGACATTCTGTGCGACGTTTCAATGATATCCGGCCTTCCCTTTAGCTCCTGTCCGAGGAAGAAGTCATCCTGCCGCCGGTTGCCTCTCTAAAAAAGAACAAGAAGTGAGAGAAGGGGAGAGGGAGGGAGAGGGAGAGAGGGGGGAGAGGCCAACGGATTAAAAAGCTCCGGATTTTACTATTCGCGCATGAGCGCAATAACGCAGTAGCCCGTAACGGCAGTTGTTACGTTTTTACTCGTAACAGGATTAGCGGGAAGAGGCATGGGCACGCTACGCGACGAAATCGGGATATTTTATGTTAAAAGGATAGGGCGGGAGGCTGTAAGTTAAAAGTTGGCATTTTTCCTAAAGTATTCCATGAATAGTCGATTAGTCTCGTGCTCACTCCATCGGCTGCGCTTTTCATTTGCATATTCAAGAATTTACTCCGTCATCGATGGCTCGCCGCTCCCTCCCTCTCGTTACCCCTGACTGCCCTCACCCTCACCCTCGTCCTCATCCTGCTGCTACTGCTACTGCTACTGCTACTGCTGCCGCCGCCGCCACCGCCGCCAGCCACCGCCGCTACGGACGGAGGCGCACCACGCTGAATAAATAAATGGAGCAGCGCGCTGAAAATAAAAGAAACTCGCTCAGTCAGTCAGTCTACTTACCCCGCTCCAGCCAAAGGGTAGGAAGCCCTTGTGCTCGGTCCAATTGGCCGAGTCGACGTAGAACATGCCCGCGGCCATTATGAAGACCCAGACCGAGAGATTGACCACGTTTAACACGTTGTTGAATATCAGGGACTTTTTTACCCCCGCGGCCATTAGCAGCATCATTAGCAGGGTGATAACGAAGGCGAGGAAATCGGGCGGACGACCTGCACAGACAAAAAAACACATCCTATACAACGATCAACGAGGGCTTATGTGGGCCTTGGCGAGCCATAAAGGCTCCGAGCCTTTATCCGCCACGTCGACCTCGTTATCCAGACTCCCAATAACCCCCCCACCCCCAATACGTACTTTCACGCCGTGGTAGTATACGGCCTTTTCATCCGCCCCTCCGATGCACTTATCCAACATTTCATCTGTCGGTAATTGGGCTCCGCGAAGCATCCCCGTAGTAATTACTTGACAAAGCCGTATGCGTAAGCGGGGAAAACGCACGCGGAGCGAGCTCGACGCACGTTCTGCTGCGTCACCCTATCGACGCTGCTCTTATTCTCTCACGGCCCCCTCCCCCACCACATATACCCCCCGCGGAAAATCTATTTTCCGAGGAAACCTTAGGTTATTGGGGAATATCAAACGACTTTGATACGGGAGAGCGAATGTAATACGGAATGAACGTAAGTTAAAGCTTTGAGAACATCGTTGGCAGTTTTTCTTAAGGTCGCGCTACCTAGTGATATCAATAACAATTCCTTTCGCACCTACACCTACACCTACACCTACACGCTTTTTATTATATTCACTAAGGCTTACATTCACTATTCAGCCGTCACTACGTGTCATCGCATTGTCCCTTATTTTCCATCCAATGTCTTTCATCTCGAAATAAATTTCAACCTCTCGATGCTTCTTTCACATTTTTCTCATCCCTTTATTCACTATTATATTATATTATTCATAAAGGCTTTACGTACTCGCGTGTAAATCTAAAGCTTTGCCATAAAGCGCATCCAAGATTGTCGCGCCTTCTCTCTAGACTTCTCTATTGAAAAATCATTATTCTTACGAGTTTAATGGTAAATTAACCCATCAGCTGTCCAACATTTATCATTTATCCACGTGATGGGATTTTTTTGCTTTTCTTTTTTTCTTTGTTATTATTACATTTGAATTTTAGATTTTACCCCCAACGCTCTCTATCTCTCTCTCTCCCTGCCTGCCTGCCTGACTGCTAATTGGATTTTCATCAAAACAAAAACAAAAATAATAATAATAATAATACAAATTTTCCACGGACGGATGAAAAATTGCGCGCGCGTGTCCTTTCCTTTTTCTCTCTCTCTTTTTTTTTTTTTTTATTAAACATTAATTACCGTTATTTGTAGTGCAATATTCCATTATTTGTAGTCTAATGCATAATATTTTCCTCGAGCTATAGCGTACGTAAGCAATGAAACATACATAGACACTTAACAATTATTACTCTCCAGAAGATAAATAAGCTTGATTTTTATTTTCTTTTTATATAAGCAATAAATGGAATATTTAGGATGGCAGGGGAGAGCAATTTATGACAAAGTACAGTCACAGGCAATGATAAAACTACGTTGGCGCACGTTGGCGCTTTGGGATTATGCAAGAACGGGGAGGGAAATTCAGGGAATGCGAATGAATAAAATCAATAAGGTGGTTGGATTGGATTGGAGGCTCCGAGTCCTAAACACGTGTTGGTTACGCTATAAAAACACGGCATTTTATAGAAGCGAGTAATTTGAAAGGCTTTTGTCCCGGTCCCGGTGCTGGGAATGACGGTCATGTCCCTATACAAAATAAACGCATACCGTGGTGCACCGGAATCTTTATAATCTTTACGCGCGTATATATAAAAATAAATTTGGCCGATTATTACGCTAATTCGATGGACAGTTTTAGAATCCTTTGAAACGCTCGGACGACGACGATAATTATAACAACGACAACAATAATGATCCGATTGCCGAACAACTCGTATTCGACGAATACGAGTAGGGCAGAGACGGCCGTCGATCACTTATCCCTTTATCATTGTAATTACTGGCCTTTGGCCAATGCTGCTCCTTGTTACCCGAAACGTGATTGGGGAAACTTCAAAATACGAATATGCTTGTCGCTACGGAGAGTAACGGCTTAATCGCCTTTCTCAAATTATCGATTTTCTATTTATTTCTTTTCTTTTCTTTTCTTTTCTTTCTTATTATCCTTATTATCAATTAAGATTACGGAAACGACGATGTAAATAAAAAAAAAACTCGACCGACCGTTACTCCCAATTTAATTCCTAACAATGCTCTTATTTACCCTTATTCTTACTACTATTACTATTACTACTACTATTACTATTATTGCTTTGAATTACGTTCAAGCCCTTTCGGACTTGATTTTTCCTCTTTACGAATAATCGAGTTTCATGGGGCTCGGTTCGCTTGTTTACTTAACACGTTACTTTATATTATCCAATGCATTTACCCGCTTAGCCTCGCAAAGAGCTCGTATTTTTTAATGAACGAGGCCATGAGCTGATTTATTAGATTTTAAAGCGCGTTATATTGTACAGAAATACAAAAAAAAAACTGTCATCTGCTTGGTAATCCAACGGGTAGTAAATCCTAAGAGTTGAAATTACATTGAACTTGTAATAATGAGAGCCCCTTAACCAAAGCTATATTTAATGGAAACATATTAATAGGGATGTTGCCGTTGAGTCAAACATTATGGGGAACATTTAAACGTACGGCTAATTATTTTTTATCCCCCGAATGTAAATTACGGCTTCGTAATGGACCTTTAAAAATTAGGTAGACCCTCTGCAGCGACTTTACAAAAGCTCGGGATTATCGATTAAAGCATACCTATAACCCCAAACGATTGTCCTTCCCGTGAAAACAATGAAAAACTCTAAGATTGCGCATGCGAATGTACTTGTGCTCTCGAGACTACGAAGAGCATGAAGTTACATCGCAGCCAGCTACGCCCTATCATCGACGTATTAATTTCGCCAATGTACGCCAATTCGAGACGTGTAGGAGATTGCGAGTCGCTTACTGTTCGGCACCCCCCGACGTTCCTTTATTAATTCTTTAAGCCTCGGTCTGATCTCGATGGCCGCGGCATCGGGATAACGACGCAAAGATATTATTATAACGTCTCCCTCCCCCCCGCTAAATTGCCCAGTCTTTCGGAACGGATGGCTTTGTCTTGGTCAATGGTAGCGCGTCTTTCTTCCTTTTAAAATTCTCATATCGATCGCATTTACTTACGTGGATCCGAACGTGTAAAACACGTTAATGTGATGTTGATAATTAAATGATCAACCCTCGGACTACGACTTAATACAATGACGGGGCGACGAGTAAATAGTTCGAGTGACGTAACGTAAGCTGCTCGTATGAAAATCATATTGAGCATAAGGGGGAAAACGTGACGTTTCCCCCTTCTTTCCCTTCCTCATCCCTCGTCCCTCACCCATCACCCCTCACCCCCACCCGCCCATCATCCCTCATCCCTGTTCGATTAAAAAAGTTTATTGCAGTTGCAGCTCTCGTTAAAAGTAAATTGCTTTGTGACGGACGTCGTCTGCTGCCGTGAGATCTATAGAGAGTTTGGAATAATTTTTTTTTGTTTTTTTTTTCCCCAAGCGTCGATCATCATGCCGTCGATTAATCGTATTCATCGAAATTAATATAAATTTTCAATTGAATTATTTATCAAGGAATCATGCACGCCGGGAGTCGGATAATTATGAGAATAATAACCAAGTGCCGGGGCGCTCTCTAGAGATATCGACTTGAAGAGGGGAGGGAAGCTTTCATTTTCAATTTCTTCGCGTTATCGGACTCATGAAAAATGCATCCGCAGACTGCATAACGGTCGGTGAGGAAAATGAGCTGCGGCGGCGGCGGCTCTCTCGCTCGAAATTACATTTCTACTTAAGGATTTTCTTTTTACATCGTCTCCGTATGCCGCAACGTCTATAGACATCTCCTAATAATAATGCTCAATGGTTCGGGGGTGACGGAAATAAAAAGAGAAAGGGGAAAATGCACGGAGCCATCCTCGGGACGTGCGCTCTATCGAGAAGCGGTGCAACGACGAGCGAAAGAACGGAGCTTTCATGTAGAATATCATATAGGAATATGATATTACAAGCTCGTGAAAGCTCGTGAAAGCTCGTGAGGAGCGTAAGAATCTAAAAGGTAAAATTAGTTTTAAACGAATTTCCATCATTATTCGGCCGTGATTTAATCAACAACTGACAAGAACTTGACAAGATTCGTGAAAAGCCCTTCGCTGTTGTGCGGAAAAAATTAAAAAAAAAAGAAAAAAGAAAAGAAAAGAAAAGAATCACCGCAGCCCCGTTCCCGTAGTAGAATACTTATTCCACTTATTCGAAGCCGGATATATAATACCGCCACTACTCGTGAATATTACATCTAAATGCTAAATCTATTTATCGAGACGATCTACTTGCTACTTTGTTTTTGTTTGTTTGTTTGTTTGTTTCTTTCATTCTTTTGGTTATTGGTCGAAGAGGAAAGCCAGGCTTTCTTCTTCACCCTCGGGCTCATTCGCCTGCAAAGTAGTGCCCAAGTAATAAATCATACTCGGTCGGTATATTATTTAGTAGGTGTGTGTTTGGGGTTATTGGGTCGCAAGAGGCTTTCTCGTGGTCACCCCGAGTCCCTCGCTTTCTCATAAAATCTTTCGCACGAGCTTGACGATTGAATGAAAATCAAGCTCATCTAACACAAGACTTTTGTTTAACTCGTACTTTTTGTTTTTTTGTTATCAATTAATTAATTACACTTTGTCTACGGAGGCTCCACGTACAGCGGAGAGGAAATGCAAATAAATGACAATAACGTAGTACAACTCTTGCTCCTGTTACACGAGCACAAATATCTTCCTTTTGTAGAATAGACTAAAATAATATTAAAAGTACGTAAGAAGCGCATCTCTTTGCTTTTATTCATTGCCCGAGCAATATTACGTAGTAATACTACGAGCGATCTTTTTTTTTAACAAATTTCACATTACTCATCGATACGTATTGATTTTATGATTATTTTTTTTTTTTTTTTTTTATCACTACGACTAGTATTTATTTATACTTTTTGGAGTATAAAATTTGCATCTTCAATTATAATTCCAAAGCTTTGAATGCGAATACGTTTTTTTTTTTTTTTTTTCTTTCTCGTAGCCATAAAAACTCTGTAAAATAAATTCTATACTCACTAATACGTACCTCCCTCTTCCATAAGTTTTACATTGGTGTCGCCGAGAAGTCTCTCACATCTCAAATAAAAGTAAATAATAATAAAAGTTATAAATACTCCTGGGGGGGGGGGGGGGCTTTGATTTTTATGCCTTCTATTCAGTTATCGCTTTTTTTTTTGTTTTTTTTTTTTACGGTCGTCCGGAAAGTGAATAATTTTTTACTTTAGTAAGACATTTATTATAACGTTACTTTTAAATATCAAATTTTCATTTCAATTCAATTGTGCCTTATTTATTTATTTATTTAGTTATTTGTACAAATAGAAAGTTTCATTAACAAATTGTTAACAATGGAATTGTCCTCGTGAATTATTAATCATTTGAAGCTGAAGTTTACGCGCGCTCTAGTGAATTATTTTTAAAGCTCGTTAATGGATAGCACATAATCTTCTCGGTAAATATAATTGAGTTTATTTATTAATAAATTTTACGATTTCTTGGATAATGAAAATATATATATATATTGTGTGGCAACGCGGCTATAACGGAGTGAATTAAATATTTCATAAGGTATAGAATTTATACGAGCGGCTTTTATAATTTTATACTTGTACATACGATATGTGTATATATATATACGTGTACGTGTACGTGTGCGTGTACGTGTATAACGAACAATTGAAAGAAGAAGGTGAAAAGTTTGTTGGGCGAACTTGGCTGACGAACGAAGCCCTAGGCGAGACAGGAGATTGGCCAATATTTAAAAATAGCTTAATCTAAAGTATAAAGATCGTGAGATTGAGATTGAGCGTCAGAACGTCGAGGATCTTAATAGCTTCCGGGCGTAATTCGGAAGTGCCGAGCTGCCGTTAAAATTGCTCGTGTAAGTTTTTATTTGTACACGATAATCGAGATTATTAGTTCGAAACGACTTGTCGGACTTTGTATGGTTATTGGGGGCTGGAGAGTTGGAAAAAAATTGTGTGAGAGAGAGGGGGAGAGGGAGAGAGAGGGTCGGTATTATTGAAATAGCGCCGAGACGGTGTGGAATAAGGCAACGGATAGAAATCAGGGGGAGAATTGTTAATGGTTAATGCGAGGGGATTTATGGGACGGAGCTGGGGCAGTAAAATCCTTTATTGGCCTGGGATTCTGGCCTGGGAGTTGTTAATCGAGAAAAATCGGGCTAAAGGAGAGAAGTTTCGAAGGGCGGGGAAGCGCGGTGAAGAAAATTGGATGGCGGAGGCATTAGGGGGAGCAGGAGTTCTATCTCCTCCTGTCGGTAAGAAAGTGCACGCCTGGGAATGGTGCGCGTGACGATGCTCGGCGGCTGCGGCGGTGGCGGCCGACCCGGCCGAGAGACAGACTCGGGCGAGAGGTAGGAGCCGGAGGCTGGGCATCCCGATCAGGTGGGCAAGTTAAAATGTCACTGGCGGTGGGCTCGCGCGCCGAATAAGGGATCGATGGGGTCCACAGGTGCCGTAGCGGCTTGGACTGATCCGCGCAAGCGCCCCTCGCTTATCCCGCCGTACCCTCGGCCCCCCCCCCCGACCCCTACCGCCACTAGGTACAAGGGAGCGACCGCGTGAAAGGGACGGGCGCGGGCACGCTTCTTAAGGCACTTCCTCTTACGGTCATTGGCGTCCGGGTAAACGCTCGCTCGCCGGATCAATGAAAATCCATTAGTCTCGCCAGAGTAGAGGACGTTCCGCGATTCTTCCATCCGGAAGCCCAGTCCCCCGGTCCCAGCTGCTCGTCCAGTTCGAAGTTACCTTGTCCTCGCTTAGCGAGCGACCTGAGCTCGGAGCTCTGATTAAAAATGCCGTTGAGCTGCATCGTTGACGGTAACCGAGTCCGTGCCGACGAGAAGCTCATGTCCCTCGGCCGGCTCAGCTGCTTTGAACAATACCGGGACTGTTGTAATTAATTAATTAATTCGACGGACTGTTTCGTGGGGGTGGGGGGGGGGGGGGCATGTACTCCGTCTACGTACAGTCGCAGGCGTAGAGCGCATAGGGATTACGTAGGGGATACAGGAGCGTCGAGCCTTAGGACTAACGAACGACGAGCAGCGCAAAAGCTTCCCTCCTCCTTACTCTTCATTATTACGAGATCGGTCCTCACGAGGGATAATAATGAATAAATTTCGCAGGTTTTATCGGGCTCCTTTACTTTTCCACCTACGTATCGATGATAATTGCGATTAAGTGGCTACCAACTCACTTCAACTGGGCAATGATTAATCATTGATTACCGGCTCGGACCAATCCCCCCCTCTATCTCTGTACCCTCCAATCTATCTCTTATCTAACCTCTACATTGAAATCTTCTAGACCCGTGCACGTGCGTAAGAAGCAAGTCTTGGACTCCGGAGGACTTGGAAGGGCTCCGAGGTCGACGTACGCGCCCGCGGCGGCAATCCATTGATTTTCGAAATGGAATGAACGTATCGCGAACGGGGAAAAGGAGAGAGAAAAAACAAACAAAGCCCCTCCGTTCCGTTATTTCGTTCGTTTTTTTTTTTTCCCCAAAGTACGAGGCTGAAGGGATTGCCGGTGTCGGTGTCGGTGTCGGTGTCGGTGTCGGTGTCGGTGTCGCCGACGTACGTACGTCATGACACTCAATGTATACCAACGAAACGATTTACCGTTCCTGTAAATACAATCTTCCGCCGCGACACGAAGTGCCGTTCGCGCGAAATAGCTTTACAGCTCGCCCCCCTCCCCCCTCACTTTACGGCGATTTACATAGAAACGGGCTCGATCCTGCTTTTAATATAAAAGAAAAGGACTTTCTCGCCACGTCATTCCACGGCTGAGAGACTGGGCGATTCGTCAGGCAAAGGCGAAGAAACCCTTTATGCGCCCCTCCCCACCCCACGGATCCCACGTAGAAAATATCTAACGGACGGGTTCTTACGTTTAAATAAATGTAAATTTTACTCGATCATCGAATTCTAATCGAATTCTAATCGAATCCCCATTGAATACATCAGAAAAAAAGAAGAAAAACGAAAGAAGAAGAAGAAGTGTCGATTTTTTTAAGAAAATTAATTTACCCTCCCATTGTAATTCAAATATCCTTCGGCTGTATAAGACGATATGCACTAGTGAATACTATATAGGGAAAGTAATTAATTATTGTTACGGCTGGGTGTACGGGGTATATATTTCACGAATAACGTCAAACAGCCAATATTCAACGTGCAATAATTTTCTAAGTAGCTTTTAAAGGGCTAAATCCTGGCCATTGATTAATAAAAATGACAATTCGAGCTGAAAACCTAATGGAAAATGGAGTTAAGCGGGGCCGGGAAGAAACGATTGAAGAGAAAATGCGCGATGGAAATGTCAATCGAGCCATTCGAGAAACTTAATAACGTCGCCGAGGTTATTGGGGATGAAGGACGAGGGGATGGATGGAAGTTTGTTTTACCGTCAAGTCATGGTCGTCGTCGTCGTCAGAAGAAGAAGAAGAAGAAGAAGAAGAAGACGGCGTTCGATATTCCTTCGAGTTCTGCAATGACGTTAAGGAGCGGCGGCGCACGAGTTATAAAGCGCGTTATATTTTTATAAGTAAAGAAAAATTGTAATCTGTGTAAAAGCTCGGTGCTCTGCGATCATTAAAAAAAAAAAAAAAAAAAAAAAAAAAAAAAAACTATGACATTCCATCGAGAGCCTCGCGTGCGATTGGTCAAGACGTCCGTCTAATGCGAACATTGACAGCGACAGCACACGAATCCGATCGCGACAACTATACGCGGAGATGATGCAGAGGAGAGGTTATTGGGGTGGGGGTGGGGGGAGAATGAAAAAGAATTCTTCTAACAAATATTTTATTTGTCCCAGCGACGAGTGAGAATATCCGGCAGACCAGATGGAATAATACTCACTTGGTTCTTTACATCTTCTCCTCTCCTCCTCCTCCTCCTCCTCCTCCTCCTCCTGAGACGCTGCTGAGACGGAGGCTTGGAGGGAAGGAAGGAGGAGAAACGACGGGGCTCGCTCATATAACGAAGCACGTCGCTCGACGTTTACGTGAAGGTGAGGTAAGAATCACGTTGGAACACGTTAGGACGGTTATTGGGGTTATTGTTAGTTAGGACGTTATAGCTATTGTGCCATTGTGCGAATTATGGTAGCCGATTATGCTCCCTGCTTACTTCTGCTGGTCGTTTAATGATAATCCTCGTGGCCGTGGGTATCCAGGGACGTTCAAAAAATACCTGGAGCCTCGTGAAATTAACTGTGGATCTCGCATTCGAATGATTTACGAGATCGGCCCCGCGTTCGTATGCCCCGCGGACAATACCGCGGCCACTCACGGTCAAATATCAATTTTTAATATATCACCGAGGCCGCGAACGACCTCTCGTAGGCCCAAAGGTCAGCGAGTACCTTCGAGTCCGTACCCCCTCCCCCCCGGAGCTTATCAGTTAATATAACGTCACGACGGCTCACGAACAACCGCCAAAGCCAATATAATATTATCGAGGCCCTTAATTACGCAGAGGTACGTAACTTTTCGCCGGGAGGATAACGGGGTTGGGGGGAAAGGGGGGGGGCGCGAAGGCTAATTTTAATAAGTACAAAGTTACCTTTACAAGTCAAATATTCATGTCAGAGTTGGGAAGGTTAAGTGCAGAAAATGGCTGGCGGAAGCGCGGCCCGGCCGCGTTTTAATAATACAACGGAGGATAGAACGAGGCTCGCTGTATTACGGGTCCATTTGCGTATTTCTCCCGGCAATCCGACGGAAAATTCTGCTTCATACGATCGCTCTTTAAGGGCTACGCGACTTTGTCAATTAAATTGCCGCGGATTTTTTACAATCCTAAAGCCTCGTAAGACATAGCATTGCATACAGGATTTTATCGGCATATATATAGCATACGTTACCTTACGTTACCTTACGTTACGTACATTCTTTCTTCTTCTTATACGAAATAAGTACGTCGATAGGAGGATTTCGTTGGAAAATCAGCGGGGGATATTCTTTTTTTTACGTGTAAAAAAAACGACGGAGATGGAAAATAATCGTCGAAGGAGAGAGATTTCTCAAGGGACGGGCACTGAATAAATTTTGTCGGCATGTGAATCGACGCGTCGGCCGACTGTCGGAAAGTAAATACAACGTAAACGGATAACTATTTATTAGTTCTCCAATGAAATTCTCGCCTTCTTGTTAATTGAAAGGATTTGATTTAAAAGAGCGAGCCCCAAGCTCCGAACGTATAGTTTTACAGTATCGACGGCAAATGGGGTTGGGGGGCGGGGGTGGGAGGGATGAGCGGGAGAACTATTTGTTTTTAACGAAAACGTCAACGTCGCGAATTGAAAACAACCCCCGCCCCCTATTTATCGAGGAAACGGCAACAACAAACACATTGCCGGGCAGATGTTATCCGTTCGTTTTTTTTTTTGTTTTTTTTTTTTTTGGCGACTTTTAAAAGAGAAATGCATGTGAAATTTATAAAAAACATATCAAATAAAAAATAACGCCGCGTATCGCGAATAATTTGTTTCCGTATCCTTTTACTTTTTGTTTTTCTATTTTTTTTTCTATTTTTTTTTCTATTTTTTGTTTTTGTTTTATTGCTCGTGCAACAACGGATAGTTTACAGCTCTGGACATAAAAATAACCGCCTCGAGAAACGAGGGCGATATAAACTTTTTCCCGTACGCAAATACCTTGCTTCCCATAAAGTATACATCCATGACATTATCAAGGGGCATTCGATGATTGTGATTGAGCCGGACATTTATCGATCAGTACAAATCTCGAGTGGAAAGTTCTTTTTTTACAATTTTTAATCTGTCCGACATAGTCTATACGCAGTTGTGTAATTAGTAAATATCCAATTAAACTATACATAGCAACGATGTCGTACTTATTGTGTGTGGGGTTATTGGGGTTATTGGGGGAAGAATTCATGAGTTTTTCTTTCTCTTCTTCTTCTTCTTCTTAAATCAGTAAAGTTTTTTTATTAAAATTCATAAGATTTGGGGGAGTCGGTCGTCTCGTAATTGAAACCCCCAATGACATGTTGGTCGTGGGTAAGGCAGGAGGGACGGGGAAGGATCGACGGGTCGGCGGATCTTGATTGTCGCGGATTAGAGAAGAAATTGTGGGGAAAGGGGGGGCGGGTGTGCTCGAAACCACATGGTCTGTCGGTTGAGCCGATGTGGCCGCGGTTGTAGGGGAGAGAAGAGAGCTGCCGGGTGAGCCACCAGGAGGTTGTCTCCGGAACTTTCGAAAGACGAGAGCATCGGCTTTCCATTTCCCCGGTTAATATGCGACAGTCAAGCGGGAGTATTAACGATACTCGTCCTCTTGGCCATTTCATCCCTGCGGGATCAGCCCACCAGCTCTTCCCCGATAACCTCCTCGTCTCAATATCCTCGCGAACGCGGGGCTTCCGTGCCACGTGACCAATTCACGTAATCTTCTGTAATTACTACTACTACTCGCTACCACTACTACTGCCACTACCAATACCACGCATCCCGATTCCATATAAAATATTACGGACAGGACTGGCGAGCTTATTATTACGTATATATATATATATATATATAATGGACGTAAGCGTCGATGCAGAGGCTCACCGAGGATTTCCAGTGGATCGATATCGATAGTAAAGAAGGAACTAACTACTCGGCGCAAACAAATTATTTTACTCTATACGTATCCGTGCATCCGGATCATGCGAAACTAGTTTTCATTTAATTACGTGCCTTCACATACGAAATCCTCAAACACCCCTACGAATATTTAATACACGCGCGCCCACACATAATATGGTATACGAAGTACATATACGAAGCCGTGACTGATCGACGTTGGCAAACGCCCGACTTATAATTATCCAAAGATTTTCCCGTATTACAATGAAATGATTCTATTGATCATTTATTGAAATCGTATTTTATTATACTTTTTCGACGCCGCTACTGGATTATACGCCTTCGGATACGCGATAACGAAAAAAAGAAAAAGAAAAAGAGAAAAAAAGATAATAATAATAATACGTATGCCTTCGGATAATATATTTCCATATGTAACGGAGATCGAATAAATCATTTTCCAATAACGTGCGCATATGCCTGTTATTCCGGCATGTGGCAGACAGGCGCGCGCGCGCGCGCGGCTCACATAGAACATAAAATAATCCCGTTTTCGTTCAATTTTCTTTTTCATCGTTCCGTTTATACCATCGCGCCGTTATGATAAAGCAATGCGATTCAAGCGGCCTAATGTCGCCGATTTCGGCTAAATTTGTATTCCCGGCATTGAATGTAAAGTATTATTCTTCACCTCTCGGGGCTTTATTACTCTCGGGCAGGACGTGCTCCTCCACTCCTACTCCACTTGTAAAACTTATATTTTAATTCCCGCCTACAATTTACCGATAAAGATTTTAAAAAAATAATAATAATTAATAGAATCGCTTCGTATCTCTCTCTATCTCTCGTTCGTGCGAGGATTTACCTCGACATCGTTGTTTCGACAGTACATGCAGGAGGGGGTGGGGGAGGGGGAGTTAAAGGAACCGGTTAATTATGAAACGCTTCGCCATTGAAAAATGTATATTTTTAACAAAGAAAGAAAAGAAAGAAAGAAAGAAACATCGGACTCGGATTGATCGTCCTTTTAATATCTTCAGTCAGATATTACTACATATTATTAACACGATAGTCATGCTTTTTTTTGTTTTGTTTTCTTTCGTCCCGCTCATTCGCAACTCAGTCTCTTACGAAATTCGCAAGACTTTAATCGCGTTAAAACAGAAAAGACAAAAAAAAAAAGAGAAAGAGAAAGAAAAAATCAATAGCCACAGGTTCTGGTAAAGCAAACGCTTTATACCTCTTCTGAAATACAATATTCACATGCGATTATTATAAAAATAAACAACCGTTTGAAGTGTTTGTTGATCTATTCGTGTAAAATTACATGTAAAGCCCACCTCGGCCGGATCATAAATAATACGAAGAATCGACGTATATTTACAAAGCGATGGGATTGTTTGGAATTTCGATTAGAGTGCTGATTGTAAAATTATTTCTAATGGTCCAGGTGAGGCTTGATCATTAGAATCATTAGGCGCCACCACTTCAGTCTTAAAAAAAAAAAACAAGATCGTCGTATATTTTTGGCAGAGTATGAGGAACGTAGGGGGTCCGGGCCACATTGTCTTGTCTGTCCAGCTTGGCCTCAACTTGGCCTCCTGAGACTGGAATTTAAGGATAGAAGAAGAATAGAATTTAATGTTGGAACTCACCGAATATTGTGCCGAAGGTGTCGCCGATGGCCCCGGAAACGGCGCCGTTCGCCAGGGCGTCGAGGCAGGCGCTGAGGGCACAGGCGCAGGCGCTCGTACCAATCAGGTACTCGAGCACCATGTTCCAGCCAATAATGAACGCTATGAGCTCGCCGACCGTCACGTAACTGTACACGTATGCGCTGCCCGTCGTGTGAGGCACTCGAACTCCAAATTCGGCGTAACACGCCCCTGAAATCATCGTACGAGCCCATCATCCACGTGACCCTCTCCGCTCCGCTCTCTCCTGCTCTCTCCGCTCTCACTCTACTAATTAATTAATTGTTCTTACGTCGAGAGAGATCGACGTAATCTTAGGCTGGGGATCGGGATCGATTCCACGATACAACGCCGACAAGTGACTGCCGAGCTCTGTTGTTCGTACGATAATAGCCGTCGTTAAAGCTGCATTCGGCGAGCGAAAAATTCATTGCTTAGCTTTTGCTACGGCGGAGCGGGGGGGTAAGGGTGGAGGGTGGATGGGAAGTAGGAGAACTCGGTACTCGGAGAACTCGTCGTACAAATCTACACCAGCCGCTCAGCCCGTAATTATTTAGTTAGAGGCCGACGATGTATTTGCCACTTTACGTGTACGGTCATGTCCTCGATGGGTGGACGAGGAGAAGTAGGAGGAGGAGGAGGGGAGGAGGAGGAGGAGGAGGAGGATTATTATTGTTATTTAGTGCCGACTGACAGCGGGGGAGTCGCGATACGCGTCCCGATCGATCGATCGATCCCGATTTTTCAACCACATAGAGCGCTCTACGCCATAACACTAATACAATTAACCCCATAAAGGGCGACCGGTTAGCCGCCGTTCCCTCCGCGATTCGTCTCAACGTATCCGGTCCTTCTAAAGCCCTAATGGCGCAGCCCAACACTGCCCATCTTAATCCGCGTCCAAGTTCTTCGATTCTCTGATTATTCCGTTCCCTGTCCAGGCGCCACTTTACATTCGAAGGAACACCCTACCCTTCCATCTCCCGCGGCCCCCTAAGAATTCATCGTACGCACCGTCCGGGATGAAGGAACAAAACATCTTCGCTTATCGTTATCGTTATCGTTATTCTTCTTCTTATTATTATTATTATTCTTGTTGTCGTTGTCGTTGTCGTTGTTGTTGTTATTATTGTTATGGTTATTATTAATATACGGAGTTGATGCCGCGGCCGCGGGAACGCTTAAGGAGCGCGTGTATTTAATGGAATTAATATTATAACGTTCGGGAGAGGATCTAGAGAAGCTAGCTCCATTAATATTATGTACATAAGTGATGGATCTAGAGGCTTGCCAGGCCCCGCCCCATTCGCGCCTATATATCTATATAAGCACGTATATAAAGGACTGTATAATGCGCTTATAAGCATTTATTCTCCCTCGCGGGAAAATGCGTAAAACATCCTCGTATAATAAGATTCCGATCCTCCCCGTCAGCGTTTAAGGAATTCCTTTTTAATCCCCTTTCCTTGGGCTTTCACGAGCTTCCGCCCCCCACCCCTCACGCTCCTCACGCTCCTCACGCTCCACACGCTACGCAGAGCGTAAATTTTTTAGACCAGAAAGACAAATAAATGAATGTCAAGTGAAATAAAGAAGGAAGGGAGGAAGGAAGGGAGGAAGTAACGGGATACTTACCGGAAAGAATGGATGCAACGGCCGCTATTATGAAGGAGATGACGACGCCGGGCCCTGCGACGCTCTGCGCCACCATCCCTGCGACAAGGTACATCCCCGTCCCAACGCATGATCCCACACCAAGGGACGTCAGGTCCAGAGTCGTCAGGCACTTCTGTAATTTCGAGTCAAGGCTCTTTGTAAATGTCACTCGGAGCTCATCTCCCACCCCCCACCCAACCCGGATCGCGGTCGGTTACCCGGTCCCATTTACCTACACGAAACTCATTGTCGCCCACCCCCACCCCACACACGTCGCCGCACTCAATTACCAAACTAGTATTTTGGCCTTGTCGGACAATCGGACAATCGGACAATCGGACAGACAAAAATACACGGACGTAAACAGGTGAAGAGGTAAAAAGAGGGGCAGAGAGTAGGGGAGCAGCAACGGAGATACGTATCGCCGTACGTTTACTCTATAAACATCCGCTGCTTTCCTGGCCTGGCGACGTTTTTTTTTACAAGACAATTGTCAGCACAAATTAATAAAAGCACGTATTTCCGATTTCCGTTCCCGTTTAATCGGATCGATCGCGCGGACACGATCGGATCGGCCGTTTCGACTTGTCGAGATCCGTAGATAAATCGATTGCGGGAGAATCCGCCTTCCGCTCACGGACAATCATGTCTACGAGTCGAGTTTAAATCCCCCGATAACCGACGAAGGCCAAGTTTTCTTTTTAGTTTTCTTCTTTTTCTCCTTTTCTCCTTTTTTTTCTTTCTCCTCGATTGCGCTGAATTTTTAATGACATCGGATTGAGAAAAGTTTATGCCGAGGGAGCTTTGACGTAAGCTCGAACGTAAAGAAGCTGCGGCCAGCCTCTTTCCACCCCGCCCCCGTCCACCCTCTTTAACGAATCCGGCGTACACGCTATTTACTCTTTGTAACGCGAGGTTTCCCCCGCCCCTTTTTTTTGTTTCTTTTTAAGGGACGACCGTTACCTCTCTTACTCTTGCCCCCCTATTTATTATGAATAAAATAAATTGGGTCGAAGGGAGTAGCGTTTGTCACTCTGAGCCCCGTCCTCCCCCATAAAATATTCGACCTTTCAATTTACTTACAAAATAAATAACTCGACGGCCTGTCATTTTCGTTTCTTCGTTTCTTTGTTTAATTACGGCCCTATGATGGCCTTAATAGCATTAACGATCCTAATTGCATTTTTATGTAATAATAAAGAAAACAAAAGGCTTGATAAAGCTCAGCGGCTAATTGCCCTTACTTCATTATAACGCGATAAAAGACGGGCTTCCGTGGTTATTGGCGTTATTGGCGTTATTGGCGGCGTTATTGGGTACATCGACGATTTTAAAAAGAAACGGCGCCACCGCGATAAAAAAAAAAAAAAAAAAAAAAACCGCTTGAATATTATAATTCATTGGACGTTCTGATGCATTAGGTATTATTGAAAGCTCGACTAGGAGAGAGGAGGCGTTTTATAAGTAACGTTAGAAAAGGTCGTACGTAACGTATGGTAGAGTGGTCCCACCCGCGTCCACTCGACCACGCACGGCTTTCCTACACATTTCCATGTACCTAATGCATTTTTCAACGTCTTTAATTTTAAATTGCGGATTACGGCGCCTCATTGTACGATCCCTTCCCTCCCTCCCTCCCTCTCTCTATCACTCTTCTTGAAATGCTTATTCGCTCGTTTTGGACGTTTTACAGGTGGCCCCGATCGAATTTCCGATTTTAATTCTGAATTTGCGAAAGTACTCGCGTTCGTAGATTGAAAAATTAATCATCTCTCTTATTTATTTTATCGTCCGACCTTGTCTTACAAGCAGCAGCAGCAGCAGCAGCAGCAGCTCGTTAACCTTACGAATTCACATGCCGTTCCCTTAACTGTTTCGACCCCATAAGAATAAGCTCCTCAATTACCTTATTCAAACACCTTTGAATTCGGGCACCGCTCAAACCAATCCTCATCGATGATTTAATATCGCGATGGGGGGTGGGGGCGGAAAGGGACGGGACGTTTAATAATAACGTAAAATCGGAAACTTTATAACGGCAGTACTTGAAACTTTTACAATATTACATTTTTCTTTATTTTATTCCTTTATATATATATATATATTGAGGATGGTATCAGTTTATGTTTATATAACGTTTCGTAAAAAGCGATGTCGCTCTTGTAAGTTATGGAATGGGCAATTGAGAAATCGGAAAGGACCGAATAATGCTTATTTATAGAAGATAGAGAGCCTCCCGTGGATCGGTTATTAAAAGTACAGGATGATTTATCGTTATTCGGTAGATGCACCGCGATATTGTTTGGGAGACTGCGCTCGGAATCGATGTCCGTATTACGTTATTACCTCGCGTAATAGGCGGAAGGTAGGTCGCGATAAGACGTAAAAACATACCGATAATCATCTACGAAGATTTATATTAAAAATATGCCCCGGGCATAAAGGGATCGGTAAATAAAAGCAAGGGTATCCATTATTCATGGGTAGGGGCGTGGGGACTTGGGCGTTCGTTCTCTATCTCGATTACCCAGGCAAACCCTCTGTACCCGTACCCGTAGACGTAGACGTAGACGTAGACGTCTAGAGGCATATGGTGGGTATACAGAGGGCCCGAGGACGTACCGCTTACCTGTAGTTTTTGTTTCGAGCCGGCCGAATAAATCTGCTCGGAGCCAGCTCTGGAATGTTCGCCTTGAAGATTTTCGACATTCTTTGTACGTATGAACTTCCCCAGCAATTCCAGGCCCCTCTCCCTGTCCATGAAATCCAGCTTCATGTTGCTAATGGCAGAAAAAAAACAACAACAGTGGGTATGGGGCAGAGTGGTGATGGAGCGGAGGTGGGGGGAAGTTATTATGGAAGGGGGGAGGTAGCGAGCGAGCGAGCCGGGAGTACGGAGAGAGCTACTACTAACGACTAACGTTGACTAGACCGACCCGATAACCCATGGCCAATGATAATGAATAATGACGAATTATCGGGGCAGCGGCTGCTTCCGGATTCGAGGGCAATTGAAATTACGGCGGTAGGGCCGCCTCGACAACGATACGTCAATCCCCGTGTCCCCGTAATTTTCCCTCGCTAAGTAAAAAGTATGACAATACGTTAGGCAAAGGGGTGGCGGGACGGGGTAGGCTGCTGTTAGGCCCTCGAAGCAGTCAATTTTTCAAATATTAAACCTCGACTCAGTCGTTACGGGCTCGGGTCGATATTCTTCTAATAATTTTAATTGACGGGGGTGGGGTGGGGAGGAATACGGCTGAGGAGGATCGCATATCTGTCAGGATTATCGAGGTATTTGTCGATGGTCGAGCTGGTCCCGTAAGCGTGCGAATACCGTGATTTGGAGTCGGAGCCGCTCAGCCAGTGGATTTTCTAATAAAATCCTAAAACGGCGATCCCGTGGCCGGAGGCACGTAGATCCCATCCCCCCCCCGTACTCCCCCCGTACTCCGCCGTCCTATGCAATGCTCCCACGTATTTCTGGCAATTGATTCCTGGCATTCCGGAAAATGATGGAGTGCTGACGAGCGCGAGGCGTCAATTACCGTAAATTACGTCAATAATCCAAAGGCTCGAATCACTGGATCCGGATCAAGACAAGTGCCGAGTCGACGACGAGACGAGCCCCCCGGCCATTTAAGATCCGGAGCTCGGCAACGTATAACCTTACGACAGGAAATTTACGTACGTACTACCGCGCCCGGTACCGGCTTTTATACTGCCATCGAAGGTCCCCCCCCGTACCCCGTACCCCGTACCCCGTACCCCGTCCACCAAGCCCTAGCTGCTCCGCTATCCCCGTAATTGGGACTATTCGATTCGGTTCGGTTAAATAATCAAAATGTATTATTAGTACGTGATCCTCGGCAGCTCTGCCTCTCTCTCCCCTCCCCCCTCCCTCCCGCCCCTACGGGTACGGGGCGCCGTCGTAAACGGAGTAATTGAGGTTAAAAAGCACCGTCTCGAGTGCTTTCATTATCATCGAGCAACGAGCCCGAAGTCTATAACATAAGCGCGGCTTATGTTCTAGACCACCTTAATGAGATCCATCGTCAATGACTAATTCCTAATTCCTAATTCCTCGCCCGTTCTATCTATTCACAGGCCCCTAAATAGTCACGTACTCCTCTCCCTCCATGTTTTCATGATGCGACGGACAATCGGGCCTCTCGAAAATATCCAGCTCGGCCTTTCGCGGCTTTTTCCAATACACGACTATTTATTTTTACCAGCTCCACCAGAGTCCTTCTCTTGCCAAACCTCAAGAGACGAGGCTGCTTTATCCTTGAATTTATTTATATTTGAACGCCGCCGTTATATGTTCCGGCCGCTCGCCCCTCCCCGACTCTTCAATAAAAATATCATGATCCGATAAAGCTCTGTGCTCCAATTATCCATTAAAAATACTCGCGATCGATCTTTGCTCCGTTTTTTTTTTTGTTTCTTTTTTTTTATTATTATTATTAATTCTATATGAAATTAATAAGTTTTGTATTATTGTTATTGTTATTGTAATCCGAGCCGCTTTGTAAGAACGTCGAAAGTAAGTAAATATACCATCGACCGACACTGCGGAGATTTAAAAAATATAATTATTAGCCAGACGATGGGATTTGCGTAACGATTATAATTCAATTAATATTTGCCGGGACATGAGTTTGGATTCTTGATGAGACGAATCTTAGGAAAATTTACCTCGGCATAATGAAATCTTGTCGATCGCGAGAGAGAAAAATATTATGAGAGGAAAATTACGTGGAAATTCCGATGAAAACCAACATAAGCGAGCGATCTCGTTAATTAACGTTAATCCTTTTTTTTATACCTCTCCGTTTAAGGACAATGCTTTAAAGGGGTGGACGGGTAGTGGCGGGGACGGGGACGGGGGCGAGGTTCTCCCGAGTATGGCATTTTTTTAAACGTATATATATATATATACCCAAGACGGACGGCTGCTGTGCGAATTTTATATTTTCGTACCCGATCGATAATGTCGGTTTCCTCTTGGCTCGCAAGCTCGTCAAAATGAAAAGGAATGAAAATTACCGGCGATTAATGAAATAAACGATAGTAATAAATATCGCGTTGCAGAAGAGGAACGAACGGCTCAGTTGAAAAACCCTCTCGCATCTGATCCGTTTGGGAATAGCGGGAATTTATAATCGGGCAGCAGTAGTAATTTATCATTAGCGCGATCAAGCAATTAGCGCGATTCTCTTCTATTCTTGATATCGCGGTTGTAAAAAACTTTTTGTCGGACGAATACAGAGGAGTGAGAAAATTTTTTTAGCACTTAAGAAATTGTTTATTTCTTATTTATTGTAGAAAGTCAAGGGAAGGCTGTAGCCGGCAAGACTACTACTACTTATCATCATCATCATCATCATCATCATCATATTATAATTAATCCCTTTAGGTCCTGTAACGTAAGAATAATTAATTCCGCTATAAGCTTGCTTTTAGCTGAACTACACCCACATAAGCAAGCCCAGAATCTTTCTCGACTGGAAATATACTCAGCGAAGGTAGAAAATGTCCAGTTCGAATACGAATTCGTATTGGAATTCGCCCGATGAGACGTAAAGTTCCAAAGTCCCCTCGCAGCGGAATATTCCCTTTGCGCGTGAAAATTATTGGAAAGGGAAAGGTTGTCGGCGATCCTTACGTTCTCGTAAAATGGTGTTAATTTACGGCAGATTAAGTAATCGGTGTTATTTCAGGGATCGCGAGGGCCGCGAGGATCTCCATGTAGATCATAATATTTCGTACAGGCGCAAGAAGGCCAAAGTAATATAATTTAATAAGACTGGTATTGAGTCCGAAGGAAGGAAGGAAGGAAGCGATGGTCGATGGGCTTGGGAGAGCCGCGCTTATCGACGCCCATCGATTCCCTATAACTTGTCCGCGTCTACGTATCAATTAATACAGAATGAAGGTCGTGTTGATTGATTAAGCGGCTCGATTGACGAAACTTCCTTAATCCACGGAACGATAACGGCCGAACTGCAAATTCGTTATAATCAATAACGAAACAATCAACGGTAATCTTTGCTAAGATGTAAATAATTCCCTCGAGCCTCTTATGATGTATACAAAAAAAAGAAAAGAAAAGAAAAGAAAAAGAAAAAGAAATCGCGTACATTAATGGACGTTGATCGACGGTATAACTGATTTATAAACAAAAGGGAAAGTAGGGTCCGTTAGTGGGCGGTACTCGGTTGCTAAATATTTCATTGGGACTGACCGACCAATCTCCCTAATTGATCTCTCGCGTACGTAGACGACGACGAGGATCCGTTTCTTACGTCACGACGGCTTACTTGGCACACGTACGCGCCACTTGGGATTGTTTATGAAATTCCGTTAGAAGATTCTGCGCGCTACCCACGAGGTTCCACGGGGATCGAAGCTCTTGTCAAAGCTCTTGTCCTTCGGCTCGGACATTTTATACTAGTAATTTTAAATCAAAGTGGGTGTATGGCCGCGATTGACAAAGTCTCGGAGATCCTCGGAGTGCGGCATTTAGTTTACAAGACATCGGAGCCTCGAACGAGTCGTCGAGTAATATTTGCAAAAAAAAAAAACATGTATTATAAAGTAGCTGTTAGACCGTTAGACCGTTAGTATGTATGGTGTGCGGCGTGGTTTCGGGATTATTGATTATCCGTATAGCGGAGGAAGTGGTTTATCCTGTCGGGCCGAGTAGTACGTACGTACGTACGTACGTGCGCTATCGGGACGATAATAAATTCCAAGTAAGCCGTGTATCTTATATTTATAATTATGAATGAGCCTCTGGCGTGTCGCGTCGAGAGGATTTAACGGTCGGGGAATAATACGACGCGCTTAACTTTCCAAGTGCATAATAATAACTCGGCCCTAAAAATAAGACGAGACGTTCCGAGGTATATGTGTGGAGTCGCGATAACGCGCCAACTTTGAATATCGTCCCACTCACCCCGCACTCACCCCCACTCACCCCCCCGTCGCGTAAATCCCCCGCTGCACCCGTTGATACTAGAATAAAGCTCTTGCTGCATCTGCGCGTGTCAGATATCGGTATCTCCACTCGAGCACGAAAGAGAATAATTAAGCGGGCGGCTGAAGGAGAGGGAGAGGGAGATCGAGAGGGAGAGGGGAGAGCGAGGATGGTCGTTAATTTTGAGAATCGATGTCGTAGTCAAGGGAACGACGAATCGGAAAAGCGCGCTGCTGCTGCTGTTTTTTTTTTGTTGTTCTTTGTCAAATTAGCCCGTCGACTCGACTAAATAAATAACCGGCCGAGTCCTCGTCCCGACGGCCAGCCTCTGTCTAATAAATAAGCACCGCGCACGGACCGAAGGTTATTGGGACGTAAGGGAAAGGTGCACAGAGACAGAGAGAGAGAGAGAGAGAGTCCTTGGGCAAACCACAATCGCCACCGGCCCCGTGGCTACCATTACGTTTAAAAGCCCCCGGTCCGCGTTTCGATGATCTACGCAGGTAGTCCAGGCATTACGGTCCACCGGTCCAACGTCTACGTCCGAGCCCCGTTTCGTCCCGCAGGAATAACATCCGCCGCTAGGTGGCGTCGAGCGTCAAACGGCATTCCATATCTCTTGATGCGGATGTACAACGGGATCGGAATCGGCTTCGGGGCACCACCAATAACCACCAATAACTACCAACGACACGTCACCGATGTTACCGATCTCCGGCACGTAATATAATACGGACGTAATCACAATTATTGAGCGGGGCTGCCATTGTGACTTACGTTTTCTTTTGTAATCGAGCAGCGATACCTATCCTCCTCCCTTTGGTAATTAGCTCCGATACAACGACGTACTCGATGATAATACGCCGGAAATAACCCTTTTGTCGCCGGAGTCTTAATTGCGCATAACGCGTTAAAAAAAAACGGGATCAGATCTTTCGCGTTGAATCCGACCCTTAAAAAAATCAACTCATTATAATAACGGTAACAATAATTACTCCAATTTCATAATTATTATAGGCGATAGGATTGATATTTATATATATATATATATATCAAGTAGTACAGATAACGTCGTTTATAATGTATTACTCTTCCTTTTTTACTTCTTCTTTTTTTTATTTTCATGATTTCTTGTCTTATCTAGGATCTTCATTCACGCGTCAGAGAAACGAGGACAATGTAGCGATAAAATTATATCGACTGCTGCCAGCTGTTCATTTTAGGGTATCTATCGTCCACGTTTATCCACGCATTTCCCGCGTGAATTACACGAGAAGGAAAAGAAGGAAAACAAAATTTATATACATTACATTTATATAATAACCAAAGAAGAATAAAGTAATGCTATGCAACTTGTTAATAATTTAATAATTTCCACGTGATTGATTTGTCCCGTTTATTTCACCTAAGTATTCGCCGTTTCCCCGAGTCCTTCAGTCCCGTGCACTTCGCCCACGCATATTTCTTATAATAATTTTCTATTATTTATAATAACGTTTATAATACGTATCCGTTGATACATTTGAAAATAAATCACGTTCATTGACGGGCACAATGAAGATGATAATAAACAACAACAACGATTATTGTCTTTTGATTTTCCCGTGGACGAAAGAGCTCGGAGTGACGGAGCTGATTGCGACGATAGATCATATCATCCAATGCACATAGATTTCGTTGACGAGCAGTCGCGGGAATATATACGTATAATGTTTTGTATGAGATTGTATGAGGTAAATAAGAAGGGACGGTCGTGACGTTAGATGATCACGCGAATACTTGGGATACTTGGGATACTTGGGACGCGGCTCCTCGCAAGCCTGTAACTCCCGTAATTCAATGTAAATTACTCGAGCGAAATATTTGACGAGAGACGCAGTCGGGTGGATGGAGGAAGGGGTGTGGGGGGAGTGTCGACAGTTGCGCTTTGTGCATTTCGAGGAGCAGCGCGCTCGGCTCCTAAGCCCGGCTGACTACCGGTTCAACCACTTCAACCAGTTCAACCAGCGAATTAGAAGATAATCCGTGAGCAAGGAATGCCAAACGACGTAGGAGTGCTCTTCTGCGGCCTCCCTCCTACCATCCCTCATACCGGCCCCCTCCTCCTCCTCCTCCTCCTCCCATCATCGCTTCCGCACGTTCCTCACATCCTCATCGATAACCCCAATGTCTGAAAAAGAATAGTAGAAGAGACGATATCTCTTGTTCGCACGAGCTCTTCCCCCCACCCCCGCGCGCGCTCTTTATTTAGCGCTTCGCCTGCTCTCCCGATCATCCCTCCCTTCTTCCGCAAAATCGCAAGATATCGCTCAACGCCCACGCACGCATTAACCCAATAAATATTAATCGAATCAATATTTACTGTAAGGTATGGGTGGGGGTTATTGGGGGTTATTGGGGGTTATTGGGGGTTATTGGGGAGGGACCCGACCCCCGTCGCGTCTTACCTATCTCCTCTCTCTCTCTCTCTCTCACGCGCACACACGCACACACAACAAACAGTTGAGACAAGCAGTTAGTAATTTAAGATCCACCCAAGCGTAAAAGTAATAACTCTGCAATGTCCACTCTTGTAATAATAATAATAACAATAATAATAATAGGAAGAAGAAGAAGAAGAATTAATTATGCATTATTCGCTCGAAGCCTTGCGCGTGCACGTGAATTCACGTTTAGAAATAAGACTAACGCTCTCGAGCTGTCTCTTGACTCGGCCATTCTTTTACCATCGAGCATAAAATATTTCCGGAAGGTAAGAACGGTAATAAAACTCGAATGAGTAATGATTTCATGCAAATGGTCGCCGATAGATAGATAGATGGATAGATAGCGTTTAAGATAGATAGAAAAATGGGTGCTGCGGTGGGTGGCGGGTGGTGGTGGTGCAGGCGGCGGGGGTGAGAGGCTGGTAACAAATGGTGGTAAGGGTAGGGTAGGAGGGAGGAAATAAGACTTATCTCCCTTCTGCAGGGCAACGGCGTCCAGGACGAGAACGTGGCGAGCGTGTCAAGGCATCGTCTGACCTTCCGAAGACGTGACATAATAAAGTATTTATCGACCGACGCGATTTTTGCCGGCTCTCTCTCTCTCTCTCTCTCCATCCCTGACCGCCCCCCACCCCTCCAGCCAGCCAGCCAGCCTACCTGCTGCGCGTGACTTATTATTATCTCCTCTGAGCGAGTTTCACGGCGAGCGAGTCGTCGACGGAAAAGCCAAAAGCCAAAAGCCAACGGGGGCTACGTAGCGGCTGCGGCGATGGCCCGTGTCAATCAACCGTGTCGACGCGTCTCCAAATGATCCCCCAATGAGCCCAGGAAGCCCCCGGGGGAAGCGTATGCGAACCGCAGCCGCCGCCGCTGCCACCGCTGCCACCGCTGCTACTGCTTCGTCCTTTCCCGTATCGGTTCACGCGCTCAACTTGAGCTGATAATGAGAAATTTCCAAAGCCGAGCGACGTCCCCTCCTCTATACCCCCAATAACCTCCCAATAACCTCCCAATAACCACCACCTCCCAATAACCTCCCGATAACCTCCCGATAACCTCCCAAATTAACCCCAAATTAACGCCCTTCGATTAATCGTACGGTTGACATTTATATTCAGCCCTCTCGAATATAACCTGTGGACGAGGCCGAGGACTCCGCTGCTCGGGAGCACCGGGTGCCGCTGCTTTTGAAATTAATCAAGCTCCGAGCCGTCCCGGCCCCCGTTTCAGATTCCTAGATTCTATTGAGCCTGCGCCGGTTCGACGTTACAACGAACGAATGGCCAGCCCCTTGCCTTCTATAAAAATTCGAGATTCGAGAGACAATGAACAAGCCCTCCCCTCCCCAATCCCCAATCCCCATCCCCATCCCCTTCTTTATTTCACGTCCTTTATTGTCACGAGGTTATTAATTTAATTAATTAGACGTTTTCGTCGGGGTCGTAGCCGTTGAGCGAGCGAGCGAGCGAGCGCCTCCCGATGTTAAACAAGCAAAGAAGATCTTTAATACCAGATATTACAATTAACAAATCGTACGAGATCATGCTTTAAGAACTTTGACAGAAAAAAAAAAACCTCCCGATGATGATCCAATCGAATGTTTGCGTGCTCTGTGCGCTCGAGGTGCGCTTGCGATCCTATTTATTTTACCCGAGTACGCGTAGGCGGAGATCTCGAAAACGAGAAAATATACCCGTAATAAGATAAGATTCTTTTATTTATAACTTTTCGGTCCTCTACGCTGGTCAACTGCTCGTAGACTGCGCAACTCTCCCCCTTGTCTCTCTCTCTCTCCGTCCCGTACACACCCACTCACACAGAGAGAGAGATAAAGGGAGGCACGCTTAATGTTCTAGGATTTTATAATGTTAATTGAAGGTACGTATGACGTTTTAACGAGTAGCGCCGCCGCTCTCAAACGTTATAATAATATATATATATATCAAGTTTACGTTTGGCTCAAAGGTCCCAATTAATATAAATTAATTTACACGCTTCCCTTAGAGGGGAGAATAATTAAATCTACCGCGATTAATTAACTATATATATATATTTAATTAAGGTATTCCATTCGACGTTCCACTCAATAAGCGATTATTAAATTATTAAAGCGATTAATTACTACGAGCTGGTGAATTAAACGGAATATTATATATAGCCTTAGCCGCTTTCTTATTGAAATAAAAAAAAAAAAAAAAAAAAAAAAAAAAAGAAGAAGAAGAAAAATCTTCAAAATCATGCCTGTAAATGACTACGGAAGGACTTGATTGAAGGTTATTGGGGTTATTGGGGTTATTGGGGTTCGTTTATTATTTATACGAGTCAATCAAGTATCGTACGAGAGTCGTTTTACATTACAAAAGAAAAAGCTTGTCTTTTTTTTTTCTTTTCTTCTACGTTTTTCTACGTTACGTATCTATCGTTTGGCTGCTAAATATCATCCCGACGGGAGAGAGTAAGAAGCAAAAACGTATAGTAATAAGTAAAGCATGCGCCGTTAACGTAAAATAACTCGTTCCATTGGGATATGCAGATTTCAATTGCCAAGCTCGTAACACCGTTACACCGTATAATTATTAATCTCGGTAATTAGAGAGTGATTTCTAATGACGCCGGGGTATCATTAAACTACGCTACTTATGCCGAAGTGTAGGCTAAGAATATGAATAAAATACGTCTCTGTCTGTCTGTCTGTGTGTTGTGTTTTTTTTTTTATCCCCCCCTTTACGGATACGGAAAGCCCGGAAAGCCTGGATTTTATAATACCCCGGAGATTATTGTGTCTATAAGAAATTGAATAACCTTGGAGGCATACGACCTTTAATGGGTAAAAAGTGGATTAAAGACGCGTCATCGAAATTGAATGGAAAATGTTGTTGTTGTTGTTGTTGTTGTCAACGGTCGTCGTAGCCAACGTTTCGGTCCATGTCTCTGCCCATGCATGATATGCAATTCCGCACAATAACAAAGTCTCAACACAAGAACAAAGTTCGGCTTAAGGTACAATACCCGATGACGATGACGATAAAAGGGTAAATGTGTCCTGTGCTCGTCGCGGAAGATCGCACGCGCGCTTCTCATTAAATCCGCCGCGGGTTCTTGTACTTTGTATTGTTTCACAGCGAGGGGCTGAAATCCGTTTTAGAAAAATTTACAAATAAAGTAAGCTCCGGTATAAAGCTTTTACGTCGAAAGCCGAGGCGTGTACGAAACAATGGCCGCCGGCAAATAATAGAAACTTCAGATCGTCGGCTTTGTCGATGCCGGCGGGGGCTGGGGGCTGGGAGAGGTGGGGGGCGGTTGACCCGAGGCAGTTGTAATGCAGCGGGGCCGAGAGCGATCGAGCGAATTACGTAGCGTATGGGGAAAAGCCCTTTCGACAGGGTGTAAGAGGTTCCGTAAAGTAAAATCCATACGGGCGACCCGGTCTTTTCGTGGAGGAGCTTTTCGTGGAGGAGCTTTTCGTGGAGGAGCTTTTCGTGGAGCACGCGAAGGAAGTAGTGGCTCCTTGTGGCCTTACCGGTATGGAAGAGTAAAAAGGCGAGGATAACTGACCCTGGTTATCGACGAGGTATCAATTATCACATCACCGGGAGCGGAGTAGACGAATTCGGTTGCGGATTTACACGACAATGGTTCATCCGGTAAAAAGCTGAGAGCTGGCAGGAGCTTTCGTCCCTTTACGCGTCCCTTTACGCGTCCCTTTACGCGTCCCTTTACGCGTACGTAAGGGAGCCATCGGCCGAGTCTATGGGATTGCGAATGGAAGAACGGAGCGGATTTCCCTATTCCTCGGGCTTTCCGCGTTGTATTGTATCCGGGCAGAGAGCTTTCCCTAAACAATAATTTAGCCTAAATCGGCTCGTCTCCGCGACCAGCACGTAACCCTTTTTTTCCCCATCTCGTAACACTTTGCCATGATCCAACTATCCCACGGGATTTATATTCTTTAAACGGAGTAGCCCAATTACCCCAATTACCCCAATTACCCCTTCCAATTAACCCTCCCGTCCCGTACCTCAAAGTGGACATTTATAATGGGAAAAAAATTAATTAGAATTAAAAATTATGCCGATGCTTCGAATTCAGCCCGATTCAAACCAAAGCTCACCTGGCAAAACCCATCAAATAACGTTTGTCTCAAATACATGTATATATATGTATATATAAAGACATATAGCACGGGTACAATTAGTATATGAAAGGAATGAATAACAACAATAACGATGGATAAATTGATTGTATTTACGTAATTAAGGTAATAGAGTTTGCCTGAAGATTTATTTACGGAATGGATTGTTGTATTAAAAAAGGAGGCCTCGTTGCTTCGGCTTCCGTCCGAGCTTCTCGCTCTACTCGATCGTACATTATTGAACTGATAAATTGAAATATAAATTGAACTGATTGGACGCAGAGGCATCGACGGGATATTAAAATTATACGGAGACGCAGCCACGGCTTGCCGTAATTGACCAAATCAATGTAGTCGCGGGCGCGCTCAGCCTACACGTTCATTAGACGACGGAGGCTTTTATCGGGGAAACGCGAATCGATGATTTTTTTAAGAGACCAAGGGACTTTGTGATTAAATTCCTTACGAATGAGAAATCATTTCTTACGTCTGAGCCGTCGTCGATATACTGCGGATAACACGGCAACGTTTCTTACCTACAAAAACAATACTCCGTGACGTGACGTACCCTGAAGTCAGGATACAATACATTCATACATATACGGCAGACGATCCCATGATAAATCGGAGAGCAAGTGAGATCTTATTGTTGGGTGCAATAAAATCTGCTTGTCCGGGGCACTCGATGCCCTAGGATAATAATAATAATAATAACGGCAATAACCTGGAAGGGATTAGAGAGCCGACGTAGTAGGAATAGAAGAATTCCCAGGTATTACAAGGAAGTAATTACGGAAGTAATTGTGGAAGGAGTAAAAGGAGAAAGAAGAAGCTGAAAGCCCTGCCGGTTATCGGCTATCGCGTATATCTCATACGGTCACGAAGGAGTAATTTATTCAGAGAAATGATTCGGATCGAAGCCGACTGTGCTGAGGTCGCCATTCTCCCGGCAAACCTAATTGGAACCTAACCTCGTGAAATCATAATTAACAATGACTACCGCGAATTGGGGGTGTATTGGGGGGTATGGAGGACTCGAGAGGTCGGACGGTCGGGATGGTCTTTTATTTAATTTTTTCGTCGACTCAAGCCCCGGGCGTTAAGGTTCAAGGAGGCTTCCGCACGGCGATAACGACCTCGATGGCCGTGCGCCATGTCCACGTCGTACCGCTCCCGCGCCGCGCGACGTACGTCCATCCAAGTGCATCTTCCGGGCTTTTTATAACCCTTTTTAAAATCCTAAGTCTTCCGACGACGGGAAATCGTTCCTCTTATTCGTGACAACTCCCCCACCTACTCCACCTACTCCACCTCCCCTCCACCTACTCCGATCCGCGCCCCTTGAAATTCTAATGATAAAGCTCCTGCTTTCGAATGCTGCGGCAACCAAGTGCGGATGTCGTCCCCTCCGACCCCTCCGACCCTTCCAACCCTTCCAACCCTCCCGCGACCTACGTCATTCGTAATTCCCTCTTACGTAAATCGGCTAACGAACTGCAGTGAAAAACAATTTGAAAATAAACGTCCCGTCTTCGTCTTCCTCGCCCCGTCTCTCTCTCTTTTCCCACATTTCCCTGTATTATTACATTCTTCTCGCCTCACTGCCACGACTCGCTCTCAATTTTTTTTTTCTCCTCTCGGTCCCGAGGACCGAGTTACCCGACTCTCATTCCGCCAGAAAGTATTTCTCCCCACCACCCCCCCGCCAATAACCTACACGCGCGCGCATCCACGTACACGCATCCGAAATTAAAAAGTCATTACCATTTAGAGCACTTCTTCGTAAATTAAATCTTACAGTCTTTAAAATTTAAAATCTTGAAATACGTTTCCACCTCCCCCCCCCCCGGCTTTTACCTAATATATTCTTTTAAAATTCATGAAATAATACAAAGTCTCGAATTACGACTTCGAAGTCGTTTACCGACTACTCGAATGCAAATTAATTTCAATCTTCCCCGTTATAAGCATTACTTTTTTCGTCTCATCTTCTCCGCTCAACGAGGGAAAAAAATTTTCAAATTTCCTTCAGAAATTTGAGTGAATTAAACGCCAACACGAATTCTCTATGAAATTTACAACTTACTAACCGTCGTTTAATTAATAATATATCCTATTCCCGGTCCTCTTACTATTATTATGATCACGACTAACGTAATGATCGATAATGACGAAGACGATGACGAAGACGATGACGAAGACGATGACGATGCACGTACGCGATAGGAGGGCATCGATTGTATCTAATGTATTAATAGCAGCGGGCGGGCGGGACGAGGGCGGCAATATTTACATGGAAATAAAAGATCGAGGCGGGGGAGGGGAGGGGGAAAGAAAATAATAAAAATAGCGAGGCAGACGTACGTGCTTGTTTACCGTTCGGCCGTAGCTTGACAGTAACAGCATTTTTAACCGAATAAATTCAGTAGTAATAGTCATCGTTCGACGTCGGCTAAGCTCTCTCTCTCTCTCTCTCTCTCTGCGTCATGTACAATATTTGCCCGGCTTTCTTTATCCGACGAGTATCTTTCACGGACGAATTAACGACGTCATTGCATTCGAATCATTAAACCTTAAAATTTCCGTATTCCTCGACGTTTCTGTATCCGTGTACAAATACACGTACTTACTACGTACAACGATATACGATAATAGACGCGAAAAGTATTTCAATGAAGGCTGGCTCGATCCTTTTTGTGTCCGCTCGTTTCATATCCTTGACCGTCATATAATATTTAACTAATTCGATTCTCCGACTTGGAATTGTAATTTTTCAGGTCGTCAACTGGAATATCTGCTTTACTACTCGAATAATAATACCGAGGGACTCTTGTCAATTCCGTGCTTCAAAATGTAAACGTGAGGCGACGTATTTAAAAAAAAAATAGGTTCGTCCTTCCCGGAAAAGGGTAGAGCAAACTCTGTACTTGATTTTACCGGTATATCTCTGTGTTACGATCAGTTTTACTTAGTTCAAATTCAAGAACATTGCAGCCGAACACGAGCGTTCCAAACTTTGCAAACTTTAACTCTATAAACTTGATAACGTGTATATATATATATATATATATGTATAGAGATGCGAGTACTCGTGCTCCTTCTTTTTGAATTGAAATGAAAGTAACCCTTTGGCAGAAATGTCTTTAAGTAAGAGGTAGTGTATGAGACGTGAAAAAGAAAAAGAAGAGGTAGAAAAAGCGGAGAAAAGTCGTTTGAGCTTGAGAAATAAAAATCCCGAGTGTGACGATGCACGACATGTGCAAGATTCAAGGCTGATGAAACGATGCGCTGCACGCGTACGCGTAGCTACACGTCTCGATACGAAAAGCTCGAGAAGGGTAGTAGTAAGAGGAGGAGGAGGAGGAGGAGGAGTGCCCCCGGGAAGGCTATAAATCCGTAGGAAATGGCGAGGTGGCGTTATTAAATTTCTTGTAAAATAATTTTCCGCGTATCGGCAAAGTTTTGCCAGGACGGCTCGTGACGCCATTCCGTATCCGAATGAATATAACGGCCGGGCCCCCTCCCCCCTCCCCCACGGCCACGGCTTCGGCCAGGGCGCGGGTCAATATTGACCCCGCGACAAGTCAGTGCCTCGCGCGACTCGCGACGGTAGTCGAGCGCATTCGCCGGCCCCGAGAAAATCCCGAGAACCGCACGTGCGGAAGCTCCGGGATAGCTTCGGGCACGCAACTTAACGGGCACCACCTCCAACCCAATAACCCCCCCACGAGACGGACCTCGAATTTTCACGTATTTCCACGTATATTTCCGCGTATTGTCACGTATTGTCACGTGCCAATTGCCAATAGGCTCGCCTGGGACGCCAATTGTCGCACGCGTCGCGACTCGTCGAGCTAAAAGCCCTCCGGGAGGCTAATTTCAAAAATCCATAATAATAATAATAATAATAACAAGTGCTAGGTGATGGTACGTGTATTTGCCTGCTACGCGGGTTCCCTCCGAGTGAGCGCCGAGGACTCGCGTAGAGGCGACACCGGCTGATTAATAGGATATAATGATAGGAATATTGGCGTGACGCGATCCGAGGCGATAATAATTACGGTCAACTTGCATCGGAGGATCTATATCCACGAGCCGTCGAGGCTTGCCATGGAATTAAATCCACGACAACTGATGGTTACTTAACGGACGCGGAATCGCGAGAAGACGGATTGATCTGTCTAACGCCCTAATTGATACTGTTACGCGGACGAAAATGCTTATTACTCCGCCCCCCCCCCCCCCCACCGCCCGTATATATGGTACTTCCGTATAGGGTACGAGTGAAGTTTATACGAAATTCGCTTGAGCCGAGTCGGCTGAAACCTCGGACAATCGATACCCAGACCTTCCGATACAACGATGCCTGCTGCCGCTTAACCCCAATAACCCCAATAACCCCCACTCCCCCTCTCTCTATCTCTATCTCGATATCTATCTCGATCTCTCTATCTCTCGATCTCTCTATCTCGTCGGTGAGTTAAGAAGGTACCGAAGAGGGCCCCCCCCCCGAAAGGTCCGTCGGCGCGTTATGGACTCGCGGTGCGTTATCTCCATCGGTTCCCACGTAAAATAATACTAAACCACTGTTACGCTTAATGTATGTCCCATCGACGTTTCGATTTATCATCGCTTTTTACGGCGAAGCTAAAAACTTATCGTCGTCGCTCAAACGCTCGGATTCACCTTCGAGTTCCACGATATTTCAGATTGCCGAGACTCCCCGGGGGGGGGATTTGTTGGCTTGCGTGTGTGTGGTTATTGGGGTTATTGGAGTGGGGTGGGGAAAGGGGAGTACCAATTGCTTCGTATGAACGCTAAATTGGCCCGATCGACTCGAGGATTCATTTTTTTTTTTTTTTTTTAATTATGGCCCGAACGAAAAGGGCTGCCGAAGCTGTCACTTTCACGAAATTTCCTCGCATTCCTCGGGGGTTATTGGGGGGGAAGAGAGGAGGAGTGAGACAATGCATTCGTTAAGTAGTGCTTGAGAAGAGTAAAATACGTTCTGAAAGGTACGTAAATTATTAATTTACAGACAAGTGCAGGAAGTGTGTGGCGAGCAAGCGAAAATTCGCTTTTGCGCTTTACGTGTTTTTACAGGGCAATCGAGGAACGGAGGAGTATTGATAGACGGGGGCTCCGAGTCCATCCGTAGGATAGGAAAGTCAATGTTTACTCGGTGAAGAGGGTACAGGGAAAAAAAAAACAAGCGGATGGCCGCCAACGCGTTACCTTAACATTCGAACGATGACGGAACGATGTCGGCTCCCTGCGACATTCCATTCGAACCAAAGCTCTAACATCCCTACCCCGCTACCCCGTACCCACCACCGCCGGTTACCGGTACCCACAACCGCGATGCGGCTATGGGCAGAGAGTCGGCCGCGCTATCGGAACTAAATTGCAACTAATTGTAGCGTCAAATTTTCTAAATACGTATACGCGTGTTCGTGTCAAATTAGCCCCGTAAAGCGTCGTAAAGTTTTTCCGCGCATTTGATATCCGCACACCCGGCACACGGCCGGCATTAAACCTCCGTAATACCATTATTAGCTGCACTGCATTACCATCGGGAATATGTTATTTTCTTGTATGACATTGTGGGCCATTGTAATTACGACTGGCATTGTCGGCATTGTCGGGATCGTTTAACGTATTATCAATGCCAATACGATGATTGGGTGTAACTGCGTGGGTGTAACGTAAAGACGACAGTCGCTAATAAAACTTTATCGCCATCCGGTGGCCTAAGAACTGCCAAGAGCTGAAGTGCGTCAAGAGTAGATTAGGTTCAGGAGGCTGAGCTGGCCAATCTCGCAGTAGTATTAGTAACCATTCGCGGCAGCCAGCTTCCCGTTAAAAACCGAGCTGGTCGGCCGGCAATTTTGAGAGCCGTACAACTAACTAACTGACTGACCAACAGCCCAATACCAACAATTTTTACCACTACTTACGAACTGATAAGGTACGGAGGCTGGCCAAGCTCGGTGAAATATACCAACGTACGCGGTCCACTGATTCATTTATTTATCAATCCTATTAATAATTTCGTGCTTTTTTTTACATAAGAGTTCAAACTAAAGCTTGGAACGCCTGCGTTTCCCGTACAACTCGAATATTCGATTAAACGTCATCGTCGTTCTTCTCGTTGTCGTTGTCGTTGTCGTTGTCGTTGCCAATTCCGCGGGGCTATATTTATTCGCGTTAGTTTATAAGAAGCGGAATCGAATTGGCTCGGCACGAGTTAAAAAAAAAAAAAGAAAAAGAAAAGACAACAACAACAACAACAAAAAGAATTCAACGAATTCGTGGAACGGTATTTGGTTGTACTGGTTGTAATGCCGTTGGCAATACAAAAGGATTTCGAATTTCGTCGTATTGACAACGAACGAACGCAAATTTTCCTATTATCGTTACTCTTAATAATGAATAATAAGAATAAGAATAATAAGAATAATGATTGAAGAGCTTCGATAGAATGGTAATGATCTCCTGTCGGCGGAACTTTTCTCTTGTTTGTAAATTTCTATTGGGAATCTCGCCTCGGTATTTTTTCGATTTCCTTTACAGGCGAGGGGAGGAACTCAACCCCAATAACCCCTCATTGACGACAATTATCTATGAAAAGTTACGGGCTGAAACTCCCCGTTAAACAACTCCTCTTATCTTACGCTCGATTCGCCGCTAGGTAGGAGCGTCACTGTCAGCTGCTATTCGCTGACACGTATTGTCGTAACACGAAAGTAACCTCATTTCCTGAATCCTTGGACTTCGAATCCTCGCTATCGAATTCTTACGAATCGAATAATTACGAAAATTAACGCTATACCGCCACCAACATCTTCGGCCGAAACCGTGACATAATAAATAATACCTTCCGATCGAAATATAACACGTTTCACCATACATACATACATTGTGTATATACAAGGTTATAGTATATGTACAAAGTGTGTACGTACGAGTTATTCCATAAGGAGTATAGGAGTATAATTCCAAATGGAAATGTAAAACACGAATCGTCCATTTTATTTCTGACCAGTTTTTATTCTTCAATTTTTTTCGAATCCTGCCCCGCGCCACGCCAACTGATCAATACGTAAGAGTTTTGGTGAAATACGTTGAGTAAATTCGTAATAAATATCAGGATACTTTAGAATTAATTTTAGAATTAATTAATTTTCAGTTCCGTGTGCGCGTGCATTAATTTGTATATATATATAGGAATAAATGAAAAATAAATAAATACCTGCTGCCGATGAGTATATGCGAATATTTTAAACAAACGCGTTGTTCGCGATCTGATATTGGAAATCCGCTTGAATTTTCCCTTTCGGCGATAAAACGTTTTTATCGATGATTGATAATATTTAATCACCGAATATTACATATTATTAAAATATTACTAAAATGGCTTCACGGCATGGAGTAGTTAATAATCCGGGAAACGTTATTCAATCCGATAATAGACAATATTCTCAATTATTCTTATTATTATTCTTATTATTATTATAAGAAATGTACCTTAGATTTAGCTGAAAAAACGTCAAATGTATCTCGTTGTGCCATTATCACGTAACGTATATGTATACATGAGCGTATTTATGCATGAGCGTGCGTGCGTGCGTGCGTGCGTGCGTGCGTGCGTATATGATGGGGGTTTATTGTTAGAAATATTGATAGGAAAAATCGATTTTCCGGGCTAAATTTGAATTGCAATCGAAAACCAACAGATACAGGCGACTATAAATATTTACTATGCAAGACGTTCGAATCCGGGAATTCGAATATTATTTAAAGTCCACGGGATTGGGTCAACAATCAACAATAGAACGTCGACGTTATTACGCTCCCCCGATGCGGATAGCGCAGCTTAAAAAAAAAGAACGGCCGGCCGGCCGACCGAACAGAAAATTATCACTTGAATTTAGAAGGAAGCTCGGGTGCCTTAACTGGCAAATTTGCCACGCCGAATAAATAAATAAATAAATAAATAAATAAATAAATACACGGAATAGTCTTTTGGAACGAAGGCAGGATTCATAAAATTATAAACGTTTTAAATAAAGAATTTCTATAAATATATATATATATATATATAGGGTTGAGGGTTATTGGGGGGAGGGGAACCCGGTTTCGTTTATAAAGCAGAGAGAGAGAGAGAGAGAGAGAGATAATCGCGCTCACCGGCATTTCCATACCTTCAAGCGTTTATTTTATTTATGCTTAATTTTCCATCGTATATTGTGGAGGGTAAATAGGGGATGGAAAAGGAAATGCAAGGACTAAAGGGAAGACTAGTAAAAGTAGGTCATTATTACATTATCGCGACATTACCATTGCATTAACATTGCGAACGGATAAACTTTATAGCGTAGTATCGCCGTGTATAAGCCATGTTAGGGATCATTCGGCTTCCTATTGCGATTATTATGGGGGTATAATAAAACTAAGCGCATACTAATACGGCGAGCGTTTGGGCTCGGTCGATAAAAACGAAACGTTTCCCATACATCGCATTCGCCCGTCATATTGTATTTCTCGAAGAGGAGAGAGAGGGGGGGGCGATCCCCAATGGTAATATTGCGAAAGTGAATAGGTGAACGGGGATGGAAAGGCGTTGAAAAATCATGAATTACCGAACAGTAAGGATTGCGAGGAGCGTAGACGCGTCCCCGTGCGTCGGTAATATTTAACGATTAAATCAAGTCGAAAAATGAAAAACATAAAGTACGTATAATCTCATGAAAGGATAGCCCCGTTAACCGGGTATTGTAAACCGGATTGCACGGGGAGTCCGAGTCCGCGTGGGTGTCCCCCCCCCCGTTATTGTAATTATTGGCGTCAGGAGGGGGATCTCGAGGTAAACGTTATATTAATAAATATCTCGAAATAGAGTAATGCCTGCCGGGTAATGTCTCCGGGACAAGTCCGAACTAACGGAATCTCTGCTGCTGCTGCTGCTGAACTAGTTTTATGTAAATGTAACTTGGATAGAGTCTTGCGCGGCCCTTGTATTATTCACGCGATTGAATAAGAAGTGAAAACTCTCTCTCTCTCGGTAGGTGGGCGCTACGGGGGTACGGAGGGGTTAATGGGCGGGGGGGTAGGTAGAAACGCTTGGAATGGTAAGATAAATAGACGGCGCGGTAACGTCAATTATCGGTAGCGCCGCGTTGGCCCCCTTTTTTTCCCTTATAACCCCAATAACCCCAATAACCCCCGAGCGCCTCGGTCAAAGTAAGTCACGAGGCGGTAATTGACTCGACGTGGACTGGCCAGTCGGACACGGCTGCCCTATTCGTGTGTCTGTCTTGTTTGAGTGAGCCGCTCGGGGCCGTGTGTTAATAAACGAGTGGCGCCACGTACACGGCCACGCACGAGGACACTCGTCGGCGTATGAGTGCGGCGGGTCGGCCTGGGCGGAGAGGTTATTGGGGTTGAAAAAAATTACAGAGAGTCGGAAGACTGTAGCTATCGCGGGGGGGTAGGGGAGTAGAGTAGGAGTAGGGGTTAGGAGTAGGAGTTGGAGGAGGAGGAGGAGGGAGGGAGTGTTTGGAGGTGATGTCCGGAGGACCGGAGGTACGCTCGAGCCCTTTGAAATTTCCTGACCGCCTGCCTCGGGCACTCGACGACACCCTGACACGGCACCGTGTACCATATCGGCCGTGGTTTTCAAGGGCTCGGTGAGGGGAAGCTTCGAGCTCAGCCTTTGAGCCGAAGGGGGTCGTTGGGATCAATGTCCGTCTACGGATTATACATTATATAAGCTGCTTGTCTACCCGCGCGATCCGTCACTCGCACCGCTGACAAATCCATTAGCGTACGTACGTTGACTCAACTCTCCTCCCTCGATAACCACCACACCACCACCACCCCACCACCACCACCACCACCACCACCACCACCACCACCACCAATTTTCTATCTGCTGATCGCTTTAGCGAATCTTGTACCACGAGGTAATGAATAAATAGAGCCAGAGTCTCCGCTGTTCTCCACGAATCGTAGATACTCATAGGCCAAGGTCGCGTTAATTCTATACGAAGGGTGTCTAGCGTGTCTCGGACGGGTGGAAAAAATACGCGCGACTCATTGAAATGACCGGGAGAGGTAGAGGGAGAGAGAGAGAGAGAGAGAGCTTATTGGGTGAGACAAACCGTGATCACGGTACGTCAGTACCAGCAGCGGAGGAGCTCCGTGTCCACCGAGTACTCGGACCGGATACCACATGTGCCGGACTCGCGGTCGCGCGGATTCCTCGCCTCGATCCCCCGCGGCTTTCTCCGGAACTCCATTTGCCATCCGAGTCCCCGAGCCTGTGCGCGAGCCTTCCTCGACGCCGACCACTACTACTGAGTGGGCCGATAAGAGAGTGGGCCAAGGGGGTGTCTGAGAGGGTGGGGGGATAGCCCGCGGTCTCGAAACGTCCGGGGGGCCGCTTCGGCCGACTGGCGCAGGATTCGCCGCTACTACTATTCGTACGTGGTTAGAGGGGGTGAGATTGCAGAGGTGGGAGGGGGAGTTAGAGCCATCGAACCAGGTCAGCGCTACCCACCCCTCGTCGGCCCATCGGGCCGAAACTGCCCGATTTTAATGGACTATACTCCGGTCGGGGTTATTGGGGTTATTATTGGGAAGAGCCGCCGTCCATCGGGCACCTTAACTCCCACGCGGACGGTAACTTTTGCGGCGGACACGTTGCCCTTCGACACCTCCTCCTACGCAAGGGATCCCGGATCTCTCTCCCTCGCGTCAACCCACGCTAATCCTCCGAACGATTTAACGTCCCCTTCGCGTGACCTACTCCGCCACCCTCTTCTTTTCATCCCGACCCGTATACGGGCTCCTCCACCTCCTCCACCTTCACCTTCACCTCCAGCTCTCAGCCACCAGCAGCAGCCCACACCTCAGCCACCACCACCACCGACCACCACCACCACCAGCACCACCACCTATCCCCGCGGCAATGGCTTCTTCTTCCGACGGGGCGCGAGTGTCAGCCGAAGCTTACGGCACACTACGGCTGCCCGAAACCCCCACTAAACTACTACTTCGTAGACGAGTAGCGGCTAGTAGAGTAGAGTACAAGCAAACCCATTAAACCCCCCGAGCTTTTTTCTCTTTATTTTATTAATAACACGGGCTCTTGTTGAAGGTGAGGTAGCCGAGAGTGAGTGCTTCGGTACAGGTCGGGCCACTCGGTTTCCCTCGTCTTCTCATCCTCAGGGCCCCCAAGCCTTAAGGTGAGCGGGCTCCGTCCTTCGTCATACGCGTCATTTATATATCACGTGGGCTTTGTCCGGGGGGGGGCGTCGCACGCGGCCGCCAAATATATATATATATATAATTAAATGTCGGCGATATTAATAATCGTTGCAACTATTCGCCATCTATCGAGGATTAATTACATCCGAGGGTACAATGACACGCCATCCCTGCTCGTATTTACCGTTATTCATTTAATCCTGTTTAATCCGGGCATTGTATCGTTCCCTCCCTCCCCCCCCTCCCCCCCCACACCCTCGTTGCGATTTTCAGCCATAAAAGTACCCGAGAGTACCCGAGAAATGATTCGTTTATTTTTGTAAAAGGGAATTTTACTTGTCTCTCTAAATTCATTCGACTTCGACTTCCTATGAACCTCCGACACCTCTCCCTCTCCCTGCCCCTCCACCACTCCCACCCTCTCCCTACAACCATAGAATACCGCACGTCATTATTATTGCTGTTATTATTGCTCCTTTAATGACGTCGGATGTAATGATAAGCGAGACCTGGACTCGCGTCGGCAAGCAATTCAAACCTTCCACTTACGATGACGACTTTCAGCGTAATAACGTAACGTTGTAATTATTTTTTTTAAAAACAAACACAACAAACAAGCCCAGTCGTGGCTGAGGTTCGGCTCCGTCCCGCTCGCTTCGCTGTAAAAAAAAGCGAAGATCAAGAAGAAGAAAATGTAGGGAACCTCGGACTCCGTCGAGCGTTCCGTTAATTACGAGAATGCGCGAATTAATTAAGATAAGATGCCGCGCCTCTTTATGCAGCGTCATCCAGCGTACCAATATGACCTGCAATAACTCGAGTCGTCATTTAGGGCTTGGGGGTGGAGGTGGAGGTGGGATGTCCAGCACCCGAGTATCCGCAGACCGTCACTGGTTTGGGAAATTAATGATCCGCGAGAGAATCGGGGAGAGGCGCCATCGACCCCCGACCCCCGACCCTCGACTCTCGACTCTCGACTCCTTTTGACAACTTCTGGTCCAAAGCCTGGGACAACGAACCTGCGGGATGGAGGGGGCGGGGACGGGACTCGATGGCGCTTCTCCATCACCTTTTTCTCCGGGGCTTTTGTAGAGAGGAGCGCCATTCTTATAATCTGGATCACCTCGCGCTCACCCCAATAACCCCAACATTCCTTCACCCGGTCATACGTTCACGGAGGAAGAAGGGAGGGAGAGGGAGAGAGAGAGAGAGAGTTTTGCGGGGCTTCCCGTGGCCGCTCTTGGTAGGCGAAGCCACTCCGGCGGAGGCGTAGCGGCGCTTTATCGCGACCCTCGAAGCCTCTGGAAACGCTCTTGATATTACCTACGAAAGTCCGGCCACCTACGGAGGTGCGCTGGGGTAGGGGGGCGGAGGAGGAGGTAGGTGGAGGAGGAGGAGGAGGTGGAGGAGGGGAGTAGTTGAACCCAAGACGCCCCGGGTATTAATAAAATATTTATTTAAACCGCGGCTGATTCGACGACATTCGACGACGACCCTGGGACCTTTGGACAGGGACACCCCCTCACCCCTCCCCCCCGTTCCCTAACGTCGGTCCGCCGCTGCCCGCTATTCAGGAGGCTATTTTGGCTGGCTCAGTGCGCTATGAGCAGCTTCTTACGTTCATACGCGTTCTTGGAGTCGAAGCCCCTTTCCCTCCGCCAGTCTTATTAAAATTTATACCCTTATTAAAATTTGTCCCCTCCCCCTCCACTTGGCCCCCATTTCCCACGGAAGGAGAGGGAGAGAGAGGGAAAGAGAGAGAGTACAGGGAGTAGAGAGATAGAGAGAGATAGTAGAGAGAGAGAGCTGTCAGAGCACCAAGGAGCTTAACTCGTTGCCCTTTATCGTAATATCTCGTGGATCTTACTTGCTCTTGATTGATCTCTCTTGACACAGATATTGGGAGGGAGCCGTTGAGGGCCAATCTATGAAAGCAATACTAATGGCTCGCTTAACCGTACCGACTTACAACGGGGGCGTCTCCTCTTCACCGAGATACCGACATTCATTCACCACAGCCCATTACACAAATACACCCTCGATTCCTAAATTATCTCTCTTTCTTTCTTTCTTTCTTTATACTCGTCGAACGATATAAATAACGGAACGGGGGGTAAAATCGGTCTTTGCATGGGAAATCGTCACCTGTATTTTCAATGGGAAGCCCCGCTCTCGTTGCCGTTACCTCTCTCTCTCTCTCCTCTCTCTCTCTCTCTCTCTCTCTCTCTCTCTCTCTCTCTCTCTCTCTCTCGCGGTCTGTGAGCGACGGGCGCGGACTCTTATTTATTTATTTTAACCCTTTATTGTTCGCTCCGGTGTGCAAAAGCGGCTCGGCGCGAATTCACCGTAGAAACAAAAGGGAACTTGTCCCGCCGAGTCGAGGTATTCACTTTGCCCCCGTTCATGGTATAAGTAAAAAACTTTGAATTTTACGGGATTACGGGAATTATAATATATTAAAGAATATACACGCTGAACTTTCGAAACATTTGCCAAACTTGCTCCATCCATATTCATCTTCCTTCCTTACACCCACCCTACCCCACCTTTCCCTTTCCCTTCTATATCTTTTACATTGTTGTTATTGTTGTTGTTATTATTTATTATTATTTTTTGCTTTTCTTAATCAAGAAACGAGAAAAGTTCGGGGCTAGTTGACAATGTTATTTCGTTCCACCTTCCATTCCCATAAATTGCTGAACTTCCTCTCTGGTGCGCCCGAATAAGCCCAATTGGACGAAAAACGACGTGATGCCATAAGTTTTGGGATCCGGGGAAATCGGACGGAGGCCGTATACGTAAAGAGGACCTCAGAGGGGAAGCTCGGAAGTTGTTTGCACCCTTGACGGGACGGATTATGATGACCTCGTCGAGACTACGGCTAAGTTTATGGCAAGTCGATTGAATTGGTAGTTCGATGAATGATTCGAGTCGGGGGGAGGAGGTCCGAGGTAGGTATGAGCGAGGTGGTGAAGGACGGGGGGACGGGGGGAAGCAAAGTAGTTGGGCGACTTACCGTTCTCCCGGTCGGTCCGCACCGCTAGCTCCAAGTCAAAGTCCGAGGCTCCCGCCTCACCCTCTCTCACCCTCTCTCTCACCCTCTCTCTCACCCTCTCACTCACTCTCTATGCTCTCTCTCTCTCTCTCTCTCTCTCTAAGCCTCGGGTCCTCGTGGGGATACAAGTCCCGCGTCCACAGGTGCACGTTGCCGCGCTAGTGCGCGCGCCTCCTCCGGGTAATCGATAGGGAAAAACGGGCCCGAATTCCCCTCGCTCTTAGCAATATAGCAGCGGTCGGTCTCGGTCTCCCGCACCGTGTCCTCGTCCGAGAGATCCGAGGTCCAAGTCGATGTCGTCGATTGGCCGTAGCCCAATGCCGGGGACACAGCGAGCGCAACCGAGGTCCCGGCCGAGCTCCTTCCGGCTCGTCCGGGGCCCGAGGACTGGGCCGAATCACTGGGGGACCCGCATCCCCGCGCCTCGGACTCCGGCGAGGCGCACACGACGACGAACGTCAGGACGAGGCACGCACCGGGAGGCTCCGCCCGCGACGCGACGCTCGCTCGTCCTGGCGACGCGCGGCCCGCGAGGCTTCGACCCTCCCCGCCGCGCGAGCGCTCACGGCTCCCCCCTCCCCGGCCACGACCCCGATCAGGTTCGGCAGGGGGAGCAGGATAGGGCGGAAGCGCGCAGGCGCCCCGGCCCCACCGCCGTACCCGGGCCAAGGCCGTAGCGCGCGGTGGCTCCGCGGGGGCTCCCACCCAGCCGCCTCGCGACCCCTCGCCCCCACCCAATAAACCCTCGGGGAACCGAGCTCTCGGAACCGCGACCCCGGCTAAACCTCGGGACCTTCCTCGCCCTTACCCTCGGTGAATGAAATGAAAAACCACGACGTCCCTGTCCTCCAGGCCCATCTCTCTTCCTAAAGACCTCTTCTCTCTCTCTCTCTCTCTCACTCAGAGGACGTAGACGTAGCCACGGACACAGGGACGATAATTATCATCGATTTGCATCCTTACCCGAGGCTTCTCACCCCCCCCCCTCCGTCCCACCCGCCCAAAAACGCTTTAAATACGTTCTTCCAGCTCGTACGTCGCCGCAATAATCGAAAACACACACGCTCTCGATCTCTCGTTTGTCCGCCATATCAATTCATTAAAATATCTCGTTTACTTTTTATTTCCTGATTCGAGTCTCGAATTACGAACGCGTCTTCCTTCCCCCCGCCGCCTTCCGTCTCGCAGGCGCTCACACACAGAGAGACAGACACGTACGACTGGCTCAATCAATTTGAATTCCGGAGAATGTAAAAATAGCTCGGGAGCATACTCCATCCATCCCTCCCCATCCCTATCCCTGCCTCCCTCCATCCCTCCTCCCCTCTCCCTCTCAGTCACCCTCTCCGTCCAACCCTCTTTGATTTACGTAGGACTGCAATGTAGTCGTAAGAACAGGAGCATTGATTGCTTCGAAGCGGTATTAAGCGATTACAACGCTTATTATTCCTAGAGATGCTTCCGCATCGTATTTCCCAGACATTTCCTTAAGAGGTTAGCCTCCTATCTCCTATCTGTCAGCCCTCCCCCTTTTTCTCGATTTAGCTGACCTCCTTATTTATATATCACTCGAGCGTTGTAAAGCTCCCGTTACAGTTACGGGTCTCTTCCCACCGATCCCTTCTCTGCCCTTCTCTCCCCCCACCCCCCCACTTCACCTCCGCCACCCACTAACGCCCCCATATCGTCTACGTAGGGGCAAGCCCTCGGCCGAACGAGCCCGACCACACGTACGCCCGCCCGTGTTGTATTAGCTACTCGTATGGGTATTTATAAGCACGGGCAACAAACGCCTACTGGTCTATCTTATTGAATTTTTCTTGCCTCGGGTGCTACTGCTGGTGCTGGTGCTGGTGCTGGTGCTGGTGCCGGTGCTGGTGCCGGTGCTGGTGCAGCTACATTTCCACTACACCGTCCCCAAGATTGATATTTTCACACCCACTTTATTCCGAGGAAATTCCGACTCTACCTTTCGCCAATCAAAGATCTTCCGGCATACTCACTGCACGCCCTCCTTTACTAATCTTATATCTCTCTCTCTCTCTCTCTCTCTGCTTCTTCTTCTTCATTATTTGCTTGTATACTAAAAGTAATAGAAGCTCGGGGAAGGAAAAGCGACTAGTCATTCTGTATAATCGATGACGAATAACACCGATTAGCCAAATCTTATTCTGCTTATTTTATTAAAAATTATTTACTTTCCCCCATTCAATAACCCCCAATAGCATGTAATTAAAGGCGAGAAATCAATTAGAAATCAATGTTAATCAGAATTAACACTGGCTCGAGCTTACACTTTTGCAATTCAATTTTTCCTTTCCCCTTTTTCTCTTATCCTTTTCTAAATATCTTATAACTATAACTATAAAACTATTATAACTATAAAATTTCAGTAGAATGAATAATGCCTTGGTTAACGCCGGAGAGAATATAAAAGCAGCAGGTGCTGTAACGCGACGCAGATTCGTATTTTAATATTAATGAGACAAAGTACGGCGCTCCAAAGTAGTAATTTCCGAATTAGGCCAGCCATGAACTATTACGGCATTGCGTACTGCGAGCTTAGGAGCACCCTGGATATTTAATCCACTACGATATGTAAAGCTGGCACGGAACTCATTTTACAGAGAGAGAGAGAGAGAGAGACACAAAGATGAGGTTTTATCAACTTTTAGTCGAAAAATTAAAAAATTCAACGATGCTTGCCGAGAATTCATTGATTGTCGCGTCGGGTCACCGTGAAATGCCGAGGTAAAATTGCCCAGCAAACGATGCACATTGTGCATTCCATTATAATGTACGTAATAACAAAAGCTTTCACGTGTTTTTCTCTTTCATCAATGCAAACCAACGCTTAACGATCATCCCTTGACGCGTCGGTTCTCACGGTCATAGCAGTCTCTCCAGTGCGTATCTCTGGTCTCTCAACACTTTCAACAAGTCCAAGAAAGAGGTTTTCTAGGGGAATGCCTTGCCGACGCTCCACGTCCACTATTACCTTATAAACTCCCTCCTACGGCTGCCCGTCAACGCTGCAAAACGATAACTAATTCAATGTACGTGTGCGTGTTTGTGTACTTGTGTGCCTGTCTATAATCAGATAAACAAACATTACAGGGACAAGGAAGGCTTTTTATCGCATCGACGAAACTTTTAATCGTCGTCAAATCACGTAAGCGTTTACGAAGGAAAGTACTTTAGGGGTTATTGGGGCACAAAGTTTACTTTGTGCATCGAACGTCTTGTATTTTTTAAAAGCTCCGGCTAACTATTTAATCGAATATAGTGATGGGTTGGAGTGGGGGGGGGGGATGAAATTCTACGGGAAATGATGCAACAACGACAACAGCAAAATTTAGAAACGATAGGATTGCCGAGAAAGTATCGAAAGAAAATCAATATGGAAGGATATTTTTTGTTATCCGAAGTACTGAGGACATATCTTGAAAATTATATCCATAAAGGTTATTGTTGGATATTCGTACGAAGGTTATTGATAAATTTATCGTCTTGGGTGAAGATAAAACACCCTTGATTACCCAACGAAATTGTATGGAAAAGCAATGGTGGAATAATATCATTGGCGTGATTAGAATGATCAAGAATAGCCTTATCGAATGGAACCAGTACTTGTTCGACTTTTAGAATTATTTAGATCATGTAATGCAAAGAAATTACTGGACTGCCCTTTATTTTCCCTGTATTCCATTGGGCTATTTCGGCTATTGTCCTTATCGGGGGTTACTACTTATTAAACGCAATTAATGACGAATCATTAACGCACACCATCAGCATTATGAAATGTATTCATGGCCGTATGAAATACAAGACGTACGGTAATATAATTCAAATCCTAAATGTTAATTTAGGAAAGGAAGGAAGAAAGGCAGAAAGAAAATTATGGACGAGTACGAGCGTGCGTAATAAAGCTCAAAGTGAATTATTCTTTCTCATTAAAATGAACTTTAACCGGCGTGCTGAAGGCCAAAGCGGAAAAACCAAGACGCTGAATAGAGAAGAAGAAAAAACAACAACAACAATAACAACAACAACAACGACGACGACGACGAACCAATGTACCGTTAATTGAAAATGCCGATTCAATGAGGTTAAACGTATTCGAAGGAAGACTGGTGGGGGGAGCGAGGAGGTGAGGGGCAAGGGGCGAGGGGGTGCTCGGTTGACGGTAAAGGGTTACATCTGGAATTTCATACACGCAATCAAGAATTCCCTTTTCCCTAAATAAATTTGCCAACGCCGTAAATTTCCCTCCACCCCCCCCCCGGTAACTACATGCCCCGTGCATATATTATGGAATATCTTTATGGCTTAAGTCTCGATTTTATATTTTATTATGGACACGGTAAAGTTTACTTGCCGGTAATTATCTCTTGGCTCTTCTATAACAGCGGCGCATCGCGCCTCATTATATCCTATTAACGTGGCGTACTTGCTCTATAAATCTATGATACGCAAGACCATTATTATTGTTTGCGAATGAGTGACGAGGCCGATACCGCCGATACAACACAGAATACGAGAGGCTCGACATTAACTATTTTCCGTCCATGGACAAAACGTTTATCTCTCGTGGCTTGCATTCGCGATAACCCTCGTTCAGCGCTCGTGACGACCCCTCATAATATCAACAACAACAACAACAACAACAACAACAATAATGAATAATACGAATATAGATAAGAATATCGTTGGTGAGCTGAGGGTCGTGCAAGGGATTCCGAGCTCCGAATAATAAAAATACAATGAAAGTAATGAATTATAGATGGACGGCTTGTAATCCTTAATGAGATTAATTAATGAAAGGTACTCCGGCACATAAAAATTAATATCCCAATCGAATCCTTCATTTATTACTTTCAATAAACGCAAATACATTCTACGGTCATTCGTAATAAAAAAATTCGCGTTTGAAAATGCTTTGCTTTAATGATCAAAGTTAACGTCAAAATGCTAATTGTCAGATAGATAAAGAGAGAGAGGGGGGGGGAGAGAGCATTTACGATACCGTAACGACACCGAATGATGGAACGGATCGATTTCATTGAGAAGAAAGAAAGGAAATTACATTTATATGTTGGTATCACTGGAAGGAATGCGAAACCATCTCGGCATTCGAACACATTTATTTGTTTCTTAATCCTTATGATTAATGTCGATAAAAACGTCGGCCAATAACATGAATTCCGACGGTATTATTAATTACGTGCCATTAATCTATCTTTTTGCCTAATGCAATAACGCATCTGAGCCACAAGGAAAACAATAAGTACTTTATTGTAAACGCGTATAACGTAAATTGAGCTTTATTTATGAATTTCTTTCAAATTGCCTTCCAAAGCAATCTAAAGTGTCCAAGTACATTAATACATAAGAATATGATTGTCATTGTTAAAGTTGTAGAGTGTACGTGTAAATTAATAATTAATCTAATTATCGACGGGTTAATATGTAGTGGTTACGCTACCAGGTCGATAATGTAGCTGATATACCATAACCGAATGCAAATAATAGTGATAATAATAATAATAATAAAAGTTTGGGTTCGCAACGATCGTGTGAATGTGAAGACGAAAAAAAAAAGATGTAGTTTTGTAGCTAAAGGTTTCGAGGATTTGTACGATCAAAAAAAAAACAAAAAAAATAATAATAATAAACAGAGCAAATGAAGAGAAGAGTTTCTTTTTTTTTTTTTTTTTTTTTTTCTAGCGACGTTTTATTACGACGAGGAATGTATGAGCGCAATGAATTTCAGTAACTGACAAAGACTCCCGAGCAGAGATCCGGAGTACCGTGAGGAATTTAAATTCATGCCCCAGACTCAAGGACTCGTTTGAAATTTATTTACGAAACTGCAGATTTATGCTTTTTCTTATTGTTTTTTCTTTTTTTTCCTTTCCTATTTTATTTCAAAAGCAGAGCAGAGCAGAGAAGGAGAAGAGAAGAGAAGAGAATATGAGGGACAACGTGGTATGGTGCATAGCTAGGCTACGTAAATAAAAAAAAAAAAAAAAAAAAAAAAAATACGCTATGCAATTAGATAACTGACGCAGGACGACGCGGTGTCCTTCGGATGCGAAAGTCAATTCGAATGGCATTTTTGAGGGAGGACGTGTGGCTGCGTAACCAAAAAAAAAAAAAAAAAAAAAAAAACAAAAAGAAAAAAGGGTTATTGGGGTTATTCGTATTGCGATGGGAGGTGACGAGGAGGAGCGAACGCGGTATTTTAAGTATTAGTACGAGTCTATTCCTTAATATATTACGTAGTATACGTAGTATAGGTAATATCTAATGTCTCGTTTTCGTTATTCCCAAGCTTTCGGGAGCAAAAGAGTTAAGTATGAATAATCGGATGTCGTTGCGGGGGTCGTCTAGAAAATTAATACAAATCACAGAGCTTACGTGGTGCGCGTATCTTTTTTTTTTTATGGGGCACGGTGCGCTGAAGGTAAATTCCGCGGTGTCGGTGTCGGTGTCGGTGTGGGTGGGTGGGTGGGTGGGTTGGTTATTGGGGAGGTGAGAAGAGGGGAGGTGAGAAGAGAGAGAAAAAAAAAACGTAAACAAAAACAAAAAGCACTTCTTTACCTGATGAGCTTCCGAGGAGGGGCGGGGGGAGGGAAGAAAAAGAGAAAAAAAAGAGATTATTAAGTTCATTACTCTTAATTGAAATCAAAGTCGTTAAAAATTCTCCGAGCGCTAACGAAGTATTTAATAAAAACTTGGAAGCACCGAGACTGCCTCGTGCTTAAGGAACTTTCCGTTCGATGGAACGTAAAAACAAGTGGAAATTAAAACTTCTCCCCCCCTTTTTCTTTGCTCTCTCTCCTGTTGTTTTGTTCTTCTTCTTCTTTCTCCCCCCTCCCCTCCACCACGGAGTAAATATCTTCCTCGAAGGCTCGACTCCAGCGCGGCCGTGGACAATATTAATTACCGGCGAGAGGGGACGTGACGTCGTCGAAGAAGCAGAGAACCATCGAGAGCGTGGGCGACGAGGAGAGGAGAGGAGAGGAGAGGAGAGGAGACCGTTTACAGTAATGTGCATGAGCGGGTGCGCGAGGGTAATTCAGTCCGATCGGACGGAAGTAAGGATGCTGCTGGCCCTTCTGTCTCTCGCTCTTATAAAGTCTCTCGTATAAAGGGGACGGAATTGGCGATCGGCTGGGGGGGGGGGAGGAAGGGATGGTCGGAAGAGGTGTCCGCGATAATCGACGAGAATAAGGGAGGGGAGAGGAAGGACCGAGGGCGAACGCGAGGTCGTACGGTCCTGAGCTCCGGGTGGGGGTCGCTAGGTCCCCGCGCAACCCTCCTCGTAGCCCCATCGGCAGGCTAAGGTCGGCGGCAGGCAGGCTTGGATTAACGGCGTCGAAGGGAGAGGGCGGGGGTGGAGGCAGGCGGAACTCTTTCCTATTGACGTGCACGCGGTCCGGAGTCCGCGCACGCCCACGACATCCCCACGGAACCGCGGCCACGCCGAGCCTCGGGCGCCGAAGGGGAAAAGGACCGGGATGCCTACGATGCGGGGGCGATTACGTTCGGCAGATGACGTCGTGTTCGGGGTTAGCGATTGGGTGGGACGGAGGGGGACAGACAGGGGACAGACGGGGTGGGGGATGGGGGACACACACACCGGCCGGCATCGCATTCGCTCTCGTATCCGGTAATTCATTCGCGCCTAGTCGGTACGATGGTTTTCTCATCCTCCTCCACACACACCCCCCTCCCCCCACCTACAGAAAGCCCATGGCTTTCTACGGGTTTCCGCTCGCTTAGCCCTTCTTGATATAAACGCTCGGGGACGTTTCGCCTTTTTTCCTTTCCTCTCATTACCGAGTCGACGACGATCGCTCAAGGACCACACGCTCCCTCCCTCCCTCTCCCTCTCTCCATCTCTCATTAACAGATCGACCAGCCACCAATCATATCCTTATTCAAACGACAACAATTAATTCCCAATGGTAATAAGCAAAAAAAAAAAAAAAAAAAACTCGATACTACGAATAATTGGGCTTTAAGCGATCAATGCTAACGTTGTTGATATAAGTAAGCCTCTAAGAATTGTCAAGTGGATTTTACATTATCATGTAAAATGTATTCTTAATGTTGCCATGCTCTATCTGATAGATCTCGATAGTTTTCATTCGATTTATCCGGTATCAACTATTTAAGCCCCAAGTTCAAAATTGAATCCCCGTCAATCTCCAACCGATACTCTACGGCTCAAGCTTTTTCAATTTTCAATGCAAAGCTTTTTTTTTTCTTTTCTTTTTTTTTGTTTTTGTTTTTGTTCTTTTAAACAATAATGATAAAATGGAAAGGTCAGAGGGTAGAATTGGGTTTGGGCGGTTATTATCCTCTGTGGGTGAAGATTGTTTTCGGCTTTACCGACCGAGGCTAATGAACGTCACAATGTCTTTTCACAAATGGCACTAGCAGACCATTCGAAAAAGATCGAAAAAAGGCAATATTATTAGGGAGGCCTGGGTAAAAAATATCGAGGATGTTTCGGAAAATTGCAAGGAAAAGAGTGCTTTATGCATTCACGTCAATATTACAACTGCAAGAAAATCCGCATGACAAGGTTATTGTTGATCCTAACCAAGTATATAAGCCACACTCCGAATTAACTGGAACGGAAAGGTTAAAGAAATTATTTGAACCACAGTAAGTGCACTTGTTATTTTCCTAATACTACAGTAATTCTCGCAGCCAAAAGCCATTTATTATTCTTATTTTACTTGCAGTGCAGCTGATACGTTACATCCCACTTTAGTTTCGGTCATGCAAACGTCCTTTGCAACTCTCTTGATCGGTGGTACCATTGGGGGTATACTAGAATGTAGAAACACATTTATTCAATTCATAGAAAATAACCAAGCCACAAAATTTCTAAATCATCTGGATGCAAAAAGAAAACTAGTAGATAAAATGTTTTTAGGCTTTTTTAAAGGCTTTATGTTTTTGGGTATTAGAATTGGTTTTTTCGCTTCTTCATTTATGTAAGGAATTCACGTTTCAACTATGATGTCTTGGTTTTTTTTTTCATTCAATTTAATCATAACTATATATATGTGACTTTTACTTAACTGCAGTATAGGACAAACACTGTTATCAGTTTATTATTATAAACAGTCAATTTGGCATTATACATTAGGAGGAATATATGCAGGTACAATATACAAATTCCCTTTAGGTCCTAAGGGAATGGTTTCAGGAGCATTGTTTGGTGGTTTCTTTGGATCTATATTTGGGGTTTGCAAAACTCTTCTCTACAAAATATTCAACGTAACCGAAGAGGCTCTTATACAAAAAAAATATGAGCTAAAATTATCTCGAGATCGGTAAGTACCTTTTAATGCGTTTAATTTTAAAAAGTTTTACACCCTAATGCTCTTTCTTTTTTAGTGCAATACATGAAACGCATAAGACGCAGCAACTAAAGCGAGCTGAGAAGCATATACACGACAATGCCCTAGCTAGAGAGTAATTTAAAAATATTATATTTATCAAAGACTGTAAAATAGTATTTCTACATATATACATACATACATACATACATACATACATACATACATACATACATACATACATATATATTTATAATAAATTTAAGGTAATTTTAATTAATAATTGTTGGATTTTAATAAATGACACTTTTTGGATTTGTGAATATTTTTTATAAAACGTATAGGTTTTACCAATAGAGATGGAACAGCCTTGTAATTATGTGTGCATTACCTTAAAACAATGTAGACTCCTATTAAGTAAAAGTAACTCTCACTACTTACAACTTATTGCTTTAATGATGGGTATATTGCTTTATAATAAATAGAGCTCCCTTCGATTTAATACTTATATGGTAATTAAATATTTTTTTTATTTAACCAATACATGTATTAGTATGCTGAAAACGTTGATACTAATCATTAAAATACAATAAAATAATATTTAAAAATATAGGTACAAGTAATGTAACGCTTAGAGAAAAACTAGGAATCACTCCTTACAGAATAGGCCTGGTTATATTAATGTTAATGTAAATTTTTTTCAAAAATATAACATTAAATATACATATATACATGTACATATATATATATATGTATATAAATTCGTTGAAGCTTTCAATAAAATACTTGACAGAACGGGTTAATCGATAATCATAGATAAAGATTACCGATTACAGTTAAATGTATTATCCTGCCGATGTTTATAAGGAATCTTTTGTATAATGCGTCGAAAGAATTTATAGATTTTATGGGAAGCGTAAAATAAGTCTTGAGGACAAAGTCTATTCCAAGGTCTCAGTTTCCTGAACCTTCGTTATGCGCTTGCCACCTCTATTCGGTGGACCTTTTGGCTTGGCGAATTTCGGTTGGTGCAAATTCACTTTGGGATGCAACTCATCCTGCAGGAAAGCCTCCGTCAGATCCTTCCCATCGTCTATTTCAAGCTATGTAAAAAAAAGTTAAAAAGAAGTTGAAGAACTAGATTTCCAATACTGGGCGATAAATATAAGATAATATTTATGTTATCAAGGGATGGAGATGAGTTTTTAAATTTTTTTAAAGGTATTTCGTGTTCGAAGCTGTCGGACGAGCTGTGCAGGCCTATTTTGTAAGGTTCTCTTTCTTTTTTTTATTTGTTTGTGCATACGTTACTTACGTTACGTACCGTGTGGATGACGTTACCTCTCGCTTGCCTTCGGGACTCGGTCCCAGAAAGAAAATATATCGATCGACGGGGCAGTGACAATGACAAATGTATAGAGTAAATAAATAATTAAATAAACACCTTCGTGGTTTTTTTTTTTTTTTTTTTTTTTTTTTTTTTTTTTTTTATAGTTTGGCATAGCATTTTTTTATTAATCCATTAATTAATAATCGATAGATACCCAATGTATCATTCATTGGCAAGTTGTACAATTAAATCTTCATTCGCAATCAATTAAATCTCAATTGTGCTGGATTATTATCATCATTATTATTGATATTGATATTATTGATATTGATATTATTGATAATATTATTGTTATTATTATACCTTACAGCGGCTACATTAACAAATTCTGCTCTTATTATAATATAAACAACAGTCTGTCGATAAGGGAGTGAAAATGTTTTGTTTTACAATGGGCCTTGGAGCGGGGGCTTTTCATTCGCTGCCTTGAAAATAATAATTATCCGTGCCCCAGGCAATATATATATATATATATATATTTACGTACGCGCGTAAACTTGAATGTGCAAGAAGATAGTTTCCAATAATGTCGTGTAAGCTTTGAGCATCCTATGTTACATTTGTCTGTGCGTTACATTGTTGTTGTTGTTGTTGTTGCAGTTGCTTTCTTTTTTTTTTAATTTCTATATATAATCGAAATCCACTAACGGATTCAAATGTTCAGTACATCATATATGTATATCATATATCATATATATATATATAAAAAGGCTATTTATTATTATTACGTTTAAAAAAATACAGATCACACAAAATAGAGAATGCCTCTTTGATTTCACATTAGTTACGTTATGGCTAGCCCTCCTCCTGTCGCTCGTTCCACGCACTTTGAACTTGAAATACGCATAAACGCGAATGAGTCGGAAGCGGAAGAGAAGTCGATCGAGGGGGAAGGGAAAAAGAGAACGATAAAAACAGAAAGAAGAAGAAGAAGCAAGTTTAAAGTTAAAAATTAACGCTTAAGTTTCAATGGATCTTTCTTATCTTCTATTCATTCCCGATTCGACGATTACACATGGAAGATCCGGAATGATACGATAGCAAGCTAATTATTAATTCATCGATTATAAATCTTATAAATAATCTATAATATTATAATACGAGCTTAAAGCAAAATGGAATCCGCCGGAATCAGTCTTTAATATAAACAAATTTTCACACTCGAGTGCATCAATCATTAATTCATATATCATATTTTACATTTTACACGGGCGCACACGCACACACACACACACACACATGCCTCTCTACATAAATAGATTTCCTTCTACTCATTGGGATAGATTATTGTTGTTGTTGTTGTTGTTGTTGTTGTCGTTGTCGTTATAAAGATTATGAATATGCTTGTATAACGCTGCAGAAAATACAAAAAAAAAATAAAAAAATAAAAATAAAAGATGGAAGATTCGCAGGGAAAACCTTGTTATCGGCATGGATTTATAAAATAAATAGTACCCCTTTTGGAATTCACACATTTTCTCGTTTCCTTACTCCTTTTACGTACACAAAATACTCTTAATAATAGATAAATAGCGTCTCCCTTACACGCAACGCAACGTATTAACAGAATAACGTGTATAAAACAGCAGTTCTAAGCATGTCCAGGGCGCCGTTAATACCTTAAGCATTCAAAGTATAAGAATATTTATCTATTTATCTATTTATCTATTTATTTATTTATTTATTTATTTATGTTTGTTTGTTTGTTTGTTTCATCACATAAATGGCATTTCGTCTCCGCGTCACCAATAATATCATCCTTCATTAATAAATCGTACCTGCGTAGCATAAAAAACGTGCGTGTTTTTTTTGTTTTTTTTATTTTAATCTTTTACGTGTCCTTATAAGACGTAACTTTTTTTTTTTTACATATAATATCTAATACAATAGACTTTTGTTTTATTTGAACTTTATTACGTATTAAAATATGAGACGAAACGAACTTGGGAAATTACTATTTCTTAACGTGATTATTATTATTTTGTATTTATTTATTTTTTTATTTTTTGTTTTTTTTTTTTTTTTATTTTTTTTTGTAAAATCAATGATAAAAGTTGTAAAACTTCTTAGAATAAAAGGACTATTTATTATCTAATTTAGAATTTAAAATTAATAATTGATCTATCTGTCAATCATTATTCATCTTCGTGATTTTGTTTTTTATTTTATTTTTTTTATTATTTCTTTATTTTATTGTTTTATTTTACTTATGTTTTAACACTGATACACGATTTTCTATAAATATCAATGTCCGACATCAAACTCTACGCGGCAAGCCTTCCTTCCCTCCTTCCCTCCTTCCTTTCAATGTTAAAAAACATACATGTCAACAACTAGTAGAACGTACATGTAAAACTTATTCGTATATCACGTCTTTTAGGACTAGGAACTAATTAGAGAGGCAGTGCACTATTTATTGAGCAACCGAGTGCCAAACTGCACTTTGCGTTTGATTTATTTTTTTTTTTTTTTTTTTTTATATATTTTACATATATACGTATACAGAAATGTATATATGTATATGTATATATATATATATGTATGTATATTTGAAAGTATGTATACAGTCTGTATACATAACAGCAGCGGCGAAAGATATAATTATCGGAACTCTAAAAAAAAAAATAAAAAAAAAAACTTTTTAAACGAGTGCTGCGGCTTTTTATGTTAAAACGAGAGAGGATTTATATATAAAAAAAATACTATCACTAAATAACTCGTGGAGAGGACTTGTTTGCGAGAGAGAGAGAGAGAGAGAGAGATGGGTCGGACAATTGACAACACAATGAGATAAAAACTTACAAAGCTCGCACGTAATTAATATAAAAAAATCTTCGACACCTCTAATCGAGTCTAAAAAAGCTCCTAAGCTCGGGATGTAATAATATATCACCGTTTGTCGAAACTTGCTTCCCCAAGCATCAACGTTTACTCGTAATAATTAGCGAATCTCTAAACACGTATAAATTATTTCCTTCTTTTCTATTTTCTTTTTTTTTTTTAGACTTTTTCTTCCTTTTTTATATCATTATTATTCTTATTTCATTATTCTTATTAATAATATTTTCCTTTGCTTCGCCGGTCGCCTCGTTCTGCATATAATATAAAGACAATAAATATTTTTGACTCGGTTCGAGTCGTTAAAGCTTTCGAAAGGTTGAGTTTGTCGTTTGTCGTTCGTCCAAATATCGTTGGCTAGCAATTGAGATTACGAAATATATATATATATATATATATTTACGATCGGGAAATTTAGAAAAATACAGCAACAGAGATCGATCTTCTTGTACTCTCTGTCGGGCGATTAATTATTCACGTTATTATACGTAATGCCATACGTATTGCCGTCATAATCGAAATCCTCTTCTTTTTTTTTCCCCTTGGTTATCCGAAAAACAACCCCAATAACCCCTGCACCTGTGCGTGCCTCTGCTTCTACGTATATATATATATATGTACGTACGTATATGTACGTATATGTACGTATTCATGCAACGTATGGGTGTATATATATATATATATATAAAACAAAAAAGAAAAAAAAAAAAAAAAAAAAGAAGAAGAAATAAAATAAAGTTCGCGTCGTATCACAAATGGGAATCCGAAGTTCTGGGTGGACAATTCCAGGTGTCCTTGATCGTTTCGTCGTTTCGCTTCGCTTTTTGGCCTCTCGATCGAACAACGGCTTCGAGACAATGGTTTCACATATTCCATCGGATCTATCTCTTCTCTCTTGGCAAGAAGTAGACAGAGAGACGGAGAGAGAGAGAGAGAGACGGAGAGAGAGTAAGAGAGAGTGAGAGAAGAAAAAACCAAAAAAAAAAAAAAACGAGAGGATATTAGTTAGGCGGCCTGTTAACTCAGAACGCAGGATCGCTTCGGCTTGGATTTCTTTTGCATTATCGTGCTCGGCGGAGCGCAAGGCGTCGACGGGGTCGCCGGTGTCGAGAAGCCCGTCTCTTTTTTTACTGGCGGGTCTTCCAACATGTCTGCCAACTCCTCCCCACTAGTTACCTCCAACTGCCGCCAATTGCAGTTTCGTAAAAGAGAATTTTTAAAAGTTTTTTTCTATTTCCTTTATTTTTTTTCATTTATTTATTTATTTTTTATATATATTTTTTACTCGGCTTTCTTTTGCTTTCTTTTTCGAGGTTCTTATGTAACGAACCTCTTATTTATTATTGAGAATTTTTTTTTTTTAATGCAAACTCGTGCGCGCTCGAGCGATCTATGCAGCTCCATACGTGACAATAACGTGCTTTACTTTTTTTCTTTCTTTCTTTTTTTTCTTTTCTTTTTTCTTTTTCATTTTGTAACCGAAGGAAAATGTTCGCTAAATTGTCACGTCGGTGGCCTTATTTTCAAGGGAACAGACTCATCTGAAATTCTTAAAAAATCGATTTCTCTACCTTACCGACTTCTTTGCCCATATTTAACATTCAAGTTACATACGCACTCTATAATAAAACATTCAGTTATATTAACACTTACGATTATAATGTTGTTATTCAATTGTTTTTCAAGTGAGTTCGAATTAGTTACAAAAAAAAACAAATATTAATATATAAATATACTCGGTACAGATCTGCTTTTGAAAAATTGATTTTTAAGATTTTAGAATCTGATCCCAGCGCATGCAAGACCATACAGCCACGATATTAATGAGTCACAACTACAATTTCGAAAAATAAATATAAAAATAACTCACCTTTTTCGTAATCACTACTCCCAAGGACTCGATTAATTCAAGTAAAGGGGCTTTACACGTCGAATATAACATTCTCTCTTTGATACTGCATTTGTAGCCAGGCATACTGTATATAAAAACTGAAAATATTTCAAATTTATATCTGACGGTATAACTTGTATTAACGATCATTAATATTAAATTAAATTAAATAAAAAGCCCTGGCTCACTCACCAATACACTCCATATAATCTCCTTCGTGGGTATGTTTGAAATTATAGAGATGATATCTGGCGGAGTCGGAAGGTACTTTTGTAGGTAGCTTATCTAATGAAACTTCGCATGCCATAACCAAATAAATTTTCTCCTCTTTCAGATCTATTCTGAGTTGCACGTACTCTTGGACGCCCTTCCCTAAGTCCGTTATCGCTTGTTTAGCCTCGTCCGTCACGGGAAAGGCAACGCCGCTCAAGGTTTGATGTCTCGTTTCAATGGAATAATCCGTATGCACGGTTATCTTCTTTAATTCAGCCAACTCCTCTTCGGCTGTCGTTAACGGCGCCGGGGCTGCGTCGTTTCTTTTGTGCTTATGGTAGCCTTCTAAGCTAATATCCTCCGGAACCGTCCCATGGAGCTCCTCTTTTATAGACGCAGAGCCAAACTCTTGTTTCAGCGTCGCTTTTGTGGAAGCGTACAACATTTTTTGCCTAACCGGGGCGGTGTCTGGAGACCAAGATATCAAAAGCCAATCATAGCCAGAGTCCGCAGATTTTGTATCAAAACGATAAAGAATATATGCTGGCTGATTCTCCTCTATCAACGGCTTAATCATCTTGTCGTAATCATTTTGCCATTTTCCAGCCGGTTTGGACGACGTGGATGGCGCCAGTTCCTCTACAAATGATTTATTTATAATTACCAAGGCGCTCGAGCCAATACACTGCTCAACATCTACGCATATATATATATATATATATACGGAGAGAGTGCAGAGTTGGAACTTGATATTATTTACAAGATATTTGCAAAGCAGTTTTATTACTTAGCCTTTAGCCAAAGTCTAATTATAGAACGCTGCTTACTTTTTAAAGTGTATACGTATACATGCACGAAAGCTGCTTGTAAAAATAAGCAGAGGATGAGTTGATACGGTGCACTGGGAACAAGTGTCAAGATAATGATCTGTGCACTTACCATTTTCAATAGAAACCTTAAGAATACGAATCTTGCCATCCCTGCACTTGGCAAAGAGCTTCTTCAACGCTTCGTTGGCTGAAAGAAAGTTAAAAACCAAGTGTTAGAGCTTGGGGGAGGCGGAGAGCTGTGTCACAAGAGAGCAAAGAGGAAGTAAATATAAGAGAGTAAACAGTGAGTGAGTGAGTGAGTGAAAATGATGAGTCAAAATGGTGAGTAAATAGTGTCAGTGGTCGGAAAGTTAAGGTTAATGGGGGTGGCCGAGGGTGGCCGAGCTCACCTTTAATTCCCGTCTGGTGTGACATGTTGGCCTTCCGACTGCCCGCGTACCCCTCTTGCCCTCTCGCTAACCCGCTCCTTTATTATTGATCTCTTTTGTAATATCTCGCTAAGCGGCCCAGGCCAGCGGAGGTCCGCGGAGCGACGTGATACCGTCCGTACTACCGTCTGGAATCCCCGCGAACAATGGTAAATAATAAGAACACCACATCGGACGACGATGAATGTCCTATCTTATCTGTCGTTGTGTATGGGGAATGAGAGGCAGGCAGGCAGGCAGGCAGGCAGGCAGGCAGGCAGGCTCGAGCGGTGCTGCGGCTGAGACGAGTCGAGGAGATCGTGAATCGCGGGACCAGGGGGAATTCTTCTCGCGGCCCACGCAAAACCAGCGTCTCTAGCGGCCAAACTCTTGACTCATTTACACAACAGCACTCGTTGCATTCACAACAACACCGAGCTATTAACAGGGGAAACAGGGTCCGTCCTCCTCTACCTACTCCCTATACGCCTCGCCGCGCCGACCTTACTTACTTACTTACTTACACACCCTCCTCGCCGACCCGCTACCGCGAGAACGCGCATTCCCCGCCGATTGCGGGCAGCTGCTGCTGCTTACGTACGACTACGACGTACGACTACGTTGCGTCTGCCTTTCGGTCCGATGTACGATCCATTGTTCGGATGCTCACAACGTTGATCAATTACTCTATCTAATCTCTCCTCCATCTACGCTAATGACAAAAGTCGTTGCAAGCCGCTTCTTTCGATAATTGTTCACCCTCTGCTCGCACGGAATCGCGTGTCCCCGTATTATCGTAAAAATAAAAGATAAAAGATAAAAGATAAAGAAGAAGAAGAAAGATAAAATCCTCCTACGTTTCCATCTGAGGCGAGTGTTCATTTGTTACGAAAAGAAAACATTGTTTTTTTGTTTTTTTGTTTTTTTTGTTTTTGTTTTTATTTAAAAACATAAGACTGCGATTTTATATATATATATATATAATCTCCCGTAAAACGTCACCTACGTCGTTCTCGTTGGTCGTTCACTCCCTATTTTGCGGACAATTGACGTTTCTCCTCCGTTTCTTCGTGATTAAACAGAGCGAATACTCGTTTACGCAGCAGTATTAAATCAATAAATGCAGTACCGTCACTGATACGAACTGATACCGAGTCGATCGAATCCACGAAATACCCTTTTATTCCTCCTGTCAAACGAATGAACAATAATATATTCGTGAGCTCGTGGAGCCGAATGTCGATTAAATATATACGGCGACTCGTTATTCATTGAGATTTATCCAACTCCGTTCGATCTCCCTCGATTTTTATAAAATATCGACATTCAATGTTCTAAATGATCGTTTTGTTCTAAATCGTATCATAACTACCAATTACGTTGTATCATAACTTAATAGAAATTCTATATGTATATATATTTGTAACCAATTGTATAAAATGCAATAATACTTTTACCGTAGCACGACCGAGTCGTAATATTTATCGATTATTATGTTATTCGTCAATACAAAGTCGTAAGCGTGCATATGTATGTATATGTATATATGATTTATAATCGATAAATCTTTAAACGAGAGATGTGCAATAATATCCGCGTCAAAGATAAATTCAAAGAGATTTCAAAGGAAAAAGAATCTTTCTTAGCTCGGTTCTCGGAAAGATCCACGATCGGACTCCGATTAAAATAGAAATAGAAATAGAAATTTAGCGGACTCGCCCCCGTAAGTTACAGGCTCGCTCGCTCGCTTGCTTGCTTTTGGAAAAATATAATTACCAGATTAGCATTACGAACGCATTAGCATTGGAGTGAAATTATTTTTTTTTTTTTTTTTGCGTTCAAACAATCGAAGAAGGAGGCGAGGTAGATCGATAGATTGAAAACTGCTCAACGCGCGTTATTTATCCACGTCGATGCTTTGCAGTGGATTAAAAATACTTTGCATTGAAGAAGCAATGCGCGAGTCGAGTCGAGTCGAGAGTGTTTTTGGAAAGAGTGTTTTTTCTAATGGATTACTCGTACGCGAAGTACTACGATATTCTGGCCCATACATCTTAAATAATACATACGCCGGCTGGGCTGCTTCGTAAGTGGATCGAGTGGATCGAGTGGATCGAGTGGATCGTACGGGAAAGTTGATACATTAAAATTAAAAAGCAACAAGAGGCGCGACGAGTGTGCACGCACGCACGCACGCACGCACGCACGCACGCACGCGACGAATAAGATGAAAACTAACTGTACAGAGATAACGCGACCTCGAAGATTTTTTTTTCTACGTCCGATTTTACTCGGCCGAGCTGCGCCGGGGGATATACCAATAATATCTATCGATCCTTCCTTACCTTCCTTAACTTTTCTACTTTAGAGAGAGAGAGAGAGAGAGCAGTAATTTAATGACAATAGAACAACGAGATTGGGGTTGCCGACGATCTAATGATTATTACTCGGTTTCCCCGAGTTTCCATCGCTGCTCTCGCTGCCCATGCAACCTGTACACATGTATAAGCCAAGAGTAAAATATAGTCCGTTACGACGGGGCAACGATATGTGGCGGCGCGGGGGGGATATTTCGGGCGATCGGAAATATTACTTAAAAAATTCGAGATTCTCCTACGAGAGAGAGAGAGAGAGAGTTTCGTGCCAAGTTTATCCGACGCCAGCTATCGATTATTTTTAATTTATCATAATGGAGTGAGGTCTACGTGTAAATTTAGCCTCGCGCGAGAAGAGGATTTCGATCTCGGGCGTTTTACGCGCAGCGGATCGGCCATTATAACATTCGTTATTATTAATTATAAAACGCGGCCGATGCGCCCCGTCCTCTTACTTACTCGCAATCGACACGTTTAACTCTATCGCGAATCTCTCTTTAGCCACCTAAATCTCTGCATTACATTGATCCATTAAGTGGGACGCTATCCCCTGGAATTATTCAAGGGATTTATTTATTTATTTATTGGCTTCGCGGCTTGATCGAGCGGACTTTGCTGAGTTATTTTTAATTAAAGTATATGCGATACGCGCGTGGCTCGTATCGCTGACAATAAACGATTGGCCAAAGTTAAGGGCTGCACCTACACGCAAGCCCTCGTCGCGCTACGATAATGAAATCAATCCTTCCCGGGCGAATCGGTCCGTGTATCCACTCCCTACCGCCCCCTCCCGACCGTCCTGTCCGGCCTGTTCACCGTGCCAACCACCGTGCCAACCACCGTGCGTCCGACGACCCCCGGCCAACCAGAACCCAACGGGTTACGTGCGTGAGCGCGCGCGCGCTCGCCTGAGAGAGAGAGAGAGAGCAGAGCAGAGCACGAGGTCGACCCGTAAAGAGGGACATGAGAAGGGAAAATAATAACAAGGCCCCGGGCAGCGGATAATTGTGTGCGGCTAATGCGCCTTCTCCTGAAAAGCTGGAGCTGGAGTCTTGGCCGGTCATCGCTATGCGTCGCTGTGAAACAGCGGACCACCACCCCTCCGACCTGCCTGACAGCCACATCCTCCTTTAGGTTAGGGAGCCAAGTAGCGAGAGCAGCTGCCCAACGCTGGGGTACCAACAAGCAGGCACGCAACGTCAAGCTCAAGCTCTTCCTGGACATGGCCGACCCGGACATCGAGAAGGAGCTCGCTCCGCTACGCGCCAGCGTCAAGCAGCAGGTCAGAGCTTCGACGTCGCTCTTCCCGGCGCTTCCTCTCTCTCTCTCTCTCTCTCCCATATGCTCGCCGACTACTTCCCCAACTCGCACTACTCACCCACCTCACCCACCTCACCCCGTGTTTTATTTAGCGTGCTTAAGGGCACGAGCGCACGTAAGCCATTGTTGTAATGAACGGACGTTGCAGGGTGACCTGGTGCGCCAACTCAAGGCCGATGGAGCCCCGGAATTGGACGTTAAGAGAGCGGTCGCCGAGCTCAAGCAGAGGAAAAAGCTGCTGGAGGACAAGGAGCTGTCCCTGGTCCCTGACACGGCAGTCTTTGACAAATCGAGAATGGAGGACCTCCTGAAGCGCAGGTTCTTTTACGACCAGTCCTTTGCCATTTACGGAGGTATCACCGGCCAGTATGACTTTGGCCCCATGGGCTGTGCCTTCAAGACCAATCTACTCAACGCCTGGAGAAACTTCTTTGTACTGGAGGAGCAGATGCTAGAGGTGGACTGCTCGGTTTTAACACCTGAGCCCGTGCTCAAGGCATCAGGCCACGTGGAGCGCTTCGCCGACCTCATGGTTAAGGATTTAAAGAACGGAGAGTGCTTCAGGTTGGACCATCTGATTAAGTCGCATTTGGAGAAGCTGTGCGCCGACAAGAAGACCGGCCAGGATACTAAGAAGGACTGCGAGGACACGATCATCAGACTGGACGGTATGGGCAAGGCTGAAATGGATGCGGTCCTAAAGAAGTACGACATCAAGTCACCCATTACTGGCAACGACTTGACCGAGCCCATGGAGTTCAATCTAATGTTTGGCACGCAAATTGGTCCGACTGGCCTGATAAAGGGCTTCCTGAGGCCGGAGACGGCTCAAGGTATCTTTGTCAATTTCAAGCGTCTGCTGGAATTCAATCAAGAGAGGCTGCCCTTCGCAGCAGCCCAGATTGGCAACTCGTTCAGAAACGAGATCTCCCCGCGCTCTGGCCTCATAAGGGTCAGAGAATTCACGATGGCTGAAATCGAGCACTTCTGCGACCCCGCGGACAAGAGCCATCCGAAATTCCAGTCGCTGAACGATACGACTCTGCTGCTCTATTCAGCCTGCAATCAAATGGACGGCAAAAGTGCCGAGTACACGTCAATAGGGCATGCGGTCGAGAGCGGCCTCGTGGCCAACGAGACCCTGGGATACTTCATGGCCAGGATACAAATGTTCCTTGTCAAAGTCGGCATAAATCCGAAAAAATTACGCTTCCGGCAGCACATGGGAAACGAAATGGCCCATTACGCGTGCGATTGCTGGGACGCCGAGTGCTTAACCTCTTACGGTTGGGTCGAATGCGTTGGCTGCGCCGACAGGTAAGTGCATTCCTTGTCAGACATTGGCAGACATCGGTAAATGAAGAATGTAAACGAGCAAGTGCAAGCTAACCCCTCCCCGCCCCCGCCCCCACCTCATTTTTACAGATCGGCATACGATTTGACGCAGCACGCGAAGGCCACGGGCGTGAAATTAGTCGCCGAGAAGAAACTGTCGCAGCCAAAGACTATAGACGTTTGCGAAAGCGTACCCAACCGAGGCAGCATCGGAAAGACCTTCCGCCAAGAGGCGAAGCTCATCCTGGACGCGCTGGCCGCATTAGAAGAGCAGGAAATAGGTGTTTTAGAGAAGGAGCTGGGGGATAAGGGCGAATACGAGCTGAGGGTGAGCGGTGTGGCGTACAAGCTTACCAAGGACATGGTGTCGGTCAAGAGGAGTCAAAAGACCGTCCACGTCGAGTGCTTCGTGCCATCGGTCATCGAGCCGTCCTTCGGCATCGGGAGAATCATGTACGCCGCCTTCGAGCACAACTTCAAGACGAGGGAGGGCGACGAGCAGAGACGTTACTTTACCTTACCGGCAGTCGTAGCCCCCCTAAAGTGCTCCATACTTCCTCTGAGCGGGAACGCGGAGTTCGCTCCCTTCGTCAAACGATTGTGTATGTCATATTGTCATATTGTCATATTGCCTGTCCTATATTACTTAACTATACGTGTATATATATATATATACATATATATATACACATTGGTCCCCGGAACGTATAAAAAAAAAAAAAAAATTGTTTTGTTTTGCAGCCCAAGAGCTGACGAGGGTCGACGTGTCCCACAAGGTTGACGACTCGTCCGGCAGTATTGGCCGCCGGTACTCGAGGACCGACGAGATCGCCATACCCTTCGGTATAACCGTAGATTTCGATAGCCTGAAGGAGCCTCACAGCGCTACCCTACGAGAACGTGACAGTATGGATCAAGTTCGAGTCAATGTAATTATCAATTTCGCCTTGCGGTTGTCCAGTAATCTATCTATCTCTCTATCTAGCGATATTTATTTACTTTGACCGTCCCCGTTCTCTTTGCCCTGTACGCAGCTCGACGAAATACCGTCCGTCGTGAGGGATCTCGCCCTCGGAAAGATATTGTGGTCCGAGGTTCAATCGAGGTATCCGAAGTTCGAGCAGCAGCAGCAGCAGTCGACGGAAGCGTAGATCATTCGACTGCCGACGAGAAGCCTCCATATAATCGATGACATTTTGTTACGCTTAGTTATACATGAACAATAAATGCATATTAGATATATAATAATACGTATATTCATATATATATATATGTATACATATGTATATGTAAGCGGGTGTGCGACACGACGTGAGATTTGTGAGCTCCTATGAGGGGGGACGTACTCGCAGCAGCACACTTTTTTTTGTATACGAGATATTTGTAAGAGATTTTTACCGTGACTATTAAAGTACGTCAAAACCGAGTACACGCCCTTGTTATTACCCCAATAACCCCAATAACCCCATGGCCCTCTCCATATAAACTCTCCAGCTCGAAGAGTTACAATCTGCCTGTGCGTGTGCGTGTCTGTGAGAGAGAGAGAAAGTACGACGAAAGTAGGAAAGAGAGGGAGGTGATCGACGTGGCTCGTGGCCACGATACAGGATCGGTAAAACAGCTCGATCCGCGTACAGGTAGATCGCGTGAGATAGATATAAAAGTAGAGCGTAATTTTGAAAATATCCGGGCTCCGATCCGGAGCTGCAGATCCGGGCATTGCGCAAGTGCCGAGCCCGGCTCCCCATTGGCCCAATAACCTCCATTTATAAAGCAATGGGATCGAGGCGCTCGATCCGGCAACGCCGCAAAACCGGCAATGGAGGGAGACAAAACTAGTATGCGATTGCTGAATGTTGACATTCAACATGGCGGCATGTCGTCAGTGCTGTGCTGTGTCGTGGTGAGTTTTTTTAACCATCCCGAGCCCCGTGGTTACGCGTACTTTGGACAGACTACCCTACGAATTTAATAACTTTTTTACGGCCCCGGGCCTTACCGTCACCCTCCCTGCCCCTACCCCGATAACCGTATCGCCGGTACCTACGTTTTTTTTTTTTTTTTTTTTTTTTTTTTTTTTTTTTTTTTTTTTTTCCTTCCTTCCTTCCTCTCTCTCTCTCCATATATATATATATTAAACGACTTGTGCACCGAGAGCCACTTCCATCGCTTTTCCCCCTTCTCGTTATGAAGGGAAAAAAAAATTTAGAATCTTCCGACTTGGCGATGGTCGGGCGGATTTTTATCGCCCCCTCGGCTACGTTTCGATCGGGCTCCCCTTACTTTATAAATAGACCCGATTTTCTTCATTTTAATAACCGAGCTTTTTTTTTTTAACGTAACACACACACGCGCACACTTTCCGCTTCCGTAACGGCTTCTCCGTGTCTTGTGCGAGTCGAGTGATCCAGATTGGTGGTCGCGAATTGGTTAATAAAAAAATTTATTTTTCTCCTCGGGTCATATTTTGTCCCCGATATAACCCCCAAATAACCCCGATAAACCGCCCCCTATAACGTTCCGAATTTATAAACAATTTGTTTCTATGGATCCTGTAAATACCAGACGTGCAGGCCGTGATTGATTTAAAGATTTTTCATTCAGCACGAATAGTATTACGTTAGCATTATTATTGTCATCGCTCTCCTCTCCTCTCCTCTCCTCTCCTCTACTCTCCTCTACTCTCCACTCTCCGCTCTCCACTCCCCCCTGTACCCCCACTACCCGTCCCCCCCACCCAATCCCCACGTCCTCAACGTACCCAATGTTGTAAGGATTTTTTTTTCATTTGAATGCCAGCTCATCCAAGGACCAATTTTTATCAAACTCACTTATGCTGGCAAATTTGTCCAAAGTTAGCGAAACTACAATACTTCAAGCATCCCCATACACGCATACATTCCCCATTATAAGATTAACAATGTTTTTCACCTCGACTAATTGTATCATCTTGGTTTTCAGCTTGTGTAATTGTTAGTTTAAGACATTTTTGAAACAACGTTCATTATAAATTCAACTTTTAAAAGCCGAAGAACAAGATAACGACAATATAGAAATTATTGAAACGACACAACCACACTCAGCACGCATTGAAGACATCTGAGGATTTTCAAGTCATCAATATTTATCCTTTCAAATCTTTAACGTTTATGATTTGTACCTTTTACAAAGAGATGACTGGTGTTTAAGCTAAAAAAAAAAAAAATCAGTTTTTCTTGTCACTATATTTCCCTTCAATTAATGCCTTCAATATCTGTAATCTAATAAATTATATAAGAACGGAATTGTTGGGCACACGGTCAGCAACTTTATAAGAAAACGAGTCTCCTCGCATGAACGTGAATGAAAAGTATCATCGCCGGTACATATGAATATTGTGCCGATAATTTTATACACTCTTAGGAAATTGGTAATATATGACGAAAAAAAACGTTCAATAATAAAACTAGTGCATTATTTGTTCACATGTAACACATTAAAAGCTGTTTTGAAATTATAAAAAAAAAAAAACAAAAAAGAAAGCTCTATATGCGAAATTGCGTTTGCAGCATCGTGGGAAGTGCCAACGAGTCACAAGTCGCTTGCCTTGAAGATTGGTGCTTTCTCAATGAATGGTATCGATGATACGTAAAAAAATTAAGGTAGCTACCAAATAGCAACGAGACCATTGCCTTCCTTTTATCATCACGTACAGAGAAAAGTGGAAGGTATTGAACAAAGAAAAAGAAAAAGAAAAAAAAAAACAAGTAGTTTGGCGGCGTTTCAAGGAGCCAAGGAGCCTTCTTCCTCTTTGTCAAGTTCTCGTGAGGTCGTTAATAATAAATAAAATAATAAACGAAGTTGTAAGGTACCAAGAACCATTCTGTGATATCTATGTTAACACTTAAATAATTGAAAAGACTAAAATTTCTAAGTATAAGTATATAATATCGTGTGAGTGGCTGACGGGGCCATAAAGACGTTGTGGGCAGAAGAATCATCAAGTTGGACTGATCGTTTCCATCATCTGCAACGAGACGAAGACAAAGAAATATAAATAAATATAATATTATATAAAATAAACAAGACAAAACAAGACAAAACAAAACAAAAAACAAAAACAAAGAGAGAGAGAGCTGAAAGAGAGAGCTGAGAGAGAAAAGAGGGATAGCGGTAATTGTTGTTATAAAAGTATAAAGAAATTGAGATATGTCAAACAATCCTCAGTGGAAAAGTTTCCAGCCGCCGATCATGAACTCCGACCCAGCGATACTAGAGTACAAGTCCATGGCCATTCCAAGTCCAAAAGTTATCAGTGAGCCCCAACCAGCGAACAGTTATCGCAATGGCACGAATTACAGTGGCGATTTCATGGAGTCACCGCCCGGTTGTGGAAAAAATTCTACGTCATTCGACAATTACTCGGGCGCACAGACGTCACCGCGCAACGGCACGGTGAGGTTTCCCATCGGGACGTTTACCGGCTTGGAAGGGGCGGTGAATTATTCCGGGGAGCCGGTCACGACCAACAATTCTTATCAATCAGATCAGTCGACGAACCAGAGCCGTGAAACTGGCATCATCGAAAAGCTTCTGGTACCTAATCATCATCATCATCATCATTACCCTTCAAATACATACATACATACATACATTTATCCCCCCTTTGTTGCACTCTCCCACTCTGTTCAACCCGTTCGCAATCCCTTGCATGAAATCCTCGGTAACGATCTCCTCCACGTTATTTAAGCTCCCTCGACAATTAACGTCAACCTTACCGTTCTTAACTTTAATTGGGAATAATCGGAGGGGGGGGGCCGGTTACTCTTATACCGATAATGCGCCTAATATTCGTTTGCTTGTAGCATTCTTATGGATTTATTCAATGCTGCGAGAGGCAAGCGAGGCTGTTTTTCCACTTTAGCCAGTTCAGTGGCAACATCGAGCACCTGAAAATTGGAGATCCCGTTGAATTTGAAATGACGTATGACCGTAGAACTGGAAAACCAATAGCAAGTACAGTCAGCAAAATCGCCCCTGAAGTAGTAAACACTTTTAATTTACATATTTAACATTATTGACTATTGTATTGGATCGTTCATGACGATCGTTCATGACGATCCATCGATTGATTTATTGTAAAAAATGTTTCTTTTGGCAACGCAGGTACTGAGCGAGGAGCGGGTCACGGGTAACGTAACGACCGAATTACAGGCGAACGGTGATTCCCAAGGCCGAATCAGTTACGAGAGTAGAGGGGAATGTTTTTTTCTACCATATACCAAAGATGACGTCGAAGGGAACGTAACGCTCCTTAACGGCGATAAAGTCTCCTTTCAGATCGCTACGAACCAACGGTAAGTACTCGATTCTCGGTAAAGTTTTCATATATATATATATAATAATAATAATAATACGACGACGATGACGTAAACGTGTTCGTTCGCCAGTGGAAATTTAGGAGCCTGTCACGTCAGATTAGAAAATTCAGTTCATCCTGTACGTTATCGTGGAGTCGTATGCTCAATGAAGGAGAATTACGGTTTCATCGAACGCGCTGATGTCGTCAAAGAGATATTCTTCCACTTCAGCGAGGCCAAGTCCATGGACGAGGAGTTGAAGCTCGGCGACGATGTTGAATTCATTATACAATCACGACACGTGAGGCTTGACAATTAACATTGACAACCCCGTTCTTTCTTTTGTTTATACTTTGATAATGGATCGAGGATCATTGCAGGGTAAAGAGATCGCGCGCAATATAACGAAGCTGCCACCAGGATCGATTATTTTCGAGGAAATAAGTGATGAAAGTTTTAAAGGACAAATCTTAAAACCCTTGGAAAGGAGCGTTTTAGCTAGACACCAAAGTGATCCATTACCAGGTCGAATTCGTTATAGAGCCGCCGATCACTCGGAAGTCGAGGTATCTTTCGGCGATAAGGACCAAAAGGGTGACTTTACTTTAAAGTGCGTAAAAAAAAAGAAAAAGAAGAAAAAAAAAAGAGAGAGAGAGAGAGAGAGAGAGAGAAAAAGAAATAGAGAAAAGAGAGAGAGAGAGAGAGAGAGAGAGAGAGAGAGAGAGAGAAAGAAAGAAAAAAAGAGAAAGAGAGAGAGAAGAGAAAGAGAAAGAGAGAGAGAGAGAAAGAAAGAGAGAGAGAGAGAGAGAGAGAGAGAGAGAAAGAGAAAGAGAGAGAGAGAGGAAAAGAGAGAGAGAGAAGCGATAGAGAAGAGGAGAGAGAGAGAGAGAGAGAGAGAGGAAGAAATAATTGCTTTTGCCTGTAATTTGACTGTGGAGAACCAATGTTATAATTTATACGATCGTATGTGTTTGTTTTTTAGGCATGGGGATTGGGTGCAGTTTAGAATTGCCACGGATACTAGAGATCAGCTGAAGAGGGCTACGGAAATATCATTATTGCCCGAATCCTTTAGCGTGTCAGGCGAGAGGCGCGAGCAGGGTATGATCGTCTCACTGAGAGAGGGCTACGGCTTCATTTGCTATGCCAATCGCGATGGTAATTTGTTTTTCCACTTTAACGAGGTACTCGACGTCGATAGAGAAATAAGCGTTGGCGATGAAGTAGAATTCACAGTTGCACAGGTAACGATTAATATACCTACCTACCTACGTACGTACGTACGTACATGCATACAGAGAGCGAGAGAGAGAGAGAGAGATAGCATAATCATTGCCATTGATGTATTTTCAGGATCAGCCCTCGTCGTATTCCAATAGAAGACAGAGTGGAATTAGATTGAAGCACTTACCCTCGGGTACTGTACAGTTTGAAACTATAGTAGAGTCTGGCATGGAAGGTACGGTAATTCGAGAGATTAGCGATAACGAGCCAGGATTGATAGGTTACACGAAGGATGAGCAAGAGAAGACTATAATTTTCTTTAGTAAGGATTGTATTTCTAAAAATATACCGAAGCTCAACGATGACGTGAGTAATCAATTGTTTTATCTTATCCTATCTTATCCTATGTTATTTATAAAACGGTATGGAGACTTAGGCGCACTTGTTGTTATTGACGAAAATAGGTTCGGTTCAATATCTGTCAAGTGAAGTCGAATAAGAAATTCGTCGCCGAGGACGTAACGCTTCTGAGCCAAACTGGAGAGAAGACTCAAAACCAAAATGGCAACAAGAAATTCACCGGAGAACTGATCCCAGGCTTCATCGCGGCCCTTAAAGACGGTTTTGGCTTTATCGAAACTGTGTGTCACGATAAAGAAATCTTTTTCCCTTTTAGGTTGGTCCATCATATGCGTTATTAAATCAATCAATCGTTAATTGTCGATAAGCTCTAGTCGTCTCTTGTAACGCAGCCTCGTGTTAGACGGCGGCTAGAGACGATGGGCGTGTGTGGGGGGGTGGGTGGAGGGGTGGGTGAGGGGTGGGTGTGGAGGGAATGAAACAACAATGAAACAACGACGACTGATGATTTTTGTCATGTTTTTGTCTCACGCCAGCAATTTCGACGGGGACGCGAACGTATTGGAGCTGGGCTCGGACGTCGAGTGCAGCATAGTGTCGGGAAACAACAGCCGAGGCTCGGGCGGCTGCGTAGCCGCCGAGTACGTGCGAATACTGCCCAAGGGTAGCATCCCAAGACCAACGGTGTGCGGCGAGGTGCTGGACGGGACCGTGATCCGTCCGTTGCGTAGCGCTAACCCGGAGCAGAGCGAGTACGCGGGCTTGATAAAGGTGAACCCGACGAGCGAGGACGAGGAGACGCCCGAGTACGAGTTCGGCATCATGGGCCTGACGAACAAGCGCGAGCTCCTGCAAGTCGGCGACCCCGTGCAGTTCCAGCTGGACTCGGACGGCCAGGCATGCAACATCGTCGCCGTGCGCAAGAAGCACCGAGCGACCGTCGACGCGGTAAAGGGCCTCTTCGGCTTCCTCGCTTACGAGGTCGACGACGGCAAGAAGCTCTTCTTCCACATGAGCGAGGTATGCGACAACGTCAAGCTCCAGCCGGGCGATCAGGTCGAGTTCGTCATGGTGACGAATCAGCGCTCGGGCAAGTCCTCGGCCTGCAACGTCGTTCGCTTGAGGTGAGTCCTCGCACGCAGCGACCTTGTCTTTCTCTTTTCTCATTTAGCCCTTCTGCCACGTATTAATTAATTAATCGTAACGGAATTAATGATCGGACCAATCGACTAACGACGAGCCTTTGTATATTTTTCTTTTACCAGCGACGCGAAGCAACGACCGGAACGATTGATAAGCTTGCGCACCGTACCCTCGCAAGATTCCGGGCCAAAATTAACCGTAGTCAGGCAACCGAAAGGCCCCGACGGAACCTTCGGCTTTAGTCAAGAAAGGGTTCAACGGAAACCAGGTGCCATCGAAGAATAACGTTAACCGTTCTTCTACCTGAATGACAGAAACGGAAGGAGATAAGACATAACCTCGGATTCATCATTGCATATCTACCTTCCTTCTTCTTTACCTTCTCTCTCTCTCTCTCTTTTTTCTTTTTCTTTTTCTTCTTTTTTTTCTTTTTTCTTTTCTTTTCCTTTCTTTTTCTTTTCCTTTTTCTTTTCCTTTTTCCTTTTTCCTTTTTCTTTTCGTCCATGCACGCGTCGACGCCGAGATTATTGTAATAAATAATAATTATTATCATTATAATTTTATTCTTAAGGTAAAAGGAACGCGAAACTAAGAACGTTTGCCAAATCCGAGACAACTTTGTTGTAACGTATGTGAAGATGTGTAACGACAACGCGCAATAGAGGTCGGCGGCGACTAATTGGACAACGAGTCTATATTTTTTTTATATTTTATTTTTATTCGAGGGGAAAGTGTTTTATTCTCTCGTCGTACATACAAAGGAAGAAAGGAAAATAAACAGAACGAAGCGAAACAAAACAAAACAAAAAAACAAAACAACAAAAACAAACAAACAAACAAACAAACAAAAGCAACAAAAAAAAACAAAAACAAAAATTAATACAATACATGCAAGAACACTGTAGTTATTATATGAACTAAAAAATTTGGAATCGTGAGCAGGTCGCCAAAAAAACATTGTTGAATTATTTGTGAAATTGTCATACGTAAGTAAATTTTTTGGAAGATTTCGAAAGCGATTTAGTGTTTTAAGTCAAAGGAAAAGCAAAAAAAAATAAAAAATAAATAATTAAAAATAAAAACAAATACAAGATAAAATGAAAGAACAAAACACCGGACAACGTGCGGCACGGGGTTGGGATGGGGGGGAGGGCCGGAAGGGGAGGGGGGATAGATAGAGAAAGAGAGAGAGAGAGAATATATATATATATATGAAAGTATTGCAAACATTGAGAGCTATGAAGAAGTAGTAAAGGAGAAAGTTGGCACGGACTTGATATCGTTCAAAAAAAAAACAAAACACAAAAAAAACACACAAAAAAAAAAATATTAAAAAATTTAAAGAGGCAGAGGTAACTACTGCTGTTGTCTGTTTGTAATTTTGCGACAATGAAATTTATCCTGTCTGTCTTTATAAAAATATACGTACATGTTGATACTATTTTTTACGTTATAGTTTCTTCGAACCGTACTTTCTTTTCTAAGCTTAAGTAGAGCGAGCGATTCCCCGAGGGAATGGGTCTCCCCGCGCATTTCCGAGGGCGATCCACTGTAAAATGCAATGCTCACGCATGTATTCGAAAAAGCGCTAAGAAATCAAAGAAACTTTGAGAGAGATAGATAGAGAAATATATGGATCAGACGAAAGATAATGTATAGAGTCTCTCTGCCTATGTGTCGACGCTAACGTCGGTGTGTACGGTATTGTAACGAAAAGTGTATAAAGACATTACGTCGGACATTCGTTCGTACTAGAGAATATATTTAACGAAAGAAAAGGCTTAAAAAAACAAAAACAAAAACAAAAACTATATAGAGGTGAAAAATGAGAAAATCATGGGGTGCACATGCGTGTATGGGGACCTTTTTTCAGTCTAGAAATCTCTCTTTACCTGAACAAATTTACAAAAGTCGTGGGATTAAATGATAAGAATCCGAAATAATTCGTGCGCGCACTTGCAAGAATCTACCGTTAAGTTCCTGATGCAATCTCGTGTTTAAAGTATAAATCAAATTAGAGTTTACAAACAAGCTTTTCGTTCGAGCTCTTCCCTTTTCGACAAATAAATAAATAAGAGTATAAACGAAAGAAGAAGAAAAAAAGAATTAATAATAATAATAGTAAATAATAAATAACGATAAATAATAAATAATGAATAATGAAAAATTTAAAAAGTAATAATAATAATGATGATGATGATGATGATGATGATAATGGTAGAGGAAGATAGATGGCGGGTTATAATTGAGAGGGGAGGGTTGGAGGGTTGGAGGGAGGGTGGAAGAGAGGGTAAAATTCCTTTTAACATAAATTATTATGAACGTTATCTGTCGACATTTAAATAATAAAAGCCCCAAAAATAATTAAAGATTCAAAAGCCAAAAAAAAAAAAAAATAAATAATAAATAATAATAAAACAAAAAATAACGAGTTACGAGTACATTGAATGGATGATGATGATGATGATGTTGATTATCTGAAATGAATATAGTATGAGAAGAAGAAGAAGAAGAAGAAGAAGAAGAAGAAGTATAGTGAAAGATGTGTGCGTGAGGAAGCGAATAATCTTGTAATAAGGCAGGCAAACGCAAACGAATGGAAGGAAATATTAAAAGAATCCGCTTGTTCAAATAAATCTTTCGTCCCGTAGAATCGAAACGGGATAGATCATCGCACCGCGTACCGCGGCCACATTGTAGGGAAAGAAAAAGAGCGGGGGGGACTCCCCCCTGTCCCCTGTCAAATAAACGTTGGAAAAGCGTCGGAGTGACGGGAAACAAAAAAAAAAAAAAAAAACAACGATACCAGCAGAGCGTCTCGTCTCGTCTCTCCTTGGCATGTTTCGGTAAAAAAAAAATTTATTTTACTTCGACGGCTTTTTTCGTTTAATAATTATTCCGACTCTTGCGACAACTTACTTGAAAAAAAAAAAAAAAAAAATCATTTCTTAAATAAAGGAGGAGCAAAGAATATAATCACAATATAAACACGCGCGCACAGTCACAGTCACAGTCACAGTCACAGTCGCACGCAGAGAGAGAGAGAGAGAGAGAGCGACGCGTTATAAATACGTGTACGCGTAGGCGCGTAGTAGTAGTAGTGAGTAGTAAGTAGTACACCCAACAAACAAACAAACAAACAAACGAACAAACTGACATACGCAAAAATATTAAAAAAATTTCTTTTCTTTTTTAATAATACGTTTATTATGTACAAAATTTTAAAATCTAGAGAATTCATGACAATAGATATTATTATTATTATTATTATTATTATTGGGTTGTTTTTTTTTTCTTTTTTTTTGTTTTTCTTTTCTCCATTAGAAACGCTTGATCGGTACAAATGAGTTTTATTAAATGACAACGCACTCGTATGGAAATGGTCCTCGGTAATGTGGATTTTCAGGTCCAGGGCAGGCTAAAAAAAAAACAAAAACAAAAATTAAAAAAAAAAATTAAAAAAAAAAGAAATGAAACTTATATAATTAAAAACGAGCGATAGAACGATAGAGAGAAAAGAGATGCAAGAGAACAGAACCGAACAGAACCGAATCGAATCGAACAGAACCGAACCGAACCGAACCGAACCCCATTACGAGGTCGTAATTAATTAATTAATTTCTCCACTAATCGTCTACTACTACTAATGCTTACGTCTTTCGCATCGGGTCCCAAAGAATCCAGTCCCCTCGCACAGGCACTTGTAACCAGGGTCCGAAGTTATCTGCAGGCAACTCCCTCCGTGCATACACCTGGTTGTACTGTAGCAGGAGTTCCGCTGTCCCCCTGCGCGGCAAGCAAAAACAACAACAACGACAACGTGCATACGTATCCCTTGGGATTGTTTATAATATTGTTTTTGAAAAGAGGCTCTCGGCGTCAAGAGAGCAGCCGCTTTTCTCTCCTCCACCACCTCCTCCTACTCCTCCTCCCACCACCTCCACCACCTCCTCCCACCTCCTCCTCCTCCTCTTTGTACACGCGACTGCGATCCGATACGGCTCAATGGTAAATAATATTAAATAAATAATGATCGACAGTAATCAATAACGATAAATAATGCAAGAATTAGGAGTGAGATGGGGTGGCGGTGGCGGTGGCGGTGGTGGGTGTGGGGGGGAGCGTGTATACGTCACCTGTGATAGCAAGCTTGCACTCCTCCATATTAGCGTATCGGAACTCGGATTTGCAACCGTAACCGCAAGAGCACTGGCCGCTGGATATTCTGCACCCGTTTCCCATTTTGTCTAATTCGCATGCGTGCGTTTGCATTCCTTTGACAGAAATTATCGACAAGAGCATGTAATATACAATAACGAGTGAGAGAACAATTTTTTTTTTTTTTTTTTTTCCCCCCCCCTTCGTGTGATTCGGCTCAACAACATTCATATAACATAGAAGAGATACGAGAGATAGGTGAGCGCGTGCGTGCGTGAGTGCGTGAGTGTGCGTGAGTGCGTGAGTGCATGCGTGAGTGCGTGAGTGAGTGCGACGAAAGGAAAGAAACAATAGAACTCAGTATTTTATATCAAAGCATTAATTAAAATAAAGATTATAATGTATATTGTGCGTGTGTGTATATATACATGTGCATGTGTGTACATATATATAGTTAACGAAAATTGGGTGATAATAATGCTCGTCTTCATTTATCGCTTGGCTCTTCACTTGATTTCCCTTTTCTATTCTCTCGAGAAATACGCGTATCTGGCCGCCCTAATAGATAACGGAATCTGGCCACGATAAGAGTGGGTGCTGCAAACGACAATCGTCCGGATGCAATCGTCGTCATGCTTTCCGCGCACAGAGAGAGAGAGAGAGAGAGAGAGATAATAATTTCGGATAAGTTATATTATTACCATTTCTTCGGCGCTCGAGATAAGGATTTTTCGGATTAACCGTATCTTTGTGTGCGTTCGCCTCTATCGTCCCCGCCGATAGAGCAGTCCCGAGCTGGTGAAACCTTTCCCACCCACCCCACTCCACCCCCCAATAACTCACCCAATAACTCCCCCAATAACCATCCCCCGTCGTTAAATCGAGGCGTTCGAGATTTTACTCAAGAGAGATAAAGTCGCCGGATGTCGGAGTCCGTCGATCTGTTCCAGGACCCGCGAAGCACCCCCCCCCCCCTCCTCCAAGACGAGCATTCATCACCGTTTATATACAATTACTTTAGGCGCCGAACTAACAAAAGACTGTTGGTTGCAGCTATTTACGAATTAATGAAGTTAATAATAATAATAATTAATTAATTAATTAATTAATACATGAATAAACAAATAAATAAATAAATAAATATATAAAATGAACGAGCAAATGGACGAATGAAATGAATGAAGTCGGTTCGCAGGAATGAAAGTCAACTAACACTGTTAAACGTCTTGTCAAAATAAGTCTAGTTGTTCTTTTAAAAAAAGAAACTTACTTATTCACTTAAATTTAAAGTTAATTGAAGATTTTCGAGAGAGAGAGAGAGAGAGAGAGAGAGAGGGAGAGGGAGGGAGAATAATAAATATTGTATACGTCAAATTCTACAATTATATTTACGTATATATATATACGCGTATACGCATATACGTATATACGTATATATGTATATATGTATATACAATATATATGCACAGATTTTCTTATAAATATATATATATATATATATATATATATATATGAATATACGTATTTTATATATATGTATTTATATATATGTTTATAAATATTATTTTTTTTTTTTTTTTTTTTATTTTTTTTTAAATAATAAAATTTTAATAATCGAGAACGAAGAAAATAAAAAAAACTTTAGAAATATAAATATATGAAAAGGAAGATAAAGAAAAAAATGAATACCTTAAACATCAATATCGATAGAAAATAGTTTTTGTTTTTATATATTTTATGTCTCGCTATGTTTTTGGGCAAAAGTCCTTTTGCTCCAAATAAACGTCTAATACATCTGTTATAATATTACGAAATCTGATTCACTAATAAGTAGCGTAATTTTTTTATTTTTATTTTAATTTTTTTTTTTTTTTTTTTATTTTGTATATGTATGTATATGTTTATATGTATAATTTTCGTAAATAATGTAAAATACAAGAAGGAAGAAATTTATAATGTATATCATTGAACGTTATTAATTATTAATTATTAAATAGTAATTATTATTATTATTATTATTATTATTATTTGAAAAAAAAAAGAAAAAAAAATATGCATGTCAACATAATATTTTTATTACAAAAATGTGAGATTATTACGGTACCTATTCAAAAAAAAAAAAGAAATTTTAAGAATAAATTTTCAAAACTCTAAAAAAAAAAAAAAAGCATAAATAAAAAGTTTGTTTTTCTTAAAGGCTTCTTGTTTTTTCTTATACCTATGCATGTATATGTATGTGCGTGCGTGCGTGCGTGCGTGCGTGAGTGCGTATACGTTTCCCACAAAACCTCAATATAATTTATATTGCTTTTAATGGAATCTTGGGCCTTTGATGTAAAAATAAAAAAAAAAGAACAAAAGAAAGCATCGGGAAAGTAGGGGGGTTATTGAGTAGACGGAGAAAGACATAGAGGGAGGGGAATAAAATGTAATAATAAAATAAAGACTTTAATTAACGGGGATTCGTATAAATTGTCGATAAAAAGTTGGCCGAACTGACTCTCTAGAGAGTTAGAAATACAGTTTTACAAAGAAGTATCGTTGTATTACCAGTTGATAACGAGGCCTAAGCATCCAACGATTAACTTGCCGTATTTTTATATATACGGGTGGGGTGGGGGGGGGGGGGAGAAAAATAAAAAAAAAAAGCTCCGTAAGGGGTGGGATGGGAGGAAAGGGAGACGGACGGACAGAGCCCAAAGTATCCGGGGCTGGCGGTGCGGGAGTAAGTAATGACCGAGTTCTAATAGGAGATTCAAGCGCTGGGGGTGGGGAGGGAGGATAAATGATGGCGAATGTAAGTTAAGTACCTAATAAGGTGAGAAGAAGGAGGGCGGCAGTCGTCGGCGCGAGTCCCCGCATGGTTGTTGTGCAGCAGAGCGTCGGGAAATTGGCGGGACGGAGAGACGGCGAGCAGCGATGACGATGACAGAGCGATCGATCGATCGATCGACCGAGCGAGCCAGCCAGCGAGGGATCGTCGAACTTGGTGATCTGAAATAAATAGGTACACACGGATGAGTTGTTCGTCGTCGTCGCTGCTGCTGCTGCTGCTGCTGCTGCTGCTGCTGCTGCTACGCGCTCCTATACACACACACGCGCGCGCGCGTACATGCACTGAGGTCATAGTTCGCCAAGAGCTCGGTGATCGTAAGAAAGAAATCGTAAAAGATCGCGTTGCAGCCTCCGCGTTAATCTCGTCGGCCTAGCCGTGTTTTTCGTCCTCGCCGCACCTCCGTCCGTTTCTCAACCCTTTCGACGCTCCTCTGCATCCCTCCCTCTCTCTCTCTCTCTCTCTCTTTCGTCGGTACTCCTCGCCCCGCGACAACTTTAACGTTAACGTTGAGCAATACTTGCGGGTAACTACTTGCGGTCTCTCCTACCCCTACCCCTCCCCCTCCTGGTCGCCGCCGTAACTTTCAAAGCCTATTTTCTATCGCGCCGCAAAGCTTACCGGTTTACAAAGACGGTTTTCGGCCGGTTATACTGCTACCAACAACGCTGGCACTCCCTTCGGGTTCGGATCATTAACTCGGTACGGAGGCTCAATGTAAACCGCCGTACAAACTGAAAATTACGCTCCTCTTACTCTCTTTATCCGCGGCTTCAGGATTTTTCCACGTTTACGCGCTTATTTATCCCCTTCCCTAAACAATATTATACATTCCTCCCCCCCGTACACCCGTACACGCGTACAAACGCAGATAGTATTAACAATAACCGACGGAATGGGTGGAGGCGGGGTGGCGGGGAGGCGGTGTAAGCTCGATCGAGCTATAGCTACCAGTGTAGTTTATTCAATAAATTAACGTTTTTATCAACGACCGGCCGCTTATCAATGCCTTGAAAAATATGAAATGTATGCTGGGGGAGCCCGGAGCCGAGCGAGCTCGTAAAGCGAAATTTATCTAAAAGATTCCGAGTCGAGCGGCGCTCCGAGACGAAGCTACATCGCGGCCCTCCCCCAAGACTCGTACAATTAATCGGGCAAATATTACTCAGCCGCGGCTATCAATCGTACATGTCTGTCCGCGTGTGTGTGTGTGTGCGCGCGAGAGGGAGAGAGAGAGAGAGAGAGAGAGCGAAGGGGAGCGAGGGACGGAGCAATTCAAATATATATAAGAAAGTAATAACAATAATAACAATAATAATAATAATAAGGAGAAGAAGAAGAATAATGATAAAAAGAAAAAGGTTGGGATGAATCGACTTAGGGGAACAATCGGCTCTTTGTTATTCTCTTACATGAATGAATTAACTGTAACTTGACGTGAAAAGCTTCTCTTGACGGCGGACGGCGGAGCTCCAAGTGCAATGAACCACGAGGACTCGACAAGGCGACCCAACAACGATACTCTCAGGAACGACGACGACGACGACGACGACGACGACGACGATGACAATGACGAGGTGGACAACAACAGTCGACGTAGCAGGTGGAGGAGCAGGTGGAGGAGAAGGTGGAGGAGTAAGTGGCGAAGAGATAAATCGGGGGATGAAGAGGATGACGTGGTGTCGGGGTGAGGGACGTGGGAGAGTACGAGAAAGGGAGTTGGAATGAGCTTGATCGGGAGTCGGAGGAGACGTGGGAGTTCGCGCGCGCGGATGTAGATGTGACGGAGCGCGCAGGGCAACTAAACCCGAGTCCTCTCGCTCGGCTTCTCCGAGGCGGTGAGCGAGCGAGCGAGCGAGCAAAAGGAAGACCAACAAGAAGAAGAGGAAGAGGAAGATGATGATGATGACGATGAAGACGAAGAAGACGAAGACGAAGAAGAAGAAGAAGAAGAAGAAGGAGCGGAGCGGGGCCGTGCGTGGGGTGTCCGACTGACGACTGTCAGCTCTCAGCTGTCACACGCACACGCAGTCAGGCAGGCAGGCAGGCAGGCAGGCGACCGTCGTATCCGCGCCACGGGAGCAAAGATAAACAGGCTCCTTCTCCCTACGGTACCTCTCCCCCCCCCTCCCTCCCTCCGTCCCGCAGCAACCGAGCTTCTCCCACCCACCGACATTCCAAGCATCCGTAACGCATTCTTCCCTTTTCGTCCTCTACCTCCTGGTGTTTAACTTTCGATTCCCGAGCCTCTTCTGCCTCCACACTTCCCCCCCTCCCCAAGCCAACCCAAGCCAAGCCAACCGGACCCAATAACCCTTCGCGACTCTATTTTTGTGAGGCCTCTCCTCCCCTCTGCTCATCTAAATTCCACCATTTCTTTGTGCGCGCGGACTCACGCACACGGACTCTCCGACGACTCCTTCCACTACTACAAGACTCCTAGGGATATTGGTATCGTAGAGCTACGGTAGCAATCACAACCATACGAACAACAATACAGCTTTCGAATCCGCTGTGGAACATTTATAACAACAATAACAACAACAACAACAATAATAATAAGAATAATAATAATTTATTTGAAAAATATAATTTCAAGTTGTAAGCTTTTTTTTTTTTTGTTTTTTGCCTTTTGTTTTTGTTTTTGTTTTTAGTACATGATTAATTAGTATAAACGATTGGATGGATTGATTTGTCACAGCGTTAGTCTCCCGATCAATTATCGTTAAACTCGTATTGCCAAACGAGCCCTTAATCGACGCAACGATTCAAACATTACGAATAAAGAGAAAAAAAAATAAATTTATACATATACATATACATATATATATATAATATAATATATAATATAATATATAATATAATAAACGTTATTATAATAATCTTTGAAATATATAAAAATTTGATTGAGATGCGCCCTCGGCCGCAGTAACAGTAATTATTTATTCTCATATCTTACACTACACACACACACACACACACACACGCAATCGTTGAGTCGTTATCAAAAATATCAGTAGTAGTAGTAGTAGTAGTAGTAGTAGTATAGTACTTTAATATAGACAGTCGTGGTTTAGGCAGCCGCTGGAACGCTCGACTCTCTCCTCTTTTTTTGTTTTTTTTCCACCCATCTAGGCTGCTGACGCTGCTCGCGAGCAGCTCCCTGGGAAATTGCACATTCTCTCGAGGCTAAATTCTAAAAGAGAGAGGAGGCAAATAAAACAAAAAAAAAAAAGTTATTCTCGTTATTCTCGTTATTCTCGTTATTTATGCCGGTGAGTCTGACCGCTCGGTCATAATCACGGCGCAATAGCCGTCGTCTGTCAAGTTACATTACATGAACGTTTGGTCGTGCTGCTCGTGGATCATCGTCGACCTCCTAGACTGGACGATTCCCGTTTGCCGGTCGTACAGCTCCCTCACGAGGCCGTCCTTCTCCTGCTCCAGCAGTGCTATTCTATGGCTCTTTTTGCTGACCTCCTGCGCAAGATTTCCCAATGAGCTCACTCAACCTCACCGTCAACCTCTCCATCCAGCCCAATAACCTCTTAATTAATTGCTTAAAGATACTTGCGCACCTCGGTCAGTCGGTGATTTTGTTGCTTTAATCTCGAGAGCGTGTCCTGCTGCAGCTGGGCAGACGAGTGGCTGCTTAGGAAGGCAAGATTCATGTGCAGAGGTAATCCGCCCCGTTCCCAGCTGCTGATCAGGGCAGCCAGGTGCCTGTTCACCTCCACGACCCTCGCTCTTTGTAATTCCAATCTCTCCTGCTGGGCCTCGGTCCATTGCTCCTAAGCACCAGCCACCGCTCAATTATCAATCAATAACCCCCTTTAAAAAAAAAAACTTTATTTATTCCTCCCAAGGCTTTTACGTACCACGTGCGAGCCCATTCTGCCCAGGTGCTTGATCTTCTCCTGAGTGATGGATATCTGCTTCATGTACCAATCCCTGGCCTTCTCAACTGCCGCCAGACCCTGCAGCAGCACGTCCTTCTCCTCTTCTATTTGCTTCATTCTCTTCATCTAAAAAGTGGGCAGGGTGACGTGAAACGTCTCGTTTCCCTTACATTACTGATAATTAGGATTCCCAACGCTACCTCTCATTTTATTTTTTTATCGTTACAGTATTTGATTGGGAAACCTTGGACGGAAATGTGCTTTACCATATTATAATCAATACCGTTCTGCAGTGTGTGTCGCCTTGGTTCTCTATGTCGACTAGGTGACTTTTTGTTTTGTGTTTGTAAGGCTAATTGCTGAGCATTTTGTATATCAATAGATTTACCGTCGCCTAATACCCTCGCCGGATGAAATAAGGCATTGGCATCTGAGCGGTACTTTGGGCCCACTAATTGGCGCTTGTCCCCTCCCTTATCAGCGCCCATCATAAGGCCCATTTGCCAGTTTTGCAGGGCTGTGCGAATCTCTGACTTGTCAAAGCTCCTGTCAGTGTTTAAAACCCTACTGTCCAGAGCTGCGCCGGTGCGTGGAGGCTTCGGTGGCCCATAGACTGTACAAGAAGGCAGATAATTGTTCTTAAGTAAGGTCCTCCAAACAAGTGAGACAGAGAGAGAGAGAGAGAGAGAGAAGCAATGTCAAAAGTGTCTCCCCCCCCCCAATAACCTTTCATAAGCTTAGACTCTGGGCAGATCCTGGCGTCTAAGTCGTACGGGGCGTTGCCCTCCTTCCTACCGGGCAGCTGTGGCATACTAAGCGTTCTCTGTTGAGATATGGCATTGTTTGGCCTTATAGTGGCAGTGTTTGGGGACGTCCAGGCTGTTTTAGTTTGATTATCGAGTACGGGGGCAGAGGGTGGCCTGTTGGGCTGACTGCCGTCTAGCTTCTTGGACTCGGTCTCAGCCTGGGCATGGACCAGGCATATTTTCAGGCCCGCGCAGAACCTCTCGAAGGACAGGAGACCGTTGGGCGGTGTGACTTTCTTGAGACCGTCGAGGACACCCTTGGGCAGCCCGGAGGAGCCGTCGTCCTGCCATCGCAGCTCTATGTCCGCGTAACTGACGTAACCTGCTCGGCAAGGGCAATATGTTTCAGGAGACTGAGGAGACGTTGCTTTCTGCCCGGGGCCGGGGCCGGGGCCGCGCGGCCACGTGCCTCCGGGCCTCTTACCTGTATTCTGGTCGTCCATGATATCGAAGAGGGTCCGCATCGCGGAGACGAAGTGCTTCGGCAGGCCATCGATGCTCGGTTTCGTCATCTGTGCCATTTCCCGCTGAGCCCTGGCTACCTGTCCCGCTGCCTATTACCGCGCCACGGCCACGCAGAGCAGAGACGCGCGTACGTGTGTGCGTAGGTATGCGCGGTGGGTGCGCCCCTTGCTCCTGGCCACTATACGTTTTGCAACGAGCTAATGTCTAAAAGGTGATCCGTTCATCGGACCGCTCCGTGTCTGCAATACGGGGCGCTACCTACGGTCGTAGGTAGGCTCGTAGGTAGGTAGGTAGGGAGGGTAGGCTGGTGGTAGGGTAGGTAGGGAGGTAGGTAGGGAGGGAGGGAGCGAGCTCGTGCCCTAGCGTAACCGATGCAAGTAAACAAAGCTTGTTTACGAGGCGTGCGGGGAAAAGTGGTTGGCGAGTGGTGGTGGTGGTGGTGGAGGAGGAGGCGTGGACGGCGACGTAGGCGACACAGCGACGGCGGCGCCGAATAGCTTGACGATCTGGCCTAGAGCATGATCGGGACGGGGTACGCTCTCGACCGACGGACCTTCCAGCATCGCGGCACTCGTCGACTGCCCTCCCGGCAGCCGGACCGACTGCGTCTCGTCCTTCCCCCCCGGCCACCTCCTCCAACCAACGTTTTCGTGAAGGGTGGTAGTAAGGGAGCTGCCCGGAGGAGGAGGAGGTCCTCCTCGCCACCTTTTTTGCGGAATCGGGAGCGGAAGTACCGGGGACTCACCACTCGGTGACGAGTCCTGACAGCGGGGACGTCCAAGGCGGAAGCCGGATACTCGAGAGATTATTATAAGGATCGGGGGATGGGGTTATTGGGGGAGGGCTCGAAATAAACGTTCGAAAGACCTCAAGGACATCAACACTACTTTCTCTATATTATTTATCATTTGACATTAAACGAGTACAACTTTGAAACATTTTTTTACCCAATAAACCGAAAGCGGCAATAGTTGGGACTTTTGGAGAGTCGTGACATGCAAGCCCAGAGGGGCTAGAGGAGTCGGGGGAGAGGTCACACAAAGCGCAAACCGTCCTCGAGAGGGAATCAAGGGAATAACAACAATAATAATAATAGAGTTAAAATATCGTCGAGCCGAAGGTGTTGAGCTCGAGTCGACGTGCCGATAATCTTGGAGATTCCGTCTCTCGGACATTTGCCTGGGATGGATAGAGAGAGACAGAGAGACAGAGAGAGAGAGAGAGGTTATAGGGGGGTTAATTAGGAAGCGGAGGATTGACGGGGCTCGTCGCCGAGCTGCTTGTTCTCCCGGTTGGGGCTCTTGTCGCCAAACTCGCTGCCCGACGAGGAGGTCGGCGAGCTGTTCTCGAGCTGGAGGTCGATGCCCTGGGTCAAGAGGCTCGTTATCCTCTCGACGTTCACCGACTCGTCCTGCTCGTGGATCTTGCGCAGGGCGTTGGAGACGATGCATAGGTCACCCCGCAGCTCCGTCACCACCGCCGTTATCTTCTGGGCGTCCGTCAGGACCTCGACCGACTGGGTGTACGGGTTGTACCGGAGACCGAACGGACGCTTTATCTGGCTCGCGAACTGCCTGCGCACAACGCAATAATATCATTGCCACTTCGTTCACCCTCACCCCCACCCACCAGCCGTCGAGGATAAATGGTCGCTCACGCATAGACACCGATTGCACCGATTCTACACCTGCCGTGCTGCGCGTGGCAACGGGCGGCACTCACCTCATCTTGTCTTTGGCCTCCTCTATGCTGTCCGTGTAGTAGTAGGCGTTCTGGAAGGCGGTGATAATGCATTCCTGCTTGACGGTGAGCTCGGGCTCGAATCTGAAGGTCTTTTCGGGACTGGTGACGACGTGGCGCAGCTCGGCGATCGACGACAGGAGCCCGGCCCCGTACACCCGCAGGTCGCCTTCCTGCTTGCACAGGCCGAACTCCACCGTGAAGAAGTAGAGCTGCGTGTAACAAGAATCATTCGAGAGTTATCCGCGGCTAAGTGAGTACCGGGGGACCGTGCTTACCGTGGCGAGCTTGTCGATGTCCTCGTCGGCGGCACCCAACGAGGCCAGACCGAGTTCCTGGGAGAACTGGGCGAAGCTCGGATTGGCCAGGAGGGGCATGTGACCCAGAAGCTCGTGGCAGCAGTCCCTGCGTGTAGGCAGCTCATCGGAGTGGGGGGTAACGAACGAGTTAAAAAAAAGTGGCCGGCGAGCTTACGTACGGTTCGGGGGTGTAGAAGGGGTCCGAGGAGTGACGTATGTACTGGGTACAGTGGAAGACGCGGAAGGCCAGTCCGGCGAGGAAGTCCCGGGGCGACAGGTAGCCGGCGACCGGGCGCAGTTGGAAGCCCGTCATTTCTGTCGTTATTTTGGCAAAAAGATTGTCAAGTTTTAACGGGTAAAGTACGGGTCATCGGGATCAATTGCCTATATACATAATGCCCCTCAATACATATACGCACTCTTTAGGAATCCATTAACGTCCTCCAGTTGCGGGATGTTATCCTCTCTAAAAAAAAAGTCATTGAAAGCTCGTGGTGATCAGCCGTCGGTCACCGGAGCGCTCAACTCACCTGTATCCGCAGTACTTGACGAGCTTGGGCCAGTTCTCGAGGTACTCCTTGCAGGCGTGCTTCAGGTAGAGTTGGTACAGCTCCCGGAATATCGTGCCCCTGACGGGCCCAATAACCCCAATTACATCCACAAAGTCGTTATTCAAATGACATTCGAGCGAACGAATGACTTGTCGTGCCCTCGCGAGCTTTATCGCGCGTTAACACCGGGAGGTGACACACACACACACACACGCACGCATATATATACATATAGCTTTAAAAGGATTAAGAGGACAGTTTAATTATTGAAAGTGCTCGGGCAGGGCGCGCGAGGGAGGAAGGGAGGAAGGGAGGAGGGGGGGGCTACTGCCGATTTATTGCCAACTTATTTTTAATTCATGAAGAGAGAGAGAAGGAAGTGGCGGGGGGGGGGGGCGGCACACCGTTATAGGGAATTCGTAGCCGAGCCGTGATTCGAGTTACCGAGAGCCGGGAAGTTATCGCGAAGGGAGAAACTCGAGCGGCATTAATTCTTGCGAAATTAATGTCTTGCAGTCGGCGTTTAGCCGACGCATCGATCCCCGGATCTCGCAAACTCTTGGAATATGATTTTAACGGATTAACTCAATTTCAGAAATTCCGTGCAAAGAAGTTTGTCGTTATTGGGGACTGGGACTGGCTGGTGGTGGTGTTGGAGGTGGAGGTGGTGGTGGTGGTGGTGGATTTAAAGAGCAAGACGGCTTATTCGGCCTCTCGGCATCCGGAGGATTGTTTTATTTTTAACAAAGGGGAAGCTCTGACTCTCGGAGCTGAGACAGAGAGACAGAGGGGTGGGGGAGAGAGATTGTTTGTTCGTAAGGATCGAGGCTCGATTGATTAAGGAGTACAATTGCGGGAGTCGGTTGGCTCGAAGCTCTTCCGATAAATGAGAAGGGTGGGGTGGGGTGGGGTTGGTGGCGAAGAAAGGGCGACTTTGTTAACGAACGGCGATGGGTGAGCCGAAGTAATCGTTTCGGAAATTGGCGGCATCGAAGCTATCGGGGCGAAGGGCGACCGGGGCGAAGGGCGACCGGGGCGATGAAGGACCGAGTTAAGTGGGCTTCGATGTAGAAAAATTAGGTTAGCGCGCGTGGGAGGGAACGGCGAGTTTGTTTAGCAAGTTGTCCCGGATAAGACGCGGATGGAGGAGCAGGTTAACGAAATCAGGGCAATTAGGCTTCATTCAGCTCGCGGACTCGCTCCTCTATAGCTTTTGCCTCCTCCTACTCCTCCTCCTCCTCCTCCTCCTCGAAGCATCGAGTTAAAAGGAGACGGAGGCTGCTGATGAGACGCGATTGGCCTCGTCGACGAGAAATCACGCTCGCTCTACTCCGAGACCATTATATACACTCGTGCCCGCGCGCGAACTTTCTTTTTCTCGGCCCACGCATAACCCCTCCTCCTCACCCGCCCCAATAACCCCAATAACCTCGTTCTTGTAAGAACGAGGGCCCCCGTAGAATTGTCAAGAATAATCGGGGACTCGAGGCGTATGGGTAGAATTAAAAAGCGTACGCTTACCAGGTTCTTATCTCTTCGGGGGTGTACTGTATTCTCGGAATCGGCATCCCACTGGCAAAGGAAGAATTTTTTATTTTTATTTTATTTTATATTTCTTTTCTTTTCTTTTCTTTTCTTTTCTTTGACTTGGGTGAAATGCGTTTAAGCGATAACCTACTGCTTGTAGTTGTTGGCAATGTCGGCGAACTGCTGGCGACGCTTCCGGTAAATCGGGTCCTTGAAGCCCTTCGCGTGCGCATCGGAGCAAAAATCAATTTCGTGTCAATTAAGATCAATTAATCCGTGCGTGAGTGCAAAAGGGTGTAAAGGGGGGCTGTTATTAACCGACGCGTCGCGCACGGACTTACGGGATGGTCGGCCTCCAGCTCCGTGCCGTACATGAGGACGTTCTGCGCCTGGTCCAGGTCAGCGATCTTCCTTGGGAACCACACCATGTCGACTTCGCTGAAATCTGTAATTCACACACTCCCGCGGTCAACGAGCATTCCCCGTTCCCATGCTTATATATATATTTATACATACATATGTGCGTGTACGTGTGCGTGTGTCTGTGTCGTGTGTGTCTGTGTGTACAGAAGCCTCGATACGAGCCAGCCGCTCCCTTATCCTTACGTTTATTTGTTTAAGGGCTTTAATGCGACTGCCGGTCAAATGAAAAGTAAAGCTTTTTGTCTCGTTGTCAATGTGTTGGGTATAAGAAGGTGCGGGAGGTAGCCGAACGTAGATTATCTGGACGCGGTTTACGGGTGTCGGGTCGGATTCCGAGAGCGGCTCCTCGGCCGTTAATAAAGCTCACTTACGCGGCTTACGGCTTACTGTACAACGAACGACTGTCAAGAATTCGTAACAATAATAATAATGTATGATAATAATAATAATAAGGTATGCACTCAAGTGCAATTGACTTGAGTGTCGAAGACCTGACCGAAGCTCGGGGCGGCGGACAAGGGCGGATGCAGGGCAGCCCCGCACTCCTCGTACCGGGCGAGATTGATAGCCGCGACCTCGCGACTCAGCATCCTCGTAAGCTGCTCCATCCGCCTGGAGTCGCACTCGACGTCCACGAGGATCTCGTACTCGGAGCCGCGGCGCAGGGACTTGCGCGACTCTATGTGCACGACGTTGATCCCCAAGTCCTGCAACGTCGTAAAGGTAACGAACAAAAAAAAAAGAACGTTGCCGTTCTCGAGGTCGGCACGGCTTAGCTTAGGAACTTTTATAAGGTGCTCGCCTGGAAGACCTGGAGCGCTCTCGCGAGGCCGCCGACCTGGTTCTTCAACGAGAAGACTAGGGAGTTCTTCGTATCGGCCTTGCCCGACTTCTCCCCGGGCTGCTCAACCTTCAACAACCAGGATTTTTTTCGTTTGTTTTTTTTCTAATACTAATCACTAACCAGCCGACTCAGCCGACTCCTTAGCTCCGCCGGGTGCTGAAGGGGGGTTATTGGGGTTATTGGGGTTATTGGAGTTGTGCGAAAAACTCACGTCGTGACGCTTGTGGAGTGGACTGCCCTCCTTTACGCTCCACTCCTCGTCCCTCCTGTAGAGCCACATGCCCAGCAAGCCCTTGCCCGAGCCGCTCATCCCTCCCGACCTTAGCACGGACCCTGGCGAAACGGAAGTGCGAAATGCAAGAGTAAGAGGCGTAAGAGGCCACGGCCGCCTCTCACTCGGGCTTCGAGCCACGGAGTCGTCCTATCGCGGCTAAGCGACCGGTCGCCGAGTCGCGTACTCGGCCATCCGTCGATGCTCTCTATGAACCGGGGGCAGTTACTGGGCGGGGGCGGGGTACCGGTGGTGACCACCGGTTGGCACCACGTCACGCGACCGTTTTTTGCACGCTTTACGAGTTTATTTGCGAGTCACTTATTTGGCGGGACAACGAGCGCGGGCCACAGGTTCCTTCTCTGCCGGGGACCCTTTCTTCCCGAGGAAGCTTAACCGTCAGTGTCGCGCCTCGGATGGTTCCCGGGATACTTAAGCCTTCACCCCTACGGGTGCCCGAGTGTCTTGAATGGCCCGATGCGAGCCTATTGGTCGTGGTGCCAAGGACGAGCCGCTCTCCCATTGGCTGACGGGGTCGCGGGAGCTTCTCCTCCTCCTCCTCCCACGTCCCACGTCCCACGTCTCTCTGTCTCTCGTGCGCTTCCCGCACCCTCTAGCTACCCTCGGGGTGCATGCATAGTCCCCTGGAATGAACGATTTTTGTCCAACGCTCATTACCGGCGATTAATGAATTTCACGAGCCAGCGATCCGCGCCCTTCGATCTACCAAGGACTACCAAGGACAAATAAATTGTTTACGAGCGATTACGATTACGCGATAAGGGCTTCGTTGGTATGCCGATGGAACCCTCACCTCGCCACCTCGCCACCCCCACACACGCACGCAGACGCAGACATTGGCCGATTAAAGTGCAGGGGCTGGTGGTCGGTAGAGAGCCGCGGGCGATCGAGGGAGATTGATGAAGAATGGCAGGTCGGGAGGGCGGGGTGCGGAGACGAAGGAGCGCGGCTCCCGTAATAAAAAGCCGTGGACGACCTCGCGCTGACCATCCTCCCCCTTACGTTGTTCCATCCCCATCAATCGGACATCCCGCGCTTCTTTCCTTTCTTCATCCTCCCCCCCCCCAATAAGACGATGCCCGCCCCGACGATGTGCCGCCTCGTCCGAGATTTTCAACGGATGCCATTTACATTTACATTTCAATACATTTCAAACCCTTTCGCCATTAGTCGGGATAAAAAGAAAAAAGAAAAGGCAAAGAAAAAAAAACTTGCGTGGGATTCTTTCTTAATTATATAATTATATAGGTGACCCGGAGGGCTCGACTCCTCCTCCTCCTCCTCGTTAAAATGGATCTTTAGCCTCGGATCGTTAAGAGACAGAGATAATGCGAGTCCTTGTGACGGGGGGAGAGGAGGATGAATTCGAGGTCGTTTAACGTAAGATTTTTAAGAAACGTTGTCGCTCGAGTCACGGATTTTTATTTACGCGTCAGCGAAATAATGGATCGCGTCAGCTAACGTCATTATTCCGCAACTTATACGCTTAACGCCGTCTTTTCTATTTATTCTTTCGTTCGCACGTTTCTTATTCACTACGATATCGCGTATGGTGGGTGGGGGGGGGGGGAGGGGGGGAAAGAAATGCTCCGGCCAGCCGTGAATTAGCATTTATTCTCGAAGAAGGTCATTGGGGTTCGTTAGTTATTAATGCGAATCGCTCGCGCGCAACACCAGGGCGAACAGGGCCAAAATAATTCATTACCTGACACGCCTTTCGCTACGTCTCTGCCCTCTTTGCCCTTTAAGCGATAATGGCCCTCGAGCCTCGGACCCAATGCTAATTCCACCCAATAGAAACCAATCTTCTTATCGCAGGTCTATAGTAGAGGAGATAACGAGGACATGGGGAAAAGCGCGTCTCGAATCATTTCCCATCATACTCTCCGATAAATCCTTGGAATATCGCTGCGAGATTATTGGGCTTATTGCGTACGGGGGTACGGGGGTACGGGGGCAATGCAGAAGTGGAAACGTTTCGCTACGAAGGATCAATCACTTATCGCGAACGTCTCTTGGGAATGTATTTTAACATTTATACGGCACTTTTACCCCGTTAAACCATTTCTTTCGTTGATAATTTCTCCGATCGATCTACGGCCTCGGTGATTCATTATAATTCACTAATAAGTCATGTATTTGAGATAATTTGAAAAGCAAACGGGAGCCAAGTGAATATTTCCGTGGGGTAGGGGGGGGGGCAAGGCTTTGTGTCTCTGTCGGCAAATAATTTTATCTCCTCTCGAGCGAGTGGTCAGCGTCGTCGTCGTCGTCGTCGTCGTCGACAAATAAGCTAAATCAATAATGGGATTCCTCGATCAATGGAATATAAATCCAGCCACTCGCCCTTACAATTAGAAAATTAATATCCTTTTCACTTTTCCATTTTTTGTTCCATGTTTTCTTCTATATATACATATATTATATACGTATATGTATACGTATATTGGAAAGTTGCAAGTAAAATCGTTGGGGCCAAAACATCCGTTGTAATACGTATAATGCGGGTACAATGAAGCGAAATTAGGATGTAGGACGAGGGTTGGGCAGGGGATGCAGGGAGGGAGAGTGACCGTATGGTCTCAGTCGTAAGATGAATGAGAAAATCGTAATTTCCCTGAAGCAAGTAGTCCGAATGGCCGCAAGAGTCGTATGGACGAAATCAATTAAATTAAATAGTGGAAAGCGTCGTAGTTCAGCAATGACTAAAGCAATCAATTTTCCGGACTTCGTTCCTGTCAGTTTTCCATCATGAATTGTAATCATCCAATAATCGTCGAAGCTTTATGTAATGCATAAGCCATTAGAATAATATACCGTATGCATTCGTGCACGTATGTCCGGTACATTGATTATGGATCAGCAGGTATACGAAGGTAATAAAGAAGAACTTTTCAAGTGAAAAGTCTCCTCCGCCGTCACGACATTTGCCGACGACGGTCTTCCGTAATTTCAAAGCCCCTCGAGAAGAAAGCCAATAATAGACGTAGAGAGACAAAGGCCCGATAAAGAAACCTCGGCGACTAAAATACTTAATAAAAAGCCGGCCACTTAATTTAAGTAAGTGTTTGAGCGGTTGCGGTGGGGTGGTGGACGGAGGGTGGTGGACGGAGGGTGGTGGGACCGCCTCGTGATAAGAGCGCGACGCGACGGAGACGTCCGAACGTCGGTACGGGATCGGTACGGGAGCGCGGGGGTGGGGGTGGCATATATAAAAAAAATATATAGAAAAAAAAAAAAAAGAATATACAGGCGACATCTATGACTTGTCGGGGTAAGTAAGTAGAGGTAGGGGAGAGCCGGTGGTAGGGTAGGAGGTAGGCGAGCTTTCGACGTCGAGGGCTCGATGGGTCGCTTGCGATATCTCGAACCACCCCCGCTCGGCGATATTCTAGGCTGGCTGGATGATGTCGGGGCTCGACCGAGCTATCGGAGGGGAAGGCTGCGGGGGCGCTGCGGGGGCGCTGCGGCCGCTCTCTCAATCAATATCGTCGCGGGCGCTCCTTTAGGCTGTCAGAGCGCGGCCTGCCTGACCCGTCGTCGTCGTCGTCGTCGTCGTCGTCGTCGTCGCAGCCGCGGCCAGGATGGCCGACACCGAGTTCGAGGAGTTCCGCTACTACTTCGAGAGGCTGCCCCAGCACCTCAAGGCCCCCATATCGAATTACACGTGAGTGCTCTATCCGCGAGGGCCCGTCGCATCCCCTCGCGGACTCCGCGCTCTCAGCGACCCCGAGCCCGCGGACAGGGTGCGCGCATTTAGCTGGCTAAAGCGATAGGCCAAGAGGGAACGGGATCTATAACGGGGTGCGCGAGTGCGACAAGTTCGTCCTCGTCCTCGTCGTCGTCGTCGTCGTCGTCGTCGTCGTCATCGCAGCATCTCGTTCCTCGAGCTGAAAAGAGGATCGACTCTCGCCATTCCACCCGCCGCTCCCCGTCCACTGATCGTTATCCCCCTCCCCCCCACACCCTGGACCTCGCGACCGCGACTACACGGAGGCTACCGCGCGGCACGTGTGTGTATTGGGTGGGCCCGATGACCCGAGTCCTTCTTATAGGATTACGTGCCTCGCCGCTTAATGGGGTTATTGGGGTTGTTGGGGGTGGAGGGGGAGGAGTGCACGGATGGGGAAAGCAGCGATTGGGGGTGGAGGAGGAGGAGGTGGAGGAGGTGGGGAGGAGAGAGTCGAGCCGAGACCGATCGATTGCTACCCTCTGGATTACTCGACGAGCCTCGAGCTTTTGCACGTCCAGAGCGATGACGCGTCGGATTCGCAAGGCGATGCTGCGTACTCCCGAGCTCCCGTACCCCTCGGCTAATGCCAAGCCTCTACCTAGAGACGCACTTCTTATCCCGAGCCCGCCCTCGACCCTTACCCCTTTACCGGCCACCGCCTCATCCCACGGAAAGCTCTCCCTCCCTTCCGTCGGTCTACATCCGCGGATGCAGAGCCTCCCCGGTCGAACTGCAACGCCCTTGAGCCTCGCTCGACGGAGCCTTTATCACTCCCTGTGCGCAATGTATACGTATATGCATACGTACATGTACGTGTATACGTATAAACAAAGAGCGTAGGCGTCGGGTAGGCCTCTCGTGCCCGGGTACTCGTCAAAAATTACTCGGCTAATTGGAACGAGCCGCGGCTCAATAAAAAAGAAAAAGCAGGTGGGGGCGGGAGGTGGGCGACCCGACGGGGGGGGGGAGACTCCGTTAAGGTAAAAACTGACAGGGGGGAGGTTAATGTATAATTTTTACGTAGACTCGTGCACGATGTGATGCTCGACGACTCGCCGACCTCGTCGCAGGGCAGCGAGGCCGAGGTCGGCAGGGTGATCGCCGACTCCGAGGACGAGGAGGTCGTCGTCCTGCACAGCAGCCACAGCTCCGCCGACGACAGCGAGGACTGCGAGCAGATGTGCTGTTCGTCGATCGTCGCCGACAGCGACTTCAGGTAAGCCCGAGCCATGCGGCATGCGGCACGCACCGCACTACCGCCCATTAAAATCCATAAAATCCATCCGACTCGTCCATCCCGAGCTCCACCCCCCTCACTCTCTCTCACTCTCTCCCGCGAGATCTAGTAAAGAAAGAGGCAAATAGACCCTTGGTCCGAACGCCAATCCCCAGCTCTCAGACCTCTACCAGCAAACGCTACCTGGGTACGGAGAGCGGTACGGACGCTCTCCGCTCGTAAAGGGGGTGGCCCGATAAATGGCCTGACTGGTAGTGGTCTAGAGGATGGGATGGATGTTATGGTGGACGATGCATGCACGCCCCCGGATATTAACGTAGTTGTTAGCTGAACGAGAGTACTGTTGCAATCCGGGATGAACGTCAGCTTGTTCTCCGGACTGAGCAGCGGCGGGATCGGGGTCGGCGTCGGTGGGAGTCGGGGCAGGCTGCGCTGCGGCCGGGAGAGCGTCCTCAGCGACATCGGGGACTCGTGCTCGTCACTGAACTCGTGGGCGACGCCGGAGCACCAGAGGAGGTCGAGCCCGAGCCTGAAGCCACAACCTGGAGCCGAGCGCAGACGCAGGCGCCTGCCCGAGATACCCAAGAGCAAGAAGTGTAAGTATCCGAACGGGCGACCCGGGGCTTCCTAGACCCTCCTCTCCGATCGATGACCCCCACCCCCGCCCTACCTCTTCGTTCCTAGCCGTCCCGGCAGCTACCGCACCCAACCCCAATAACCCCGAGAGGCTCTCGTTGCTCTTATCCCAGCCTCCTCTAGGACGGTCTAACGACAGTCTCTCTACCCACTCACCCCGGAATAACCGGGCGCGCGCCCGGTAATCCACTTGCACCCGACGGGCTTCCGACACCCGTTGCGTGCCTCCTAATCGCCCTACGGCTCTTCCCACGCATTCGTAATTGATAAGGGATCCGCCCTTACGCGCCGACGTTCCTCCCCAATAACCCCTTTGTACCCCTCCCCCCCCCTCCGGGTCAATCAAAGACAATCGCGGTTGCCTTCATCCTCGGCGGGCAGACGGCCAACGACAATCGGACCGCGTCCGCCCGTGTCTGCTGCCGTGCCACGTGACTCGGGCTTAGCCCAAGGTCACAAGGGAAGGACGGTTTCCGAGTAGGTGTCGGACCCCGAATTTAAATTTCCCTGTTTTTCCGTACCGACATGTACGGGTTGCAGCGCTCTCCTGTCCCCTGTCCATGCAGAGCTCGCCCTCGCTGGCGGACGAGTTGGGGGCCATAGCCGGAGGCATGCCCCACCTCATCTTCCGAAAGTGCCACCCGAGTCTCCGACAGGAGGACAGCTCGCCGGACAGCGAGCGCATGGCCACCGACAGCGGACACTCGACCGCCCACTCGCCGGACAACGGGCCCAAGAGCGTCTCCCCCGTGGCCTGCAGCTCGCTCAACAACCTCGACTCCCTCGACAGCATACCCGGTACGTACTCGACGTAGACGAGGGGCTTGAGGGACGGACGGGTGGGAGGGGTACGATGACCAACGAGGAGAGCGCCTGGGAGCCAGACGGATTCCCATTCCGACTATCGCCTGCTCGAGAAGAGTGTAAACACCGAAGGAGTGCCAATGACCCGCGGCAGCCCGAGGCTCCTCTTACCTGCCGCTTCCCACTCCCCGTCCCCCTCCCGCCGCCGCAGCCGCGCATTCTTCCCGGCCCGGCGTCACTGCCCCGTCGCAGCATCGCCGGAGCTGCACCTGCACGAGCCAACAAATACCTTCCATCTTTCGTTTATCTTCGGCTCCCCCTCCCCCCCCCAATAACCCCAATAACCCCAATAACCCCAACGGCAGCCCGGTGACATATCGGCCAAGTTAGCCGGGGTCGGGGCTGCCGGGCGCTCTCCTCGTTGGCGAGTCATTGGACTCCACTTGGTATCGATGTTGCGGCGGCAACGAGCACGAGAGCTCGGCTTTTGCAGCCCTGTCCTTCTCGGTCCCTGACCGCCTACGGTGTCTCCTGATGCATTGCAGGTACCAGCGGCATCCCGTTCTCGCAGCTGGAGCTGCTCGAGGCGACGCACCGGGGCCTGCACAAATTCGTGCCCCGGCACCGGGACGAGATCGACCTGGAGATCGGCGATCCGATTTACGTGCAAAAGGAGGCCGACGACCTCTGGTGCGAGGGTCAGTAAATGTCAGATGGCCTCGCGGCTCCCGAGCCCTCGACTCCATTCGACTCCATTCGACTCCGTTCGACTCGTACAAATCGGTTAATCATTTGAAACCGTAGGCGTTAACCTGCGCACCGGACGCCAGGGCATCTTCCCCTCGGCCTACGCGGTCGACATGGACTACAGCGACTTCGACCCGGCTGCTCCGAAGGTCAAGCGTGAGCGGTACCTCCTGGGCTACCTCGGCTCCGTGGAGACACTCTCGCACAAGGGTACGAGCGTCGTATGCCAGGCGGTGCGCCGGATCGTCGGGAACAACGGCGACGAGTCGCCCGTGTCACAGGGCTGCATCCTCGAGATCTCCGACCAGGGGATACGGATGGTCGACAGGAGCAAGCCCAAGGTAAGGGACGGGGGAGGACGAGACCCTGGCGATCATACGCGGGCAATCAATCGTTACGACACGGCCCCCTTACCTCCCCGGTTCGATTGTTTTTTTTTTTTTTTTTTTTAGAAGAACTCGAGGCCCTGCCAGGACTACTTTTACTCCCTGAAGAACGTCTCGTTCTGCGCCTTCCATCCGCGGGACCATCGTTACCTGGGCTTCATCACGAAGCACCCGACCCTCCAGAGGTTCGCCTGCCACGTGTTCATAGGCCAGGACACGACGAGACCGGTCGCCGAGGCAGTCGGGTAAGACCCTTCTCCCCTTCTCCCCGATCGCCTTCCTAACCGTTACAATTATAACCTCAAAAAAAAACGACCCTCGAGCACTCGATATTATAATAATAAACAAACTCAACACCTCCATCGGCTTCCTTTATACTGATTTTATTTATTTATTTATTTATTTATTTATTCCTTTCTTCTTATTGTTATTATTTAATTCACTTGGTCGGAGACATTTTTGGGAATTATATAAGACGGTTATAATGAAGCTTTATACCACTGAACTTTGCACGAAGCTGACTTTTTCATAGTTAAACGTGCGGTCTAAAAATCGGTCTAAAAAAAAAAAAATGTCCTTTTGTATTTTCTCTTTTGCCCCTTCTTGCAGCCGAGCCTTTCACCGCTTCTACACAAAGTTCATCGAGACAGCTTTCCCGATCGAGGACATTTACATCGAATGAAGGGAATCCGCAGCGGGGGCGCATCGCTGCTACCGCCCCCCATCCATCCATCCGTGCCCACCAACCACCACCAACCACCACCCACCACAATGGCCACCATCGAATTGTCTATATAAATACGCCGATCTCGGAGCGGGCACGAGTACGCGTAGGTCTGCTGTGATGTGGCGTGTCGTGTCGTGTGGTGTGGTGTGCTGTCATGTGGTGTGGTGTGTGGTGTGTGGTGAGGCGAGGCGAGGCGAGGCGAGGGCGACGTGTGGCGTGAAGGTGCCTTCGTCCTCACTCGGCCGGCCGAAGCTTTCCCCAACAAGATTAACAACATACTAATCGAGTAGCTACTTGAAGAATATAAATATATACATATACGGATCATTATCATCATCATCATCATTATCATCATCATTATTATTATTATTATTGTTATTATTGTTAATGTTATTATAATTACAATGGGATCGACTGATGATAGGGGCAGGTGCAAGTTTCGTTGGATCATTCGTTTTATCATTTCGTATAATAGATATGAGGGACGGACGGGGCCGGTCATCCCCACCCCACCCCCCCTCCCGCCAATAATACGAAATCATGCATTACATTAAGAAAGTCGCGTAAGTGGCCGGAGGAGGAGTAGGCGAAGGAGGAGTAGGAGGAGGAGGAGTGGACTCGTTTGAGAAATTTCACCTGCTCGTATCGCAACTTACGTACTCCTAAGCAATTTCATTTTTTTTTTACTCTTCACACAAAGGACGTAAAAGTGTAATCGTCGACGCTCGAGACAATTTCAACAATTATCAACAAACGGCCCCTCTCTCTTCTGTCTCCACATCCTTATTATTTACCTCCCTTCATACATATACAATGTACATACGTTGTATACGCTTATTATGTATATATATATATTATGTACGCGTGCGTGCGTAAGTACGTACGTACGTATGCTATATGATATTATTATTGTATTGCGAAGCGTGAGAGAGCTGCGAGGAGACTAATGAGAGGCTCGTAATGCTGATTTCGATCGTAAACTCGTTGGAAAACAAAAAAAAAAAAAAAAAAAATCACGAACGTATTTTTCTATTTGTTCGCGGTAACGCATGTATGTGTGGTGGGACGGCGAGCGCCGGAGGTGTTCAAGGACACGCCTGGCGGACACGAGTGAGAGTCGCGAGCCCGAGCGGAATTAACGAAAAGACTTGTTGTTGCCCGACTAATTCTCCATGTGATTTATAAATTATATCTCTAAGGTTATTCGGGGGTGGGGATGGAGGGGTAGAGAGGGCTTTGACATACAAACAAGGAGAAGAGAGACAAACAAAAACATAAACAAACAAATAAACGAACAAAATTAAGTAAATAAATAAATAAATAAATAAATATATAAATATAAATAAGGCGAGGGTAAAACGCGCTAAACGTAACCTAAAAAAGGAGAGAGAGGGAGAGAGGAGAAAAATAATGTGACTCGCGGGAAAGGAAATCGTGGTATGCGGAGCGAAAATTTTCTTTTGTAAACAATCATCACTTTTCTCTTATAATTATCGTATTTTCTTTCATTCTTACTCATAATGTCTACATATATATATATATATATTTTTTTTTTTCTCGTATCAGGCAGCATTATTTACAAAAATGTTCCACCTCTACTAAGTCTTGATAATTCAGTCTTGACACAATAATTATTACGTGTACAATGATTTCCAATCATTATAAAGAATTCATTATTTGTTATACAATAATAATAATAGTAATAATAATATTAGTTCACCCTTATCTCCTTCTATGTTCTTATTTTCATTCCATTTCTTTTTTATTTTTTATTATTTTTTTGTTGTTGTTGTTGTCGTTTTTTTGTTTTTTGTTTTTTGTTTTTTATTATTATCGCTTTTCTCTAATAATCTTCAAGATAATCGCTACTATCGTAATAATTTTCCTTCAATTTAGCGTCTCAACAAAAACAGTAAAGAATCCACGTGCGTGCTTGCTTGCTTGAGTGCGTGCGTGCGTGCCTGCGTGCGTGCCTGCGTGCGTGCGTGTATATTAAAAAATCTTTGTCAATCAACGATTGAAATTTATAATTTTTGCGAACAAAGTTTTTAAGAATTAGAATTAAATGAACTTTTCTTCCCAATAACGTTTCACAAATCTCCTTCATATTAAATACGAAGGGATGCGGCGCTCGTATCCTTCGTTAAATAAAAAAGAAAAAAAAAAAAATAATAATAAAACAGTAGCACGCGTTGCATAGACAAAAATTGGAAGTTTTTTTTTTTTTTTTTTTTGTTTTGTTATCTCTTTATCTTTTTAATCTTTTTAATTAATTACTATCGACGTAACTTCGATGAGAATTACCAAGCAGAACTACGACGCCCTTAAGAATCATTGTTGATCACTAAGTATTTCCAACAGAGTTTTCTCGATAAGTCGGTTGTCTAACTCGCTTCTAATCTAACAGTCTAGCCGTTATTAAGTACATAGGATACATTAATAAAAACGTTTATAGACCTTGATTACGCGGAGGTGAGCGTGTGAAAGCTATGTTGTTCCTTACGAGAGCGATAAATATGTTAAAAGTGTTGTATTAAATATCATTGTTGTATTATTAAGAAAGGGAGAAGAATGTCATAGACAACCTTAGTAACGAGAAAACCATATAATAATTCTTATCTGATTTTTTGCTTAACCATTAAACATTTTTATAAATCTCTCTGCAAGCATCTCAATTATCGCCCGTCGTACTCATAATTCACAATATTCGCGAGTGCCATTTGTTAATTATTATTATTATTGTTATAATAATGCTTTTTTTATGCGTTTTGATCTCCATTGGAATTTCAGATTTTGTAATGAACGAATAAGTTTCTTGTCGTATCCGTGCAACTATTATTTATTGGCCAATTGCGTAAGCGACGGCTCGCGTTGATTTCGCATGGCGCTTTTTAAAAGTTGGCGAGAGAACACTGAGATTACGTGTCAATTATGAGTTTCTCTACCTTTATTACACAAAGTTCTTTTTTGTAAATACTTTGCAGTAATGAGACGATCGATGATGTTCTACTATATGTATACATACATATACGTATACATATACATATATATATATATGCACGCATACATACGTGCATACATGCATACGTCAAATCAAATACATACATACGTATATGTAAATATATATATATATATCTATGAATGTACGTACGTATGTATGCATGTATGTATGTATTTAAACGGTAGAAGAGAGAAACTTTTTTTTTTTTTTATCTGTTTTCATTAAGCTTTATATGATTATGCTTGTCTGTATAGTCTGTATAGTATATGGAGGCTTAAAATTAATCTTGTATACGATAAAAAGCTACGCAAATAGAAAGTGTTAATTTACTTTCATATTGAATTCGATCGTTTCATTATTGCTATACTCGCAGTGTATCATGTTTGTTATAACATACCATTATGATAATAATAAAAATAAAAAATAAAAAATAATAATAATATTACTAATAATATTTTTAAAAAAAAAAATAATATTGACGATAATGATAATGAAGATGACGATGATGATGACGACGATGACGACGATGACGATAATCACGATTTCGCTGATAATAATAATGGTAATAATAGTAATAATAATAATAGTAATAGTAGTAGTAGTAGTAGTGGTGGTAGTAGTAGTGGTGGTAGTAGTAGTAGTAGTGGTAGTAGTAGTAGTAGTAATAATAATATTAATAATAATGTAAAATTATTATTGCAATATTGATGGTAATAAGGATGCTGATAATGATGAACGATGATTATAATGATATTGATGATGACAATGAGGATGACAATGAGGATGACGACGACGACGACGACGACGATGATAATAATAATAATTATAACAGATGCATTTTCAATATCGTTGAAGCACGTAATTTTTTCTAAATCTTAATAGGCATAAAATTTCGCGCGTTAAAACAATTTATACAGAAGTCGATCGTGCAATGCTTCAACCATATGACAGTAACATAATAATTAATAAGAGTAGATAACTTCGCAAGACTATAATTCAAATAATAAGTGCAGAAATAAATTTTACATTTTACATAATGCACTCGTCTCTAAAATTCGTTGACTTCATAAAGTCTCATCGTAATCTTACATAATTTTTACAATGCAGTCTACAGTGAGTCAATTAAAAAACAATGGCAATGAGTTGTATTTTATCATGCATGAATCAGCATTAACATTTTTTAAACGCACAGTTCTCATAAACCTAACATATTGTACAACATTATTTCCCATCTCGTCACTTTTTGCACTCAGTAGTCCCAGACGTGTATTCGTCTTTGAACATTCGAACACCGTTTGGTAATTACTTTTTTTTTCCCTTATAATCTAAATGAACTATATACAATTTTGTAGCATTTATTAAATCATCGAGTTCTTGGGTCAGCTAGTATTTTCAATACAAAAAATAAGAACTTCTAGAAGAAATTCCTGCTATTTGACAATTCTGCCTTGCGTTTTGTTTTGCTTCTTACAATTTTTCTACTCGTTATATATATATATATATATTATATATATATATTTGTATATATATGTATATATATATATATATAATTACAGTCAGTCGACTAGACGTGACACGTTATGATAGGGCAAAATTCTAGAAATTGCACCTTTACCTCTCATTAATGCTTCATGAACATAAGTTGTCCTTACAGCCGTAGAAAAACAAAATTAGCTATTATGCTCTCTGGCATGTAAAATCTTATATCATTGTTAAAAGTTCAATCAACCGGCATCATCATTTACATTATCGGTACAGTATAACAACTGTAATGTCGCTGCTACTGTTTATAATGCAAGCACAATGTTCATTTTTTCATTAGCAGTCACTTTACACTCCAATATCGTGCTGTACATTTAATTGCAACGTCTCGAGGATTTGCTTCTGGATTTTGTGCTCTGGCTAAACAAGAAAATGATTATGTCTTATTACATCATTATTGCTCTCGGGAGTAATTGTTTTTTTTTTTTTTTTTTTTTAATTTGAATGGCATAAAAAGAATTGTTCATTACAGGCTCTGGTGTAAGGTTGCTACACTGGCTCTGGATATTATTCGATTCCTCTATTTCACTGAACTGTGATTCGCACGAGGACATACTGTCCCCTATCTGTAATTGCGCGCGCCTCACTTCACTTTTAACCACAGCAGCACCCTGCTATAGAGAATATTTTTTCATTATAATATTCCTTAACCAGTATTATGTTATTGAAAATTTAGTTATTGTTTTGAGTTAAGATAATCTCTTACATCACTACTAGCATAATGATGAGCATTCGGATCTTCTGAGTCATCTGTAAAACAACGAATTATTATATTATACAATACAATACAATACAATACGATTATATTGCAGAAAATATTCCGTAAAGTAGCGTAGAAAGTAAAAAAGAAAAAGTAACGGCTTTGTTACGCACCTTCGAGATTTAACGTCGGCGGGAGGTTCGTAAATAACTTTATTATCTCTTGAAACAAGAATACATATAAAAGTCATTATTATTTATTCGTGTCATTATACGTATTGAGAAAGTCCTTAAAGTAAAGTACCTGGATTATTTTCTATAGCGGACGTCAATAGTTGCTCGTCCTGAAGATCTTGAAAGTCGAGGAACTGATTATCATCGGCCGCATTGACCGATATCGCATTCGGATTAAATTGCTGATAATTATTATGTACGTCTTGTAAATTCGCCTCCAATGTCATTGGCTGGACTTGAATGTACGCCGGGAAATTTAATTCCCCGTTGATGCACGACAGGGGATTATCCACGTTGACCAATTCTAAAGTCAAGCAGCTGTCGACGGCTCGCTTCTTCAGGGCGATTTCGTCCTCCGTCGTCACGTCACGCTCGTCACGCTCGTCACGCTCGTCCCCGTAGGGCCTCTTCAGATTAACTCGTTGCTACAAAGTACGCCCGGTGATTATTGAATGCATTGAGTGCCGCCGATTGTCAGTCAACGTACATCGAAGAACATTGGAAAAAAAGAACTTTTGGCTTACCGAGTTACTTTCGGCTTGTATCGAAGGCTCGAGGTACTCGGCAATCATGTTCGCGTCCACGTCAAAGTCCTGGGATATGTCGATGGATCCGGGACAATCCGGGGGACTGATCGTGGCTCGCTGCTGATGAGGGATTTCAAGAGGTGGGCCAACCTGCTCGAGGTGGACCGTCGTCGTGTCGCTGCAGAAGGGCTCCGGCTTTACCGGCGACGGCGACTGGAACACTGTGCACGGCAATCATCATCATCATCATCATCATCATCATCGGTAAATATCATCGGTCTATCGGACCGTCGTGTTTTTTACGGATAAATTGCTGCGGCCAGCGAGCCGACGTGTTTAACGGACGGCTTATCCTTACCCTTATCCGGCACGGGGGTGCCAGATGATTTCTTATTGATTAAAACGGGACTGCTGGCTGGCTGATGATCCGGCTCCGGGATCCTCTTCTCACCGGTCGTCGGCTTATTCGTTCTCTCGTTACTTTTGTCCGCGTGAGCCAATAACGGCTCCTCGCCATTTTTCTTAGCGACGAGGGTGGCGGCCTTGCCGTTGGTCCTTTTGCCGGAGAAGGGCCAGGTGTTCTCGATGCCCTTGATGCCGATCTTGCTGGCCTGCAGGGACGGCGGGGGTAAGCTCTGGGAGTATATGGCGGCCTTGACCAGCTGGGCGTTGCGCAAGGGCGAGGGCGACTGCCGGTCCTCGTTTATCACCGGGGACGGCAAATCGCTGATCAGGTGCGTAATCGCGTCCTCGAGCTTGGATGCGTCCTCGAGGTTCGGGCCCCCGTTCGTACCACTCGAGCACTCCGATTCCGATTCCTGCACGTCAAATCGCTCACTTATCGCCCCATTCTCCATCGTTCAATTTAATATCTACGTGTGCATATATATATGTATATATAAATATGGACTCACCAAGTCGTCGGTACCGCGGATGGCCCGCACCGTCGTGCTCGAGACCGTCGCCGAAAATCTCTTCTTCATCTCCGCTATGAGCTCCTCGCCTTCCTTCGGCCTGCATTGATATTAAATCAAATCAAATCAAATTAAACGAATATCTTTATCTTCTTCTTCTTTTTTAATAATAAATAATAACAACAACAACAATAATAGTAATAAAGCAGCTGAGCCGATATGGATTGGCCAATACTTACGAGGTCAGAGTGTTGATGCAAATGAAGGATACGACGCTCTGCGTCGTCTCGTCGAACTCGAGGTAGCCATGGGTGCGCAGGTATATGAATTCCCCGGTCTTGGTTATGAGCCGGTAGCACGACGATCCGTGATTTATGCCCTGGTCGTACACTGTCGAGCGCGGACAAGCCGAATTAAGTAAAATAATTAAACGTAATAATGATAATAGGAATAAAGGGTCTTGATTAGGAGCAGCCGAGTATCCGCGACAAGTATTGATAAAGTAAAATAATAAAAGTAAAGGTAAAGGTAAAGGTAAAAGTAAAAGTAAAGGTGACTTACTGTGTCGGAGGACGACGATCGTCCACCGGACGTCGTCCTTGTGCATGAACTTGAAGGCGCTCGTACCGGACACCTCCTCGGACATGTAGCCCGCGACTATGGATATTCTATGATCGCAGAATATTATTCTGCCGTCGACGAGATGACGCGTGAAGTACTCGTTTTTATTGGTTTCCAGGATCGACAGTTCCGTGATGGATCTTTGCTTGAGCAGCCGGGCCGTGCCGACAAAGATCACGTCGTTGCTTGTCGAGCTGTGATCTGTGCAATACAAACCGACGCGTTTCTTACTTACTCTCTCTCTCTCTCTCTCTCTCTCTCTCTTTTAGTTCTTATACGCGCTTATTAATCGGACGACAAGTAGTGTATTTGATAGATCATCCATCTGCTTGAAAACGCATTCGGAACAGACTCTTTAGCTCGCGGTCAGATGATTAGATATATATATATGTATATGTATAAAATGTCCTCATTGGTTGGGATGTCCAATGAAAGGGATAGCCATAATCCATAATCAAGGAATATTCCCGGAAAGAGCGCGTTGGTGGTGGGGGGGGGGAAGCCATTGTTTCGTCGTATTAGATTAATATTAATTATAGATCCTTATATCTTTTATTTGAGTGAATTTTCAATGTAAATGCGATAAGGCTCATTCTGCGGCGTCAGGGACAGATAATATTACATTTGTTAAAGCGGATTAGTTCTTGTTGTTACGGAGAGTTGGGAAATTAAAGCGGCTTATCGATACAACAGCCCGAGGCGTTATGGTATTCTGGGTTAATACGATCTTGGAATTTCATTGGCCGGTGGCCCGAAGGGGTGAAAGGGGCGAGGAACTTTTTTTTTTTTTTTTTGCCAGTGGCTGCTGCGTCGGCAGATCGACCGAGAGGATCTTTTAATATTAAAATCCCAATGAATTGACGAGCGCTCCTTCTATTCCTAGCGATAGTAGCAATGAGGAGGAGGAGGATGCAAGTTCTTCTCGTGTACAACAAGACATCGGATTCACTCGAAAGGGACCAACGAAGCGAGCTTTTATTTACGATTCGGAGTCTCGCGTACGATTAACACGCCAACCAAAGACCTGAAGCACCTACGAATAGCTTGATACGAACGACCTACGACCTACGATCTACGTACCTAAATGATGGGGCTATAAATGATTCCCCGAGTTCCGAGTCCGGGGTCAATATTGGGATCGAAAGAGCTCTTTCATCGAATATTGGATTTCATTCCGTGTGCCGTTAAAGCTCGAAGGGTAGATTTTTTTATTTCCTTCCGACGACTCGGCCGATTAACGTCTGCGCCTACGAAATTTATCGTAATTGATCCCTTTGGATCAATCCAAATCCTTTTGATTCAAAAGCCCTCTAACCCCTTCTTACGTAGAGAGCTTCGATACCCATTACGTTTACATGCGTTGCGAGAAGAAAAAGAATTCTTCCGCTACGTCTTTACGGCAATTAGATCGACGTTATAATTCGATAATCCTCGACGAGGAGATCGATAAAATTTAAATGGCTTCTGATAGCTGATTTTATAAAGACGCGGCTTTATGGGTTCTGACCTCTTTTTGTCCTCGAGTTGTTGCCCTCGTGGTTCTTGCACTCGTTGGCGAGCCTGAGGACGCCCGAGATCTGTAGGTACTCGTATTGCACGCTTTCCCTGCGCGAATTCGTGCGCTGGGACATGCGAATGTTGAAGCTTCGCCTCTCCTCGTTAAAGTTACTGTACTCCGGCACGGGGGCGCTGTCCTCCGAGGAGTTGGAGGCCTCCTCGAGCGAGTCCGTGTTCGTAACAGCGAGCCGGTTCGCCTCCGGGGTCAGGGCCCTCGTCAGCTCCTCGTGGTCCTGACGGTACACGTAGTTGTACAACGAGTCGCCGATCAGGTCGATCTGCAAAGTCAAAGCCAAACAATTTGAAATATTTGAAATTTCGATCCTAAGGCATTCGACCCCCTCCAGCCCCTTAACACCCCTTAACACCCCTTAACACCCCAATAACCCCAAAGTCATCAATGGATTTATCCGTGCGCCAAACGGTTTATCCTCGTACAATAACCCCAATAACCCCAATAACCCCGGAATAAGCGTCATCGGCTGCGTCGTCCTCGTAAATTGCCATTAATATCTCACAACCCCGACTTTAGGCTAAGAAAGCCAAGAAAGACCGGCTGGCTATGTAATATACACGCATGCGTACAAGTACGATTTATTTAACACTGTTGAGCTGTTTAATGTACGGGAATCATAATTTTTATAGAAAAAAAGAAAAACATCGTTAAAATGCGGTTAAGATGCGGTCGGTCAGTTTGAGCGTTATTTCTCATCGGCGTGTCAATTAATTTTTCTCGTAGGAGGAGGAGATCATGCGTCGCTAATTGATTTGTTGATCAGGTGCTCGGAGCTAGACCCCAGTCGGCTCCTCTCCCCTCGAAAAACTACAAACGTGCGGCGTTTGTTGCGCGAAGCCCCATCAGCGTAGCTCCTCCTTAATCTCTCCGCCCCCCCTCCCTTGCCCCCTCTTCCCTCCTTAACACTCTTAATAAATAATTCAAACGAGCCGGCCTGTCCTAATTTCGCGTTTATAAAGACACGCCCCGTTTGTCGTTTCGCGAGTATTAATTCACGCGAGATGTATAGAAAGAAAATCCATGGAAATAGAAGAAAGAAAGAAAAAACCGCTGGTTATTGTTAGCTATATATATATATATATATATATAAGGTTTGCAGCCGAAGCTTTTCAATAATTCCAGGCGAAACTAAAAATGCGCATATTTTATACAAAAAGCTACGAGGCTACTACGCACACACACCGGCTCGAATAAACAGGCAAAGCATTTATTTGTCACCGATACGATAATGTATTATTGTTCCTTATTGGTACGGACGGCCGGTATTTTTAGAAAAAACACGCATGCCTGGACAACGCGAGCCATGAATTTTTTTTTTTTTTTTTTTTAAACAACGCAGACCAAGCAACGACTCTGCATTTCTCTCGACGTTAATTTCGACGTAAAACGGAGGCAATGGAATAATATAGGCCACGTCGTTGTCCGCGTCAATTGTTTAAACTAAATTCTAGAAATAGAAATAGACATAGAAAGAGAAAGAGAATTTCGTTACAAATTCGTAAAAGGTTATTGGGGGACGAATCGACGGACGTTGTCAGCGAGGAAGAAATAGGCGAGCCTTGGCGGTAGGTAAGGTTGCCATGGGAGCCGCTGGAGATGCTGCTGGGGTTGCAGTATTTTCCTGGAATCCGATCGATCGTTAAAATCCCTGGCTCTTGCTCGCCCGTACTCCTCCTCGTTATCCTCGTTGTCCGGATTCTTCCGGAATACGTCCGTGTCCGTCGACTCGTCCGCAGCCGCGCACTTTCGCAACTCGTGCAGGCTGGGTGGTTGGGTGGTTGGGTGGTTGGGTGGTTGGGTGGGTGGGTGGAGCGGAAGTCGCCCTTCGTCTCAGGTAAGTCGTCCTTCTTCGTCGACCCAGATTGTCCGTCCGTGCTCCAGTTACGCTGGAAATTTTTACCCGGCGCATGTCCGGGAGGGAGCGGGGGCGGGGGCGCGTTGGGGAGACTTTGGAGCCCGCCCCCCTATCCCCCCCTGAACGATAACGAGTCTCTTCTCTTCAGCTTTCTTCGAGGATCGTTCTTTATTCCCCCCCCCGCGCGTCCCTTGCAAATATTACCGGAAGGCTCAGAGCTTGGGTGGCGTTACCTCGCCAAGGACGTTCAATAAAATTCATGGACCTGTCGCTCCCCTCGACGGCTTCTTCCCGCCGAATCCTCTCGCTAATCCCCCCGCCAATGCAGATATTTATACGGATCGTCGTTTTTATTCTTTTTTCTTTTTTCTTTTTTCTTGTTTCTTTGTACCATTCGTCGGTCAGGTCGCGATTTACCGAGACGTTGGAGCACCGGGTCACCTAGGCCCTCACAAGTGACCTAGTTCGCGCAAAAGGATGCCGCGAGTTCCGCTCTCAACCGAGTCTGACGAATTATTTAAAAATTCGCTGCCCCCCCCCAACCACCACCACCGCCACCGTCACCAACATCACCTCCTTCGCTGTTCAACGTGAGTCCGTCAACGCCACCCGCGACCTACCCCTGCCGTAGCTTTGCCGTGCTACCGTTCAATCAGCTCCGCCGATTGAACCCGCCCTCTTTACCTTTGGTAATTGCCTAACCGCGAGGAGATGCTGCTGCTCCCTCCGCAATTCAATAATACCATCAATAAGCTCGCGTTCGTTGAATCGAGAGCTTTTAATAATTAGCCTAATAAGAATAATGGCAAAGTCAATAAGTAAGATTAGGTAAGAGGGCGACAGGGCAAGTCCTCCCTCGCAAAGGATGATTGGTGGGAGAGGATAGAGGTATAGGTATTACGAGGAGGATTGGTTATACGTTGGTTACCTATAGGTTACCCACCCAGTGGCAGGTAGATAAAATCGTCGAAAGTAGGTCGAAGCTTGCACGAGGAGGGAGGGGATTATTTACCTGTTCGTGACCGAGGTGCTGCTCCACATGTCGGCTAATATAAATAATCTTGCCCGCGGTGGTTACAACCAGCAGGAAGCTCGAGCTGCCAGCCAAATTCTGAAAAGCATTAACCCACACGTGGTGGTACATCGTGTTACTTATATTATTCTATGGCTTACGAGAGTCGCGCGCGTTATTTTTTTTTATATATATCCCACGACAACGACATTGACGCGAAGGAATAAATAAAAGATCCGAGATGAAATTAAAGATTTTGATTAGACGCGCGTAACGTTTAACGAATTCACAACGACCTTTAAGGAATTTGTAGATGGACTTACGTCGATGAGGCAGTTCTCGAGGTCGATGTCGTTGAACTGACGCGGGAGGAATTCGTTGCTCGTCAGTCCCAGTGCTGCAAACAACCAAACAATTAAACAAACAAATAATTAAACAAGAAGAAAGAACAGAACAGAACAGAAGAAAACAAAACGGGAGAATTAAAGTCGGGGCTCGTGTAAAAGGGAACGTTAAACAAAGTAGCCATTAAAAGTCCTCGGGGCCTTGGCGCTCAGAGGCTTTACAATTTACCACTCGAGTCGTTATAATAATAATCCCAATCAGATCATCGCATTCTACACTTTTAGGCTGCTGCTGCTGCTGCTGCTGCAAATTCCGAGTAAAATGTCAACCCATATCTCCCTCTGTGCAGCTACCCGTACGTCTACGATGATATGCTCTCTCTCTCTCTTTGTCTCTCTTTTGCATACCATCCGTCAATACCGTCATTGTTGAGTGACGCGTATTTGTCAAGCGCTTGGAGATTGATGATTATTAGCCGATGCGCCGACAGTATGCGCGCGCGCGCTGTTAAATTCAATGCTTTCATTCTTAAAGCGCACTCCAAAACATTTAATTTCTATTTTCTAAAACAAAGCGACCATTCTCTGCCTCGAGTGCGCGCTTTTCCTTCGACTATTTTCCCATCCCTTTTCCCATCCCTTTCCCATCCCTATCCCTTTCCTTTCCTTGCCCAGCACAACCAACCATTCGTGGGCTTCGTATCGTTGTATTTACTTAAGCTTTCCGCGACTCAATGAACGAATATACCAAGCTTTTCGCTCAATAGGAACCTTTTTACTCAATAAATAGATCCAGGCCTTACATATAACTTATCGCTCCCAATCTCATCGCTTCAATTTCAATTGAAAAGAGTAACGAGGGAAAGAAAATAAAAAATAAAAAATAAAAAATATCTTACGCGCACTCATTGTCTATTTATCCGACGGCTTAATTGCCAAGCGTTTCCGTCCGAAATCATAATTACTTCGTCATCCAGCTGCTTGTAATTAAAGGCTGGTGGGGAGGGGGGATCGAAACAAGGAGAAACGACCATTTTCAGATTACATCTACCTATATCATACCCGATTCCCTTCGTATCCCATAACAATTAGTCGCCACTGCCCCCGAGACGGTCTACGAATCCGGAAAAATCCTCGTTAATTCTTATTTACACAAAAAAAAAAAAAAAAAAAACAAAAAACGTACACGACTCAATAAATATTCGCTCTTACGCACACTTATACACGTATCGAGGCTTTTTTAATGATTGCGCGTAATTGCATACTTAAAAGCTTACCGAGTTTACAATATAAATACTCCATTGATAAATATTGAATGTACCGAGCAAGAGCCGTTCCCTTCTAATACATTCTTTCTTTTTAATAAAACATCAATTCAACTTACACCTACAGAATTTACGTAAAGTCTCTACGTAAAATGCCTTCAAAATAAATATTGTACTCTAATTTATATATATATATATATATATATTGGTTCCGCATTGACTGTTTCGTCATTTTCTTTAATTATTTACACAGATATATACATATATATATTCTCCGCGGTACTTAAAAGCGCAAGGTTGAAGTTACGTAAACACGCGGTTTATGGCTCGTAAAAGCATTTTAGTTGTAAATGTTGTTTCAAGCGCTATTAGAAATAATTATAAAAAGTATTACGTGACTCTTGTGCATTGGCCGAAAAGAGTCCTCGCGGCTCGCGTAGCACTCACTGACGCCGAATTGGACTTAAGATCGCAATGATCTTCAATCTGAATGCGTATTCGAAGCATAAATGGGAATAAATAAATAAATACCGAAGAACCATAACCTATTTTCACTGTATATTCTCGGAAGGAAATTGTCCTTTAAATGTACGGCGCGATTGCATAGAGAAACAATATATATATATATATATACATGATTAACCTATACTATATGCATTGTTATTGTTTTTTTTTGTTTTAATCAATTTAACGCCAATGCTCGCGTGTCTCCGTGTGGCATATTCTTCAAAGGATTCATAATTATTGAAAAAAAAAAGATCACATAATTTTAGGTTAAAGATTGCATTTCAGTTAAATCCAATGCAGATTATCGATCGTGACAAATTCATAGACGATATAACTGTGGAATACTGATCGATGTCGCGCGCGTTAGACGATCCTAATTGGGGCTTAAGCGATTTAATTATAATTCTGATCCGCGCTTGATCTATTTGCTATTTGCTCTCCCCATCCCTATCATTATTAATTAAATTAATGTCACCGATACGGAGAAGTAAAATCGAGTACGTGATCCAGGCTTTGAAAGGAGAATAAGGGAAATCTCCAATGACTAGGAGTTTTGATTATTTTTTAATTCCAGCAGATGTTAAACGCCGTTCGTATACTCGATGTCGGACTTTAAAAGACTTTATTTAAAAAAAAAAAAAAAAAAAAAAACGTTCAACAACTACGGAGCGACAGTTTTTTCTTGTACAAGGAATGCCTACGCGCTAAGAAAACAAAGGCATTCCGATTAATGTATTAATTAATTAATTAATTAAAGTGATTCGAATAATTTAAATTTAATCGCAGCCGATAAATCGCAAATTTCAGATTCGTCGCTAACTCCATTATTGCCTAATTGAATAAAGCTATGCAAAATTTTTTTTTAATAAGATCGGGACGGTATGTTTTTATTATGGAATGGCATACATGGAACGGCATGGAATATATATATATATATAGGCGAGTCATTGGCTAAACGTGCACGGATAATGCACATACAAAGAATGAAGAAAATCATAAGATAAACAATAAAGGACGTTTTGCAAATTAAATCTAACGTTATTGTGAATTTCATTATGAAATTCACAATGAAGCCCCATCGCATGAACTATAATTTCAACGTATGGGCGATCGCTTCTTTAAAAACTTTGGTATTTGGTAAATGAAAGGAAGCTTCGTTTACAAAATCCACACTCCCACCCTTTTGTATCAATTATGTACGTAAACAAACACCGAGAAGAACAAAAGAATTTCTTGTGCGAAAGCAGCAAAAGGGGGGAAATAAACAAAAAAAAAACACAAAACATTGGCAGCTTTGATTGAAATAAATTAATTGATTTCGCGATTAAAAAATAGTAAATCATCCTTTGATCCGTAATACAAGTTGTAAATCCTAGGATGTTGCGCACCCCGGGCATTAGCGATCATTCTACCCAATTGTATTACGATTACCCAATTTTCCAAGCGAACTCGTAAAATTGCACTTTCATAAGTTTTTATGCCAGTAAAGACACTTGTCCTCCTAAATTTTATAAACTCTTTGGCGTTTTATTGCTCGCGTTGTCTTCCGGACTTTTATAATCCCCGGCGACGACTATACCCGGTACTTGATCGTCGTAAGTACATTAGGATACCAATGGTGTCAGCAAGGAGGCTAACGAATTCGTTTCAATACCCCCCTCCCGCTTTCGTATAACATTGACCGCGCGACGAGCCTTCTAAAATTGCATACGACGATTAAACGTGAAATTAATTAATTGATTGATTGATTGATTGATTGGACGTACGAGACGGGCGAGCGAGACGCGTCGTGGCTGCAAAAGACTCCTGGCCGAATTTGGACGTTACCGAGTCGACGTTAAAAATTATCAATATTTCCATTGGGATGGATAAACAAGCGACAAAAATAATCTTCCCCGACTATGGACCGTAAAAGCACTACTCACTCACGAGTCAATTTCTTTTGTAATTAACAAGCTCTCGAGGCAATCAATTCCCAAGGGAGCCCAATATCCCATGATAAACTTAGGTCTCTGCAAAGAATAACCGAGATCGAGGTAGATCTGAGCCAGGTGCAACGAGATCGACGGCTCTACGGTTCGTAATCCAGCCGTGAGCTGCGAGTGCAATAATTGCCAAGACATCCTCGTAAGTCGGCACGTTATTCTTGTGAATTATCAGAGAGAGAGAGAGTGAGAGAGAGAGAGAGCTTAGGGAATTGGTAATCGATATCGCGATCGGCATCGCTGATCGGCATCTCGATCACTCATTAACTAAGCTTTGTGCTCCGGCTCCCAAGTAAACAAAGCCTCCTCCTACCGCTACTACTACCACTACCGCTACTACTACTACCGCTACTACCGCTACTGCTACTTACTGTAGGCAATCCTCAGGTGGGCAGCTGTCAATCGCAGCACGGATATCTTGTCCTTCTTGCGGGAGCCTCCGCCCGAGACGGTCGGCACCAGCGAGGCCATCGTAGCGATTTGAGTATTCAAATTGTCTCTGCGCTGCTTCTCCGCCATATTGCGGGATGCGCGGGGATTGCTGAAAAAAACAAAGCGATGCCGATCGTTATAGTAAAGTTCGTACGATCCAAGGCTAATATATACATTGATTGTTAATATGACATTTAGGATCATTATAAAATTTATCTTAATTTATCGCTGTAAATAAAATTATCCCTCCCACCCTCCATCCCTCATTTGATCGATGAGCAGGAAGGTACGATAAGCACGGTGCCCAACATCATGTTATTTGTTACGCATTCTCTCGTTGCAAATTTGCAAATTAATCAAACCACGTTTATAACAAGTACATCGATGACATTTTAACTTCCGGCGCACATTACGTACGATTATGAATATCGATTGGTAACAATAATCCGAAAGCTGTTTGTCTTTGTGCATTGCGATTGGTCATGTTAAAAAAAAAAAAAGAAAAGAAAAGAAAAGGGGGTCGTGCAATTAAGTATCCTCGTCATCGTCAAGACAATATAATATAACGATGTAATAATACGTAGACAGGTATTTTTGAAATAATACAATTAATTGTAAGGCAAAGGAGATCTATTATAGTTCAATATAAAACATCTCGGCGAGCCTTCGACATATTTTCGTCAATCTTCCAAGATAAATTTCTCCTGCGCATCTCCTGCGAATACTGTGTATATGTTTTTTTTTTTTTTTTTTTTTTTTTTGCGCGCGCACGTAATTACGAGAAAAAGCCCCGCAGAGCACGCAGTACATGTTATACTGCGAGAGGAATTCCGACATTCGCTTTGATATTTTATTTATATTTATATTTTTGTTTTGTTTTTCCCAGTAAATCTGCTTGACTGAGTCTCAACAATTCATATTATTGTAAAAGAAAGGTGAAATGGAGCAATATATCGCTACTAATAATCATTTGCGAAATCATTATTTGTACATTGGCAGTGAAAAATAAAAATTCGACTATAATGTCGAAATAAATAGCAGCCTGTATATATATATACACATATATATGCAAATAAATTTATCTTTTAAATAGAAAATAACTAAAAGAAAAGTAGTTTATTTAACAGCTTCGCTTTAGCAAAGTAAAAAGTTTGTACAATTGTACAAAAAGTAATTTGTATATTTAAAAGAGTTATTATAAGGTCGTATCAACAGCAACAATAAAAAAGGGGAGGGGGGAAAAAAAGGGACGGAGAAGATAAAATGATTGTCGGACGTTCCGTCGATTGAGCGAAAAGAGCAGAGGAGTTAATTCTTATAGAGGCGTAGAACGATTAAATCATAGATATTTTCGTACGACGAGTGCCGTCGTCGTAATTCCGAATATTTGAATGAACAAAATATTGCTAATAGCTGTAACGCCCGAATGCCTAAAGAGCCTTGTTGCTTCTGGAACGTTGACGGGAAACAATAGGAAATCAAGGAAATGAAACAAAGAATAAAGAAAGGCTGGTAAGAAAGCTTTAATGACAATTAAAGCTGCTGCTGCTGCTGCTGCTGATGAATATACATATGTATTGGCTAATAGATTGCCAAAGGACAAGTAGTGAGAGCCCGTTTTGATTTAAGCGCTATACGCGCTGACGTACGCGGATGACGGGCGGGCGGGGGGAGGAGGAGGAGGAGGAGGAGGAAGGAGGAAGAGGAGACAAGTGCACCGCGCGTAGTTGCAAGATCGATGCACGTAGTCGTCGAGACGGCGACGAGTAGGGGGGTGGGGGCGGTCGGGAGGAGCGGTGTACGTGTGTGCGCGGACGCGGCTCGTCCCTGAGAGTCGTTGCGGCGCAATTTCAAAAGAAAACATCAGCATCCGTCCCATGGGATCCGGAGACGCTGCGCCGGTTGGGGGACTTGTCGGCTCGCCAATGCTGAATCGGCCGAATGTCTGCCGTGAAGCGGCCACGTAGCGCTAAAGTGCACCGCCACTTGTCCTGCCGATACTAACTCTACACTAATTACAATGCCTCGGCGAAGGCCTTTTCCTGCTGATGTTGCTGATACTGTTGCTGATGCTGTTGCTGATGCTTCTGTTGCTGCTGCTGCTGAACAACGGCCACGCTCCTCCTAAGCGCTTTCTTCGCCTCGTCGAGCTATTACGACGACGTGTGCCTCCCCCTCCCCTCCACCGCGCTCCCAACTCGTCCGTTCGAGAATACAAGAAGCCAACGTCGAAATACTTTAACGGCCGTCATTATGTAATCATTTATCGAGCGTAAGAGAAGATCGGCGCGGCGCACGAAGGAGACCTGGCTCCTCTTTACCCTTTTTTTTGTCCCCCCCCTGCCTTTCTTACCCCGTGCTAATTTTATCCAGTCTATTTGCTCGTAACCTAATTTCCTTCTCGGGTCTAATTTTATAATCGTCTCCTCCTCCTCTTTGCGTTTTTCCGTTTGTCTGCTAAAAAAAAAAAATAAAAGAAAAACAATCTTTCTGCTTTCCGGCATTACTCTTACGAAATCCCCACCCCCCCCCCGTTCCTCCAGCAGCCAGTGCCGAACTTATTGTCGCCTCGTTGCTCATGCACACCACGACTGCGTGAAATATATATTAATTATACCTCGCGCGTCCCCCCCCCCCACCTAAGCAGATTAATTAGTTTTTATTGTTCCTATTTATCCTAAGCCGTAGTCGCATTTGGTGACTCCCCCTCCCCCCAATCCAAGAAGAGCTTACTTACTCCGGGGTAAGTAATTCTGCGCCCCTCTCCACCTGCCACGCACTATCATTGCCATTATCGTATTATTATTGCTTATTCTCATAAGAAATGTTTTTAATGTTGTTCCTCTAATCATCTGTTCATTTTCTCTGTACATTTTCGTCTGCATTCAATTCGCTCTTTGCTTTTTGCGCCGACCTGTTCCTTCTAAACGTATTATTAGAGATTTTTAGGTCACGATTCTATGATGATACGATCTATGGTGACCTTGTAATCGTGTCGGTAGCCTGTCAGTACTTATGAATTTCATTCGTTTCCTCCTAATCCTCCTTCCCTCGCTCGGCAGAAATTTCATAGCGCCATTACTCTCGCTATACTCACCACTACACACGCTCATCAACGACTCCTATCATTTTCTCTATTAAAAGCTACGCGCCGTCTCCTCTCGCAGACAATATACATTATTTACAACAATGCCGCCTGACGAACAATCAATACCGTCAAATAAAAAAGCGACGACAAAAACAACAACAACAACAATGCACTCACTGGTAGTAGCGAGACTAATTTTTCCATTCTCCTTTTTTTTTTTTTTAATATAGCAAACCGTGGACGAGACACGAGTGGATTTAAAAATAATATGGACTTTTAACAATAACGTCTATAAAACGGATCTGTTTACAAAATAACGTTCAACGTAATTTATTAAAATGCTGCTGCTGTCTGCTGCTGCTGCTGCTGCTGTTGCTCGCCCGTCAGTTTCGATAACTTCCTCCCACATTCTTGTTATAATAAGAGACTGTGTAATAAGATGGCATTGCAGAAAGGAAAATCAGCTAAATAAATGTCTCGTTGTATTGGCTTTATAAATAATAATATTTATTTATTCGCAAATGAGAAATTGTCGTATTGTGACGTTGAAATTGTCGTCGTAGTGGTAGTGGTGGTGGTGGTAGCAGTAGTAGTGGTAGCAGTGGAGAACCGAATCCCCGAGGTTACCGAAAATTACTACATTGTTCATAATATATAAATGGCGCGGAGGATTGAAAAATTATAATTTACGTTTCGTAGGCGAAGCCGTGAAAAGGAGGAATAAACGCGCTGCGTTTGATTGGAAGATCGAAAGGGGAAGCTTGACGGGGGACATTACTTATATACAACTATGAATTTAATCGGGCGCACTTGAGCCTCGTCAAAATGAGAGAGAGAGAGAGAGAGTCCGCGACTACTGCGGTGGTAAGATGCAGACGGGAGATTGGCCGTGCTTAATTAAGGTTCAGCTGAACGACAACGACAACGACAAGGACAAGGACAATAATTATAAAGGACAGGGCACGTATTGCCAAAAAGTGGCTCGGCCGCTCACAGTCGATCCTTCCACTTTTTGACACTTTCATCTCGTTGTTATTCTCGTCCCGAATCGCCTCGTTTTCAATTAATTCTCGCGCTCGTCTCAACCCCAGGTCTCAGTCAATCCGTCCGAGTCGCGGAGCCGAGCCGAGCCGAGCCGACCCCCGCCCCGTCCCCCGGGCGATACGCCACCGACTCTTCGCTCGTACTTTTCGCGGCTTGATAAGATGCATGTAAATAGTAATTTGCGACCAAGGTCGCGAGTGTCTTAATGTGCGCCTCGCGCGACTCTCCGCGACCGTCGTCCGGGGTCGCCACGTATCCCGTACGCGACTCCCTCCCTCCCGCCGCCGATGACCACCGCCGACCACACCAAGGCTTACGAGTTAGGGGCATCATCTTGGGCAGAAACGGGAGAGGATCGGCAAGTCAGATCGGACGATGAAAACTCCCGTCGATCACCAGTTCGCTCGGCGCTCTCGAGCTTTTCCCGTTCCTCTCCTACCCGCCTCTCAAGGTCCCCTCCCTCTGCCCCCGATTGCCACGGACTACGAATATCCACCTTCGGTCGACAAATATCCAATGGCTTACGATAAACCTTACCGCGCGCGTCTGCGTACGTTCGCGTAGAGATCAAGGAGATAGAACGAGTCGGGACGGATGCTGCTGCTGCCGCTGCCGCTGCCGCTGCTGCTGCTGCTGCTTGGCCGTTATAAATTTTCACCTACAAATAATATAAGGAGCCGAGAGGGATCATAAAGCACGGATGATCGAATGGAATGTGGATATTCCAGTGCGAAGCGACCTACCTACCGAATTTCCTTACCACCGACTACTCCAAAGTATACTCTTCTCTCTATATATATATAGAGAGAGAGAGAGATCGTCCGACTGATCGTTGCTGACAAAGAGAGCGAGGAAAACCTTGGCTAATCAGTTGGTTGGTTGTTGGCTTTGGCGGAATTATTCCAACGACTCGCATCGAATGCTTCGACGAACGATGAAAACAAAGGAAGAAAGTGCTTTCTTAGGCGTCCGAGAGGCAACTACCACCCCTACCCCCTCCCCGCAATAACCCCGTAATAACCCCACACCGCTTCGTTGAGATAATAAATCTCGTCTCGTGTGGGAGCCGTTGCTCGTGTTGCAGAATCCTCCTTCCGAGAAATCAATCGAAAAGAGCCGAGTTATCCGTCGGCAGCGGATAGTAATCAGTTTCTACAAATACATTGTCGTGGGCCGCGGCCACTGCCGCCCGCCTCCCCGCTCATACACTTTTGCTCGTATGCGACATTGTAAGATGACACGGCTTCTGCCAAATAACTTACGAGCGCGGTCGAATTTAAAGATTTCGCGCGACATGAGAAATGATGCCCTTGCGAATAAATCAGTTATTCGATCTACCCCACTAAACCCCGCGAATCACAACAGTCCTCGCTCGCTCCCTCGCTCGCTAAAATAATATGAATTAGCGTAAGGTTGAATTCGTGGTTATCGGTAGGTGCGAAGGGCCCAGGCAGGGATCACCGATGATGTGCAATAACAATAACGACCGCTCGACTCGGTGTTGCAGCGACAGCATTTCTTGAAATCGAAAGTACGAATCACCACCGTGTTTTTCTTCTTACTTTTATATAATGAGCATACGTAGTTTTTTTTTGTTTTATGTAATATGCACTGGTTATTGGTAAATGGTATCATCGCACTTTCGTCGGTCGGGGGGGGGGGATATAAATACGTCGCGGAGCGGTTACATCAGAGTGGGGCAGAAATAACAGTCTTTCAACTAATAATAAGTATTGGATAATTGCGATGCTCGAGTGGTTCTCGTCGACTCGTCGAGGCCAGTCGGCGGCGATGGAATTTTCGTGAAAAAGCGTTCAATGGACGGATGGACGGATGGACGGCTGCATGGATGGATGGACGATTTAGATAGATAGCGTGAGGCGAGGAGGGGCCGCGGAACCCCAATAACCTTGTCTATGGTCTTCGGAATACAGAGAAAATGAAGTAAAATAAATAAAATAAATAAAAAAAAATAGTCAAAGATTCAAAGCGACGGAAGGGGTTTCGGTTCCTCTTATCTCTGATCCCGTTTCCTCCGTCTCCTCCGTCTCTGCCGCCTCCTCGACGGCAGCGGGCAACGGGCAACGGGCAACGGGTGCCTTGGTCGGGAAACTTCAGGACACCGGAGACGGAGAGAGGTTAAGTCGCTCGGGCCCCCCCCCCGACAATCTCATTATCCGTGATTTGCTTCGCTCCCACCATCGATCACGGCCATTCGGCCTTGAAATTAATGGAAAATTTATCCTCGTGTTAGTCTTCGGCGAGCGAGCGAGCGAGCGAGCGAACGATCGACTCGGCTCGACTCGGCTCGGCTCGGCTCGACTCGACTCGGCGCCTCGACACCTGCTGCTCTCGTCTAGAAGATCGTTTTTCCAGATACTTCCTACTCTAGCTTCCCTCCTCCTCCTCCTCCACCACCGCCACACGCATCGTGACTTTTCTACTCTCTTCTCTCACTCTCTCTCGCGCTCGCGCGCGAGCGTGCTAACACCGCCTCTCCGCGTATATACAGATTGTACACGCGTAATCGCGGCTGGCATTATTATACACACACACACATATACACACATATATATCTATCTATCTCTATCTCATAATGTTTTTTTGCAGGCGGTCCCTATCGCTATCGGTCAAGGTTTATTAATGTTTTCTGATACAGGGTCAACTGGCCGGTCAGAAGCTTTTAAAACATTTAAATTCTTTGATAATTAGTCTCGTGTTTCCGTAGTGTTGGTAGGACTTAATGAAATTACGTAGCTTCGCTGCGGATGTACGTGGAAGATGTACATCCGCGAGAAGGAGTTACGAGCGAGCCATCATTAATTATTCTCTTGACTATCGGCACTCGACATTTCTTTCCATTCTTTATGTCCACTGTCTTTATGTTTTCCTTCTCCTTTTCTCTTTAATAATCGTATATATGTGTGGGTCGCGCACGTACCGAGAACAAGAGCAATAATACAAAAATCATTACGTATCGTAATATGTAACGACGTTACGCAACGGCCTTCGATAAAATACAATAATTTTGAAATTCACTTTGAGCGCGCACACGAATGTTTTGTAAATAAATGAGGTACAATTGGCACGCTCGCTTATTCGTTTACAGAATATAAAGTTTAATTAAAGTAACCCCTGGTTTCCCATGTACGTATAATAAAGTTTAGAAGAAGGAAGAAAGAGAGCAGAAAAAAAGCAAATAAAGAGGTGGGATGGGGTGGGGGGGGGAAGAAGGAAAAAAAGAAAATGAAAAAGAGCTCATTAGTTGGGGGAAAGAAGCAACAACAAAAAAAAAAAAGGTAAACAACAACAACAACAACAACCTCTAGGATCTCTAGACGAAGAGTATAATTTTAGACGAGCGTCCAAGTAGCGGGAGAAGCCCAATAAAAGGTAAACATACGCTAGGATGAATAATGTATTGGCTGGCTATGCAGCACAGCGGCGTGGGTAGTAAATTAGAGTTGAGATGAGGAATTGAACCCGGAATATTTCGTTCCGATGACTTATATTACTGACTAAGCCAATAATTCGGCTTGGTTGTATTATTTCCTCCTCGTCGCTACTCTATTTATAAACTTGGCAGCTTCTTTCTTTCTTTCTTTCTTTCTTTCTTTCTTTCTTTCTTTCGTATTTGAAAACAAGGAAATGTCGTTGTATTACCGAGCTCTTCTTGTTTAGCCTACACACATACAAGAGCGTGCGTGCAGCATAATAATGCTCGCTCGTCCCCTCTATCCCCTCTAACCCCCTATCCCGATATTATTAATATTTTCCTTACTCTTAACTGCTTATTGCAGCAATAGAGGAAACCCCGCGTCCCCTTCGGCGAATCTGCTTGATAAATTTTATAAATTAAATATATTTATAATCCGCAGAATGCTTAGTCGTGATTCGCGTGACTTTTACAAGCGATCGCGAAATCTCTTAGGAAATCGTCAATCGACATCAATACCCGGCGGCTCTAATTATATTTTATGCTCATTGGCCCCCACCCCCCGCCCCCATTAAACTTAATCGACGAAGAGTGGAATTAGAATCGAAGAATAAACAAAATTGACGAACGGAACGAAGGGAACGAGCGAATGTCCCCGATCGACAATGAAAAATCTATCCGCGGCCATTGCATGGGACGGGGGTGGCACGGAAAAGCTCTATTATCTTGTCCTGTACACCTGTTTTAGGGAGGATGGACGCCAAGCCGCCGATAATAACAAACACGTTTATATCATGGCCTAATGACAACGGCACTTTAATATTATATAAATTCGCGCGTTCGTATTCGTATTCGTAGTTGACAAAGCGCCCGAGCATCCGAGCCCTGAGCGAAGAAGCGTGAAGAGATTATGATGACGTTTACCTTCGTAACCCCGAGAAGGCGAACAACAAAATCCCAATAACCCTCGATTCGCTTGACCGCAACGCTCGACCGTAACGTACATTCGTTGCCTCGTCTTGGCTTGGCTTGGCTGTACGTGTGAGACGACGATTGAACTTCCCCTGTCCGTCATGACTTTGTCCCGACTGTAATTAACTCACCGACTGTGATGACGCGAAGCCACCCGACGCCCCGACAATTGATCCGACAATTTCTTTCTTTCCTTTCAAAAGCATCCCTCGAAGGGAGATTTTCCAAAAGGACTCCTCTTCCGATGAATAATACCTTATGCCCAATATAACCTAAATTAAATTGGCCAAGCCTTTTATTTAAAAGAAGAAGAGATGAAGAAGAAGAGAAGAAGTATTTGGCTTTAGTTGAGTTTTAGTTGAGTTGAGTTGACCGAGTCGATCTCGCGAGCCCTGTACGAACGAACGTTTAATTTTTTGTTTAATTGAAATTGTTTAGAGCGAATCCAGAACGAGGAAACAATGACAATGAGGGAAAAAAAAAAAAAAAAAATAACGCTTATTATAATATTATTGCGTATTGTTTTAGTTGGCGGCGAGCACATTGTGTATACTTACGCTTCCACCCACCTGCGCGCTAGATCGCGCGCACGGGCCTCGTCACGAAATACGTTAATTAAAACTTTAGAGGCTAAGCGAGATCGGAATCACGATGAAATTTCACTTTCATTAGCTAATGCAGTCACCCCTAATGCTTCTTTCCCCGCCTATAATCAATGCTGCGGCCTATAATGCGCTACTTTACTACAACAACAACAGAAGAAGAAGAAGAAGAAAAAACAGAAAAAAGGAGTCATACTCGTTCCTATTACACGCGCGCACGCACACGCACACGCAGTATCTCGGTAATACGGTCTGCGATCCTTAATCCTTTGCCCCGGCATGGCTCATACGTGGATAAAAAGCAGCAGATGTCGCTCCTCTACCGTCGCTATACAAGCCCTGTGCTTTTATTATTATAATTTTATGCTCTCGCATGGCACCGGCTCGAATATAGTGGTGGGGAGGGGGGGAAACTTGGCGGAAATTACCAAGTAGAGGGCCATTGTGTCAGATTGTGAGTCGAATGAGAAGCCTTCAAAAAAAAAAAAAAAAAAAAATCACATCCACGTAGAAAAAAGCTTATTCGATTCACGTAGTAGTTGGTACTACTGCTCGGCGACAGAAGAATCCTGGAGTATTAAGTAAATGGCGTGTCTTTACGTGGTCGCCGCGGAATTAAAAAACTGTTTAACGTAAAAACCTCCTCCTCCTCCTCGCTCAGTCACTCAAACAGTCAATGTTTCGTCTCCGTGTCAACTTTACGACGGATTATCATTAAGTAATAAAGAGCGCAGTGTCGATAAGGTAGCGAATGACAAAGGAGCTTACAAAAAGGAATAAATTTTTAATAAAGTGTAGCGAATGTTGAGAGGACGCCGGGCAATGAAAAATGCCAATTCCAATATTGTGTAAAAGTAGTATAAAACTTTATAGAAGCTCTCCGCGCTCTATTCCCGTTTGGATAACAATTGGATAGAATGCAATTGAAATAAGATTGGCCGTTCCGAATAAGGGCATTGAGATTCCTATGCGGTGAATTAAAAGCAAAGCAGCGAGCTTGCCTTTGTTTACGTTTCGATAGAGCGCTTTGTGCGCGATCGATTAACGCATCGATCACGGTCGATCGATCGGTAGGGGGCGGGGGGGCCAACAGCTAATAGGTTGAACGGGGCCGGGACCGTTCGCCAAGAATACGTCGGCGAGGAAGGGGGAGGCGGGGGCGGGGCGCGGAGAGTTATAGAGAGAGGGAGAAGAGAGAGAGCCAATGGGGGATGTAATGTAAAGGAAAAAGATTCTCTAAATTCAAGGATTGTAGAGGAGCTCGTAGCGCGAAAGCAACCCCTCATGGTGTTTCTACCCCTCGGGTCGCGGCGCCCTCTGTCCGTCAAGGTCTCGCGGCGCGCTGCTAGTTTCGATCCTCCTGGCTCGCACGACTCGCAGCACCAGCTCAACGCTACTACTACTATTACTACTAGCACTACTACTAGCACTACTACTAGCACTACTGCTAAGTCGGCTCGACGGCGGCCGACTCGAGTATAAAGCAAAGCGAAAATAAGCCGGAGAATCGATTTACCATATACGCACACCGTCGTCTAGAGGCAATTTTATGTAATTGAAAAAGGCAAGGCCGCCGAAAGGGGACAAATTTAGAATGTTTATCGACGACAAGTAGAGAGAGCGAGAGAGAGAGAGAGAGAGAGAGAGAGAGCCCTCGCCCACCTACCGATTCTTATGATATGAAAATTATTATCTTGCCGAATTTTTTTTTTATTATCTTGCATTATACACGTCCTATGGATCGGAGTTTATAGCCGAGCCGAGGTAAGAAAGGGAAAAGCGGCAGGGGCAAGGGGCAAGAGGGGGAGCCTCTTTGCGATCCCGAATCGCAATTTATTACGCTACCGGAAAAAATAACAAGCTCGTTAATTCGCTATTTTTAGCGGCGAGCTACGAGTACTTCTTACTTACTGCTGCTGCTACCACCACCACCACCACTACTACTACTACTACGATGAATGTTTTTCAGCCCCTGTACGAATAATAAAGTTCGGCCATTTTATTTAGCCGCTAGTCGGGGGTGAGTTTTTGTATTTCGGATAATTCCTCCTGCCTTTGTTTGACGAGGCGAGTGGCGCGATAACGAGTCGCGGCCCATCGCGGGACATTATTGTTGTTTCCCTTACCCCGTTCCCTATATGCACCGACCTTTCACTACCTCACCGAGAACGCTACAAAACGACAAAAACAAACAAACAAACAAACAAACAAAAACGGTAAAGCCGGTGGCTGACGGAGTACAGGCGTACACGTACGGGCTTCTTACTTCTGCGGATGTTTGCGCACGCTCCCTCCTCTGTACGTGTGTGTGCGCGCTTGTGTGTGGAGGGGGGGGTGGCGGAGGCCGAAGAGGAAGGAGGAGGAGGAGGAGGAATACATGACGTGACGTCGAAGCTTACTTTTAAGGGAGGATAAGCGCGTTAAGGCGGATCAATAGAGATGCAGATAACGCGGAGTGATATAGCTCGGGACATATTTGTAAAGGCAAAATTGCCGAAGCGAATTCGAAATATCCACCTCCGCCCTCTATCTCTATATCTATCTCTCTCTCTCTCTCTCTCTCTCTCTCTCTCGGTGTTTCCCTTACGGGAAACCCGAGGGTTCGGAAGCGGACGAGAAGAAGGAAATTGGACCGAGTCGCTTGGCACGTCGAACCCAAGTGTACGTACGTACGTATAATATACCATCCACTGGTCTCCCATACAAATGCGTATGGGGATACGCATTGAATTTCTTATTTCCTTTTTCTTTCCTCTTGCGTTTTTTTTTTTTTTTTTTTTGTAGTGAAAAAGTTTGCCTGCCCCAAGGCTCTAAAAACGTATATATACGAGAGAATCGATCCGCGGATTCGATAAATCGTCGATAAATAAGTAAAATTACTCTTGAGGACTTTGTGCCGAAATTTTGTACAAACTTCAAATCCATCGTAAAATCATTAGGATACGTCAATTAATAATTTGCAACTAGATATAAGCATACGTAACAACAATATAAATACCTACACATATATATATGTATATACAGACAACGAATAAAAAATAATTAAGGCCGTTGTATAATAAACATTGATAAAATCGACTAAAGACACTATGTCTGCTGCGCCGGATTTTCACGGCGATTTTATTAAACTTTCCCTGAAAGATATTGCCAATACTCCCGACGGAACTTCCCTTTTTTTTTTGATACTCGGCTCTCGGTAAATAATGACGGTAAATTACGCGGCTTACGAGCGGTAACGCGGTTGGCAATCACGAGTCGAAAGTAGGTCAGCGAGGCGAAAGGGCTTAGCCGAAAGGTCAAGATTACTTGCCAGCCGATGGATAACGAAGATTTAGGGTATAATATTAAAGCGTAAAGGTTATAAATTCCAAATACAAGTCGTTTTCAAGCTTCGTAATAAATTCCGTTTAAAGGGAGGGAGGGGGGAAACTGCGACAGAGAATTTTTCATCATCTTTGTATACGAAGTTTTAATGGTAATAACTGTATTATTCAGCCCCCTCTCACCCCCCCCTCTCACCCCCTCTCAACCGAGTTGTAATAAACCAACAAAAAAAAAAAAAAAAAAAAAAAAAAAAAAAAAAAAAAAACTCTTCCAATCCCGTACTACTCTTTATCGATCACAGACGAAATATAAATCATCCTGGCCAATGAGATTGAAACAATGTGGTTTTCTTTGGACGAAATAAATAATATGTCAATGCTCGTCATTACGAATTTTCAAGTCAAGTCCGTGTGTTTGCGGGGGCCGTAAGAGTGAGTAAGTAAGTGTATCGGTATACAAGCAGATCGGTAACAAGCCGTAATTGCCGTAATACGAATCCAAAGCTCTCGGTTATTACGTAAGAGGTCATTGGCCCTGAAGGAGGTAGATAACATGTATGCCGAAATGCAAAAGCTATTTGACCCTCGTGATCTCGTGTCGTCCGATGCAAAGCCACGAATACACGAATTACGGCCATTCCGAGTTCTCGTATTTGTATTTGAGAAATCGGGGAAAGCTTTCACGATTAATAGAGTCTTAAGAGATCACGTGGTACCTTACTCGTTATTACTCTTGGCCGTGGAGCTTGAGATCTGCGATACTTTGTAGGGACGGACAGGCTCGAGCGAGCCCCGAATCCAATAAAAGAAGGCAAAAAAAAAAAAATTTATAATAGTAGTTACGGTATGTTTAATAATGTAATGAGGGGGGGGAAGGTTCCTCGGACGGTGCCGAGACCCTGCAGATTTCCCTCCAACGAATCCATTGTTGCCCTAGGTCAATAAAAATGGCGGACGCCCACCCCCACCCCCGCATGCTATTCTACCCGTTTATCTGTGCGTTCGCGTGTCCCTACCTTCCTTCCTCCCTTCCTTCCCTCCTTCCTTCCTTCCGTCCGTCCGACCCACCGCCATTACCTTTTCGCTATGCAACGGTCCATTGCTTTCGGGCTCGCCACCCTCCACCCCCGCCTCACGGGCAATTTCTTTTATGAGGAGCATATCATATGTCTCATCGACGGTGAACGTTGCACGTTACAATTTAACCCTACAATTTACAATTTCGCGTTTACGAGAATCCGAGCGACTGACTCTTCTACACCTCTCTCTCGCAAAAGTATATTTTTAACCCCCCCTCTCTCTCTCTCTCTCCTCATTTGATTAGCGTCGCTTTAAATTCTTCTTACTTCTTCTTCTTACTTCTTCTTCGTCGTCCACTCCCTCTTATCCCTTATTCGTGTAGCTTTTTCTTGGCGGGACGACATTGTTGTAAAATTTGGCATGGAGGACAAAATAATGCGGATCGGCTCGTTAACGTTTTCTAAATATACGCCAACCCATGGGGGATCCCCGGACTTTTCGCATCAGTGCTAAAATTAATTGGCTTAATGGCACGCGACCGCGGCGAGCCCGCCACCAGATCCCGCTTATACGTTCAATTCATAAGCGATACAATTGTTCCATCGGCGTATAAGTTAATAAAAAGGATTTTTTGAGAAAATACTAACTGCCGACGATGATTTTTCAATTTTTCAATTAATAACTGATGATCGTTCATTGCTCGCGATTAAAAATTGAATATTCGTGTTCGACAAACGAATAAAACGACGAGAATTTTGTTTGGCTATTTGTTCATTCGTTGTAAAGCAGAAGGGATCTTCTTTTTTTCTTTTTTTCTAAAGAGCACTTAGTGCATTGGGGTTTCATTCGAAGCTGCAAATATTTAAATGATAAATTTCTTAGTTGCGCTGGGAATAGCTCGTATAATAGAATTCGAGGGTTGAGTGTATTTTGAACGCGTGTGCGCAAGTGCATGTGCGCGCGTTAAGCCGACAAAGCAAAGAGAGAAAGAACATTTGCGTTGGAATGAGCAGACGAGGAGGCCAACTTCTACAGAGAGAGAGAGAGAGAGAGAGAGAGAGACCGGCGACGAACGACTGACTGCAAGCTGACGTGTACACACGTGCGTGTATGCGTAACCGTACGTATAATCGAAGCGTCGATGGTGTGCACCGGCTAAAGAAGGGGAGACAGAGAAAGAGAGAGAGAGAGACAAAAGTAAAAGGGGGAAAGGAATGAGAACGAGGAGAGGGTTGGTAAAAGGTGACCTTGGTAGATATCGCTATCCTCTCCCCTCTCGTAATTCTTCTCGCTTCTCTTCTTTTTCGCCACTTGACTGCTTCAGCGTGTATATTTGCTTTATCCCCAGCAGTGTATTACAGAATACAAGTACCTTTGTACTTTTTGTCTTGGGGGGTGGGGGTGGGGGAAGGGTGGAGTGCGGAGGCCCGATCGCGTTTTAAAAATTTTACGTATCCATACAAACAGAGCATTGGAGAATCCAATAAACATTTCCACTCCCCGCCGGATTCAATAAACTCGTCGAGCCTATAAAGTGAATTCACACCAGAGTACAGTTAGGAATAAAATTTCCCAACGAAAGTGAATGGAAAAGCCGTACGTGATTGTGTAAGAGAATCGAAAAGCCGTCCGGCTAATGATGTTTTATATTCATGAGGTAATTTATATTCTATAACGCGATATGAGCGAGCCGGTGTCAGGTGTGGCAGAACGAGCAGCTAGAGTTCCGAAGGAAGCGATGACGATGCATGGACAGGGAGAGAGAGAGAGAGAGAGAGAGAGAGAGAGAGAGGACTCGGGAACACGGACACTTGAACTGGATTTCAAAGGCAACATCGATCGATCGATCGCGAGCAGCAGCAGCAGCAGCAGCAGCAGCAACTCTACTTTGTATATCACGAGAAGCCAGCTGCTGATTAAGAATCTGCTTGTAGATCGATGTCTCTTGGCATTACAGGCTAAGTTCGAGGTTACCGAGCAACCTTCGTCGCTTCCTTCCCTACGAACCTCTCAACCTTCTCAACCTATTAATGTCAAAAAGTTTTTCGTCGTGTACGTCAACGGTTACATAAGCCAATAGCCCTCCTCCTCCTCCTCCTCCTCCTCCTTCATCCCTGCCTCCCTCATCGGCCAGAGCACCATCACCGTGGCCAGCCAGCGAGCCAGTCCGTGGGTGTAGCTGGGCGATGAGGGAGGCTGCTGTTTGCGACTCGGTTCGCTGAGACGCAAAGGTGGTAAGGAAGAATCGCGATCGCGGCTGCCGAATATTTGGAGAATTACCGAGGCATTTTCATTATCTCATTCGTTATCTCGTGGCTCCCTTCGCTCTCGCTCCATTCATCGGTCCCGCACGATGAACAAAACAAACAAAAAACTAAAAAAAATGACGATGAAAAAAATTGCTCAATAAAGATACCGGTTTAATGAATTTCACCAATCTCTGTCAGTGGGCGGAGGGATAGAGGGGGGGGGACCACCGCCAGCCACCGCCAGCCACCGACCGACTTGTTTTTCGACTTGATCGAACTTATCGTTTGCGAAGAGGCGTAAAAAAGCACGCCAATAACCCCAATTGCTGCAAGTGCTCGAGAAACGTGAGAGAGAGAGAGAGAGGGGGGAACGGATGGGGACGAAGGACGAAGGACGATGGGCGAAGGACAAAAATACAGTGAGCGGGGCGAGAGCTGCGACCTGGGATCTCGATGATTATCATCACGGCAGACGATTCCTTATCGATCATTGATTCGAGCCCATCAACGACCGCGAAACTCCTCTTGCCCATTATCTACAATCCTTCCGCCCATCGTCACTCGTTATTCCAATAATGCACGTTAACGTTCTGAGATACACTGGCTTTCCTCGAACGCATCGGTTGGCACATCCGAACGAAAAAAGATAAACGGAATATACGTGATTCTTATTTTGCAAAATGAACGACGTCGTCGATAATAATTTCGATAAAATACACTCCCGCCCCCCCGCCCCGTCCATTTCAACTGCCCAAGTTACTTAACGCGCGACGTATAAATGAATCTTCGGAGCAGATGATAATAAGTTCGGCCCGACCACCACCCCCCAACCCGACCCTTCTGCCCAGTCAGAAATGTATCAAGAATTTATGAATAAAATTGCGTTAGTTATATTCGTTCGTCATCCTATGCAATCAGTTCACTTTGTTTTTCTTACTCGCCATTGTAATGCCCCCCCTACCCCGGTGCGCCACTTCATTCATTGCTTCAATACGCTGTAATCTTTTGTAAGGCAGCCGCCGCCGCCGCCATACACCTCTTTACACTTGTCCATTTACAAAATTTCCCTCCCTTCTATTGCCCATTGTATTCCATACAATTCTTCTTCTTACTTCTTCTTATTCTTCTTATTCTTCATCAGTGAAGTTCTAAATTACTTATAAGCATAAAAACGATTAAGATTCGTCCGCGCGTTAGTTATCTTTAACGTTACATTCTTCACTTTATATATATATATGCATATATATCATATGATCCGAATAACAACAATTTATGTATTCCTTCTACTTGACCTGTTTACAATTGTAGGGGATACGATACAAGTTCGCGTAAGTATAACGTAACGAAACAAAAGAATGAAAAAAGTCGTTTATTATCACTTTGCTTGCTCGATTTATTGGCCAATACTTTAATTGAACGTTAATCAAGTAATCAAGTAAAAGTATATATAAAAAAAAAAAAAAAACAATTTTATAGTCTCGGCATTGAATCTTTAGATCATTAATTACGTTTCCGAATACGCTGCCTGCGTGCGTGTCCGCGTGCATTATAATATTAGAATCTTAAAACGCAGACAACGACACTTCTCACACACGTAAAGTATTGCAAATTTATTATATCAACAATAAGTAAAAAAAAAAAAAAAAAAAAAAATCACAAAGATTTTTACCGCACAAAGAATAACCTTCAATGGGGTACTTCTTTGGGAAGGTGTCTCGCTAAATCAACGTCGTATAAAAAGCCAGCCTTTAAAATCTAACGATCGCTGTACATGCACATATATAAATATAAATCTCGGGCGCTCGCTATTAACTAACCGGACGTCGTACGAAAATATAACGATTCCGTATAATATTGGGGATATTATTGCCGCCAATCCGAGTACTCGCAATGACATTTTACGAATAAAAACTTTGTTTTTTTTTTATATATATATATTTTAATTTTGTCATTGTCGTCAAAAGTTGTCGATTTTTATCAATTGCATGAAACTTATTTAGTCAATACTTTGTTTTCCCGCTGCTTATCTGCTTATTCGTCTTGAGGGATCTTACAAAGTATCGCCGTAATAATTACGAGCCAAGATATTTTAATTAATTTTTATTCCTCTACTTAGTAAATATTTTCCACCTTAACTTATAAATATGAACGGAAAAAAATTCATATCTTTCGTAAAGAAATCTATCGTTGACCTATTTTTACATTAATATACTGTTCTCACTGCATATTCCACGCATGATTTAATACCATCAACTCCTTTACTCGTTTTAATCAAAACTTACTATCTCCAAGCTTTTTATGAATAAAATTTTTTTTCTTTCTACTTTCATGGCTACTACGGGCAATGGAAATGGCCGTAGTAATTCTAAAGGAAAAGTACTTTGTAGCTTTGTAATTATTGTGCTTTTAATTGTATACGAGGAGATTTTCGGAAGGGCTTAAGTACATCGCGACCTTGAGAAATTTATCATTTTTTTTCATCGCTCTTTTTTTTTTTTCCTGTAACTTTTACTTGAAACTGAGAGAGAGAGAGAGAGAGAGAACAAAGAAAAAGAAAAGAAAAGAAAAGAAAAGGAGAAAAAAACGAGTGAAATGTAAACGAGCGTATGAAAGTATTTGATTTTGAATTAATACGTTGTTCGCAAAAAAAAATCTTGTAGCACCTAATAATTGTACGAAAAAATTATGCAAACACATGTACGTGAATATAATATAATGTTCCTTTGCGTACGTTATATAATTCATGTGCAGTTCAATCATTCGTGCACATTAAGCTACCGTAAGTAATTCTGTATTAGCGAATTCAAATTGTTCGACGGCCTATTTAATTAAATCATTATTTAAATAGCTACATAAATAATACGAAGGAATGTTTAACTACTTGAAAAAATTTTAATTTTCATACGAAGTATTGAAGTTTATTTGCCCCGATACGACTGATAAAAGTATTAGTACTGGTGATGATGATATTATTATTATTACTGCTGCTGCTGCTGCTGCTGCTGCTGCTACTACCACCACCACCACCACTACTACTGCTACTGCTGCTAATGTCATTAAAAAATAAAAAAGAAGAAGAAGAAGAAGAAAATACAATAGTCTTCGGAATGCCCTAGTTAAAAAAAAAATACCGTAAACTGATAATACAATATAAAAGAAAATTTATTTAGTTGCTGCTGGGCTAGTTTATAACGTTCTACGACCAAGTCATTTGAATTTAAAATTCCAATTTATGTGTAATAATGGCCCGATAATGCGATATCTAATTAATACATCGCAATGTAGTTTTTTTGTTTTTGGTTTTGTCTTTTTTTTTTGTTTTTTTTTTTTTTTTTTTTTTTTTTTTTTTTTTTTTTTTTTTTTTTTTTTGTTTTTTATTAGAATGTGGGACATCGTCGCGTAGAATTTCCATCGATGTAAGAAAATTCTGGAGCTCGCTCACCCGGCCATGAGCCTCCTTCTCGTTCGGTATGCGCATGCGCGCGCATGACCGCTACAACTACTACGTGGCACGACGCGACGAACACCGACGATCTCTACACAATGTATTTGGAAAAGCGCAAAGCTCTCTCTCTCTCTCTCTGCTCTACGCTCAGGCTAAATAATAAATCCAGCCGATCTTCTTCCCTCGCCAAGCTAATATATATATATATATATACACGTACACGTCCGTAGCTAAACTGCGTACTAAACGTAAATTATAGAAAGCGCAGCCGTAGCTTCACTTTACATTGCAGCATTTTCTCAGCGTATGCGTACGCGTATTGGTTAAAGCATTATAAGAGACGGACGTGGACGTCCTGTCGTCTTGCCAGAGCTTGTAACTACCAGCGTCGAGGGGGTGGGGGTTGGGGGTGGAGTCCTACACGATTGAGAAAAAGCGCGCGTACCTTTATATTTGTAATCATGTAATATTTGTTGATTAAATAATATTTGCATCGACGACGACGGAAGGTAAATTGTATTATTTTTTTTTGCTTTTTTTTTTTTAAAATAACGACAAGGTCTCTTTGAAGCGTTTGCAATCAGTGGATAGAATTTGATATAATAATTCGAAAATTACGTAATATAACAAGTTATTGTTACACGACGTAGTACGACGACAGCGTGGAATGCAGGCATGTCGGCTGCGCTGCAGGTTCGAGGATTTCTTTTTCTTTTTTTTTTTTTTTTTTTTTTTTTTTTTCTTACTAAAATACACTAAAATACAATATCAAGAGGATTTTATTTCGACTTAAGGTAAGAGTGATTCAAAGGAAGGACGGACGGGCGCGGCCTTGACATTTCAACGTTTTTTAAAGTGATAAAGGTCCGTAGGGCCGGGAAAAAAAAAGGCTTACAACGACGACGACGACGACGACGACGAGCCCGGAATATCATATACGTGTATAATAATAAGCTTGTGAGCGCGTGCATGATGTGTAAGGAACGGGGATAGGACAGAGCTACCTACGCTCGTTACAACCACTACAGCCACTATTATATACTCTCGCTGGCTTATGATGCATGAAATATTAATTGATACAGGTGCGGTCTTCCTTTCGATAAGATAGATTATTTATTATATTTATTGTTATTGTTATTATTATTATTGTCGTCGTCGTCTTCGTCTTTGTCGTTGTTATAGTAATAATAATTATTAATATTATAATCTGAAGAATGAAGCGAGCGGCGAGTAAGCAGAGCTGTATAATTTCGAGTGATAGAGTTATATTTATATCGTTACAAATACTGTTGATGATAACGATCAAATATTTGTATGCAGTAAGTAAGTAAGTAAGTAAGTAAGTAAGTGGAAAAGGAGGGGAATTTTTTTATTTTTTCTAGCCTCTTCAAACCAAATAACGACTTCAAAGGTAGAAAAAAGTGGGCGGCCGGGCTTGAGGGGATTCGATGCGACGTTATAAGTAAAAAAAAAAAAAAGAGAGAGAGAGATGGACGTCCCGACGATGTGCAAATGAAAGAGACGAGAGAGAGAGAGAGAGAGAGTGTAGAGGAGCGTCGAAGAGTTTTCAGGGCCTCGCCGAGCGGCCGAGATATAGAAAAGTCTTGTCTACGTACTACTAGGAATGATATATAAGGTAGAGAGGTGGGAAACACCTCGCGAAGGCCACAGTTGGGCCGCGTAGTATAGACAGCTGCTGCTGCTGCCGCCACCGCCACCGCCGCCTCTAATGCTGCTGCTGCTGCTGCTGCCGCTGCTGCTACTGAGGTTGAAGTATAAAAGTTTTTATTAGGAAGGAGACGGTAGAAGACGGTAGAGAGGATGGACATACATGGTCAAGGAGGACGTGCAGTCGTGCTATTTGGTCGGCGAAAAAGGCCCCGAGACTCCTTCTCGTTTTATGGCAAACATCATCCGGCCCATCATCTCGCTCTCTCAGCTCTCTCTCTCTCTCTCTCTCTCTCTCTCTCTCCCGACAGAATTATTCATTTCAAAGCCATACGATACATTTGTTTTCTTAACTTCACGCACAATATGTACACAGAGATTATAAGTCTGCCCACGACCTTGGAATATCTATGAAATAACAGGTATTCCGAAAAATTACCGGGCCACATTATATTTAGAGTTTTGAGAATTCCATCTCACGGGTTTGTTATACTTTCGGCATTAGTTATGTTTCGGGCCCATCAAATTCAGGTAAATTTACATACGGAGACCATTATTTCCCATGTTATTTTATTTCTTCTTCTTCTTTGTCTTCTTCCTCATCTTCATCCTCCTCCTCCACTTCCTCATCTTCTTTTCGCGCATTCTTTAACCGGTTCATTATTAGAATAACTGGCGCTCTTTAATCGCTATATTTAAATTCTTATTATGTAATGCATTACAAAAGATAATTGAATCCCAAAGCTCCCCCCTCCCCTCCCCTCAAATCCAGTGTTCAATAAAATTCGTAAATGAACAAGCGACGATCGAAGGCGACGCTCCACGTTGCCACGTATACAATTGAATAAATAAATAAATAAATAAATAAATAAGCTTAGAATTTATTGAGAAATGGAAAAGCAATGTTTCGATAAAGCGCAATCGCATCTCCATTGCGGGACGAGCAAGTAATTGTAAACAAATAAGCCGTAAGAGAAAGAATAGCGTAGGAATTACAGAGATTATGGCTTATTTAATAGGATTTTATAAATTCGTCAACGCGAATTACCGAAAGGACGACAATTGTCACAGCCACGCGACGCAAGTAATTGAGTTAAATGAAATGAAATGAAATGAAATAAAATAAAAATGCATTTAGTATTAATATTACACGGCCTCGTCCTGTCTCGGGCTTGATAAATTATTAATAAAAATATCTTTAATAAAATGAAATCTCTTGCTTCTTCGTCGTCTTTGTCTTCGTAAGCGCTAAACTATTTATTTTAGTCTGCATTGGGTTAGGTATAAAAAGTGCCTCAGGTGCAGTCGTGCAGGGACGAGTGATTCTTTAATCTAGGAGATTGAGTTGCGAGTCCCCATTTAAACGTCGTCTATTTAAAGAAAAGATCGAAGGGCATAGAGTAAGATCCGCCAGCCAGCAATGCCTGGACATTTCTAGCCATTGAACGCTATTTATAATACTTTTTCCGCTTCTAGTATTCGTCTCGCGCGCACAAGAATAACCTCAAATAAATTGGTTTTATTTTCTTTTGAATACAAATGCCTCTGACTTGGGGGACTCAAGCTCCATTCTATCTAATAAATCGTCGAATTAAATCTCACCGACAGCTACAATGATCATAAAGTTAAAAAGTACTCTGGATTTTATATGCACAATTGCAGTCTTGCGAAACTTGAACTCCTACGATTTTCATCCAGATATCATCACTTGATCAATCGTTCAATAATGCAGGATAACCTTTATAAATCCGAATCTATTTTATACAATAGATCGATTTCTAATAGATTATCGACGCGTGAGATCGTATCCGACCAACGACGGCAAAGATTAAAATAAAGAAAAATACTAAGCAACAAAAGCTTTTGCCCAAATTCTTTTACTCGTTATTATCGGGGTTGCGAATTCATCCATTCGCAGACTTCACGTTGGTCAGAGGTAGAGTACGTATGCCCGGACATTTTGGCATTTTCACTCGTTATCCCGTCAATTTTCATCGATTATTTTCCCTCGCGCTATTCATCGAAAGTCATTCCAAACGATTTCAGATACGTAACCTTTTCTTTTTAAAAAAACTATATATCTGCGAAAAATTAACATTATTAAACAAACGTTTATATCTCGTAAAGTCTAGACAAGATAAAATAGTGCTGAACCGTAACAAGTGCTTGGTTCAAACATTTAACCATAAAACCAGGCTCAGTCGTATTTATTCATTTCACCAAAACTTTCGAGCTCGTACTCTCGAAAGACATTGACATTACCGATTGGCTAAGCTCGTAACGAAATGTGCCGAAATTAGAACCGCAAATTTTGCACAGTTTTTCGTTCGCGCTATCGCTACACCGCAATATCGATCGATCGATCGATATCAATCCTTGCAGTGGCTTCCCTTACAATGTCGCTTCTATTACATTAAAATCCCATGCTTTTTTTGGCCGTAATGCGAACGTTGTAGTTATAGCTCTAGTGAGATAAACGTCGAAAAGCTCGTTGATAATTGCACAAAAATTAAATTATTATTGGACAAAACCCTTTTTTATCCATAAGTCAAAGGCTTACTGTTTGTTAAACGTTCTTTACAATTTCGTAGTAATAATTGTTCTTCTACTTCGAGGCCTGTAATTAATGTATTTTTTTTCTTCTTCTTCTTCTTCTTCTTCTCTTTTCTATAATCGTAAGACCTTGTTTGATCTACGATTTTTCCCTTTAAATCGTAATCAAATGAATGCCTCCTATTAATGTTGTGCACTATAATTATTATATAATGTTTACAATTGCAATTGACGATAAGGAGAGGAGGATAAATCATTATAAATAAGCGAGTAAAATATATTTAGCGCGGTATAATGCACAGAATGTGTGTAGTCGCATATTAATAGCAGCGGTATGATTTTACACATGAAATTATCTAGAGTCAAACACATATGCGGATTAAAATCAATTGTGTCGATGTATTGTGCCCTACTGAGTGTATCGCCAGATGGCGCATACCCAAAAATACGTGCTTACGCAAGCTATTTCATATAATTTTAATTATTAAAAAAAAAAAAAAAAAAAAACCATTCGGTCTGCTGCTGTATTATCGTACTACGAAGCTCTGGATACGAAACACCGTGTATCTTGTGCTGCCGTACGAGTTCCACAACGAATTTTACACCCAAGCTCCGAATATTCGTATAAAAATTTTTTTTCTTTCTTTTCTTTTGTTATTTCTTCAATATCTCCATTACGAAAGATTTGACCGGCGATTAATTACAAATAGATATACAGAAAACAAACTAAACACAACGATTGTCAAAGTAAATAATACCGATATGTGGGTGGGAGGAGGAGGAGGAGGGGTGGGAGGGCGCGTGAGTAATATATATTGTCAAGCGGATAAAATTTCTATGGGATTAATTATAATTCATTAAAAAATATTTTACTTTTATCAAATCCTACTTATCTGCTTTTGTATGGATTAAGGGCTTGGAATAAAAATCTATCTACTCGTCTACTGGGAAACAACCTTTCTTTTGTCTATAAGAACATAACAGTAATATCCTTCTGAAAATATTTATATTCGAGAGCATTAATAACCTACTGCTAAATAAGATAATTGGGTAGAGAGAAAAAAAAACCTATTTTATGTACGATACTAAAAACGTTAAATATTAGAATCAGATTTTTTTTTTTTTTAAATAATAAAAATGTCTAAATATGAAAAGTACTATTGATTGTGTCCTATGAATCACGACACTCCTCATCATCGTCTATTAATATTAGTTACACGTAATAATACAAAGTGAATTATGTCAAATATGTCCATAGAGCCCATTTACGAAAGAAGACAATTTCATTCGTAGTTACAATATTATTCATAATAATCACTTTTACTCGTCTATTATTAAATTTTTAGATTCGCCAGAAAAAGTTGACTTTTTTTTTATATATTCATTATCGTTACTTTAATAATAGGTTGAACGGGTTATGTATAACGTAAACGTATCTCCATAAGAACGTATTTATTTTGCTCTGCAATATTAAAGGGCCTTTATAAATTCCCTAGGAGCGAGGCCGTTATGCTTGTGGTAATTACACGAAAGATCACTGGCCAACCAACTGGCAAGAAGACTAAGTTGTTGCTTTACTTTACTTTCAAATTGAAATTCACCGATATCCTACTAAAATTAAATTAATTTCTTCTCATCTCAATCTGTTCAGTTTTTTCCCTTTTTTTTTTTTTTTTTTTTTTTTTTTTATATTAAATAAAAAATTAAATTAAAAAAAAAAAAAAAAAAAAAGATAACGAATGTGCTTGTGGGTGTGTAACCGAACGTACTCTAAATCGAATGAATTGTCAATAAGGTCGATATTATATTAGGCAAACAATTTCCTGAAATATCTATCGAGCAGCTCATTACCTAATGGACGCGTAAATAAATCCAACTATTTTATATTCTTCTCCTTTCTTTTCTTTCGATCAAGACTCTCCAATCGCGAATTTACAAAAATCCTACAAAAGAAAGCTTTGCCGCCCCCAATTATTAAAGTAGGTTAATACGATATCAAACGTCGGAATCATTATTTTAATGCGCACGAGAGCTCGATTAACAGGAAGTAATCAGTGTAAAATAAAATATAAAATAAAACAAGAAGAGAAAAGAAAGAAAGAAAGAAAAAAATATAGATTGATAAAACGTTTCTATGTAAATTAATTTACAAGGTATAAAAGTATAAAAGGAAGAAAAAAAAGGGGGGAGGGGGGAGGAAAGCCTTGCAACTAGGTGGGTAAAATAAAAAAGAAAAAAAAATTCATATGTAGCACATTCTTATCTACGTTAAAACGTTAGATAGTAATGTAATATTCAGACTAAAGAATAAAATGCCTTTTATCGGTAATTCTAACGTCTACAATCTCATTAAAATTTTAATTATAATTTTGAATTATAAAATTTTTCGCAGGAGGCCGATGAACGTGACCTAATCTTGCAAAGAAGAGAGAGAGAGAGAGAGAGAGAGATGCGTCTCGGGTAAGATTCGACAACTTGTCATTCGTTACGTAATAATAGAAATCTTCTCTCAAATTTAATTTCACGTTATGTCGCGTACACTTTACGCGGACGTTATTCCGGCGAGAATATTCGAATTTCGCATCCGTCCACCTCTGGACTCGACTCCACGAAGGGAAGGAAATACACAATATTTCTTCTTATATAGCACTATCCCTCTGTTGACAATAGAACGTCATTCGACCGAGATCGAGATCGTAGACTAATGCACGATTATAATTAATTACCCAGCCACGTTATACGCATTATCATCAATTATCGTCCCATTGTCGTTCTCAATGCTTTATCTAATTAAACGGGTTTCTTAATTTCGAAGCGACAATATATATAATGTCTCCGTGAGCTGTCGATGAATATCGCTCACAACAAGTAGTGGGAGGGAGGGAGGGAGCCTTAAGAAACCTCTCCCCAATTGTATATTATACACAGTAGACTTGTAATTGTAAAGTAGTCTTCTTACCGATTCCCCTGTTGATTTTTTTTTTTTTTTTTATTATTATTATCTTAAAGTGATTGGAGGAAAGTACGACGTGTTGTATGACCGAGTCGACACTTACGTGGACATTAACGTTCAGGAAAAATAGAAAAACTTTGCCATTAGCATAATAATAACTGCAATTACTTAAGCATTATAACATTATCGCTCGATGACTTTTTAGTTTAAAACGGCAAAGAAACTTTTTTGCGATCCATTGGCATTCCGATCGATACGATGTAAATAAACATTCGTTGGTTCGTTCCGCATTCGTTATTGCCGCTAACGAGTTCGAACACAAAATGACGCTCGCTTTAAGCTCCAATGCGAATACACGACAAAGTCATATCGTGTACATTCTGCTCTGAAACCTCCACACCGTCATTACATTACGCTAATATACTCGAAGGGGAAGGTATTCTTTCTTTTGCTTTCTTTTGCTTTTTTTTTTCCAATACTTAATTTTAAGTATTGATGTTTTTTTTTTCCACGCATTGGTTGTGAAATAGTTAAGCATTTGACAAGGCCGAGGATGGAGATTAATATATGTCGGTAAAAAAAAAATTTTTAATATATATATATATATATGCGTGCGTACGTACCCTCTTAGAGCATACGCTCCTTAAAAAAATGTATTTACATAAATATTTACTTCGAATGCCTATAAGAAGAAAAATCATTGTAAATAAGGATTAGGCAGTTGATAAAAGAAAAAGAAAAAGAGAAAAAGAAAAACCCTCCGATATTATGGAAGAGAACCTTTACGTTTATAAAGGCTTTCGTTTACACTCTTTGGTCTAAGTAAACGCAAGTTGAAGGCCACGACGGGGCGGCCGGGAATCCGTTAATCCATAAGACAGACAATCGTGGTGTATCGGGACAAAATATACTGGCGAAAAAGTACATAACGGTACGGTAGAGTAGAGTGGAGTGGAGTGGAGTGGAGTAAAATTTTATAGCGTTTATTGGTTTGCAATAATTTTACATGACGAGTACGATGGAATTCGCTGGTAGACGATGTGAGAAAAGGTGGCGCTAAGGGAACGAACCCAAGTCCTTTTCATTTCCAGTCTCGGCTCGACTCGGCTCTTGCTCGGCTCTTGCTCGGCTCTACTCGGATCGACTCGACTCGGCGTACGTTTTCAGGCTCTGACTTTGTTACGGAGCCACTACTTATCCTCGCGGAGCCTTCCGTCGAGCGTCGCGTCCGGGTGCGCGGTTCCACGGCTCCTCGTGCAGGAACATCCGCGCGGACAAAGGAGACCTCGGGGGGGGGGGGCGAGAAAAAATGGGGTGAAACGAGGCCGGAGATTATTAGGAGAACTGCCATATTTCTCGTATGCGTCGTAACAAAGGGGAAGAAAATCGATAATAATAATAATAATAATAGGAGTTGTTGTTTCGGGAGCGAAGGCCCGATTATGCGAACGGCGCCGCTCTACGTTCTGCGGCGAGGGGGATTGGGGGTTATTCGGGTTATTGGGGGTTGGGGAGGGGTCCCGTGTTAGGATCCGTGGCGATTCCGACTTATTTTCAAATTAACTCCGCGTAAAAGACTTTCGCTCCTTTAATCAATAGCTCCGCTCAAATTGCCTGTACTTGAAGGAAAAATCCATCACCCCGCCCCCCACCCACCCGATCGTCACACCAAAGTAAATTCTCAAGCGGTTAATAAATAACACGCGGGATGACCTATGCTTAGCCGTACTCCCCGTCGTAGTCGTCATCGTAGTAGTCGTCACCACTCTCGATTAAATTTTAGCGGAACACATAGTTGCGCGAAGGAAAACCCTGCCCTGCCCTGCCCTGCCTCCCCTCCCCCGCCACCGCCACCGCCACCGCCGCCACCAGCCACTTATAACCGACCGCTTTTCCTTGAAATTTATTCGGTAGCTTTTAACCAGCGTTCTCAGCTAGTACATAATATTACGGAAATAGCTTGTTTATATCGTCTATTAATAATTACGAACTCTTTTCTTTCTCTTACTTTTCGTTTTTTTTTTGTTTTGCTTTGTTTTTAAATAATTTTTAACGTCTAAGACTGTCGACTTATTAATCAAAGGGGATTCGAAGGGACCGGCACTTTATCAATACCGACTGCTCTATCCGATACTACACTCATCGCGCGTATTCATAAAATTTTTATTTCCATGCATTATTATTCTTCTTCTTATTATTATTATTATAATACACTTTCTTATGCTCGAATTAAAGGCAGAAAAGAAAACAAGACTATTTACTATTAATAACGGGCAACAAAAATACTTTTTTAATGTATGCGATAAAAAACCTGTGCCAACTATAATAGTATTGCCGTCGTCGCCTTTACGCTGCACACGACCATTTTTTTCTCTCTCTCTTTTTTTTTTTGATGTTTCAACTAAGATTGAAAAATATTTCTTAGATTAGAGAAATTCTGCAGGAAATCATTCTTATTGTTCTTAATGCGGATTATATTTAGAGAACCATTCTTCTTCTTCTTCTTCTTTCTTCTTTTTTCTTTTCTTTACCCTGAACTTTAAAATATCCTACGGATTTTTATTATTTACGTGAAATTATCACTTCTTTAAATAAATCCATTGAAATAGACGTAATTTTTGTTTTGAATATTGCTTTTTAAAAAGTAATCAATAGTTGTTGGCGCATAATTAATTATAATTCGTTGCGCGCCACAAGTTATATGGAAAAAGGGGTGGAAATGTTATTTTATTTTTTTTTTAATACAAAAATCGTTGAAATATAAATATTTGTCTTCGATTCGATCGATAACTTGTGTTTACAAGCCTTCAACTCTGATTTCAATATCAACTCGAGCAACTCGCTATTACGTATTACTTCAATTTGTATTTAAATTTTCACATTTTACACGTTGGCTTCGATTGGCAGTTTTTTTTTGTTCGTTTTTGTGTTTTTGCGCTCGTTTCAAGACTGCGGACTTGCCTGTCACTCGCATTACCAAGTGCTTTTTGTTATAAATAAATACATATATATAAGCAATTTCTTTTGATGGGATGGGATGGGATGGGGGGGGTGGAGGGCGGAGGATTGACGTTATTGCTGACTTGGGTATTAAAAATTCGATCGCGACCGCGGATTCGGGGACGATTTTCCCTTTTCCTTTTACCTTTAGTAACGATACCCCCTCCCGCCCAGCAGAGAAGAATAAAAGTACTTTCGGTACTTAGCCGCTCGCTTATTTTTTTATTTTTACGTACGAGCGTAATAGAACGCGTCGCGGCTCCTCGTGACGTAATGAGATTAACCGCATCGAGCAGTAGTCGCGCATCTTGAAAGGTCTATTGAAGAAACAATGGATATAAATAGAAATAGATAATAATGAGGACATTCGAGGCGTAGTTCTGCGCCCGTACGATTGCTCTTGTAGCCACGCAATTAATAAACAAACATAATGACGGCCACTCGTTGAATAGCGAACGTCGGCAGCGTAGCTTAGATAAAATAAGTAATTCGACGACAGTGTGCGTGTGCGTGTGCGTGTGCGTGTGCGTGTACGACGACTCCAGCGGGAGTGCTCTCGGTGAGTCGTCGGTGGGAGGAAGAATTTCCTTCGTCCCTGGGCGCTAAGCTAAGCTAAGCTAAGCTATCGGGTTAAGATCCCGGTCGAGCCACGCGGGACAACGTATTCCATACGGCATCGGAGCCACTCGCGGGAAAATATATAAAACAAAACAACAGAAAGGAAGCCAAGTCCCAACGTGTATGGGCCGTTCTGTGTGCGTTACATGACCGCGCGTACGGCCGCTCCGCGAAACCTAAAGCGTAAAAAGTGCGTATGAATGAGTCGTCGGCCAAAAGCGTGTGTGTATACATATATATATATATAAGGTTACGTAAATATGCAGTGAAAAAAAAAAAAAAAAAAGGAAAGAAAAAAACGCGAGAAAACGTCTTGTTTTGGTTGAGAGCACGATTTAAATTGCAGGCTAACAACGACAACGTGTTTACCTCGTAGGCATAGAAGCCCTCCCTCCTTCCTCTATTGATTTCGCTTTACCGGCATCTAGTCGAGCTTCCGACTATATTTAGACGCGACGCGCTTTACCGCTTCGGGGGGGGGGGGGAAGCGGTGCATCGACGTCTTCTTCCTTCTTAATTTCTCATTTCTCATTTCTCATTTCTCATTTCGTTCCGTTGCTTAATTATTTATTTATTTATTTATTTGTTTATTTATTTGTTTGTTTGTTTATTTGGTCAGTCAGTTTAGGCTCAATGAGGTTTCGGCCGGTGGGGATAAGCTCTTGGGATTCTAGTCTGGCCGATGCCATTTTATGGCTCGAGTCTTATGGCAAGTTCTCGAGGATGAAACAATCGCATTGTCAATTGCGAAACGCGCATTTATAACGTTTATTAATTATTTCATTATAGAAATAATGTATTCGGCATGAAAATAACTCGGCTGACGGTGACGGCTACGACTACGACTACGACTACGACTACGACTACGACTACAACGACGACGACTACGATAATGATGATGATGATGATGATGATGATGATGAACAATGTTCTTCGTAAGAATTAAAGATAGGATATATGTATATATGTATATATACGTTACATCGACTCAATAATGTCAAGAGCACATTCCAATATTATTTATGTACCCAATATCTAACAATAAACTCGCTTATGAGATAATTGAGCGCTGTCTAGTCAAGGACAGTGGAAAGAAATTTTTTCTCCGATTCTTGTAAATACGGCGAATACGGCGAATACGGCGTCGTAGAGGAGGCTCGCGACGATCGTTGGCAAAAATTAATAAAAAGACCCGTCGAGGCTTATGGGATCCCCATCTCCATGGGCTTGCACGGGAAACCGGCTCCCCCCCCCCACACTCGGCCACCCATAAGATTCCTAGATTCCTCAATTAAAAAGAAGTGTCGCTCCCGCTTATGCATAACATAATACGTAGTTGAGGCGAGGTGAGGCGGGGCGAGTCGGGGTGGGGTGGGGCAAGGCGAAGCGAGGCAGTGGATCGTGACATTCACCTGATCTCGCGTCACGAATATCCCCCCGCGATCCCCTGTCGGCGCTATACGTGAATGGAAAATATCGTACGACACGGCTCGGCTCGGCTCGGCTCGGCTCGGCTCGGACTCGGCTCGGCTCGGCTCTGACTCGGACAGAAACCGGGAATAAAAATCAACACGCAGTATAATTTATGTGCGAAAGATGCTCGTAGGTAAGTGAGTGAGAGAGAGCGAGAGAGAGGGAGAGAGAGAGGGAGAGGAGAGAGAGAGAGAGAGCGAGCGAGCCGCTCTGGAGGGCTCGGGCAGAGTACCGCGATGAGACGCGGAGTAGCGGATCGAGGACGAAAATAGAGAGTGACGGCGATCCGCGCCAAAGATTCACATGCGTCCCGGCAAATTATCATCCTCAAGGCTACGCACGCCTACCGAACAAACTCTCATTATTACCATTATTACTATTATTATTGTTGTTGTTGTTGTTGTTGTTGTTGTTGCTATTGCTATGAGGGGCGAAATTACTGTAAAGCGCAAGTCCTAGACTTTGTAGAGAAAGAAGCTGGCAATGTTAAATCGCCATATCACCAAGACTATTTTCTATTTGCATTGCATACGCTCTTCTTACGTCTTCTTATTTACATGGACTCGACGACGACGGCAAGGTCTGTCCTCTCTCTCTCACGCCGTTTCTCCCTCCAACCAACGACTCTCGCGCGCCAATGACACTTGTCAAGATTAGCCGTTTTCGTAGCTCAGCCGTAATTTTAATTTTGCGGCCACGACTCCCGTTTTTCTATATTAATAAATAAAATTATACCCTTAGGTATATATGTGCTTAGGTATATATATATGTATATGAATTGAAACGAAGACAAAGTCACGATACTTTCGGATCGTTAATTTTAATGCCGCATTTACCCTAATAAATACCGCGGCCGACCATTTCCAGTATTTAAAATTGCATCGCGTAAAAAACGTACACGTTACGTCGCTAGCGATTGGAACGAAAATTATTAAGGCAAATACTTTTGAGTTCCCAAGGCCGACGTTATGAAATAATTATATTAAGATCCCGAATAACGCGGCAAATGCTTTGCCAATCGTCGCATTCGCTAAAATAAAAATAAATAAAAATAAAAACTAAACTAAACTAAACAAAAAAAAAGAGAGGCAAATTGCCGCTAAAATGTTCCGCTGAACAAATATTAATATTCATTTGATAAAAGCTCCGTTATAGCTCTGTTATGCAATTGGAATGTTTGGCAATAATTGACGATAAATGTGCAGCCAGGTGTATCGAGTATCGAGGTATCCCCCCCCCTCCCCCGTAAGGATTCGAGCCCTATCCGCGTCTATTCGATTTCGATACCGTAATTTAATGGAAAAATTCGTCTTTCGTCATCGTTCACCTCAGACCGTATTCACAAATATCCTTGCGCTCGTCCTTCCGATCCTTAATAATAATCCCAACAAAAGCCATTAGAACTTGGGACAATTCTAGATCTCGGCCTATTGAGGGACTTTATGAATTTCCGAGAGTGCCAATGTCACAAATGAAACAAAAAGGGGGGGAAAAAGGGGAAAAAAGGAAAAGGAAAAGAAAAGGAAAATGATATTTTCGCGATAAAAAAAAGCGTCGGCTCGCAGTCAGTTGAAATTAAATTCCGCGCAAAGGAAACGAAAGTAGAAACAACAAAGCTCGATAATCGCCTGCGCTATGAGCGCTCGCTCAATGCGTTTTTTTTACATTGCCGGATTTTTTTAAAAAAAAAAAAAAAAGAAATTTGTTTATAAAATACAAAGTCATTCGTTATCCGAGTCGAGTAGTTTCTTTTAATAGAATGAAAATGGAAACATTGTGCGGACGGGGACCGAGTGTACGTGATCCATGACTACTTTGCTTACGATAAAGACAGCGCACTTGCTTCGAATAGACGTTCGAAAATATTTCCAAGACCCCGAGAGGCGAAATGTTCAATATTGACCTTTCCTCCTTACCCCTACCTCCTTCTCCCTACCCCCGCCACTCGCTCAATTTTCACTGGTAAGAAAATTATATTTTCTTAATTTTTCAATAACCTCCTCGTAACTAACGAGTCTTGGCTTTTATTTATAAAATCGGTGCTGGAGAATTGAACGCCCCCCGACCACCGGCCGGTCGCCTCAACAACATTTCGTTAAATGATTATTAAAACGTATGCAAGAGCCCCGGCGTATTAAAAGCGGAGGCCGAGAAGGATTTGACAAAGAGGTTTTGCTTGCCAGCCTCGTTATGAGCTTCGCTCGCTCGATGCACACGCTTTTAAAAATGTAATCTCGCCCAGCCGAGAGCTTATTTTATTATCGATTAAGAGGAATTGCTTTCCGATACGAAGTCGAGATCGCGCTATTGTTCCTTTTACCTTCGCCTTTTTCGTCTCGAAGCTTCCGGCTTCTTACGCAAAATTGACCACAGAGAGTGAGAGTGAGAGAGAGGAGAGAGAGAGAGAGAGAGAGAGAGAGACGGGCCGCCTGTTGGAAGGCCGAGGATCTCCACGAGATGACAGACGTCCAATGTCCATCCACAATGTCAAGAGGCAAGTCTGAGACAGTGAAAGACACCTCGCGGTCTGCGGGGGTAGGGGGTGGGGGGGGGGATGGATGCGGAGGATGAGGATAGGCTTAGCGTTGACGGACGGCGGTCTCGGTAGCTCTTGGCTCCTGCTTGCTGAAGGAAATTGTACGGACAGTGAGGTAGGTAAGCTAAAGGCATTTGGCAACCACGTGACCGATGGATACATTGACAAGTAGTCGGGGATGAGAGCCACTCGCCGTAGGAGAGTATAATAAGTAAGTTGTCTGTCGGTGTCTGGGCGGCGAGATACGGCGAGAGACCCCGACCTCACCCAACGCGACGACGCGGGGACTCGGGCGGACGCACATGACCGCGCACAAGTTGTCCAACGGCGCTGCTCGTCCCGGGCTTCTATCCTCCAAAATTCTCTCCCTCCCTCCCCCCTCCTCCCGTTTCCCTACATCCGTATCGCGACCGGGCGCCGATCGTGCCTCGGCCAAGGAACGGAACGGAACGGAACGAACGTAAACAAACAAACCAAGCAGCAGACAGACAGACAAAGGACAAGGACTACTACTACCACTACCACTACCACTACTGCTACTACTAATGCTAATACTTGTGCACATCATAGTAATCGCTTCCGGCGCTTCGTCGCCGATCGATGAATAATATCTATTCAACGCATAGCCTCGCGAGCGTTCACTTGCATTTTCATTGCGCCCGACGATAATCTATTTACGCCATCGTATTTACTCGGCGCGACGATTTTCAAGGACAAATTCCTTACATCCCGTCCGAAGAAGAAGGAGAATAATTCGAAGCTGAGGGGTTCGGTAATAACGGGAAAAATATACGTCGTACGTGGGGGCCGATCGACGGCGGCCGGTAAGGATATTATTCCGGGATCGAGAAATTTTTGGCTATAAGATCGGGGCGGCGATCGTTTCCGAATTCGGCGTTTAATACGGGGGGCAGAGCGGTAAGGGGAGGGCCCCAGCGCAGCTCGCTAGATCGTCACGACCGTATTTTGTACCCGCAGCAGCTTTAAGCCGCATTTTCTCCTTAACGATGCATTTTATATTCGGCCTTTGTTGCGCGTATATTTTTTTTTGTTAGGTAATTTCTTAGGCTAGTGAAGTAATTGGTCTCGGCATCGCGCACCACCTGCATCCCTACCCCCTCCCACGTCGACGAGTTCGACAAAAAATAAATATATCTAACGATGATTCTCCTCCTCCTCAGCCGCCACTGCAGCAGCAGCAACAACAACGACGACGACGACGACGACGACGACGACGGCAGCAATAATAATAGCAATGAAGATGAAGTTGATAATGATAATGAAAGGAAAACTTGTCGCAAGCAAAATTAATGTTGCCCCGAGAATATTCTCGGCAATTGTTATTACGTAATGAAAGTACGCTGTGGGCCGCACATAGAATAAGAGCTCGGCAATAACGACTCCGGAGATGTTCGCAAATGAAAAGAAATAAAGAAGAAGAAGAAGAGGAGGAGGAAGAAGAAGTAGAAGTGGAAGAAGAAAAACAATGGGGACATTATTCGGGTAATGAAAAGTGCAAACGAGCTTGTATTCAATATAAAAGTCATAGAGGATTATGTCAGACTCGGTAAACATAGCCGACGACTACTACTGCTTGGAAACGTCCATGGAACGCGCAACTTCCCGCCGAAGGTTAATCGTAAAACAGAAAAAAAAAAAACGGTTACTACGGTTTTTGCTCGTTACATCACTACTTACTTACGTACCACCGTACTACCACCAACTTACTGCTGCGACTCGGGGGAAGGGCTTGCACAGGCTTTGCAAGAATTTAAGAATTTGTAATACGCCAACATTTCACGGCGGCGGAGCGGGGGGTGGTGGTGGTGGGTGGTGGGGCCGGGGGGGTTAGTAATTGCCGAGGAAAGAGTCGGGCTGAGTAACGAGACCGACGGGCGCGAGTGGGTAGGTGGTGGGTGGATGGGTGGATGGGTGGATGGTTCGCCGCCGGGTTGAAGAGACGGGACGGGGAGGGTCGGGGAGAGAGAGAGAGAGAGAGGGAGGGGGAGCAGAGCGTAGCATCGGAGCCCGGACTGGGCGCCCAGATACCGCCAAAGAGGAGCAGCTCGAGAGGGCAGGGGTGACGATGCGGATGAGGAGACCGCCGGGAGTAGGGAGCCGCAGCCCGCTTCGGGCCAAGGTCGCGGTTGTCCCACTGACCTGGAGTGCGCGCTAGGCAACTCGGCGAGCGGACTCTCGGTCCTTTGTTGATACACGTTGCCGATCCCGCTTGTTGTGGATGCGACCGCGACCTCCTGACCGTGATGGGCCTGCGGGCCCACCCGGGCAGCTCTCGACTGCTGCGGTGCCATGCTCCCGTTGTATAGTTGCTGTTGTTGTTGTTGTTGCTGTTGCTGCTGCGGTAGCTGCTGCTGCTGCTGCTGCTGCTGCGGTTGCTGCTGCGTCTGCCACATGTCACCTTGGAGGGGGGGAGGGGGAGGAGGCGGTCTATTATCCGTCTCTCTCTCGATCTCCCTGTCTCGTCGTTAGCTATCTGGATTAGCGCCTCTCGGCTGGCTCGTCCGCTCGACGGGCTATGTATTAACGCGCTCTCCGTCCCTTCTAGATGGCCGATAGCCCCAGGGACGGTCGTTCCGCGCCACAGGCACCGTTCACCGAGCCCCCGCGAGCCCGCGTCAAGTTCAAGGTCAAGCTCGCGACGCCGAGACGGTAGCCGATCGCCGGCCGGCGCTCGGACATCGCAAGCCGTCGGCGGGCCAGTCGCTGACGCCCCGGGGAGCCTCCTCACGGCTCCAGGACTCAGGGCCGAAGCCTCGCTATCCGGACCCCGGGCACCTCTATTCCCGTACCATGGACAGCGTCCCCCGCCGCTCAAGGTCTAATTCTCACATTAACAATTACTATGGCCTTGTCGGCTAATCTCTTCTGTACGGGGTCAGCCCCGCTGTACTCCACCACCCCCCGCCGCCGTCGCCGACACCGCCGACGCCGCCGACGCCGCGCCCTCTCGCGCGATCTCACCGCGATCCCGACGCAGAGACACGCTAAGCGCAGTATAATACGTACTGCGGGCGGCTTATCTGCTCGAGATTAGACGAGGTTTTACAGGGGCCTGGGGCAAGGGGATGAGTGGGGAGCGGTCGTCGGGCTTGTACCGAGTCGCGTACGAGCCCAAGTCACGCATAACTGGATCACAACCGCACCAACGCTAAACCCAACGCACCCCGGGCAAACAGCCGGACACAAACAACAAGAACAGCACGAACGCACGCACGAACGCATGCACGCACGCACGCACGCACGCGCGCACTTATGCACCCGCGGAAACACACGCGATTTTCCCGAGGCAGTGCCGAGCCAAGGGGCTATGTACCCGAGGACGGCTGTCCGGACGCTGCTTCGGGACTCTCGTCAAATAACTAACGTTCACTTGCCGATTCGGGGAGCAGCCAAGGAGGCCCGTCGAGACGATGGGCTGCTGCGAGGGCGACGGCCCCCGCGCGCCGAGCCCACCGACATGCGAGCCCGGACCCTCGACCCTCGACGCTCCACCTCCCCCTCTCTCCCCCACTCACTGTCTCTCTCTTCTCTGTCTCTGTCACGATCCCGCGCGATCCCTGTGTGGCTTTGTCGAGAGCGGGACCGCCGCTCGAGGCCCTCCGAAACTCACGGGGCTCTGCGACGCTCGCAGGTACGAACGAGATTCTCTCGTCCCCGGTCCAAGTGAGGAGAGGGCAAGGTAGGCGAATGGCGAGAGGGTGGCGGGTGAGCGAGCCGACCTCGGGGTCGAAATGGATCTCGAAATTTCCTGGGCAGCTCAGCGACCGAGAGAGAGTGTGTGGGTGTGGGTGTGGGTGTGCGCGTGTGCGCGTGTGTGGATACGTCCTCCTCCGCCCGGGCAATTATATATCGGGCAGCTCCGCTTATCGCTCGTCTCTTTTCGGCTTATCAGCGGACCGCCGCGCCGAATTATACACCTTGGATGCCCGACTGGAGCCGATCACGTCACGCATGCACATACATACACGTAGGCCCGCGACTACGGCCCCGCTCACTGCATACACACATATCTCAAACGTATTTATAGTCGGAGATGGAACGATAGAAAGAAGATAGATATAAACGGGGGCGGCCGCGAGCTTACGCGATACGATGTATCCGTACGTACGTCCCTGCGAGCGTGCGGTACGAATAAAGGAAGCCACGGTGGTATCGGCCGATACCACGCTAAGCAGGGGCCAGCCGGGGGTAGGAGGAGTAGGAGGAGTAGGGGGGTGTGGTGGGGCGGCGACGCGGGTGCCGACAGTCCGCCGCCGAGGAATCGGGGCAGGAGATTTTTTTTTTTCGATCGGCTCGCGAGCGCAGTTCAGCCCGTAGGAGCTATTGCGTAGGGAAATTGGTCGTTGGGCTCGCGTGGTCGAGGACTCGGGGCACCGACGGCTCCGTTAGACTGGCACTGGACGAGGACGAGGCGACACGATGAGCAAAAGAAAGAGGTGGGCCGGGATGGCGCGGATGAGGACGACGTTGACGAACGACAGCCGACGGTCGCTCGCGTACTGACCGGGAAACCGGCCGCAGCCTCGGCGTTGCGCTATCCGATCAAGTGAGCAGTCAGTCGCGCGCACCCGACCTCTCCCCCCCCTACCTCCTCCCTCCTCCCACCCGACTGCCTCCCTCTGCCGCGGAATCCGCGCCTCCGCATCGTGGGCCTGCACTATCAAGAAAATTCGCAATGACTCCGCGGCGCTGCGCGCCGACCGCGAGGCTTTCCGCTCGCCTCGGGTCCCCGCTCGACGTCGTCCTCCGACGCCCGGAACGACCACGCTACCCCGACCGCCTCCCCCCGGACCCGTTACTTTCTCGGCCCGCGGGCGAATCCCCAATAACCCCAATAACCCGCCCGTGCACAAGCCGAAGGGGTTTTCTTGCCGAAGGTCGTCTTGCTCACGCGTTCTCAAAAGGGAGGGTGGTGGTGGTGGTGGTGGTGGAGGGGGAGTTATGCAAGCCAAGCTCTGCAAGACGTGTGCGGGCTAAGCGCGAGGGAAAGAAAGTCCGAGCGGGACCGATACCCCCCCTCCCACCCCGCCATATCCCGATCCTTGCCAAGCGGTGGCAACCGATTTGCCTGATAAAAGGGAATTGACGAGGGAGGCTCGTGACCAATAATCACTGTGATTCGCATTTATCGACATTTTATGGATTCTTACGCGTACGCTCGACTCGGCAACGGTGCTCGGCAACGGTGCTCGGCAACGATGCTCGGCAACGCGTTTTCCAATGCGTTTCAATCGAATCCTCAACTCTTAGCTTCAGCATGAATAAAAATAAAAATAAAAATAAATAAAACCCCCCATCGCTCGGCCCCGTGTGTCTCTAATAATCCTATTTGCCATTGATTTTCTTACGTCTCTCTCAGCTTTCTCTCGCTGTCGGAGGGAAGGCGCTTCGCAATCCTTATCTCTCTCGACAAAGCATACAAGCGCCTTTTACACACTATACAATAATAATTTAGTCTCGGCGGCTAATTCGCTTACGTATCCTCGCAAACTATATTCCAGTTACAAGAATACCCAGCCGCAGAAGTACATAATCCCTTTTGTCAGCCGAATAGCGAATACACAAGAGTATTCTTGCAGTAACTAATTACAGCTTACCTCCCCGGCCCCAATAACCCCCCCGCTCAACTCAACAATTCATTCGTCATCGCAGCAGCAAGACCAAAAGTGCATGAGACCAAAGCGAAACTCAAACTTTCGCCGGGATAATCGTGTCCGATAAACGAAGCCAGGGGAGACGAGTGAGAGACCGCGAGGGGGGCTGCTCGATTGTATAATTTCTCCACTTATGGCCTCGGCAGCATCGATAAACTTGAATGAAAATGTAAGACGGGTCAGCCCGTCGTAAAAAAAAAAAAGCGCGTTCGGATGGGGTGGGGGGGGGGGGGGGGGGAGACTTGGTTGGACACGTTATCGAGCTCGCAATGAGCAAAGAAATAATACACTAGACTCGAACCTGCCAATGGTTATTGTAATTATTGCGAAGAAAAGCCGAGGATACCGAGTCTGTCGCGATATTTCGTAAAAGCTATTATGAAACGAATATATAAAATCATAATAAGGCTTGACGCTTTGGTAAATCATTTAAACATTATATCGAGGTTTGTGAAGCCGACGTCGATATCAGCTAAAAATTTTAAAATTTTTACATATCGCTAATCGGACGAGGTGCATGTACCAAAGGTTCTCGCCTTTTCACCCTGATTTCTGTTCCCGATAAGCGGCGCGATCAACAAAGTCCCGAGTCTCCTCCTGAACGAGATCCAACGCCTAATCGCCGTAATAATAAAGGAGCCAAGTCGATTCTTATTAGCGGCGCTTCTTATTAGCGGCAGCAGCAGCAGCAGCAGCAGCAGCAGGAGGAGATTATTATTATTATTAGCCCCGAGTACCAACGACGGGCTAATTAAAATTTCTTTTCGTTTTTTTTTTTTTTTTAAAAAAATTAATTGGCTGGTGATAATCCCTTGCCAAACATACCGACATCTCACACGTTTTTTCGTATTCGCTTATACTCCTCCTCCTCCTCCTCCTCCGGCGGCGGAGGCGGCGGCAGCGGCGGCGGCGGCGGCATTATCACGGCCGAGTAATCAAATCAACTGGTAAGCGAAGTGAATATCTGTAGTGCTGCTGTAACGCCACTATCGCCGATAGCGGCGATCGCCGCTCTCTCTCTCTCTCTCTCTCTCTCCCGCGCACCACAATGCGACACGAGCGCGATACAATAATAATATCATAAAGCCGTAAATAAGGATAGGATGGCGAGACACTTACCCGTACGAAGAGACGGAGCTCTCGGTCGCAGAGCCGGAGGAGCAAGCTCCCGCGTCCTCCTCGTCCACGTCCTTCTTCATCCTTAAAAACTGCAACAGCAAAAAAAAACAGAGGGAAAAAAAAAACCAAGTCTATTATTAAAACGAAATTTTACGTGTTTCTATTTATTACGTTACATGTGCAATAAATTGCTTTGGAGCTATTTATTTGGAGTACGAGCAAACACTCCAATACCGTGCGCCCACGTCCGTACGTATGCATACGCATGGAGAGCGCGCGAGTGTGCGTGCGTGTGCATAAAAAATATAATAGATAGAAAAGGAGACGTACAAATATTGATTTTACTAATATACTTTATTTCGATTAAGTAAACGGCGATTTCGACACTCGTAGGCCTTTGAGCCTACAATAAAGAGAGATTTGTCATTCACAGCTGCAGGTAAGTAAAATAAAACAGATGTGCCCGACTCTACACACGTATATATACATATATATATGTATTGTGTGTATTTCTTAAGTAAGTCGAAAGACTTGGGGGAAATTGTCGTTTAATCGAGGTATTTAAAACAATTTTTCGATTAGGCTAAAGAAATACTGGCCTACCCGAGCTTTATCATCAATAAAATATGGCGATAAAACAAACAAAACAAAAAATAAGAAACAAAAAAAAAAAAAAAAAGAAAGGAAAAGAGAAAAAAGTTTCGTGGTATTGGCATGGAAAAAAAAAAAAAAAATTAGTATAATCGATTGAACGATAATTCCTCAACGCTCAATGCGCCTCTTGACTCTCTTAAAAGGCTTCTTTCTCTTGACGCTTTCATTTAAAAAAAGAAAGAAAAAGAAAAATAAAAGAAGAAAAAAAAAGAGACCAAGTTCGATGCATAGCCTCTATTACCCTAAATTTATCCTAAATATGCCAATCCCATTGCTCGCTACCTCTTCGCGCTCTCCTCCCTCTCCATTGCCAACGTTCTTTCAGTTTTCCTCCCACAGTTAAACAAGTTTTTATAATGAAGTGAAAATAGACGAGAATAGAGAAAAAAAAAATATATCTATCCCCGCGTTAATCATACGAGTGTTATTAACATTTTATTTAAAATAAATTTCCTCTATCGCTCGCCTTCCTCTATGAGTAATATATATATTTTTTTTCTCTTCCAACACTTTTCTTTCGCCGTTTTTCTCCTCCCCCCCCCACTTCCTCCTCCAATAATCGCATTGAATTTCCTTATTATTGCCGTTAGCTTCGGGCTTGTGTCTTACACTAACTACTCCGCAAAGGCGTATTCGCGATTACAAAGATGTTACTTACAATTGCACTTTCAGAGCACGTATTGCCATTTTTTTTTTTTTCTTTCTTTCTACAAAACTCCGATAAAACGGAATAATTAGAAATGTGACAAAACAAAAGATTAAAAGCTTTTATTAAATAAAGCTTGAATATTTTTAACGATTACTTGCAAAATATCCTTATTCAATTTCATAATAAGCAATTACATTTTTATTTTTATACGCTTATTCAAAATTTTAAATACTTTTTTTTTTTTTTTTTTTTCAGTCCCAACGCTGCTTTTAATAGAAATATGACTATTGGAAAGAAAATTTTATATTCAAAATTTCAAAATTAAATTATCAAGGACATAAAACTATTATTAACCATTAATAAATGTTAACGCGATTATTTAGAACTGAAAAACACGTTTTTTGTTTTAGAGTACGGTAAGGTACGTCGGTAATTTTTGTAATTTTTGTAATTTTTGTAATATTTGTAATTAATTGTCGTAACTACGTAACGCTTAATTAGCTGCAATAAAATTTGCGCTTTACGTGCGCTTAATATAATATTCGGTAAAAACGTTTTTCGCTTATGCCCTTACGTAACCACGCGGGTCATACGACAACATAATATTAGAAAATACTAATAATAATACAAGAACTTATGCAAAAAAAAAAAAAAAAAAAAAAGAACAGACCGCCGGGGAGTGCTTTATCGAGGAGTTAAAATTTCGCGTTCAAGCTGCCCAACTTGTTTATAACTTTTCGTAAAACATCTTGTAATTCTTTCTAACATAAAAAGTAATATAGAATTTTTATGTAGTTAAAATGTTGGGAGGACTGCGTATAAGGAATTGCTTTGGGCCACCTACAAGGAAATAAAAGAAATTCCTCAAATACTCCGATAATACTTTTTACATATTTGCCACTTGCTACTTGTTTCTAACATTTGCAGTTTCTATTTATTCGACAAAATGATGAGTTTGGCCGCCGCACTACTCCTTTACGTATTCTAATTACATTTAGATTGAATAAAAACAATTAAATATAAATATTTTATAGTCTTACGAGCTAACGTACGAGATCATGTATATCCAGCTTCTATAAAGAGTTGATCGACCATTGATTAACCATAAAAAGTATCTACCGAAGCCATAATAAGCCCAATAAGACTTTTCTATCAAGAAAAATGAAGAATTCATTGGGGGTTATTATTATTGGAATGTGCTCGAGCTATTAATTAAAGCAATAAATTTTTTTTCTCGAATAACGTACTTAAAAAAAAAAAACGTCGTAATTCCCACTGACCATGTGTACCTCGAACTCTGCATTGGTGCATTGATATAACTTTTCTACTTCCCGCTGACGGTATTAAGCAGAGACCCCTAAGCATTCATTGTTAGGAAGTTTTAATCGGCGAGCGGCCTTCAAAGAAAGTGGAGCGTATATACGCTCTTGCGGCAACTTTTAGATGGGATTTCCGATATAAGCCGCAGCTTTGCGCGTTCGTAACGGTAACAATTGCGTTTAGTCGAATCTCGTGTAATTTCGTATTATCGACGGTAAATGGCAGCTTGGGAACTCGACGGCTTGACATTTGCCCTCTCATAACGATTAGTGATACTCGAATGGTGCCGTTGGCATGTAGATTTTTTTGACAAACTATTATCGATCGATGAAATACGTATTCTAGGCCAGTATTATTAATTGATTGTCGTAAAAACAATATTTATAATTGTCAAGGGAAATGTGTACTCTCGACTCGTGAATTTCACGATTAGACAAAAATAAAAAGGAAGCAATTAAAAAAAAAAAAAAAAAAAAATAATATCTACTATATATTCTTCTATATATACTATAAATAAAAAATAAAATAAAATAAAATAATAACTTAATACTATTTTAAGCAATACATAAATTATCTGTAAATAGGCTAAAATTGTGGTTAATATACTGAAATGCTAAAGTATATGGAACGAGTTTAATGCATTTCAGATTAGCAAGAAGCTGAAATATCACAATTCTTATCGTGACATATAGAAATCTCAAAAAAGCTAAAAGAGCTAAAAGAGCTAAAAAAAAAGAAAAAAGAAAAAAGAAATGGTATTTTATACAACATGCAGATGAGAAATAATATACATTTACATGTCAGCTCACTGACAACTGGAAGAGAAATTAGCATAACGTATGATTGCCATCAAAACATAAAATAAAGACGTATTAATTTACAATTAATTAATGAAAGAATAAAGATAAAAGTGTATTATCACTGGTAATAAGAACAGTAAATACAGATATAGCGATAAAGAGAAGAAATTCACATAAAAGTGTAAAAATAGTAAATGTAGTACACGTCTCAATTTGATTTTATCAATAATAATAATAATAATAGTTGTACTATTTACATTGAAATTGAAGTTATAAAGGTTATTTCAGAAAAGTAGTACATTATTATTGTATAAAAAAGACGTAAAGAAAAGAAAAGAAAAAATATAAAATTTATACAGTAAAAATTAAAAGTAAAGGGAACTTTTTATTTTCCCGAATACTAACTAACACTAAAAAATATTAATTGAATATGTTTTAAAAAAATTTTTTTGCTCGAAAAACTTTGATAAATAACTTGAGAATGCGTAAGAAGAAAAGTATATTTCATAATTTTTGAGGCTTAATAAACGTCCGTCCTTCTGGCGCACGAAATCAATTTAATTTTTTTCGAAATTTAGAAATATATATGGCAAATAAATGAGTGTATTATAATTATATCAATATAGGTATTATCAGTTACTGGGACGGGCGCATGATTTTCGTTTAACTACAAATCCACTTGGATTTCGACACATAGCAGATATAATATTTATACAATAAATAATATAAAAGTATTTTTAGAGGAAACAATTTAAATTGTGTTACTACATTAATTTTATTTGTCCAACTGATAAAGATGTAAATTGTAATTGAAAAATGGAATTATTATTATTATTTTTCTTCTTTTTTTATTAATTATTCACAAAAGCCTACTTTTCACATATTATTGTTGTTATTGTTATTGTTATTGTTATTGTTATTGTTATTGTTATAATGAAAAAAAAACTAAAAGATAAAAAATGAATATTAAAATTGCACTTAATAAATCCATTATCTGTCGCTAATAATGATTAGTAGGTTTTATCATTGAGAAATTAATATAGCGTAATGACAAAATAATGTTATTGCAAAGCGTTTTCATAAATATTTGTTATAACAACGGAGTACTTGTCGTTTTTTTTCGTTTGCCATGAAGGTGCATTTGCATTTGGATTTTTCGAATCAACTCGGCATAATATTTACAAGATTTGTATGGCATTGCAGTGAAAACTTTACGCGTCAATTATTATTGCATAACCCCTTATCTTTCGCGCGATATTCGCTGCAATTCTCTTGAATGGACCGAGTAAAATACGCTAATTCATGAAATTTTCGTGGCTGCGAAAGAGTCGAAATATTATCCGCAAAGGCATATTAAGAATATTCTAATCTAATGTTATTAAAATGCCGTTACAGAAATATATACATATATATATATTAAACGCTCTACGAAATAGAACGTAACAATTGTGTGCAATAATGTGATAGGGACATTATCGGCTTAAGGAGATTAGAAAGAACAACGGAATAACAATATTGCACAATGTCATATTAAATCGAGAGCATGCCTCCCTCCCTGCCCCTCTAACGTATTTTTATACCATGATAAATAATAATTGTTATTTATTTATTTATATTTATTTATAACTTATGGGAGAGTTGAGGATGCAAAGTATAAAGACGGTGCGAGTACGTAGAGGCCGGATTGGGTGGGCGCGTGCGTGCGTGCGTGCGTGCGCCGGAGCGACACGAATACGCGAGCGCGGAGCGCATATACTTAAAAAAGCCAAGGAGGCAGCAGCAGCAGCAGCAGCAGCATCGAAGAGGCACGCATTACCATGTCTAAACCGCATGCGTTACTAAAACCTTACTATTTTCATCTTCGCAGCGGCTCGCTCGCCTCTTTCGTGCTCCCTCGAGTCGCGCCGAGCCACCGCGAAGAACTGCACCACTGGCTCGCAGCTTTTTTTTTTTACGAAGACCGCCTCTGCCTGCCCGACGTAATAATATTCCGGATTAGGAATGCCGTGGGGGGGTTTTTTTTTTTCTTCTTTCTTTACCCCATTTCTCTCCATAATTGACAAACGACATCCTCGTCGTTGGCGCCAATAGACGTTTATAAAAGCAGCGGTCAAAGCGATTCGCATTGGCGAAAAAACAATCGTACGTGAATTTTTAATTGAAAACTCAGCCGATTACCTATTGATTTCGATACTTTACTTTAAAGAGGGCCCGGACACACTTTCATTACCTCTCTACGCCTACGACATTTTTAATATCCCGTACGCACGCAATGCAATGCAATAATAACCTTTACGCGCGTCTTCTCGAATGACAAAATTTATAGGTTAGAATATATATATATTTTTTTATTTTGTGTTTTATCGATTTAAATTTAATTCGCGGATTTTCTTTGTCTTTTCATTCAAAGTTATAATGTATGATGCAATGCTGAAAAATCTGCACGATTGAAATTTATAATCTAAGATTTTAAATTAACGAGCTCTGCTATATGTACGTATACGTATACGTATACACGTACGTATACATATGGAGCCTTTCTTTTTTTTTTTTGTAATTGGAATGTATTTTAAATAAAAAGAAAGACAATCGCTTCGACATTAAAGAATACGAATCTTCAAATTAGAATAATATAATTCAGAGTCTTCGGCAATTGCGATACAGCATATCGAATACTTAAATCATTCATCGTAATATTATAATATTCAAATACTGTCCATTATTCCGAAATTTTTTTTTTTCTTATCGTTGTAAATTCACGTTATATTCAAATTGACTTGAACTATGAAATTATTCGCTCAAACTTTTTCCGACTCTTTTTCCTTATATTATTATTCTCGCCTTATTAAATCTGCCTCGTAATAAAAAAAAGGAAAAAATAACTTGGCGTCATAAAGGGGGATTGGGGGGGGGGGGAAGGGAGGGAACTTTTATTCTTATGCCTATAGCGCGGGATGCGATAATTCGTGGATGTGCGATTCTATTAATACGATGGACTGATTGCATTAATTAAATATTTTTTCTTTCCCTTTTTTTTCTTTTTTTTTCTTTTTTTTCTTTTTATTGTTTTCGTTTCAATTCCATTATCCATCGAGTGGGAATGAAACGCGTATTTAAAAAATATAATTCATAAGAGTATTTTGTACTCGGGGGCCTTTTTAAATTAGATTCCGTTATTAAGATATATTTTTACATTCAATGTATTATTCATAAAAGCGACCGAGGCTTCATTGTTTGACCACTTAAAGTAGTAATAAATTATTGAATTAGCAATACTGCTGGATTTTGTAAAAATAATTTTCTGTACGTATACGTATTGCGCATCCGAGGCGAGCCACTGTAATTGTATTTATAAAAATTACCCGAATTATCTTATAATTTTCTCCCCCCCCCCGTCCCTCCCCGCCCTATGAAGTTCGCTTCGTAACTCGTGAACTTATCGACATCCCCGCTATGTGTAAAATAATAAATTCCGTCAGATCGTAAGGTGAGAAGAACTTAATAATATATAAGCTTAATTACAAGCCAACTTGCACACACACACACACTACTTGCAGTGACATGACAGTAATCACTGTAATGATTACGATTACAGAATATTTGCCGGTATTTGACAATTTTCGAATTATGATTGTTGATCTTTATTAGTTTATCGGGGACGGCGGGACTCGGCACTTATAACCTCGCTTCTAGTCAATCAACCTGGACCTTTCGGTTCTTCGAGTCTCTCTTAGTTGCGGATGAAGTCACTTTTTAGTGACGATGATTTTCATAAGGAGATTCGTATAATGTTGCTTCCGTCACGTGAGTCAGAAGCTTCGACGCCCCCATGCGGTGAAGAGTCGACGAGGGGGAAGGCTTTCTTTCAGTTCCTGGCACTCCAATTTTCTTACTAATTTACTTAAGTATGGGTTCCGTTACCCTCCCTCCCCCTCCACACCCCCTACCTCCCGCCCGCGCCTGATTAGAAAACCACGGCGATTATTGGTATAATTTTAACGAAAAGTGCGCAAGGGTTATTAATCAATTAAGCGCGAGGTCTAGTGCACGAGAAACACGTTATGATGCAGCACTGTAATGCACTGAGTACGTACGTACGTACCGTACGATACCTGATCGGCATTCAAACAAGATCGCTAACACGGAACTATTATAAATATTAGTATCGCCAATGGCTTTACGAATGAATGTAAACAGCAGTTGTTGTACGCAAGTCGCCGAAACCTCTAATGGCTTTTACAAATTCTTCATATAATTACGAACAATAATAATGATAATATTAATGGTGATGATGATGACGACGATGATAAGCAGAGGATATTATAATACAAAGCATAATGGCGATTTTCCCTTAATTATGTCCTTGGCGTATCTAAAGCGATGCGATGTATCCATCCTTTTTACATTACGGATGATTTTATTTATAGAAATCCACTTTGACGTTATACGTTTACAACGATCCGACGTCTACGCTTTTCCTTTATGAAATAAAAGCGGAAGTCTTACACTCGAGTATCCGTCGATATAAAGGAGCCAATATACCAATACGCAGCAGAGAATCCTTCACATAATGTAACGTGAGCATAGATTTCAAGAAAAAAACGAATACTATTTTTTATTTATTTATTTATTTATTTTTTTTTTTTTGTCGATTGTTCGTCATATAATTAGTTTGATTAAATCGATTATTTTCATTTGCGTCCAAGCCATTTATATTCAATTTGTTATGCAATACTACTTAGATTCGATGTCATCCTTGTGAAACAAGGTAATCAAATATATTTTTTTTAAATAAAACATTTACTTTTCATACGATCAAACTTTCTTTATACCTTTTTATGGATTGACCTATTTATTTTAATCTCGTGCACATGCATGCATGCATGCATATATATATATATATATATACACAAACGTATATCGACGTATAAAAAAATGTATAACTATATTAACAATTTCTTTGACCTACAAAATTTTTAGCTACGACATCGAGCGATTCGTAATAAATCCTCAAAAAATAAATAATAATAAATTCAAAGTTGTAACGTCGTTGTTCATCCGCAAACATTTATTCTCTAAAAGAACGTGAAAATAAAAATTTTGAAATATACAGTATCTAATTACATATTAAAATCCAAATACTTTTTTTCTGATGAAGAAATTCATTTTCACGTAATACATTTAAATATGAAGGAGTCGACTCACGTCTGCATATGCATACATATACATATATACACACACACATATACATATAAGAATGTATTTTGACTTGTACAGACATGACGATTTCATTTTTAAAATATTCAAACGATTTTTATATGCATATTTAAGGACAGGATTAGAAAATAGTTGTAAAATTTTAAATTAGCTAGGAGAATTATATAAGATCCGAGACCCGTTTATGAAGAAGTTTTACAATTTGTCGTGAGGAGAAGTAAGTCCACTGACATAATCTTCAAGCGAACGACTGCGCAATATAATTTGCATTTTTCCATTCTTTCCTTTTTTGCATTTATTTTCGTTTTTCTTTTTTTTTCCCCCTTTTTCATTTTCATTTTCATTTTCATTTTCTTTTACTTTTTCTTTTACTTTTTCTTTTACTTTTTCTCATTCCGACTTCGATTATTAATTCAGAAGAAATTAATAAATGGCAGAGAGCGAGCTCTTTCAAAGACTTTGACGATTAGATATCGAAGTGCACAACCACCATGACTCAGCCTATGAACAATTCACAGTAATGATACAGTCGATGGAGCTCAAATATCAAAAGTAAAATTAATTGCGTAGATAATAAAGTTCGATTAATCAGGTTCTATTGCATCTGCAGAACCGGCCAATATTTGTATTAAATTGCACGCATGAAAAATATTTAAAGGAATTTGCATTTAATGCAGAATACAGGCATATTGTGGAATTAATGCTTGGCCTCGCAATAAATCCGTCGAAAATTTCTAGAGAATTCATCATAACTCACGAGAAATTTTTATATAAAAATATATATATATATAAAAAAAAAAAAATCTGCAGCCGATAATTTGATATAACTTGTCAATTATTCTTAACGATTATTATCCTTAATATTAAGGATTAATAATTATTCTATAAATATTTAAGTCAGGCAAGTACTTGAGATCATAAAATGAATAATAAAAATAAATTGTTTGAAGAAATACAATAGTCTTGTGTGTGTGTGGAATGTCGTTTTATGGCACCTTAAAGAAAAAAAAACCAGAAAAAAAAAGAGTGAAAGAAAAACCTTTGTTTTTCTTTGTCTTTTTTTTTTTTCTTTTATATATACACAAAGGTATATAAATAATTAATGGGGCATTAAAAGGAACGGGTGCATGTCAATATGCGTGGATAAATTGAATTTGCTTGTCATGAACGCGTTTCATATTCTGTTGGGCACACGCATCTCATGTGAAAATTTATGTTTCGGTAATTAATAGTTCCTCTTTTTTATATGTAAAAGCCTCTCGCGCGATCTACCGATGCATTTTTTTTTTTTTTTTTTTTTTTAATGCTCCGATAGAGGAGCAGCGCCATATTTATATAACATGGCAATCGTTTACTTGAAGCTTCTTCATAAAAAAAACTGTGGTAACAACGATCTTTTTGATTAAGGCTAGTACTCCATTCCACTTGGCTTATACATTGTGTTTGTACAGTAAAATAAGAAAGAGAGGACGATACGTATGAATGTACTTCTTTGTTGGTACACTCGCTTATCTATACACACTCTTCAATATCTCCCTTTAAAACTTCTTTACATTTTTGGCCCACTCAATATTTCACGCTGAGGAGAATTATTTAATTTTACCCTTTAACCTAATAATTATAAAAAATTACTAAAAAAGATTTTGCAAATAATGAATGACTTGTGTTTATTAGCATTCGTTACAATGAAATGCTACGAAACTTGGTAAATGCTAATGACTTTGTCGAAATAAAATTAACTATTTACGGAATTTACGCTACGAGTTATAAATAATAATAATAAAAATAAAGAAAAAAAAAGGAAAAAAAAAGGTCGCTTCGAATTTGTACTGTTACATTGTTGACGCGAATAATTTGCAATTAATACATTGTAAACAGCGGTACGGGACGCATTCGAAGGCGGGGTCTGGGGGTCGGGGGGAGTAGGGTCACGTTCGTATATCTGCATTCAATACTCGGTAAATTATTTGAGAAAATGCTTTTCATCTCGAACTTTTTAAAATTATTAACAAAATATTCTCTTCCCGCAGAGCAGATGAGAGAATAGTTTCAAAAATATATATATATTCCTATTTTAAAACTACATATTTATAGATGAAATTATTTCAATGGAATTCAAGCAGAATGCTAAAAAAAAAAAAAAAAAAAAAAAAGAAAGAAAAAATTCCCTCAGTAGTTTTCGACACCGAATGCGTTACGTAAATTGCTAAAAGCGAACGAATAGGATTTGCAAGCTGCTACTACATGACTATTATACGACTACTCTTTTAGCGAGTTTTAAATTTTACAGCTTAAGAATTTCATGAAATCATGCTGATTAAGGTATAAAAATAAACTATGATTCACAACATTAAAGTTAAGAAGAAGAAAAAAAAAAGAAAGAAAAGGAAAGAAAAAAAGGAAAAAAAACGCGACATTTTGCGGAGTAAAATTCTATATCACTTTCTCAAGAGTTAGTTTATGATTATTATTCTACTCTTGCGCTATAGTCACGTAAATGGGCAAAGGTCTGTATGTTACAAGGCGGAACTATTAAATTTAATAGCATCGGGTGCACGAGTACGCGAGGCGAGATTTAAAAATAACGCACTCGAGGCATTTTCATTTGGCATTTTCTACGTAAAGCGTTAAAAAAGGTTTGCTGAAAATGAAAAATTAACTCAACTCCGGCAAAAGAAAAGAAAAGAAAAGAAAGTGAAATCCATACGTCAAATGCTAAAAATACAATTTGCTACGTTCGTCTAATCTCCATCTACGAGAAAACGGAATGAAAGGGACGCGCGCGCGCCTAAACTCGTTATTTTATTATAATTTCATTTATTTTAATTAATTTTTCTCTCTTTGAAATGGGATTATTAATTACCAAAGAACCAAAATCTCTCTCTCTCTCTCTCTCCAATAGCACTGGATCTACGAAATCAAAGCATAAAACGTAATGATTTTTTTAATTTAAACGTTTCGAGTATCGAATTGCATAATGTAACTAATGTTTTTATATGACCGAAGCGCGTGTGTATAAGTAATCAGTCCTGGAGTTGAGGAAAAACTTTAACGAATTTTCGTCGATAGAATAAAATACTTAATTTTCCATCTTGAATGTCTCCGACGAGGATCGATACCTCGTCACTAAAGTATTTTATCGTAATTTTTCCTTATGCTGGATACTAGCGATACTCGGTATTCTCTCTTCGTCTAGATTGATAGATAGGCATCGATGTCGTAGGCAAATAGGCAAATCGATGTCGTGTAATAGAAATAATAGAAAATTACAGAGTCAGAGGTAAGTAAGGTTAAATGTTAAAGCTAATTAATAAATTAAATAAAGCGAAAGCGTAAGAGATTAACCGGCAAGTCGTTTGATGGGCGGCAACAAGTTTTTCCGTTATGCTCGTTAAGCAAGGGAGTTTCCACCGTACAATAGCAAAGAATTTTCATCAATTGCTCGACATGATAATCTGGAGGACACCTAATTATCCGGAATTCTTTACCTACCAAGTTTTCAAGGCCAGCTTAGTTTTTATATGAAATACAGCTCAGCGAGTTCAAAGGCCTTCTCAATCGTCAATTAACGATCAATCCATCCCAGCTGACCCACCCGCCTCTCCCCCCCCCCCTAGCCAATTACGTACTTCGGATGCCGAAAATACCGCGAAAATAATGATGTACAAATCTAGCCGGAAAAAAAACCGTAGAGCGCTACTCGAGCCCGCGACTCGACCGACTGCCCTTACCGTCTTCACCAACACGTAACTCATTTACGTAGCTGAGTCTAATTAGAGGAAGGAAATAGACCTGAGCCTAAGAATAAATATATATATATCCTGACGTCCAAGTCGTCGCGAGCCCAAGTCACTGAAGCACTAAAGCCTCCGCACCCACACACCTACGTGACCTATTTCGCTCGGTAACCGCTACAAGCGCTATTTAGCGTCTAATTACGTTGGACAATGTCTGGCGAACCCGTTCTATTCACGACATTGAAGGAGGGGGGCGAGGGCGGGGGGAGGCGAACCCGGAACGAAGTTACGTGATTTATAATTCGATCGACAAGATACGCGATAGCACGTGAAAGAGATACCCACCGCGCCTTCGTCCGTCCGTTCTCTACGTGCATTTCACCTACGTACTACCCCCCCCCCAGCCTATGTATCAATACGTACGTGCGTGCGTGCGTTCTCGGATCAGGAAGATGCGCATCGAGCCAATGCAATTTCGGACGGAAACACGTGACCGCGAACATTATCGGTCTTTCGCCAACGACAATTCATCTAAATATCCCACACCTCTTCACAGTGTATTTCTTCATCATAAATCAAATAGGATTAATGATTTTTCCTCCGACTTCTTTAAAATTTTCATTCATCCGCTTCACTCCTTTTCCTTGCAACTTATTAGATAACTTTTGACATTTGCTTTGCGATAACAAAAAATAACAAAAAATCCCAATAACTATTAAAAGATTCTTAGACGAAAAAGTTTAGCGTCGTTTATTTAAAGAAGAAGAAGAAGAAGAAGAAGAAGAAGAAGAAGTAAAGGAAAAAAAAACAATGAAGACTTTAAGTTTATATAAAATTGCAAATTGGTTTTATAAAGAAAATTTTCAATACGAACATTAAAAGACGAAGACTAACATTTTCATGTTTATAAATACGTTCAATGGAATTACAAAACATTTTTTTTTTTTAATTAATTAATTAATTACCCTTACAGTATTTATTTTATTTTTTTTTTAGTGCCAACAATTAAAAAATTCATTTTCATAAATATTATTGAATATTTTATAAACTACAATAATTAATGGATGAATAATAATAACAATAGTAATAAGCGGATACTAATAAAGATTAATAATTAATCTTTGTAAGTAAGAGTTTACATTTGAAGTAAAACTTTCTTAAGAGTACAGTAAGTGCTGATTTAGGATTAAAAAAAAAAAAAAAAGGATAAAGTAGTAGTAAACTAAACTGGATTAGATGCTTAGCGCAATAAGGATCTGGACATTTAATTTATTTCATCAAATCACACGTACGACCTTGAACATTGATAGGAATATTTAATTGAATTCAAATTGATTGTTTGGTTATAATCCTAATTAAATTATAGTAATAACAATGAATAAATTATATTAGAAACGAATATTCAGTCGTTTGTATTCGTTATTTAATATGCAGCTTAATACTTATTTCTTATTTTATAAGGTTTAATGCTAATATAATTATTAGGAAAGGTTGTTGGGTATGTTTTTTAGATGAAAATGTTTTTACGTCCACTATAAATAAGCTTTTTAAATATACAGAATGTCTTGTCATTTACGTTTACTGCTTAGTTGCAGAATTTATAAAAAAAAAAAAAAATAAAAAAAAACGATTTGTATATTCAAAGCTTCGAAAACGTTGGCTTTTAATAAATTGTAATGATATATTTAGTAATTGCCCATCACGTGGGAAGTTCCATTTACTGTGCAGCGTATAAATAAAATAGTGAAATCAATGAGCTGGAAAATTTTTTAAATTTAATCCCTCCTGTATTCTCCTGTAAAAATCTGCATAGCAAAGAAAGTATGAATTTTACGTGAAATTTCTGCAGTCGTCGTATACGTAAGGTAAATAAGATCATCCTTAAATACATTGAATACATAAAAGTCGCTAAGGAATTCCTTCCGCTTCCGTCGACTTAGTAATCGTGCTTTGGGTAGGTAGGTGTATTTAAAAAAAATGCTCAGAGTGATTTTTATCTCATATTAGCTCTTAAAATAAGAATGGAGCGAGAGCCAATTACGATGATAAGAAAGAAAGAAAAAAAAAAGATTAATAAGCAAATCTAAACAAATTTAGCATTTACATAACTTACTTGATGAATCAGCAGATATTTAAACTTTGCCTACCCCACATACACCTGAAATTTGTAACAATAATTCTTTAATGGCTGTTTCGTAGCAAGATTTTCACTACATCGTAATGCCACGCGCACGACATCGTTAAAGCGTCGCTGAGAATGAAAAAATTCCACATAGTCTGATTTAAAAAATTAAGGTTCAATTATTTTTCGCCTCATTGGACGCTAGAAGATGCTAGATGAACAAAGGTAACGACGGGGATCCGAACATCCGAACCGAAGTTTATTACCGAGCGTCTTTGGATATTACACGTGTGTGCGGCTCGGCAATGTCCGCGATGGTTGAAAGCAAATGTGGATAACAAGGCAAGTTGTAGCGCTTTCCCATAATTTCAAGGGAATAACGATAAGCTTGCGCGATGACAGACACATTAGACAATGCATTAAATAAAAGTACTTTGTTGTTGATCCACCGCTACCTGCTACTCGATACCTTGAAACTTAATATCACTCCTTATCGCGCTCACTCTCTGACTTTATAAAACCCGTACGAAAAACTGTATTTAGAAATTAGAGAGAGAGAGAGAGAGAACGGGCATGTAAAAACGTGGGAAAGAGCCACTATGAAGTAGGCTGAATAAGGCTCAACGTTACTCTCTATGGATCTTGTCTGTGAAATTTATAAATAATAAGCGGTATTTTCAAGCCAATCTCGAGACAACGAAAAATGCCATGTTGTACTTATTAAGAAAATTCATTAGCGCTTCGTATATTTTCTTTCGTCGTTGTCTTTGAAAGGAACAAAAAAATTGCTAAATATTTATATTGAGCACCCGAAGCTAATAACAAACTCGGATTTGGCACTGCGGCGGCTCAACATAGCGATAGAAGCTTTTCATTACTTGGCAAATTAATATCTCGGAAATTCTGACAATTCTGACTATAAACAAACTTATTCGTATAAATTTTTTAATTTCGATTTATTGCATCTGCACATCTGGGTCTCAAGTTTTCTCATTTCCCTTCACATTATCAAAACTTTATCAAAACAATGGATTTAAAAAGAAAAAAAAACAAAAAACAACATTTACATATAAAAAAAAAGTAGTACGTTAAGTAACGAGTAAATAAAATTAATTAAATTTTACAATTTATAATGAGCAACTGGTTTGTAGAAAATATAAAGTTTGTTCTTCTATTTACGTTAGTGTTTAGTGGTGTTTATAATTAGTGTTAATACAATACGACATTGTTAAATTAAATTTTAAATCAAGGAAAAACAAATTTATGCGCAGAAATGCACATATGAAAATAATACGATGCAAAGTTATAATAATTTAATACATTTCATCTGAGAATTTGAGCTCCATCGTAATAAAAGTAATAAAAAGTGAACTACTGCTACTTTCGAATGATCAAAATACATTTGTTCACGATTAAAATAATTGTCAGAAGAATGTTGTGTTTTATCGAACGATGAGGTTTTTTAATGAATTTACGAGGAGGTATTTATTAATCGTCCTCTCATCGTCGTCGTCGTCGTCGTCGTCGTCCTCCTCCTCCTGCTGCTGCTGCCGCTCGTATTGATTGATCGACAGTTTTATCCACGTAATGTCAATGATCTGCCGGCATTCTCTTATCGACAGGTTTTTAATTGAAACATAACGTACCATTGATTTGTGCCAATGTAATATTAAAAAAAAAACAACGGCCAATTCAGCCTGTAAATTCACCCTTGAATTATTGCATCGGCGCGCTAAGGTCACGATAATACCTTACAACGATACAACAGCAATGATGATGATGATAATAATAATAATTCAAAGAAATTTTGTATTAAAATAAAACACTGGTCCCACTGACGAGTTTTCATCTATAAGTTGGCAGTTGTTGGAACGTCCGCTCGGCAGATCGCGAGGGTGAAACGTACCGAGTTAAATGTCCCAAGTTAATGCGAATGCGCAACAACAGAGAGCTCCATAAACATTATAAAATCGCTCTTGAGATACAAGTCAAAGCCAATATGTATATGTACATGTATATATAAATATATATATATATATATATTTCGTGAATGAAAATAAGCCGAATTTAACGTCATTCAATAAATAATACTTATGGGTACATTGCCGAAAGTATCGTGGCCTGGCGTAAAAACCAAGCAAATAAGACACTGCCTTATTTTCGTTATTTAATTTCTCAATTAAAATTTTAATACGTAATGGTATACAATCGCTTATTTCGATATAAATAAGTTCTGCGGCTCAAATTGTAAAATCAAACGAAATCTTGACATTCTAAATACACCGTTCCGATGTTATTATCATTATTATTATTCCTTTTTTCAACGAGTTAATTTTTAGTTAAGAGAAGATTATTTATGATAAATCGACCGGTGAATACCGACGGCAAATAGAAAATCCCTTGAGCCGACCGATGCAATGAATCCAGTATCGAAGCATCGGTTGAAAATACTGATCGGTTGAAAATACTGAATAGAATACCGAACCGACGAGTCGAATCAAGTCGCTCTGTCCACCAAACCACTTAATAACGCGTGCACTCTCTCCTTGAAGATTATATATTAGTGACGGGTTCGCATACTAATTCTTACGTGGCCGTGTTGTTTTTGTCCAAAGCCATTGACTAAATCGCTCGCGCGATTACGGAGGTTATTGGTCCGGGAGGGGGGTGGCGGCGAGGGATGGAGGTCAACAAGCAAGTGAATCACTGATTCGTTTCCTCGTTTCCCCGATACGACTAGCTTGTCCATTACGCGTACGTGAGATAAATTTTAAATCGTAGCTACAATGGTGCCAGATAATGGTGCCACCAGATATTCCACGTGGTTGCGTAATTTATCGACAATAAGGGGATGGTCGCGGCCGATGGTGTGCTTGACTCGAGAAGCGGAGAAGCTCTATATAATAGGGGTGTTTTTTGGGTTACGGAGCGATGTTGGATTGAACCGAATCGATCGACGCGCTCGGTCGGTCAAGTGCTGCTCTGGCACCATATAGAAAATAGGGGCCCGTCGCCGTATTAACGATCGTTAATACGCAATTTAACGTTATATTTTACATAACGATCGGCCGCAAATTCAATATCGACTGCCGCATCGAAACCCCCCCCCCCGAAGATTCTCTTTATGGGCATTATTATTGCTGCCTTCGCCTCTCTACGAAAGCTCCGCATTCTCCTCCTCCTCCAACCCCCCCTCCCCCACGCCCCAATAACCCCAATAACCCCAATAACTAACGGCTTTCTCGAAGAAGTGCGTGCGCGGATGTGTCTTCGTCGGCGATTAAAAAGCTGCGCCTCGTCTGCGATTCGTCCCCGGAGCTTTGACCCTGAGCCGCGCGACGAGTAGGTTAGGCGTATCCGTTGGCGCGCATCCGGGGCGTACGTACCGGATGACTCCGGGCTGCCTAGGAGGTCGGGACCTGGAGGGGGATCGGTGAGACGGGTAAAGGGTAAAGAAGGAGTGGTTGCTGGAGGTTGGTGGAGGTTGGTGGCGGTGGTAGGGGGTGGTAGGGGGGCGAGAGAGCGGAGAGAGAGAGAGAGAGAGAACAAACACACACACACAAGGGGCTAGCGAACCCCGGAGATGTGCGGCCGCCGGTTATTTTGGCGCGACGTTGCGCACCCGGCTCGTCTGATACGTTTATAATTAAACTTTACCGGCGACGGGGGCCTCCTCCGCCCCGACGTTTCGCCCATACTGCTCCCGAGGCTTGCGAGCCGCTCTATAACCTTGCATTCGACGACGCCCCGAAGGTTCGGGCCTTTTCGAGGGCTCGCGGCACTCGAAACCCGACACCTACACCTCTCTCTCTCTCTCTCTCTCTCTCTCTCTCTCTCACTCCGTGGCAGAGTTTCTACGCTTTTCCACGCTCGCCGTCCACCTTCTTCCCATCTTCCCTTCTATTTTCTACCTCCGGCTCCACTCACGCTCGTTCCTAAACGACCGGGAGGATCCAATGCTCGTTTTATCGTTTTGACGATTGCGGCCGCGTAGCGACTATTTCGGTTTTTTACCCCTTTTCCTTTGTCTAAAATTTCTCGGAGATAATTTCAAAGTCCCCGAGCTTTCGAGAATTATCTCCTCTCCCACCCCACCCCCCCCATGCCCCTCCGCCCCTCGTAACGTTATTCATCTATTGACAGAACCAACACGCCGTCGACTGGGATTGCAAAATCAATATTTAAAAATAGATATAATTGATTTACCGGCCGTAGATCTGTTTTCTTTTTCTAAGCGCAGTATTACTTCGACGTCGCTATTAATAATCCTTAGAAAATATTAAAATGCTCGCGCCCGGCGCTCGAAAACTTGAAATCAATGCCGCAACAATGATAACGAATAATAATGCTTTTTATGCATTCAACGGAAAAGAAGAAGAAGAAGAAGAAGAAGAAGAAGAAGAGAAAGAAAATAAATAATAATAATAACAATAAAGTACGTTTGACTGGCGTTATGGACAAAGCGTGATACGGAATGAATAATAACTAACGAAATTTATAAATACCAAAGCCATTGCAATGGGAATCGTAAAAAAAAAAAAAAAAAAAATAAATATATATATGGCTTCTCTTTATTAAAAGGGTCATAAAGGGAGGAGGAGGAGGAATCGGTCGTAGTAATAAGCACAATGTCGTGCGAGACGAAGAAGTCGAGGGCAGATAATGCCAATGCATTCTAATTCTGCCGGGCAATCAAATGGTAATTTACAGCGAAACAACAAATTATCCCGTATTCCTCCGCCCGGCAGTCATTTAAACTTATTGTCGTGGTTATAACCAGTTGGCTCGGCCATCTTCGGCCATAAATTTTCGTGAAATCTCCCCCCGCCCCTACCGCCCCCTCTTATTCCCACTACTCCTACGATTCGCTCGACGCTGCCTCCCATCGGACAAGAAATAAATAAAAAGCAATATATATATATATGTGTGTTTATGTGTATATATATATATATGTAGAGAGAGAGAGAGAGAGAGGGAGAGAGGGAGAGAGGGAGAGGACGTTCGCGAATAAAAAATTCTGGCGAGACAATGCGAGCGGCTTATCAGGAGAGTATAATGTCCTCGTGGTTCGGTCGGACAATACCGGCAACGCAGAATGGAGCAACGACCTCGATATCGGTTCCCGATGCCTGCGACTGTGACCTACATGAATTTCGTCCGCCCGCATCCGCGCGCACTGATTCCCCAGCCGTATTATTGTCATTATTGAAAGGGGGTCCCCCGCTCCCGCCCCCCACCCTCCCGCCCCCCCGCCTCCATCGCCCACCGCCGACGCCGCCGACGCCGCCGCCGCAGGCGTGGGAGGCGTCGGAGGGAGGGGGAGGGGGAGGGGAGGGTGTGTGGATTCCCCGGCCAGCCTTCCCCTAATTTTTATTGGGACCCTTACCAAGGGCTCGGCATTATCAATTATACGCGCGGGTTTTATCTGTCAAAGTCGCTCCGGAGCTTCTCCCTCTTTGTCATCCACGTAGTAGTAGTAGTCCTTTTACTCTCGTTCTCCTCTCTTGACGGCCGAGGCCTCTCTTTGTCTGGCTCGAGGGTACCGCCGCGAGGCTGCTTTTCGTGTGGGCAGCTGCGCTCTCTCCAAATCTCCCACGCTGCATCAATTTTGCGATTCATTAGCATACCGTCGTCGTCGTCGTAGTCCTCGTCCTCGTCCTCGTCCTCCTCGTCCTCCTCCTCAAGCCAACGATATATGTGTACGTATAATATTTATACGGTATAGGTACGAGTTTGCGAATTTATCGCGTGGATGCCTCGACTTAGGTTATAACTTACGTTACCCCTAGCCCTTCAACGTATGCCATTATTACACGCAGTGTGGAGATGCGTGGGTGGGTCTGTGCACTCGGGTCGACGAGCGAACGACGAGCGCGGCTCGTTTATTTTCATTCGAGTCGGCTTATGGGATGCGTTGCTCGACGCCCCTCCCTCGCTTTTCTAACGCTTATTAACATCAACTACAGGCAAGACTCATCCTCTCTCATCTAGTGTTGACAGTACACAAAGAGATTGTTTTTCTCCTTGCCTCGCCGCCGGTATTAAATTTTCGTCGAGGGGTCAGCTTCTTAATGGGCCTTAATGGCGATCGGACAGTAAAATATGCTCGGAAACCTTACGTTACGTGGACATTAGATGTACGTGGCCCTATTACAAAGATTTAGGCGTTGAGTTTTAAGACAATTCCCCGCGATCAATATTCCCCGCGTTTATTTATTATCTGATTATCGTCTGAGCTGCGGCCAAGGTCGGCCTCCCTCAATCGCGTGAATTGCTTCGAAAGCCGAAAAAGCCGTGGAAACGGCCGAATTGAAATTTCCGAATTTAAAAGCCCGAGCCGGCCGCTCTTTATTTGCCTTTGTAACCTTCAATTTTTCATCAGTCTCTCCGTTATTCCATTTAAATCGTAATAATAGCCTCCCGCTCCCTTTTTTAATCATAAAAGCTGCTCCATTCACGAGCTGCCACATTTACTGCGGTACCGACGTTAAAGCGACTGCCGCCCTTATCCCTCCTCCTCCTCTGCTCTCCTCCTTCACCGACTCGGTACAACGAGCAACCGTTTACTCGTCCCGTCGTGTTTACGGCGGTAAACGAAACCGCGTAATCAATGGATTTAAAAACACATTCGTTACTTTCGGCCCGTTTTTTTTTTTTTTTTTTTTTTTTTTTTTTTTTCCGCTCCCTTTAAACCCTATTTAACATTTACACACATTTTTCTTTTAATTTTGGGTCTTCAACGCGCTCCTCTACCCTAGCCTATTATTTAACCCAGTTTACGCATTTTTCCTATTAAGCTTTAATGGGCCTTCGAAAGAGGTGCCGGTAACTCGATCGAGCGCATTTCGCCAATAAATGGCTCTCCGTGCCCCACCCCACACATCACATCCCCATCCGGCCCCCGGCCCCGCCCCCTACGTTTATAAATTTAATAAATATTTTTATTGGGCGCTCGAGTGACGCTCGTACTTATTTTTACTCCCCCCCCCCGAACAGATAACATGAAAGAAAAGCCTTTGTGCGCTCGCATAAAATCATTCCAATTTATAATTTAATATTCCTATAAGTTCAATTACTGCTAGAAATGATCTGCCCCTGGTGATTATTCGAGGCCAAAGTACTCTGGACTTGCGAGCTCCGGCATTATATTTATTATTTATATGTTGTTATAAAACGTGGTCGTAGAATCCCCTTCTGGTACACGGCCTCCATAATGCCCTTTAAATTCCCACTACTACTACTACTACTGCTACTACTACTACTACTACTACTACTACTACTACTACTACTACTACTACTACTACTACTACTACTACTGCTATTGCTACTACTACTCCTCGGTCGCCGCCACGTCTAGCATGTTCAATTAAAAAATGCCGTTTCTGCGGGTGAAATATCCGTATGCATTAACGGGCCGCTGACAAATAAATTGGCCGTGCTTCAAGGTCGTTGGTTCGATTGACCGATCAACGGTCAGAATACGGCCTAATAAAAATCCGCACCCATTACTGTCGCTCATACGCGCCGCCTAATACGAATGGCCAAGTAAAATTGAAAACAGCGATACGCATTCCCGCTTGGATCGGTTTTGTTGAGTGTATCGCGTATCGTGCGCGCAACGATAGGAATGCCATTTCCAGCCTATGATTGGGCATGATACGATGCCTCTCTCTCTCTCTCTCTCTCTCTCTCTCTCTCTCTCTCTCGAAGCCGTGGCGACAATCATCATAAATCATATTAAACTCCGTTAACATCTACTTTTTTAAATTTAATTCTATCTTTATTATTATTATTATTGCTGCTGTTGTTGTTGTTGTTGTTGTTATTATTTACTATTATTTTAAAAAAAAAGAAGAAAAAAAGAAAAAGAAGGAAAGAAAATAAGTCCTGTCTGATATAAAATGATTCTCTATTCTCTTGGTTAAGCCAGTCAAAAAATGTTCTTCCTTCCACGAAAGGAAAAAAAAAATAAATAAATAAAAATAAATAAATAAATATGTAAACGTCCATTTTGTATGAGCTTTAATCGTAGCAAAACTCCTCCGAAAATGCATTGGCTGTTGTTCGAATTAACGCCAATAAAAGAAAGCTTATGAATACAGAATATCTTTATCAAATGGCATTGATGCACAAATAGAAATAATAGCTTTTGTATGTAAATTTGCTATTAGAGACAATGATTGGGGCCACAAACGAGTTGTATAATTTTTTTTTTTTTTTATACAACTTCTACGTAAAAATATCGTCAAAGTAAAAATTTTCTTCTAAATAATTTCTAAGCGTAATTTCGTTCGTTATTCCAAGCTTTTTTTTTTTAAAGTTTTATTATGCTTATTAACTTGTGCACTCTCTGGCAGGAAAATTTTAATACATAATTATTTATTACTCCTTGGAGATAATAAGCCTCAGAGACATATAAATAAATAAATTAGAATAAATTAGAATAATATTCTAAGTTGCAGTTTTTGAGCCGCGTAATCCATTACAGGTAATTTATAAGAAATACTTTGAACGACAATTTTGAGGTAAGGAGAGAAATTCTAGTTTACGATGCCTTATTGAAATAAAATTCTTACGAGGAGTACCGGTGACTGTAAGTGCCGCGCGTCAGTCGATTGTAATACAAGCAAAATATTTAAGCGGGAGAGTAATTACATTTCTCGATAAATAATCGGAATTAAAGCTTTATTAGAAATACCTTAAAGCGATCAACGTTGTAATGAGAATAAAAGTACCGCTTGCGAGTAGATCTTCGAATTCTTAGGAGGCGCAGTTATTTTGAAAAACGCTTTTCTACTTTATTACACATTTTTGACATAGTGCGAGCGAGTACGTGTATTGTTGCACCTACATATATTGCTTCATAGTCGATAAATAGATATTAATGAATGTAACGTGTTTAAAAAAAAACCCGTTAAATGTATATATTAAATTTCTTATACGTTGAGATATTCTAATTTTATTCAACTGCAAGTCTCAAAGGACATTTGTTTCCTCCAACATTTGAATGGGCAATTATTGTTCTTTATTTTAATATACACAACGTTTACAAGTGCAAAGTTAACGTGTAAAATTCATAATTAGATTAGAGGTTTGTCGTTGTATTTAACTTTTCATTCTGATTTTTTTGTTGTTGTTGTTGTTGTGTAGTTGTAAGAAATAACGACTAGAGAGTCCCATGTAATGCGCAAGTCCAAAATTACCTTTGAAATTCAAGGAAGGGCAACACGAAGCACCTGTCGCATACCAAATAATTTTTTTTTATTTGAATAATTTAAAATAACGTTAAAGTGTTACGTGTGACGTAACGTAAGATTACGTATGCCGATAGAAATAGAATTCATTGAGGCAGAGAAAATTTTATAATTCACTGGTTCAAACATAATTTTAGGTTTGTAATTCATGTTAAGTAATTCGAGGTCTGTTGCCATGGTACCAGCGCCGCCAATCGCAAATGGCTTATACGTGCAATAAACATTAATCTTAAGTATTCTTTCTTTATGAGCATAAAGCATGACAAACGTAAGCCCAGCAATTTAATGTTAAAATAAAAAAAATGTTTTACATTTTTAGATAGTGTAATTAAAATGTAACAAAATTACAAAATTAGTAAGTCGGCGTTGAATTAAAGTGAAAATTTTATAAAAATCGAACCTTTGTTCGAAATCCTATTACTTTAAAACGAAAACTTTTTTATAAGTGGATAACTACATATTTATGTGGATGTATATAATGAGCGATGGGGGAGGGGGGCCGGTTAGATGAAGAGTATAATTAAACGGAACAATTAAATCATTTTATTCATAGCTATTCTATAATATATTAATATATTATAATAATAATAATAATAATAGATGCTACTGACGTCATTAAAATACGTACAAATTGCTTAATTTTAATATTAACAAAATGCATTAAAATTATCGCTTACTAGAAATGATTTTTTTTTTTTTTTATATAAAATCTCTCGTTATAAAACAGAATATTTTTTATGTAGCGTATTTGGAAATATTCTATTATATTGTAAACAAATACGGATAAAATTATCATTATGAGATTATTGTTAATTTTTACTCATTTCTCTTCTTTGTTACCTCGTCACTGCAGTTTTATATGCGCGTGTGTGTGTGTGCGCGCGCGCGCGCAAGCGCGCCAACGTATTATAGAAATATCGTGAAAAAATTTTATTCGAATAATAAGTTACGAACTCTGAGCACGCACGTAAAAAATAATGAAAGTTGTTCTTTGTTATTTTTATAATCGATACTACCCGAACAGGTATTATTATCAATAGGACCAATAAACATTATTCTCCCTATAACTTGGAAGGAATCACCACGTAAGCCTAATTAAAGGATCAATCAATATTTATCACGAAGAATGAATTTATAGATTAAAAAAAAGAAAAAAGAAAAAAAAAAAAGTACAAGCCTTTTTGCTTTAAATTGTCTTAGGACTTAAAGTTGATTAAAGAGAGGGAGAGGAGAGAGAGAGAGAGAGAGAGAGAGAGAAATCGATTTCTATAGAGTCGGAATGTCGTCAATGTAATCGTTGTTCGCAAACAGTTTCACGGAAAGTAGCTGAAATTGGAAAATCTTTATTCCCTATTGATCGGGGTGACTCGGGCAGAGATAATTTACAAAGTGCATTACTGGAATTGGAAGCTCGGAATCAGAGTCCTTGTAAATATAAACGCGCCAAATAAATTAAATAGTTGGGGTTGTAAAGTAAATTTCTTCTTTAAAAGTTTCGCTCGTCAGCGTTGAGGCGCAAAAGAGAAAAAGAAAAAAGAAAGAAAGAAAGAAAGAAAGAAAAGAAAAAGAGGGAGTGAAAAGAGAATATCAATGGCATAAATGCGAGAGGAAATAAAGGGGAGGAGTGCGGCAGGCACCACAGCCGAGCACCACAGTCGTCGTCGTCGTCGTCATCGTCATCGTCGTCATCGTCGTCATCGTCATCGTCGCCGTCTTCTGGTTTCCCAGTTTAAAGAAATTGCAGGGCGCATCAAATGCGGAATACCGCTCGCGCTCCCGGGAACAAACAAAAAACTAAAAAAAAATAAAAATTGAGGAGGGAAAAGATTAAGAAGAAGACGAAGAAGAAAAAGAAGAAGAAAAAGAAGAAGAAAAAAGAAAGAAAGAAAGAAAGAAAGAAGGAAGAAAAAAACTCGTTTCTTTTCTGTGGCTGGTAATTAGTCTAGTGGAGGTTCGTCGGCCGGACGCAGACGCCAAGACTGCCCGAATGGTTTTAAGACCCCGGCCCCGGGTGAGTACTGGGCTCGCACACGCGCATTATCCCTCCCTCCCTCCATCCCTCCCTCCCGCCCTACGTCTCCATCTACTTCTACCGGTTTCTCCCTTTTCTTGCATAAATAACGGCGTAATGCACACCCGTGCAAGCAGCCAAGCAGGCAAGCGCGAGTTTGTAGAGCGGAGGGAAGGGGTGGGGAGGGGAGCGGAGTGGAGCGGACCGGACCGGCTCGGCTCGGCTCAACTCGGCTCGCTCACTCGTTCGTTGCATATTGCATCCGACATGAATGAGAGGGAGCGAGCGACCGAGAGAAAAAACTTTGCTCGAGACAAAGGCCTCTCTCGCATGCACGCACGCATGCACGCACGCATGCATGCACGAAGAGGACATGAGAGACAGAGAGAGAGAGAGAGTGAGAGAGAGACGGGGGGAAGGGGGGGCCAAGTTACCGTGCGCCTACCCGGGCCGAGCCCGCGTCATCGCTGCTGCAGCTCTCTCGGGCCGGTGCATAGCCCTGCATATGAATAAGTATACGTGTGCGCGGCCATTGATCGCCCGTCACGGATACACGGGGCGCGAGAGACGCGCGGCCGAGCGAACAATGCACGGAGCGGCGACGTTGCGCGGTGAAAAGGTTGCCTCCCCCAGCCTCCCCACCTAACCCCACCGCCCTACCCGCCCGCCGCGAAATAGAATAAAATCAAGAAAAGAGAAGAAGAAGATGATGATGATGATGATGATGATGATGAAGAACAAGAAGAAGAGGATGAGGGGGGGAGGGGGAGGGGGGAGGGAGGAGGAAGAATCTGGTGGACAAGATGGAAGAGGAGAGGAAGAAGAAAAAAAGAAGCAGAAAATATGCTGACCAAGTGTAGAAAAATCGCTGGCGCACTTGGACCATAACGGCGAAGAGAGTCGGACGGGTGCGCGCATGCATGACCTTGATACCCGGTGTGAATGGACCTTTTGTTGTTTTCTCAACGCGTTGCTGACCTGACCCTTGCGCGATTCCCTACTGGCCACTGAATTAAAAAGGATGGACAAAGGCGACGAAAGGAGGAGGAGGAGGAGGAGGAGCAGCAGCAGCAGCAGCAAAGGCAACGAGCGATCGAATCTCTTTTATTGGGGGAGGGGGGAAGAAAAAGAGAAAGAGAGAGAGAGAGAGAGAGAGGGAGTTTAACAGCTCGGCTTACGAGCGGTCCTCCTCGTAATATTATTTACCCGAAAATCGCCAAGTGCACCTCCCTCGAGTAACGAAAGGCCCCGGGTCCCCGGACCCATTATCCAAGAATCGCACAAACGCTTAGAATTTATAGGAAACTTTTGTGGAAAGCCTTTGGGACGAGTGTCGAGTATCGTTCCGCTCTTGGCCTCTCTGTTGTGTTCCAAATCACGACCCCGTACACAAAGAATATACATATGCATATGTATACATACATACATACATATATATACATACAGCCATACACAGGCATAAAATACGTGTTATATATATTGTGTATATATTGCGCGCGGGCGTTTTACATGAATCTTCCTCCTCCCCCTCCTCCTCCTCACGTGTTTATTCGAGCGTTTCGCGCATATCGCCCAAAGCGCCCGAAACCTGCATCCTTCCCCCTGCCGCGACACGGCCAACGAATTCCGAAATACAAACTAAGTAAACGTAGTAGTGCTTCGCGTAGCGGCGAGGCTCCGCGTTAAAATGCACCTGACATCATCCGTCCTCTCTACGCGTACGTACGTACGTACGTACGTAAGTGTTTTCATGCGACTGCGAGCGCGCTCTGTGCGCCTATCGCAACTGCATGCCATACACTTCCATAGAGAGATTCACGGGTGGGGTGGGGTGGGGGTGGGGGAAGAGCTTCGTTCCAACGTCGAGGCGATCGAGGAGATGGGAGTAGGACGACGGCCGAGGTGATGATACGCAGATCCTATGCCCCGATAAGAATCCTGATAAAAATCCTGCCATCCGGGTAAAGGATGGGGGGGGGAGGTAAACAGAGAGCGTGCGAACGTGTGTATGGCAGATGAAAACAATAGGGGAACGGAATAAGGCTATAGCGGATGAGCCGACGGAGGTTATTTGGGTGCGGGAGACGTACCGGGAGACGTACCGGGAGACGTACCGGGAGACGTACCAAGGGGAGGCAAGGCAAGGGGTGAACACGGTGCGCAAAACAAATCGTGCCCTTGACGAGCCTGAGAAGTACGAGGAGTGCATCTGTTTTTGTTATTGGGGATCGCGCGTTCGGGAGCTATAAGGGAGCCGCGGGTGTTGGGGGAGGTCCAGGTCGAGCCGCAGAAGCGGATTAAGCGAGCGAGTTAAAGAGGGGGGGGGGAGAGAAATCGATTGTTGTCGCGAGGCGTCTCTTTTGCGCTCGTCGCGGTTCCACGGCCTCCCCAATTTATAGGTTATGGCTCGACAGGGAAAACAGAGTAGTGCCGCGGATGAGCGTCGCTCGCTCGATCCGGCGTATAAATAAAGGGCTGGGACGTGGTTGTGGTCATGGTGGTGGAGGAGTGGGGTACCGCCTCCCCGTGGCTTACCTGTTTATTGCAAGAGTCCTCCTGAAGCTCCGGGTCTCGGAGACCGATTCGCCGCCGTCGCCGTCGCCGTCGCCACCGCCACAGCCACCGCTACCGCTACCGCCACCACCGCCACCGCCGTTGTCGTCTTCGTCGTCGTCTTCGTCGCCGTCGTCGTAGTCGCCGTCGCCGTTGTCGTCGTAGTCGCCGTCGCCGTCGCCGTTGTCGTCGCCGTTGTCGTCTCCTTACCGTCACTTAAGGGTTTCTTTTGGGCACAGCCGCAACAATGGCGGCCGCTTCTTCGTCATGAGACACCACTGCTGTACATAATTTTGCCGTCCCGCCCCTCCCGCGATCTTCCGCACCTCACTGGCAAGAGTGCGGCTGCAGCCGCTCGATGTCCCGGCCCCTCGCTAATCGGCCCCGATGACTTTTCCGCGACGCAGCCCGCGCACACGCTCGAACATTAAAACACCGAGTCGAACGTTCCACACTCCCAGTGCCTTTCCCCGAGCCAACTGCCCGGACGCGCTTCTGTGTCCGTGTACCGCGGCCGCGCCTGTATTTGTCTCCCTCTCCGTTGCCCCTCCTCTCGACGATCGCTCGCCCGCTCACTCCCTCTCTCGCTCTCTCTCTCACTCTCTCTCTCTCTCTCTCTCACGCTGCAACTCTCGCGTCCCCCGTATCCCCGCCGCGGGGACGGTCCACGCTCGCTGGTTACGCGGTTAGCTAGCCCCCGTCCGTGTCGGTGCGCGCGGTCTACCTCTTTGGCCCCCACAACCCTGGCCGGCGAGCCGCCATCCCCACTACCCCGCCCCTCCCTCCTGCCCAACGCACTAACTCTCGCTCTCTCTCTCTCTCTCTCTCTCTCGCCCCCCTCGCTGTCGTGCGCGAGCGCTCGCGCGCCCGTTCGTCTCTTTGTATGCGCGTCGTCGTGTGTGCCGGCGCAGCCGGGTACGCGCGGGCGCAGGCGCGCACCGTGACCACTATTTTATTTTCTTTCTTTCTTTCTTTCTTTCTTTCTTTTCTTTCCTTTTCTTTTCTTTCCCTTTCTTTTCTCTTTTCTTCGTTACGAGGCGCACGCAGCGGACTCGAAAAAGCCGGGGCGGCGGGACGGGACGGCGGGGTTAGCGGGGTTAGCGGGGGCCGGGCCGAACCGGACCGGACCGGGCAGCAGCAGCAGTGGGAGCAGCAGCGGGAGCGTCGTAGGTCGGGGAACCCTTTGGAAAACGATCGGCCGACGACGATTGAGGTTGGCCCACGTCGTACGTAGTGAGGCCGTAGCCTCTCGGCCCAGCTCCCGTGGCTGGCTCCTCGACTCCGTGGATAATGTCGCGGAGCTTCGCAATATAGCCGTTGAAAGCGCGGCCCACTCGATCAATATGACGTAGATAGAAGGTGCTCGCGGGGGCGGACGTGACTCCGCTCTCTCTCTCTCTCTCTCTCTCTCTCTCTCTCTCATTCACTCTCTCCGTGTCCCTAACGCGCACTCGATACACAAATGTGCACGGGTGTGTGGCTCGTATGTGGCCCCCGCGAGTCAGGAATCCCTCGTCGAGCCGGCAGTCGGAGAGGAGAGGCCGCTTGGAGGCGCTGCCTCAACATTTTAACTAAAGGGATAGAGCGTGCACGGCTGATCCACGGCCAGTATATTTGCCCGGCTGCGGCTGTGGCTACGGCTGCGGCGGTGGTGGAGGAGGAGGAGGGGGAGGAGGTGGAGGAGGAGAGGCCGCTATCAAGATTATAACGAGCCGACGACTGGTCGATAGCCCTCGAGCCGCTCCTCTTCCTTGGTCCTCTCTCTCTCTCTCTCTCTCACTCCCTCCCTCTCTCCCTCCCTCCCTCTCTCATTTCCCCTCCGAGCGCAACTCGCCATGACGATTAATTCGCGATCAAAAGCCGTCTGTCTCTTCGACCCCAATAACCCCCTCACCCTTCGACCCCTAAAGATCCACGGATTGTTCAAGTAAATTAATTATTTACTCGCGCAAACGAGTATAACGTACAAATAAAAAGCGAGCCTCGACGCTCAAAATAGTATAATTGCTTCCCTCCTTGGCCGCCGAGGCTTGTCTGTCCTTCCTTAGCCGACTTTATTAGCTCGGATGCTTAAATAAGTAAAGGTATCGGCCGGCATAATAAGGGCCTCTCCCTCGCGCCGTATGGTCGATCGAGGTAACGCGTTTTTTTTTTTTTTTTATAAGTACGCAGGGCCAGGAGTCGTCGGATAGTCATGTCGATGTGCTTTCCGTCGAAGCGCATCCTCCCGGATCCTCCCGGAGTCCCGAACTCCGGTGCTCCTTTCCTCCTGCCCCCCCCCTCGCGCTAGTGACTCGGTGACGACCAGGGCTCCCCTCTAACTCCATCACCCTCCGCCCCCTCCGCCCCGACCCACAGACCGCTGTCGCGCCCTCGCGCCATCACGCCCTCATGCCCTAACGCCCTCACGCCCTCGAGTCGACCGCTCGACTCGATTTACGAGGCTTATAAATCTTAAGGTTTGAGTAGAGCGAGCGTCAAGTACGGCGCCAATGCTACTTCTTCTTCCTCTTCTTCTTCTTCTTATTCTTCTACTTCAACCCATGGGTTGAATTACGGATCGAAAACATTCCACTAAACCTTTATTACGCGTATAAATTTTTTATGCGACCCAATGACAAACGGCCAACGCGGGCTTTTTGTTTATAACAATGGCAGGAATACGTATTGTCGCACCGCCCCCTCTTCCTGACCGATCATCCCTTTTTCTTGCCTCGGCGACTTTGACAACGACTTCACTTGTTACCTACCCCCCGTCCCTCGTCGTCCCCTCCCACGCGACAACCTTAACGCAGCGATTAGCGCGCTCGGAGCTTGCGCTCGAACCTGCCTGACCTTTATCCGGCCGAACTCGGCCTTACTCGCTCGAACAACAATTGCCGAATATAATTAACAAGCCAGTGTAATAATACGTGCCGATCTAGCCGATCCACGTGGGTATACGTAACCTGCCCCCTTTTCGACTCGTCAAGTCAAGTCCCTATAAAATTTATCACGCACCGAGGTACAAAATTTTATATTACTAAACAAGCCGTACGTGCGTTTTTATTTATTCGAAAAAATTAACGAGCGACGCCCTCCTCCTCCTCCTCCTCCTCCTCCTGACTTCCTTCAATTATTATTTTACACGTCGGTTCGGCCGGGCGGATATGTTTATTTATCAGCGGCTACCATCCTAATTATAATGGGACTCGTGTATGTGGTGGGAAAGAGAGGGTGGATATTAAATGCACCGGCCGTACGAGCCTCTCCGCCCCGCTCCCGGTTTCTATAACTCGCTCTGTGTCTCACTCTCTGTCTCTGTCTCTCTCTCATCCTCCGTCTCCGTCGTCGCCCTTCGCTCGCTCGCTCGCTCGCTCGCTCGCTCCCTCTCCCTCTCCCTCTCCCTCGCCCCCAACCCCTCCCACTCTCAATCTGCCGCCGAGTCTTCCTCCCTTGTTTTTACGAGTTCCATTAGTTACATCCACGGTAAAAAAAAAAGAGATAATTAATGAAAAAAGGATCACAAGATGAGACTCGCGAGGGAGACTCGTGAGATAAGTTTTTTTATGCGCTTACCACGCTACATGTACGTGTACCTCGAACCGCTACTACGATACGTACATCCACATTCGATACGATTCTTTTAATACCCTACCTCGAGGTTATAAGTGAAGCGTACGTATTATTTTCGTCGCTCGCAGCCTCAGCGCCATTACTGCATATTTATTTAATCGCGCAAATATTACAGAGGATGCCCCGAGCGCAAAACGTCAAGAATAAACAAAGAATTATGCGGCTTTTTGCATTGCTCTGACATTGCTTTACTACGAAATATCCAAGTCGCGAGCGCGCGCGCGCGCGCGCACCCACCCACACTGTCTCGCGCGTATTTAAAAATACCCACTGCTACTGAGAGAGAGAAAGAACAGACGAGAGAGAGAGAGAGAGAGAGAGAAGAGCATGAATGAACGTTAAATAGGAAAGAAGGAGAAAATTATAAACAAAAAAAAAAAAATTAATAACGTCTTGAGTCTCCTAACAAATAACCCCAATAACCGACCCCCCTACTCTTCGTACAAATAATAACAATAATAGTGAGCGTGTAGGCATGTATATTTATGCATATTTGTATGTACGCGTGTGTAGGAATGAATAGCCATTTTCGCAAAGTTTCATTGGTTTCGCGTATTTATTTAATCTCGTTTCGCGAATATATGCTTCTTGCGCACATAAATACATATATATATATAAGGCTCGGCGAGTGCGAAAGAGAGGATACTTTTATGATTTTATCATACAGGCCCGGACTCTCTGTATTTTACGACGAGTCTTGGCTTAACTGTGCAACTTAAAAAGAAAAAAAAAAAGTGGGGGGGTGGGTGGGGGGAACGGAGCGATGTAAAAGAAATAAATAATAAAGAAAAAGAAATCCTATCAAAAGGACAAGGCGGAGGGGAGCGAGCGGGGGTTATTCGGTGGTTTGGCCAGGGTCGGCTCGGGGTAAGGGGCTCGACCTTATTCCACGGACGTCGCACCGAATACGTCATCTTCGTCGGGCTCCTACAGCCGGGCGTCATTTTAGACGACGACGGCAGCGACCTCAGGCGGAGCTTATCTTGTTACGTAAACCTGCGCGACGAAGATGGACGAGGCCTCGAGAGATGGAGGAGAGGAGAGGGGAGGAGAGTTTGGTCGCAAAACCCAAGTTCAGTTGTAATACTTAGATGGAGGTTTAACGATGCCGGATGTGCGCCAGCGCCGCAGGTGACGAGAATCTCAAGCTCGTTTTTTTAAAGTTCGACAAAAAGAGTCGCGAGGTGATTTGAAGCAGTCGTGAGGTCGACATTTCATTGTACGGCGATGCATGAGCGCGCGACGAGGGCTGTTCTGTGACAATGACGTTTTTTACGTGGGATCGTGGTGAACGCGAGAGGTGCCACGAAACGGGTTAATCCTTCGTCAATGGGATCGCGAAGGGGTTATTGGGAGGGTGGCGGCGCCATGGCTCAGTCGGTAAGTGTAGACGCGATGGACCGATGCTGCTGCTGCTGCTGCTGCTGCTGCCGTTGCTGCTGCCGTTGCAGGTTTTGGGCGGCGGCGGGGGTGAGGGTGGATGAAGAGGAGTGGAGGAGGAGGAGGAGGAGGAGGAGGTAAACGGCAAGTGGGTCGTCTAAGCGATGCTTGTTCACCCGTGGAGTAGCAGCGCTCGGAGCAGACGAGATCGGAGAGGTGACTTTCGGCCAGCTGATCGGGTCGTTTAGGTAGCGACACCTTGGCGAGCCGCCGTTCAAAGGATCCCCGAGCCCGTGACAAAAGAAGCCCGCCACCGTAAAAAGATAAACATCGACTTTGGAAAACAAGGGAAGGAAATAATGGCATTGAACGTGCTTAGACTGCGGGCGACTGCCGTCGGCTTACGCGCTCAGCACCGGGATATCCTCGCCGTCCTTAGACCAAGGCTCGTCATGTGCGACCCCGGCTGTCGAGCAGCCTCCAAGGTACGTGCCCTGGCTAGCCCAATAACCTTCCCTTCGGCTGGACAAGCCCCGATCCTTATCTTCGCCCACCGAGCATATCCAGTCACCGTCTCGCGCCATTTTCGCCCACCACCCCCCCTTCCTCATCGGCCACTCTACGAGCGTTTCCAGATCGGATTGGCAGCAGCCCACCTGCAGCCGTAGCCCATCCTCGGCACCTCCGATCCGCGGTCCCTTGCTTGTCGCGTCCTTCACGTGCTTCGTCCTCGGCGTAATCCCTCCAGCCCAAAAGTACGTTTTAGGTTATACGAATTCTATATATAATTATACGAATAATAACAACAATAATAATAGCAATAATAGCAATGCTCTTGCGTCGCGTTCGTCAAGTTCAGGGTTAATTCATTGTATTCTCGGATAAAGGTTACTAAAGCGGGCCAGAACCAATGTGTCTTACCAACTCTATTATTATTACCGCGCTATTTCGTCATTTACCAAGAGACTTTTTACGTCTTTTTAACCGACTTTTACCCGAGCACGTATCCTCCAGTCATTTTTAACTGACTTTCCGCACCAAAACGATCCTTTACCCGAATAACCACCCGCGCCACCGGATCCCGCTGTCTCCCGTGCATTTTCGTTATCACGATTTCGTGAAAAGTGTAATCAGGTGGCAAACGAATAAACAAATACAAACGCAACGTATCCAGTGAAAGCGATTTTCAATTCTCGCGGTAATCAATTCCTATCCAATGCGGTTATACGCGTAAAAGCGCGCCACGTTCAAAAACTCCCTGGGAAATAGATCTTTCTTTATTTACAAACAAATTTTTCTTGGTCAGGATAACAAGTTATCCCATTCCGCTATTAATCGCGTATATCTTAATCTACGTATAAGTTCGCGTTGTAGCTTAGGAAATATATATACTTCATGCGTCGATATATGCATAAAAAAATGTACGTGTAAATTGAATCTATTTTGATTCTGCCAAACTGAAAAATATATGATGCTTCGCTCGTTTATTTTAATCTCGTGCTATTTATTAATCCAAAGGCATTTCTGTTATTCAAGATCAAGATACTCGGCATTGATCGTATTGATAAATATGTACATATATATATATATATATATATTTGAGTAGGGAAAAATAAAAAATTAATCTCATTCTCAAAGTAATGATCGGCTTTAATGGTATCGAACGATACGAATTGTAGTACATTTTAGCAGTTAATAAGCTTTTTAATGTCCTGTACATGTAAATGTATTATTACAATTATGCTTGACGTGAAGGCGGCTGTTGGCAAAATTCTAAATGCAGCTTCATTTGAACTTGTAGGACAACGGGAAATATATTTATCTTGAAAAGCCCCTGAGAATTGCGTATGCGCAGTCCACGTATCGTGAACTCGTTTCGATTTCATTGATCAACAACTGTTGACGCATGTCTTTGCAAGTGCAAGTGCAAGTTCAACGAGCACGACTTTTATTTCGGTTTATTTTTTATTTGCCCACTGTAAGTGCCTCAATAAAATTTGAGCGAGCGCTAGTTTTTGTAAAAATAAGTGCGAGTGCAGTATTTATTTAGCTTTGATCTACTACTTAATCGAGTCTGACTTGCATCAAGTCAAATTACACGAATGATATACTTGATGTCGTAAAATGCTATTGAAATTTAATTTACTTGGAAGCGAGTGCGTTGCATTTTGAAGCGACTGTACACGCTATACATTATAATTCGGGATCTTCTTGTCCTCGCGAAACGAAAGCTACGTTAAAAAAAAAAAAAAAAAAAAAAAAAAGAAACAATGTTGTATTTACAAAGTAAGATTCCCGATGGTAGCATTTATGTAACATTTGTAATTGCACATGGAGGAAATATCGATTGCAAACACTGGCATTTCTATATTTCCGTTCATTTCTATGCAGTTGCATGGATAAATTTGATATTAACGGCATTGCCAGATAATATCCTTAGCCCCGAACGTAACGGAAATCTTGCCCGAGCGGCATCGATAATCCGAACAATAAATTAATTAATAGGCGTAAAACAATTCGGAAGCCAGCCAGCCAGCCAGCCAGCCAGCTAATTTCCTACATGATCGATCACAATGAACAACGCCGCGAGCATAATAGCCCTGCCGCTTATTATACGTTAGAGGAATTCAATAACAAACAGATTAGATACTTTCGAGGAGCAAATATTTTCGAATTATTGTAACCAGAAGCGGTTTTTGTCTTCTATTCCTACTTGTCAAACAAATAATAATATCTTATCCAGCACAATATTAATGACATTACGATACGTTAACGATTGCAATATTTTCAAAAACTCTAGGAACGAAAAGGGAGGGAGGGAGAGAGGGGGAGAGAAGGTAGAATGGAGTATTTGTTTGTCTTTTGCTGACGATGAAGGGGCACTTGAAACAACGGTCTCCTTGAAATCGTCAGCGAGTTATCTCGTCAGTATACGGCGATACGCAACGCTCTTATAGTTTTATAGGCGATGATGAGTGAGAATCGATGGAGCGCGGGTGGGCGCGCGTAAGGAAGGCTCGAGCTCGAGCTCGGCGGCTAGACTCGATTGTGCCGAGGGCTCGGAGACGCTGGCGAGACTCGGTGTTATTGGCGCGATGGCCGATGCGCACATATAGCGCATACGGTGTCTCTGCGCGAATCGCGACTTCCGTTTATCTCGGAATACCACAGGGGACGAAGAATCCCCCCGCTGGTTTCCAGTGTACCGCCGAGCCTCGTACGTACCGGACGATCCACTCTGACTGACTGACTGACGCTCCGGTCCCGTACTCTCCTCCCTCCCTTACGTTCACGTCATCGTTCGACCCGGCACCACCACCACCACCACCCCTCGCACGCAATGGAAGCGTCCGTCTTGGACGTCCGTATACGCGCTTTATACGATTGCATCTAAGCGACGATAGCTGATCCGCTTCGTTTTACAGGGCAATGGCGACTACAGGATCGAAAAGGACACGTTCGGCGAGCTCAAGGTCCCGGCGGACAAGTATTACGGAGCCCAGACCATGAGGTCCGTGATAAATTTCCCGATCGGCGACAAGTCCGAGCGCATGCCGGTAAGTGGTCCGTCGTCCTTAGGTGGCACTGGATAACGACGAGTCAGCCGATTTGTTTTACTGTCCGTTTTAGCGGGCCGTCATAATCGCCATGGGCATATTGAAAAAGGCCGCTGCCGAGGTCAACAAGGAATTCGGTCTCGACCCCAAGGTCGCCGATGCCATTAGTAAAGCCGCCGATGACGTCATAAGCGGTAAACTCTACGAGGATCATTTCCCCCTCGTCATATGGCAAACGGGCTCCGGCACCCAGACCAACATGAACACCAACGAAGTTTGTTGTTTCTTTCCATTCCTTCCTCCCTTCGACTTTTAAAAACGCCTCGGCTCCGGCAAATTATTCTTACCCGAGACACTTAAAAAACTCGGTGTCTCCTCTTGCGCGCTCTTACTTGTGTAATAATATCTTCGCGCCAAATTGCCTTCTTTGAAATTACCAAAGATATTGCTCGTCGACCCCTCCTCCCCCGCCGCCAACACCGCCACAATAAACGTAAATCACTTGTTTTGTTTTGTTTTTTTTTTTTTTTTTTTCGTTTTTTCTTCTTCCTCCTTCCCTTCTTCGCGGCATATTGAACTTTAATAAACGAGCTGACGTATCCGTTTGACTTTACTGCCCAGGCATGCATTCCGTTTACATGTACAATTACAATTCGATAGCTGACGGCTTTTTTTATTAGTTCACTGGATTATAGCAAGAACGGTATGTATTCACGTAAAATCTATCGTGAGCCGTGTGCGCGGAGTCGGCCGAGTCTTGCGCGTAACTAATATTAAACTGCAGACCGGGGGACAATTGCCGTAAGGACGTTAAACAATTCGTGGGAATAATTTTGGAATTCCCGTGGATTCGGCACCGTTGCAGGTTATCTCTAATCGTGCCATCGAGCTCCTGGGTGGCAAGCTCGGCTCCAAGGATCCCGTGCACCCGAACGACCATGTAAATAAATCCCAGAGCTCGAACGACACCTTCCCTACGGCTATGCACGTAGCCGTAGCCCTGGAGATCAATAAGATCCTGCTGCCCGGTCTCCAGAGCCTGCACACCGAGCTCAAGAAGAAGTCCAACGAGTGGAAGGACATTATCAAAATTGGCAGGACGCACACGCAGGACGCCGTGCCCCTTACCCTCGGGCAGGAGTTTTCCGGTAAGCCGGGCACCCTCGTAGGCGGCTGCCTCGTCCTTTATTAGTCCCCTTGATCCCCTTGATCCAATTGATCCAATGTCGCGCGCTGGCGCAACTGGCCGCGCTCGTCGATTGCACTCACTCGGCAGCCCAGTAGTAATGCCATTGCTTAAACGCGAGCTCGTCTATTAAAAATAACAACATCCACAAGGAGAGAGAGAGAGAGAGAGAGAGAGCGGGGCCGATCTTAGGACAAGGCGTTAATTAAGAGAGCACCGCCCACCCTTAACCGGCTATATCAATCAATTTACCTTTTATTTTATTCCAATAGCCTCGAAAGCCTCTCGAAATATATAATATAAAAAAAAAAAAAAAAAAAAAGCCTAAAGAAAGCGCACGTGCACAATAATGATGATATTGTTGTATCGTTATATTGTACTGTGCATGAGCACGGCAATGAGCACGGCAATGAGCACGGCAATGAGCACGGCAATGAGCACGGCAATGCCAAGTAACGGCAATGAATCCGCTGAAGCGCTAATTAAAAAAATCTTGTTCTGTTTTTTTGCAGCATACGCGACGCAATTGGAGTACGGGATCGCACGGGTCAAGGACACGCTCCCGAGGCTTTACGAGCTGGCTCTCGGGGGCACGGCCGTGGGCACGGGCCTCAACACGAGGAAGGGCTTCGCCGAGAAGACGGCAGCGAAGATCGCCTCGTTGACCGGCCTCCCCTTCGTCTCGGCACCCAATAAATTCGAGGCACTGGCAGCCCACGATGCCCTCGTCGAGGTCCACGGGGCCCTCAACACCATCGCCTGCTCCCTCATGAAGGTATAGAATAAGAAAAAGTACCAAGTTGCAAATGCAATACGAAATGTAACGCGTTTACGGAATGAGTAAGAGGAGAGGTTTGTGTGATCGGGTTAGGTGGCTAACGACATAAGGTTCCTGGGAAGCGGGCCACGCTGCGGCCTCGGCGAGCTCTCGCTGCCGGAGAACGAGCCCGGCAGCTCCATTATGCCGGGCAAGGTCAACCCGACGCAGTGCGAGGCCATTACGATGGTCTGCGCCCAGGTTATGGGCAACCACGTGGCTACGACCGTGGGCGGGAGCAACGGGCACTTCGAGCTCAACGTTTTCAAGCCCGTCATGGTATCGAACGTCCTGAGGTCCGCCCGGCTCCTCGGCGACGCCTCCGCGGCATTCACGAAAAACTGCGTCCAGGGTATCCAGCCGAACATCGAGGCAATCAAGAAAATCATGAACGAGAGCCTGATGCTCGTCACCGCTCTGAATCCACACATCGGTTACGATAAGGTCCGTACCAACTAGTCAATGCAACTACGTGCCGAGAGCATTACGACGCTCTTGTTCCCTTAAACGGCAATAGATGATACATAATAGCCCAGACAGGCTATGTGATATACACTCCCATGTGATAATGTACTCTAATCGGCTGGTTCTCACTCACTCACTCTCACTCACCCTCACTCACTCACTCATGTCTCTGTTATCGGTTTGACAGGCAGCGGCTATCGCCAAGCAGGCGCACAAGGAAAACCTGACCTTGAAGGAATCGGCCCTGAAGAACGGCCTCACGTCCCAGCAATTCGACGAATGGGTCAAGCCGGAGGAGATGCTCGGGCCGAAGTGAAGAGGAGCAGCCCCGTCCCCCCCCATCACCTCGAGACATGGAAGAAGAACACGCCACACACGCCCTCGAGACGACGGCACCGGCCTCGCTCGGCTTTCACGCTCTATCGGGTACACCCGACGACGACTCTTTACCGAGCGCCCCTAACCGAACGAGCGTAACGGCGACAACAACAACGGCGATAACAACAACAACGACAACAAGAAGAAGAAAGGCCAATAATCGTTACGCTGTGGGCGCCCACTTGCCTTCGTAGCCTGTCGTCTTCATCAACAATATTTATAATTCGGATATCTATCGAATTTTCAGAAAATAAAAATAGTATTATAGTTTTATTTTTTTTTTTTTTTTTGTTTATTTTTTGCCCTATTACCGAGTGTGGTAAACACGTGGCCCATGTCTCCCGTGGACGTTGGCCCGGTCGCGCTTTATCGTGGAAGTCGCCGCCGTACGACGACGTATATACATTTGGGGGGGGGGTGGCAACGTGGAGCTGGGGGAGAGAGAGTGAGAGAGAGAGAGAGTGAGTGAGTGGGCGAAAGGGGCCGCGGGGAGGTAAAGGTCATTGAGCAATCGAGCTACGGACTCTCGTCATACTGATATCAATCATTAAGCCGTAGTAAGCACGAGCTCGCGAAGATGCTCGCACGATCCGCTCGACGCTTTCTTTATAAAGCCGGTGAGAGAAATTTCGGAAAAATCGGCGTTATCGGCGTACCTTTTGAAAAGGGCCAGGTAGTTGAGACTCTCTGCGTTTAATATATACCGACTCGCTAAATTTCAATTAAATTTCCCCGTTCGACGGCTTTCTTTTATTTTTCCTAATTATCATTCGCAGAAAAAGGGAGGAGTCGCGCTGGCTCCCGAAATCATACGCTCGGCAGGACTTATAGCTGAGCTAAAATCCCTAGGTGAGTTGTAGTTGCAGTGATATATATAGCGTTTCATCCGAGTCGCAGTCCTTCCTCTATCGCGCGATAATCCCTTGCAGGATTGGACGTCCGAGATTACGGTGACATCAAGTACAATTCCACTTCGAATTTCAGTATCGATAACATGGCCCACTTGGCCGACATTGCCGAGTGCACGAAGAAATTGTCAGAAATGGTCCAGACCGTTTTAAAAGACGGTAGAAACGTTTTGACTATCGGAGGCGATCATAGCATAGGGATCGGTTCTATAGATGGCCACATAAAGGTCAGAATGACAATCTCTCTCTCTCCCTCTCCCTCTCTCTCTCCCTCTCCCTCTGTCTTTTCTTATCCCCTCAACAATCGAGACTAAAGTAAAAATTTAATAATAACAATAACGTTTGTTTGTTTGTTTGTTTGTTTGTTTTCTATCCGAGGTAAGTACTTTTGCCTTTTGCCTTTCATTCTCAGGTAAATAAAAATACTGCTATAGTGTGGGTCGATGCTCATGCAGATTTAAATACAAATAAGACCAGCGAAAGTGGAAATGTTCATGGAATGTCAGTAGCTTTATTAACCTCGGAATTAGCTGACTATTGGCCTTATCTGCCAGGAATGGACTGGCAGCAACCAATGTAAAAGACACTTAAATCCCTTGCCCGCACAATCCTTAAAACTTAAATGGGAATCGTTACATTTTTTTAGGCTGTCGATAAGAAACGTCGCTTATATTGGCCTGAGGTCAGTCGATAAGTACGAGAGACTGGTCATTGAAAAGTTTGGTATCCAAGCCTTTGGCATGGAAGACATCGAAAGATATGGTACGATTAGAAATTACTTAAGTCTTTTAAACTTATATCTGCATAGTTTGTTACAATATCTAGGAATCCATGCAGTTGTTCAAATGGCATTGAGGAAAATCGATCCCGATAATAACAAATCTCTGCATGTCAGTTTTGATATCGATGCTTTAGATCCGCTTGAAGCTCCCAGTACTGGCACTCCGGGTAGGACAAATGTTTTTGAAATTAATTCGATTATAGAATCAAATTGTTGTAACGTCCTTTATCGTATGTAGTAAGAGGAGGATTGACTTTAAGAGAATGTATTCACGTAATGGAGGAATTATACAGAACTCAGAGACTACACGCTGTTGATTTAGTCGAAGTAAATCCACTAATTGGTGATCCAAAGAGTATTGAACTAACCGTCTCTGCTGCGATACACATAATTCAAGCCAGTTTTGGATATACAAGGCGAGGTTTAAAAGTCCCAGAAGGCATTACGGACATACCCTTACAAACTTTTAAACAATAAAAGAAAAAAGATTTTTTAAAAATTAATCCGGTCTCTTTATTAATAACTTTTGATTTTTTACTTTATCTACAGTCAGCTCTACCTTTGATAATTTCATTGGGCTACCGTCTTCAACTACTGGAAATTCATAAAATAATTTCCCTTTGTCCTTTGGTCCCTTCACTGGTACATTTACCCATACTTTTTCGTCATCCATCCCATATTCTGCCTTACTTGTTGTATTGACTTTGTATTCTTTTATTGGCTCACCCAGAAACTTAATAGCTTCCGGATGGTTGTGCAACAGTTCTATTGCTTGCTTGTAATGATTCGATCTCGCAATGTTCGTGCTCTGTAAATAAGGTATGTAATTCAAAATAATTAGGGTACCGATACCTCCGACGATCGTGATTCTCTTAGCTGCGACTTTTAAAAATTCAAGCGTGAACATTCTGGAAATAAATAAAGATTTTTTATTACAGCCTGTTATTTGGATATACGAGGACTTTGGCCACTTTTTAACACATACCTATTGTAATAAATACTTGCTTTTTAAACTTGCTTGATTAATAATTCCAAGTCAAAGCAAAGAAGTAGCAAATGGGTTAACCTCTTCACTCGCATGTATTCGCAGCAGAAGACAATGTCGGGCAGAACGGGAAAAATGATTAAAAAAACGACCCGAGTAGACGAGTAGTGGCTTGGCAGACGACAACGACGTCTTAAACCTCCTTGTATACGGCAGATCAAAGACAAGTTCATTGGATTTGTTTTGTATCCTTCCCAACAATTCCCTACCACATAGGACACTAATAAATTTTATTTATTAACAACTTTCGATTGTACATTCGTTCAATAAATTAAAAAATAATAATAATATAAATGCCCTTTATGCCCTTTTTTTTTTATTTATCTATTTGTTATTATTAATAAAATATAACAAAATGAAAAAAAAGGAGATAAATTATTTATAAATAAAAGTTTTGTGTATAAAAAAAAAAAAAAAAAATATAAAGTCCTTCTTTTTTATCTCTTTATTAAAGATCTCCTACTTTTTTATAGTTACTTTTTTAATATTATTCAGGGCCATTTAGGATTACGAATGACTGCAATTTTATATTCAACATATTTAACATATTATTAATATTAACACCAGGTCATTTAAGAAATTATGATTCTTAAAAAATCGATCCTTTAAACGTTTAAGGATTATTTGAAGATTATTCGTGGGAGGAAAGTTTTTTTTAAACTGCTATTTTTCACACTCGACCAAGTAATTCGTTCATTAAGTTATTTGCTTAAATAATTTAATTTGCACTTTTCCGTTAAAGCGCAATAAAGCACGTGAGCCGAAAAGCCATGCGCTTGTATTTTTACTCGTTAGTCCGGTGCCGCTCGTTAGTATTGGTTATGTTTTGCTCTTTATAGTTTTTGTTTATAAATTCGTACGATGCAATAAAGTACATGTTATTTCGTACTGTCGTTCAACGATACTCGTACACTTACATGTATCTCATATTTTAGAAAATATGCGAGTACTTAGTTTGAATTTTTATGTAATGTCACAGCTTTTTTTCTTAGTTAAAACGTTGATATAATCTAATAACCTCACCTTTGTTGATGTTAATGCGGTAATCGACCATGAATTTCCACTGCAGCAAAATGTCTTGTACGAAACTTGGAATGTTTTCGTCAAAAATATTTAAATTTACATCAAAAACATTCGCTTACAGTAGAAATTATTGCCACTTATGCTTACCTCATGCGTGTACTTTTAAAAGCGAAAGCCCCAAAGCACAGTTTTGCACTTTTGCAAACAATATAATGAGCAACTTGGCTTTTAAAATATTATCGATAAACTATTTAAGGTATTCAAATGCAGCATTAGAATTGCCCCCACCAAAGCCAGAGTCGACTAACGAAACACTTAGTCCAGATTTATTTGGTGACTTAGGAGGTAGAAAATTTGACAGAGTTGAGCTAGACGAAGAAGAATTGGCGGAAGAAGAAAAGCAAAAAAATATTGGCGCACAAGTACCAAGAAAATTCAAGCCACGCCTAGGTGATTATGCCAAAATGATTAAACATCTTGTACTTAAAGGTGATCTGGCTAATGCAGAGGAAGTCCTTAATCTATGCATAAGGAATCGAGATCAGCCTAATCCTTATTTATACAGTTTGTTAATTAATGCATACGCGTTGCAAGGAGATGTACAAAAGTGTTATAAATATTATAGTGACATGAGATCGAGACAATTTAAAATAAAGCGCAATATATACACGAGCCTGTTTAATGCGTGTGCCAATTCTCCTAATTCCGAGAAGGCATTGAATTATTTAGACAAAGTGAAAAGTCACATGAAGAAGAGCGAAACCCCTTTGAATCATGCACATTACAATGTCCTAGTGAAAGCTTATGGCCGTCACAATCAATTTAAAAAGGCAGAGGATCTGATTCAGTATATGATCGATAAGAGATTGAAAATTGGTATATCAACATTAAATAGCTTGATGTATGCTGCTAATACGGATACAGCCAATGGCTTGTGTCACATTTACAGTATCTGGCAGTTTATGCGACACCAAAGGGTACGTAACACAGCACGTTTATCAATTTTACAGAATTGCAGATTCTGACGATAGTTTACAGCTTTCTACTTTGACTTTCAGATTCCCCCAGACATATTTACTTACCATCTCTTGTTAAGAGCCATACGAGATATTCGATTTGGCAATGTATCGTTTGAGAACTTACTCAACATCAATAGGGACACGCCGGCGACATTGAATTTTAAAAAACTCCCGGATTTATTGGCGAATCCACCAGTGGCCGGTTATTTGCCGCCCCTCGACGAGGCAAAAGCAAGTCCAAGCGCTACAACGAGTGTGCCCGTAGATCCTGTGTTTGCCTCTATAATTTTTAGTCCAAAAATTGAGCCAGCAGCCAATACAAATGTCACCGACCTTACGGTTCAAAACAATTCACTGAACGCATTACCGGCTTCGATTGCCAATACGAATCTGGACGCTGTTCTCGCACAGAATAAGCTGATTCTTTTTGGAGGTATCGATGGCTTATTGAAGAAAATGAGCGACGATAATGTAAAGCCCTGCACGAAAACCTTCTCGTATCTGATAGAGCTGGTGCCCGGCTCCACGGCCGCCGAAGACATACTACTTAGGCATGCAAAAGCTCACCACGTCAAGCTCGATATAACGTTTTACAACATATTAATTAAGAAGCGTTGCAGCAGAGGTGCCAAAACAGAGGCTAAGGTAGGAGTTTGTAAATGTTCACACACACATATATATATATACGTATACGTATACATTATTTTTTATTCTCTAAATTAATTGTAATTAATGGCCCCATGGTTTCAGGAAGTCATTAATTATATTCACAAAGCAGACCTGAAGCCAAACATTATGACGTATGGGGTACTGGCGCTTTCCGTGCGTCACACCGGCTGAATGTCTTGAACTTATTGCGACTATGAGAGCCACCGGCTGTGTCTTAAACAAATACATCGTCCAACCGTTCATTACCGTTGGCATGACAAGACTGGACTTCAAGTTCATATTAAGCATGATGGAACTGATCAAGAGGAAGAGAATTCACTTGGACGAGACGACCTTTAAGCTTTTGGATAAATTCCAACAAGACATGACGGCCATGATCAAGAAAAAGGTAATCGAGGCGGATAGACATTTTCTTTCATCGTAATTCGCGTGCTGCGTTATTATTATTATTTGTTTTGTTTTTGTTTTTGTTTTCTTCTAAATTAGGACAAGAAATGCGACAAGGAGACGTTCAAAGCCGGATTTTCCAAATTCAACATGAGATACAAGAGCTGGCAAGAAGAGCTGGGCAGGAAAGTCCTCGTCGAACGCGAATGAACGAATGAACGAATGATAAATGATAAATAATAAACGTGTATAGATATTTTTGTACATACTATAGCAATATACATATATATATATATATATTTAAAAAGTTTTTTAATATAAGAAATAAGAAAGCACCGGCAACGTGCCGTTATTATTATTATTCCCCCCCCCCGATTATTATGTACATAATTTATTATAAAGGATGAATTTACAAAGACGACTGTTTTTGAACAAACATTGCTTGTAATGAAGATCGATCGGCCAGTGCTGTGGATCAGTTCACAGCTTGGGTCAGAGTTGGCTTAGTCGTAGCGCTTGCGGCTACGACGTGGAGATGGGAGATACGCAGAGTACTCGGTGAGGAGTAAGTCTTGGCTGGCTAGCGCATGTAGGACGGCCGGGCCTCCGAGACCCAGGGTCGGCTCCGCGAGCCGGATATGACGCCCCTCGCCTGGCTCGAGCCTCGGATGCTCAATTTATTGTAGCCCGTGGGCCCGGTCGGCTGAGCACCGCATGTCTCCAGGGCGACGAAGTCGTCGACGTGCAGTGACGGCGGCCTCGAGGTGTTCGGCGGCCGGGAGCGGAAGGGATCGGCGCCTCTGCCGACGCCCCCGCCCACGGAATTGCCCCTCATCGAGCTCGAGTACTGGCTACGGCCTCGCATCGGCGCAACTTGAAACAAAATTGCAAAATTCCTCGCGTTAATAAAGGGAGTTTTGGAGGGGGGTGGGGCTGAGAGGTTGACTGAGGCGGTGAGGTGCGGGGAGGTGCGGGGAGGTGCGGGGATACGCTTACCGAAAGGCTGCTTGGTCTTGGCTATCGGGGCATTGATTTGCTTCTGCGTCTCCCTCGTCTCCTGATTTTCCTCCGGGCTTTTGACGTGGCTGCTAAAGTGGAGGGGCACCTTGGAGCAGACTCGCTGCGCCTCGGCCAATAGATTAAAGTCAGCGGGCAGGAGCTCGGTAGCCAGGGCCAACAAGTCCACGGTATTGTCATTCTGTATTTCCAGCAGGGATTTCTTCGCCTTATCCTTCTCGGCGGAAGCGCCCGTGGTCGAGCGTAGGGCGAACTGGTTGAGGAGGGCTTCGGGTGGCAAGAGCAGGGGCTCGAGCATCTCCGGTATCGGCTCCTTTTCCTCCTTGTCCTCGACGACGAGCAGCGACTCCACCAACTCCCCGGCCTGACGTATTTTCAGCAATGGATGGCCCTCCCTCTCCCAAGAGAGGAGCATCGCCAGCTGGGGCATTCGGAGGCAGAGGCTTCTCTCGGGCACGTCGCCAACGCCGCCAACGCCGCCAACGCCGCCACTGCTTACCAAGCTGTTGATGAACCTCACCACGAGTTCCGGAAGCGATTCGTTCTTCCCTTGCTCCTCCTTCTCGGATACGGCTGTCGTTGCCCGGGCGGATAAAAGAAAAAAAAAAGACGCGTTAAGACGTGACGGCAAGTCGTTAGGTAGAGGGGGCGGGGGTGGGGGTGGTTAAATACCTTCTGCTATGTAATCGAGAAGGTTCCTGAGGGCGTCGGGATTGTTCTCTAGGCAGCTCTTCACGTGATAGAGGCCGTAGTTGTGGCTCGTCAGGGACATTAGGATGTAGAGGGTGGTCTCGACGATGTCGACCGGGTACTTGGAGGCGCTCGCCAGTATCTCGATCAAGGCAGCGACGATGACGAGGAGCGGCTCCTTGCTGGGTACCGAATGGGCCAGCTGCTTCTCGAACGACTCACCGGCCTCCTGGACCAGGCTCAATTTACAGTCGCAGAGCGTCTCGAAGATGTCGATGAGCTCCCGCTGGACGCTCGCGTCGTTGGTGTTCCTCAAGGCGGTGCACATCATCTCGATCACGGGCGGGTACTTCTGGTCGGACTTGACCTGCGCCCTCGAGGCCGGGCTCGTCAGCGTGAGTAGGGTCGCCTTCATCGGGGCGTGCCTCGTCAGGTCCCGCAACAGGGCAAGTATCGGCAAGTTGTTCTCCAGTGGGTTGGCTGTCAGGATCCCGTCGAGGAGGCATCTGCCGACGAGGAGGGCAGTCGGGGCCGCCAAGTCGCTCAGCTGCTTGCAGACTGCCGAGACCAGGATAAGCAGCTCCGTGTTCCAGCTCGCGCACAGCAGCCTGTCCAACATTTCGTCACAGCGGTCACCTCAAATACACCCATCCATCCATCCGTCCATCCATCCGTCCATCCATCCATCCATCCATCCATCCGTCCATCCACCCCCAACGCCACCGCCACCGCTACCAGTTCTATTACCTGAGGGTCTCCGTGAGACTGCTGGCTTGGGCCTGTAGGTGCGCGGACCAGAGCTTCCTGAAGCCGAGGACGCGCGTCTTGTCCTGGGAGCCGGTCTCCTTCGAGGTGAGGATCGGCGGCAGGAGCCGCGCAAGGAGCTTGAGACCCGGGGCGAAATTGCACGGATGGGACGAGACCATTTTCAGGACCTCGCCGAGCATCTGCGTCCAGAGGGACTTGGCTACGTTCCCGGAACCGTCCGAGTCGACCGCCCGGGTAAAGACCAAGAGCGTCTCGACGATTTCCTTGGAGAGCATACGGCTCGAGGCCGTGGGCGGCATGGCCTCGATGAGACAGTAGATCCCGAGGAGGGGCACGACCGCGGTCAGGTCCTTGAACTCGGTCGCCATGCATTTCACCAGCCGCTCGAGGATCGCCCGGGTAAGTCGGGTACACGGAGCCAAGAGCGTTATCAGGGCCAAGTGCCTGCGTCCGCTGAGGGCCACGTGATGCAAAAGGGGCTGCTCGTAATACTGGGCAATGTTGGTCATTACGCCGACCAATGCGGTCAAACCATCCGCTGCGAATAGCTGGGTGAGGGCGTTCCGGTGCTTGAGCTCGACGTACGGCTCCATGGGGTCGATATCGTCCCTCGGTGGGAACACGAGGTAATGAAGTATGCGGCAGGCCGTGGTCAGCTCCCCTGGAAAGTCGAACGCGTGCCGATTAATTTCGTGGTTATTGGGGATCGATCCCAAAAACGAAGACGGGACGGCTGGTGATGGGGTGATGGGGTGATGGGTGGGGTGATGGGGCGGGTGATGGGGAGGAGGAGGAGGAGGAGGAGAGCGCGGAGCCAAGCGTTACCTGGCAAGGTCGAGGCCCTCTCGGCGTTCTTTCGAACGACGGCCACGAGCGAGGAGACGTCGCCGTAGTTCCAGTTGCAGCACTGGGCGGCGACGTTCAAGTGGGGAATGACGTCGCGCAGCACCGGGTGGCCAGAAAACTTCTCCAAGAGAACGACGGCCCGGCTCTGGAGCACGTCGACCTCGCTCGAGTAGCGAATGACAGTGGCGACGATCTCGGCCGCGAACTCGGCTAGATCGTTGTTCGATAGGCAGGGGATCAAGACGTCTATGAAGCTCTCCATGGGAAGGACCTTTATAATCGCCTGGACTCCGTCCGGGTAGATGAGAAACGAGTGGAGCTTCCTGATCCAGGTCCAGTCGTTCGGCTGGTGGACAATCGCCATGAGGCACTGGACTACCTGTAGCCTCCAGGCGACGGTCGAGCCTATGCCCGGCTCCTTGTAGCCCAGGACCTTCAGCAGGGACTTGGTGACCTCGGTCTCTTTGTACAGGTAGAGGAGGCCTTCCTTGGTCTCGGCCATGAGGGAGAGCAGCTGGCGGGCCGCCTTGATCAGTTTGCCGTCGGAAGCGGGCGAGCAGAGCACGATGAGCAATCGACTGGCCAGCCGCCAATGATCGAAGTAAGCGATCAGGTGCTTCCGGGGATTGCGGTTCTGCTCCCTCTCGAACTCCATCTGCGCACTCGCGGGCAATTGACGCTTCGGCTGGGACATGAGGGTCGTCGCGCATGCATAAGCGTTGGCCAGCTCGAGGACCTCCAACTCGCCAAGGTCCTTCGGCTCCGAGAGCGACTCGTAAACGTGGATCTTCCTCAGGAGCGAGCAGAGGGCGTACTTGAGTCGGGCGAGTTTGGCCGAGTCGAGCATCATCAGGGAGACCTTGTACAGCTCGTTCTCAACCTTGAGGAACTCCTCGACTATTTTCGGGCTTATCAGGGCGGCGTCGACCGCCCGGATGGCCGCGAGCTTCACGGGCAGGGCGACGTTCTCCCGCATGCAGAGCGTCAGGAGCCTCTTGGGTGCGTCGACCTGCAGGAGAATGTCCGGGCCCCCGGTGAGCCGACAGAGGGCCTCGGCCAGTCGGACGCCGACCTTCACGTGCCGAACCTTGTAAGCCGGCTGGGGCTGCGAGCACGCGAATTCGACGTTGAGGCCCGCGTCTACGATGTCCGAGAGGCTCTTCGCGTCCTTGGCCCCGAGCTCGAAGTTCCCGAGGGTGGCGCACAGGTTCTCCGAGCTGTGGACGAAGCTCTCCTTCTCCTGGCCGGAGGCGTTACCGAAATTCACCACGGACTTGGACAGCGTGCCAATCACGTCGCGCAGCTTCTCGACCGCGGACTCCTCCACCTTCTCCTTGAAGTATTCCTCGTGGCTCTGCAGCTCGAGGAGCTCCGGTGGATTTATCGCGTACAGCTCGTCTATTTGAATGGCCCCGCACTCGAAGTCGGCCGCGGGTGGCTCGTCGTCCGCCATAACGTCCTCGTCCGATAGAATGGGCTCGAAGGGCTCGATCGCCCCAGCTGCCTCTTCCCCCTCCTCCCGCTCGGCCTCCTCCTCCTCTGCCGAAATCGACTCGGGGCTCAAGGACACGAGGGACTCCGTGGGCGGTGTCGTCGGCCTTTTGCCCGTCTTGTGGGCGGCCGGTGGCGCTTCCTCCTTCCATTCGGCTTTCGGCGGCTCGGCGAGGGGTGTCGATCTCGCGGGCTCGATCACTGGCACCACGTGAACCGGAGGTGGTGGCGTCGCTATTGGACAGCTTTCCTGCTACGATAATTCATTCATTTTAATGAAAAGCTTTGGCTTTTTTATATGTCAGTTTAATCGGCGAGCTTATGTCGATAAATTATTTTGCATTTGACTCTGATTTTCCAAAACATTGTTTACCGGTGCTTCCTCTTCTGGCACAGCGACCGGAGCTGTAGGCGCAGGGGCTGAACTCGGAATCTCTTGGGGATTGCTTAAGGATTTTGTTAAAGTCCCGTAGACGGCTAAGGTTATTGTTGTATACCAACCACGCAGCACCAAGCCATCCGTTGGCAAATGTTTTCTGTCGCACTCCAATTGGATGTGAACGTTTTGCTTGTACTCTAGTCCGCCAAGGGACTCGAACGTTGAGGCTCCAGGTTTGCTCAAGTCATTGACAAAAAATTCTATTTCAAACTGCGAAGGATTGGTCGCTCTAAAAGAACATGACATTATACTCGTTATAATTAAGTTCTGCAATTGTTTTCGAATATTCAGCGAGGCTGATGAGAGAGAGGGAGAGAGAGGGAGAAGTAAGGCAGCGTACCCTAGCCTAACACCACCAGGAAAGTCTGCTTGTACTCGTGCCCCCAGAGGAATGATTCTTACTTCGCTGATATACACGGGCTTGGGGAATTGCACCAGATCCAAATTCAATTCCTGAAAAGGATGCGCCTCGTTTACAATAACTCGCGTGGAAAATCGATTGAAATGAATAAATAATGAATAACTGTAAATATTTGTTATTGTGAACTCTTACTTCGGATATGTCGTGAGAAAAGGTGTCGAAGAACAGCAGCTCTGTATTATCCATGTTTTAGAAGCGGTTTAAAGCAGGCATAGGGCACAAATGTATAAATCACATATTTCCCGACCTTTTATCCTGTAAAAGAGAACGCGAGAGGCCGACGAGAGGCTTGGATAAACATAATTTTTATTGGTAATGGCGTGTGTGCCGCTTTTTAGAAAAGGTTACATTCTTAAAAGGTAGGGTTAGTTAACAGCAAGATATTTTACATGTGTCGTCTGCAAGGGGGTGCTACGGGGAGCCGTAACGATTATTATTAATATTCTTTTCATAATATTATCAAGACGAATCGGGAAGCGAAGTTTCTGTATAATGGAGAATAGATCTGACGGCAAGCCGTGCCGTAGTTGTACAGATTTTAAGACCTGGGCCAAGTTGCAAAAAAAAACATTCGAATCCGAGCAGGTAATTTTAAGCTTATTTAACGTTAACGGCGACAATGCCGATAGTCCATTAATCCGAGAACGGCATTAAATCGCTATTACATCTCTTTAATGTGTTTGTTTTGAAAGAGTTCGGACGATGGGACGAGGAACGTTCATGACATAAACAAACAAAGCAGCCAAGCATCAGCTAATGCACCTAAAGAATGTCCGTTAGATAAGGATGAATTGGGCCACAGTACGTGGAAGTTCTTACATACAATGGCAGCCTATTACCCTGACAATCCATCAGTCAAGCAAAAGAAGGACATGGAAACCTTCTTCCATATACTGTCAGATTTTTATCCCTGCAAGAGTTGCTCCAAAGATTTGAAAGACCAACTCAAGACTTCGGCTCCAAAAACCAATTCCCAATATCAATTAAGTCAGTGGCTGTGCAAAATACACAATGAAATCAATAAAAAATTAGGCAAAGATGAATTCAATTGTAAACTAGTAGATCAAAGATGGCGAGATGGTTGGATCGATGGTTCCTGTGATTAGTCGAGTACTTTATTAGCATTTTCGAGTGATATAATAATATATTTTTAAGAAGAAAAAAACTGTATACTTAAGTGAACGAGTGGGTTTTGTACATAAATCAATAATAATATATATATATATACGTATATATATATATATATATACATATGTAATTTTATTAATTATTCCCATATTTTGTGAAAAGGTGTAAATAATCATTGCTCTTCATACATAAATATATAATACATTTATATTTATATATATATATACGTATATATATATATATATATATACATATATATATATACATATATATACGTATATTATTTATTATATTGTTATTAATAAAAACAAGTTTTAAAATTAAGTTATAGTAGAGACAGTAGGTGTAGTGTGTGAAGGAGTGAAGAGTGTTATAGCTGCTGTGTGGAGCTCGTAGCTGTGTCCTTGACCTTCGCCAGCTATAGGAACCACTTGACTAGTTCTAATGTGAAATGGAAAGTTATTGTTGGCTTTGGATGGTCTTGTTACATACAAAAAAGTTGCATGCCCAATAAATATAACCCAGAGAGAACTGCCTTTGACGATACTTTCTCTTATCCATTTTTCAGTGAAGAGGGTAATGACTAAAACCTAAAGATAAGTAGATTATGAGTAAAAATATCGTATTCATTATTGACGATAGTATATTGTTACAACGGAAATGTCATACCACAAGAGGCTGGCACAGAAACCAACCAGATCCAAGAGATAGCAAGGATCCGTAAAAGGGAAACTTAACGACTGCATTCCTACTAGTCTTGTAACAAGATACAACAAAGACCGCCCATGCCCAAATCTTTAAGGCCAATAATCCATATCCAGGCGGGGATTCGTACATGTAGAGCACCAGTCCGGGATCAAAGACCTCGGACTCGTAAATGAATAGTAACAATTGTAGGGATAAAGTTAAGATAACAAATACGGTCAATCTCCAGATCTCGGTTGGACTTAGGAGACTCTTAGTAACGGTGTAGCCAAGTGACATCAGTAACAAAAGTGTGGTAAATAATATTTCAGAATAGGCTTGAAACATATTGGCAATGAGAACGACCCCCATGATGTTGTAGCCCTTCAAGGCCCTGTACACGTAATTAATGCTCTCGCATAATAGTCCACAGAGCTGAGTGAAGAGGGAGAGCATAAACAACTTGTAGGTCTTGTGTAAAAGCCTTCTGCTACGTAATTCAAATGCGACGTAAATACTGAGTCCCACGAGTATAATATAAATAAAAGTGCCTATTATCAATTCCGGTAAAATATCTGTAAACAGGATAAAGGTGATATTGATAAAGGCGAATGATTAATAATCCGGGAGTAGTTAGGTAGGTAGGTAAGACACAATAAGGGTCATTTACAAAACTCGTCGGCGGAAAAGTGCTCCCTCCAAAAATTCCCGGGCTCCGCGTTCGTCAGAGACACCCAGTAGGTGATGTTCAAACCGTCCTGTGAGCGACAGTCGGACAGGGCTATGAACCACCATCTCGGCCTCGAGGACCGGAACTCCCTGTGGCTCCTGCATCTGACTTCGTTCTTGTCCTCGGTAAGGAAGGAGCACCCGGAGACTTGGGCGTAAGCCGAGTACGGGGACAAGGAGACGATTTGCCCGAGGTCCCTCCTGAGCACGGACTCCCGCTGCGCGCAGCTCTTGTTCGACGGGTAGACGCTTGGCCACTGGGTCGAGCTGTCGTAGTATAATAATAAATTCGCCTCCGTCGTCTCGTTGCCGATGACAAAGTCATACTGGAACTTGCCCTTCTCCGACAGGAAACAGAATCTAGTTAAAAAGGCCCAATTCTGAAAGTAGCCATCGATCAATTTGTTTGTCTTTTTTTACTTATTTATTTATTTATTCATTCATTCATTCGTTCGTTCATTGCTTATTCCATTGTTGCTATTTGCTACGAACCCCCGGAACGACGATGTTTTTGAATTTCTCAAGTAACGACGTCGTCCCCCGATTTTCGAAAAAGAAAAGGTGAGGAGAGGAGAGGAGAGGAGAGGGGGAAAAGCGAGCATCGAGACCTCGCGCTCGTTATTTCAGAATTAATTGATTACCTGTTCGGTCAGCAGCTGCCCCGTCAGGATTTTCCCATCCACTGGCTTACGTAAAAACGTACTGGCCATTAAAAATACGAGCGCCCGAGCATTATGCATTGCTGGGCAGTGCTTTCGAGGATATTTTGAAAAGCATGACTACGCGGATGCGAGGAAAGGAATTAAGAAACAAAAAAGAAGCCCGTGGCCCGTGACTCGTGACTCGTGACTCGTGACTCGTGCGCTTCCACGTCCGCGGATCGATCGATAGATATTATTCCTCGTATGGAGCACCCACCTCCATACGACCACTCTATACCACTCAAACGAGGTTGATTATTGACTTGGTTGAGTGCCATAACTCACACTAGCCCCGTTGCCTCTAATCTAATCGCGGCCTCGGCTCGGACTGTGGATTTCAGGGTAACCGAGGAGCCTCTTCGCCGAGAATTCGCCGAGAATCGGACCGATAAACTTGACAATAAAATAAAAATAGCTTGTCCATTCAATTCGTGGCATCGATTCGATATACTTTGCATCCCAATTATTATTTACAAACACAACGACGACGACAAAAATACCTTTTCATATTTCATATTAATGATTCTACGTGTATTCTACCGTATTAGAGGGTAAGTCGACGGCGTGCGCGCCAGCTCACTTAGAGGTAGAATAGACCGCGATAAGCTCATAGGCCTATAAGTAAACACTTTAACGGTACTTGTCGAGTTATTGGGGGAAGTAAAATAATAATAACAATAATAACAACAACAACAACTGCAGTGTAAATTGACAAATTACTGTAATTACGTGTCAGGCGTTTGTGTTGACTTTTTTCATTTTTTACATTTGTTTTCTCTACGTTATAATAAATACAATACGACGTGACACGTTCTCGACGCTTTTTTTTTTTTTTTTTATCCTGTATGTTTGTAAATATTTGCGGAACGTCCTTTCCTTTCGCAACTGGTGCTCGTGAATTACGGGATTAAGAGGTGAGCCAGTTCTTTGGATTCTCGATGGTAATTGTATCGATCTCTTGGCTGCTGAAGCCTTTCACGATCATTTTCGGAAAGACGTTATTTATTATGTGAGCGTAGCCATGCCCGCCAAAGTTCATCTGCAAATACGATATAATCCAGTGAGTGAGAGAGATAGAGAGGAGAGAGAGAGAGAGAGAGAGAGAGAATTTGTATAGAGTAAGAGCGCGTTCACTCGCCGTTCGTTATCATTGTAACGTTACCAGCCGATGTTTCGTATGGATATCCTGGCTCATCAAGACCCGGTCCAATCTCCCGTCCTCCTTCAAGGCTCGCATCCTGTCCACGCGCTGGGCGTCCGAGGGCATGTCGATTTTCTCGTCCAATTGGTAGTAGGAGCACTCGATGCCGAACAGGTCGTATTGGCAGTACGAGCCCAACGCCGCGAAATCGAGAAGGTCTTCCTCCCTCACGATCGTACCTTACAAGAGCAACGAAACGAAACAAAAAAACAAAAAAACAAAAAAACAATCATCGTCTCTCGACATTGTCCAGAAGCTGGACGAGCAGAGAAAGGGGCTTCGAAAGCAGCGACTCACGGTCCAGATGGGACATTATCGCCTTGCTCGCATCGCCACCGGCCTCCGTGTATAATCTTAGGATGTCGAAGGGTGCCGAGGGATTCCTCCCCGGGTGGAAGCTCACCGGGCACTTGAGCTGCTCCTGTGCCTGGGCCGTCGCTCGGATCGCCCTCATCTCGAAATCTATTTGACGGCGAGAGAGTTTTGGCTTAGACGAGGATCGTCCCCAATAACCCCTTAAACCCTCGCTTACAATTACAATTACCGAGACGAGCTCGCGATCGTTATTATTATTATCATTGATTGATTGATTGATTGGATAACGATATCTATCGCCTGTCGGGCTATTTCGCAAAGGCGACGATTTAACGATCCTCGACACACGATTCGCCAGCAGGGTGTTTGATAACTAGCTTGATACTGGGAGGCGTGTGGAGCGGGAGGAGGTGCGGGAGGAGGAGCGGGAGGTTATTGGATCGGATAAAAGAAAAGCGGGTCCGGTTACCTTCGATGGGCCACGTGCTTCCGACCTCGCCCACAAAGCCAGCCTTTACCGATGGGCAGCCCTCGCATCCGACGGTCAGTTCTCGGCATATCAGATCGTACATATCCTCCTCCGTCGTGGCCAAGGACGAGCTACTTTGGGTCAACGCTACGTAATGACCTAAACGAGAAATCGGGACATTTGCTTCATTATCTGCCATGTACTCTCTCTCTCTCTCTCTCTCTCTCTCTCTCTCTCTCTATGCCATTTCAATAATCCTCGCAGTGATTTGGTCGATGTAACGTGGCGGGGAGGGGAGGACGGGGGGTAGCGCTTACGTAATGCGTGGGACGTGGAACGAGCGATGAGAGGTCTGACGATGACGATGACGACGACGATGATGATGATGATGATGAGAGCCGCGCGCGACAGGCGTCGTATGGAGCTGGACAGAGATGGAATGGGGGTGAGTAGGAGCCTCGGGTGAAATAAAGAACCTGTGCCGGCGACGACGTGTACGCCACTCTGGTCGCTCGCCTTTTGCATCAACGGAATGTTTCGCTTGATCCCGTGACTCGTGTTCTCGACAATCGTGCCGCCCCCGCTCCTCTTGAAAAACTTGACATCCTCCAAAACTGCATCGGCGCTCTCTCTATCGCCAAAGTCCACGTTGTACTTGCTCCCGTAGCTGCGCCAGTAAACCAATCTCGATTTACGTGAAAGTCTGTATCGCGTGCTTGTGCTGCTGCGGTAGCAGCAGCAGCAGCAGGAGGTGTAGGAGGTGTAGGAGGTGTAGGAGGTGTAGGAGGTGTAGGAGGTGTAGGAGGACTCTCGGTAATAATAAGAAGAAGAAGAAGCAGAAAAAAAAAACAACGACTTACGGGTACTGCTTGACAACGCCGACGTTGCACAAGCTGATTAGGCCGTTGGCGAAGGGCTCGTAAATTTTCGGCGGCGGTACGTAAAAGGCGTCGAAGTCGAGAGCCAAGTGCTCGTGGGTCAATACGCGCCCGAGCTCGTCGGCATTAACCCGCCCTAAAACTGCAAAGCCCCCGTTATTATTATTATTATTATTATTATTATAAGAAGAAGAGGAAGATGAAGAAGAGGCTCGCGAGCAGCGTAAATCTATTCACCAGTCTCGACGTATTTCTCGATCATCGTCGGTGGCTTAGCTGCTCGCGAAGATCAGCAGCAGCAGCAGCAGCAGCAGCACGAAGCTTTTCGCCGAACGGAACCCCTTTAACGAGATAACGAGCACTGGATAAATCTCGTAGCCCCGGTCACGCGCGAGGCTCCCGTTCGCGCACGCGAATACAATAAGATCTACGTCACCGACGCTGGCTCTGGCTCCGTAATACGTTAATAGATCGCGAGCGGCGAATTTTATCGAGCGATATCTAATCGCATCTTATTATTCGCGTTATTCGCGCGTTCCTTTCCGCAGCTACGCGACTCCGAGCACAAATATACTCTCGATAGAACTTACGCGTTCCCTTGGCATTATCGAGCGCTTCTCGAGCGCGCAAATACATAAACAAGGACAAAGAAGCATTAAAACGAACCAACGAACCAAATAAAAAAATTTAAAAAAAAAAAATGTCTTTTCTTTCAATATTCGTCTTTCAATTTCATATTAATATAAGGAATTGCTTTATTAATATTATTATTATTATACGTAGCGTAGCGTTCAGCTAAGCCCGATCGATAATTGATCGTTGGATCACTCCTTACCGCCCAATAATTGTCTAATTACCATCTTGTAAAAATTATCATCAACAAAAATTCAATTATTCTTTTATGCGATATATACATATACGTACATACGTACATACATACGTACATACGTATATGTATATATCAGTTGCTTTATTTTACATGAACAGGTATAAGACCTCTTTACAAGAATAAATCGCACTGTTATTTTAGAACTGCTGTAGCATTCATCAATCAATGGAACAAGTTTTACGAAATATCCTCCAGCTGGATACAAAGTCGATATGAACGTCAGTAGTAGTAATCCTCAATTGTTATTTTAGTTATTTATCAGAATATGCAAATTGCCTTGCGTACGAAATAAGTAAGCGTATCATTCTGACACCTCGCTAGATCATCCTTTGATTTCACCTTTCTTTGCTTTTCTTCTCTTCTACTTCTTCTTTTTTATTTGTTTCGTTTTTTGTTTTTGTTTTTTACTTAATTTTGTGTGTGTGTGTGTGTGTTTGTTTGTGTACATTTGTTTTCTCTCTTTATTTATTTATTTATTTACTTTTATTTATTTACTTTTAATTGTTATTTTGCTTGTTTTCGGACTCATTGCACAGCTTTGTATTCCCAGCGAGATCTGCGTTTTCTTAACCTCCGACAATTTATTTATCAACGAAATTGCATTAAAAACTTTTGAAAAATCTACTTCTATACAAAAAAAAAAAAAAAAAAAAATTATTACAACTTAGAAGCAAAAGCTTTTAAATCATTGTTGCTTATAAAAACTTATTGTATATCTCTCGTATGCGTTTCGTAGATCCGCAATCGATGTCTTCCAAGGCTTCGTGGGATTAAAAGATCACTATGAAAAATCAATTGATTATTCGAATCTCCTGTATTATTATATTGAAAACGCATGATCCTAAAAATATATAATTTAACGTCCCATCCCAGCAAGGGATGCAGCTTTTTCCTTTAACTTTTTGCTTTTGATTTGCTTCTTTCTTTCTGTCAATTTTATGCTTGATCGCGCGTTGTTGTTCTTTCTTTCTTTTTTTTTTTTTTCTTATCGATCGAAAAATGTTTTACAAATAATAATATACAGAGTTTGATATATTGTCGTTGAAAGTGTTGTTTTCAACAAGTTTTAAAAGTATATTTAAAAATACAGATGTAACCGGTTTGCATTTTATGAACATGACAAAGCTACATTTATTTCTAGAATTCACGTATGTACGAGGAGTCTATGCAAGTTATTTAAATATACATTCTACAAAAAGCGTATAACGGTTCCAAGGAACTAAATATTCTCGTTCCACTCTCTCTCTCTCTCTCTCTCTCGCTCTCTCTCTCGTCTCATCTCATCTCCACATTCGCTTTTTTTTTCATTCTCGTTCTCGAATTGCGTTTATTAACGTTTCTCATGGTGATGAGTAGTCGCCTCACCATTTAGCATAGTTTACTAAACTTCGTCGATTTTGCACATTTTTCGGAAGAAAATTATATTATCGTCCTTATCGGCTAGTCTCTTAAACGAGATTCGCTCTGCGACTGCAAATATTCATCGAGTATAACACATATTCTGTATAAGCTAGTTCAGATTAGTAATGATAATAATAATAATAATAATAATAGTAGTAGTAGTAGTAATAATAATAATAATAGAAGAAGAAGAAGAAGAAGAGGAAGAAATAGAAGAAAAACAATGATGATGATGATGATGACGATGATGATGATAATAATAATAATAATTTACATTTAAACAAGACTCTGCCTTACTCAACCACGTAATTAAAATCGTTACTATTCAGCTATTTTTTTTTGTTTTTTTTTTGTTTTTGTTTTTTGCTTCCAGCCTTTGGATTCTTTTTCTAGCACTGGTCGGCGAAACGTGTAAATTAATAACAAAATAATATTATTAATAATAATAGTAATAAATAATAATAATAATAATAATAATAATAATAATAGTAATAATAATGACGACGACGACGACGACGACGATGATGTTGATAGTAGTAATAATACAGTAGTAGTAGTAGTAGTAGTAGTAGTAGCAGTAATAATAATAGCAATAGAAGTAATAGCAATAATAATAATAATAGCAATAATAATAATAATAATAATAATAGCAATAATGATAAAGTTTGTTAATCAGATACTAATCCCGTGCCGTTAATTTTCAATTGAACAAGGCAAGGTACGGTAAATTTAATATCTCTAGAACGCACGCAGAATTCGCCCTCGAATATCCAATAAAGGTACTAGTAATTTCTATTTAAAAAATGTCCAGATTATGTTTCATTTGTCGTTTCACACACTCTATCTAGTACGGCGGGTCATCACAAATTAAAATGGCGCATATGATAGTATCACTCAACAGTTTTAGAGTCTTGAACAGTTCGAAGCTTCATAAACTGTCGTCGCTATCATCCGCGTGAGCGTCGACCGTCATATTGCCAGCAATACCACTGCCTTCGGCACTTGCTTCTCCACTAGCTTCTCCTTCCTGCTCCGTTGAACTGTTGTGCGTCGGTTCGTCTACTTAAATAACATATTGCGATTGGCTTACGATTACAACCAGGGCTGTAGTGGCGCCTGTCGCCCACAGTCCATACTTGCGATTAAATATTTACCTGATTGCGTTACAAGGGATTCGTCTTCGCCTTGGCCAGGACTGAGGATAGCTTCCTTTATTTGACTATTGACACCTTTTGGATCCAAATCTGTTGCCCAACTGAAGTACATCAATGCAAGGTGGGTATTTCCTAATTTTTTATGAATCTGTAAGAATGAAGTTGCCGTTATATGTATGAGAGTTTCTTTTAGTTAATTTTATCTAATTGCAATCTTACTTTTCCTATAGAATAATAGACTAGTGGCTCTTTGGGTACAATATTTTTCAGTTCCTCAAACTCGTTTAGAGCTTCCGTATTTCTACCGATAGAAAAATTAATACTCGCACGATGAAACTTGCACAGGGTATTGTCAGGATCATCTTCGATCGCTTTGTTCAGCGTCTTTAAAGCTTGATCAACTTTTTTCAAGGCATGTTGAACGACGCCTATGTGGCACATGATCGCAGAATTGTGAGGATTTATTTGCAATGCCCTTTTAAAGTGTAATTCTGCCAAGCTATATTGCTCCTGCTTAGAGAATATGGTACCCAGTCCAAACCTAATAATTAATTAATAATTAAAGAGATTAGAAGAATCGTTATTTCGACGAAGTATTACAATTTTGTCATTAAAAAGGTTTTCAAGTCTTACCAGGCATTGTAATGCCTAGGATCGAGCCTAATAGCATTTCTGAAAGCCGTGATGGCTTTGTCCAGTTCTTCGGTAATTACATATTCATGGCCAAGAAGAGTGTACGCGTACGGGAAACTAGGATTGACCTATTCAAGGATTATCGTCATTGTACAAAAGTATTGGTATTATTAACAGGATGATTTGTTTAATGAAAATCAATGGACGATTGCCTTGATTGAAAAACTCACTTGAATAGCCCTCTGAAAGAATTTAATGGCCGTCTCGTGTTCGGTCTGAGCAGAAAATAAATTGCCAGTCGCGCACCACGCAGCCGGTGAATTCCGGTTTTCGGCCACGAGATCTTGAGCCAAAGTCGAAAGCTGCACTTCCGCGTGTAAATGCCACAACACGGTACTGTATATTTCCATCAATTCGGTCCTGTGGGGCTCCAACGTCCTGACTTGTGCGAAATAACTATAATCGCAAGTAATATCATTTTACCATCTCATTATGGCTCGTATATTGTATTTGTACATTGAGAGAGAGAGAGAGAGAGACTGAGAGAGATGATAACTTACCTTGCTGCTTTTTTATAATCAATCATTTCGAAATGTGCTTTTGCAAGCATCGACAGTACCCATCCCGTGTTATAATGATGCCCTGGCAAAATGGTCAGTACCTCGACCGTTTCCATACAATTAAACTGACACAAATGTTGATACGCCGTACCGAGCTGACGCAGCAAGGACATTAAACCTTCTGAACAAAAAAAAATTACACAATAAGCTTAAATTACAATTTCAAAAAAAAGAAAAAATATATAAAAAAATATAAAAATTATTCGCATTATAATATTGTAATAATAAATAAAATATAAATATTAAATTAAATTACCTGCTGAATTCTTTTGAATGATTATTGGACTCGCGTACATTGTATTATTGGTTTGATTTAAAGCATTGATATTCGTTACGATCTTCTCCGACGTAATCGTTTCGCTCTTCTCCTTCTCGTTTCTATTTTTCTCATTCAAATCGTTGAAATTCGATTTGCTAAGGTTACTTTTTGACAGTCTTGTTTTCGTTTTGCGAGAGGGTGATTTCGGGGTCGTAAACTTATTTCGATTCGGCGATTTGTTATTTTCCTACATAAATACAACGACAACATCAACAACGACAACAACAACAACAACAACAACAACAGCAACATAATTGCGTGTACGTGCATGCGTTTTAAGGACTATAATAATATCAATAAATAAAGAAATAATGATATATCACAACAGTCGATAGTATACTGTTCCATGTTTTTGTCAATAATAATACGTTTACCATTTATGGGGCGTTAATGTAGAACCGTATTTTTATACATTGACATTTCTACGATCGTACAACAGGTGGTACTCGTGCTTACTTTTACTGAATAACTGTGACTAAAGAGTCTCGATGATCTCCTGACGTTAGGGCCCTGAAGAGTTGGTTGGGGAGGAACTGGCGTCACTGGAGTGACCGTAACGATATTCGCTGTATTACTTGTATTACCAGACTGTGAAAATACTAATTTCCCTTGTTGCAGCGGAGTTTCCTTTCTTGACAGCAACTGCTGCAAATAAATTAAATTAAATAAATACAATTCGTTAAGAAATTATTATTCTCCGTACCAGTGGTACAGTGTGGTAAAGGAAAAAGAGAGAGAGAGAGAGAGAGAGAGAGAGAGAGAGAGTAAGGGCGCGACCTTACCCCAACATGAGCATTTAGATTCGTTACGCGCTTGGTTAAGTTCTTTTGATCATTTGCCTCTGTGAGGGTTGTGTGCACAGGTAAAACAGGAGGCTCTGGAGTATTAATATCTAAAGGTAGTATTCCGAAGCTTGGCGTCAAAGGGCTCATGGAGTTGCTGAATAAGCTTCGATAGCGAGGTGCTTTTCCACGGGGCGACATTGTCGAACAGATATTAAAATGGCTTGATAAATTCTGCGGACTCTCTTCTATCGACGAATGCAGTCTAATATTAGAAGACAGGCCATTCGTCCCTTGCGTAGGCGTGCTTAAATAATATCTACTGTTAATACATATACAAACATATATTATTAAGTTTCAATAAATGCGGAGAAAAAATTATAGGCTTATTTTTATTTTATTTAATTGTTCTAAAAGTGTGTCTGTACCAACAATGCACGCACGCACGCGTACACGAAATAATTTGATGAATTATTATCAATGATGGCACAGAGTGTACAAACACTTGAAGTTTACGACCTTCAAGAAGTAGGTTAACCTATGTTGTCAATACATTCAACTTACATGTTATTGCAATTATTAGATGCCGGAGTAATTGGTGCGTTATTGTTAGATACAATGACATCTTGTTCTTGTATACAATTGGAAATGGGTGTACTGCCAATGCACGTCGATAGGCTGTCCAATTTATCCAATTGAAATATTTTGTTTGCATCAATTTTTTCGCCAGTGTTACAAAGCTCCTCAAACGAATGCCATAAAAAAGGATTTAGCTTTAATGCCAGCTTGTGAGCCTCGTTTCCTTTAACGGTTTTTGTCATTTGATAATGTATCTTGGCTATAATTTGTAGCGAAAAACAGGCTTGGTCCCCAAACTGGTTAACAATTTCATCAAAGTTCTTCAGCTGCTTGTAATAGCCGCCGACTATGGCAGCCTCGGCCTCTGCATACTTTTCCAAGTCGTAGCAACACTTGGCTAAAAGGAACCTGCACTGGGGAGAGCTTAAGGATCGCTTGGAGAGCAGCGCCTCGGCTTGCCTTATGCGACCAGAGCGATAGTAGCAAGTGGAGAGCAGGAACAGGGTTTCCTCGTTGTCCACTGTAAATAGCAAGAATGGATTAAACGGTCAAATTCTCCCTGCCAGCGTGGGCATTTGATTTGTAATAAGTGGTAGCGCTGAACTTGCCTTCTGCGAATAATCTTTCAGCCAGGAATATCGCATCCGGATAAGCATAATGATTCAAGCAGTGCCATATAGCTGCCTGGAAGGTAAATATTCCTTTAGTATTTTCACAACAGACCTCGGGGTGACGCATTGCTTGCTTTCGTATTATTATTCCCCTGGGCGTAATAATAATAATAATAATAAACAACACATCGAGTCCGACGAAAAAGGGAATTGGTTTTGGGAATGTGTGTTTTCTTTTTTTTTTTCTTTTTTTTTTTTTTTTTTTGGGATAAGGGAGTGAAAAGTCGACCAGGTCTCGGCCAAATAAAGCTCTCATAATGAAGCTATGGCTCTGGCTGGCTCTCTGGTTCCTCGGCTGCCGGCTCCCATTTAAAAACAACAAAGTCTTCGGGAGAAGCTCGCCAAGGAGTCGTCCCATCGACTCTTCGATAAGAACACCTCCGTGGCTTCGGACACGATCCCTGTGCCTCCGTCAGGATCTCTTTACCCTTCCAATCTTAATAATAATAATGACGACGACGACGACGACGACGACGACGACGATGGCGATGGCGATGACGATGATGATAATGACAATAGTGGTCGGAGGTGGTGATACGTACAAAAGTGAAAGTGGGCAAGGGGAGCTCGGTGAATAATGGTTATCGTGGGAGGGAGGGAGGGAGGGAGCGCCGAGCCTCGGAGTAACTCTTATCGGCGACATGTCAATAGAGATCGGGGATCGAGGAGATGCATCGAGGAGAGGAGAGGAGAGGAGAGGAGAGGAGAGGAGAGAGAGGCTGCTCCGCTGCTCCCGTGTACGTCACCGCACTCGGATAAGTTATTGGGTAAAAGGTGCTCCGGGCACTCACCTGCACTGGCTCCTGCACGATCATCCTCGAGTGGTCGGAGGCTCGCATTGATTGACCGAACGACTCTCAATGACCTCGGCGAGCGCTCTAAGCCCTTCGAATTCCTTGCCCGTTAATTCGATAACTGCCGTTTTTATCATAAAACTTTCTCAAGAATCCATCTTTGCTCTCCTCCGTCTCTTTTAAAGTGAATGACTAACTTTGGGTGACAGTGCGCACAACATTGCGCCGCTAATTCCTCCCTTACCTAATTCCTCCTCGGCCAATCGATCGCCCCTCGATCCTCCCGACCACTAAGCAGCGGTGTCAGCAGCAGTAGCGGTAGCAGTACTAGTGGTAGCAGTATCAGCAGCAGTGGCAATACTAGCAGCAGCAGCAGCAGCAACAATAGCAACAACAGCAACAATAGCCTCGAGGCTCGTCGTCATCGTATCGCGACGATCTTTTTATAGGAGAGGGTGTGAGGCAAAAAGGGCAGCTCCTCGAAAGAGATCCCGCGGTACGTAGTAGCGACGAGGGAGAAGAAAAGTCGTCTTCGGGGGCTGCTGGAGCCGCGGGCGCACCAGCCGTGCGACATAAAAATTCCCATCCAAGGCTAGCAACTGCAGACTTACGCCTTACTTAACGAGTTATGAGAGAGATCAAGTTTGTTTTGATTTCGCATCGATTCACGACGGAGCTATTCCCCGACAGACGTCCACCCGTTACTCGTCGTCCTCATCATTAGATGGCTGCTAATGAGATCAAGCAATCCTTGAGAAAGCTAGAATTTCCGTTCTGCGCGAGGGAAGCGCTATGTCGAATAGGTACGTCGCTGCCCCATCGTCAATTATAACCTCAAAGCCGCGTCTACTACCACTACTACCGCTACTACCTTTTACTACCACTACTACCTTTTACTACCACTACTACTACTACCTACCCCTACTACCCTACCCCTACCCCTACCCCTAACCGCATTAGAGTCGTCTCGGATTGATAACGGCTGTGAACCTCTGCTTTTAGAAATGCTCTGCGGAAGGTCTGGCAAGCAAATGGATCTGCAAATGGACTTGATGTCGGAATTCGTCTTCGGCGAGATCGAGAGGCGCAAGAACCGCAACATCCCCGTTGCCATTCAGGAATTACAGCTCATCGAGATCCTTAGCGATTTCTTCGAGAGCCCAGGCGGTAGCGCCGCTGTCAGGAACGCGGTCTTCCTGTCCCTCTACCCGGCCGAGACGCCCAGGCACAAGATCCTCGGCAACTTGGTGTCCCTGTCAATAGCCACCCAGAACAAGGCCGTGCTCAACGCGGCCGGGATATGGATGCAGCAGTTGGGCTCCACGTCCTTGCAGAGCGTCGGCTTGGCCAGGCACATCCTAAATGACTATTTCGTCCTCATACCCAATTCGGTGGACAGGCTCAAGCAACTGCCCAATCTGGTGCCACACTTCACCGCCAACTTACTGACAGCCATCGGCGAGGTTTACAAGGACAAGAACCCTCCCATAGAGCTATTAAAATTAATTGGCAATTGGATCAACGACAATCCAAGCCTACTGCTGACTTCCTTGATGGATAACCCTGCTTTGCCTACGGGAGGCATACCCATGACGCCCATTACCCCGATAGCTGGACTCTTCAGGTAGTACAACCTTTTGGGCTCCCACCTTAGCCATTCGTCCCATACGTTCCCTAGGCTAGCTTTTAGGGCTAGGGTAGTAGCGGCGGCCCTACCTTGTCGATTCCCAAATTAATAACCACGTTCCCAAAGGTGGTCGATCTTGAGCCCGCTGCGATCACAGACGGACGCCAACGACCAGGAGGAGCAGCAAAAGTGTTATTCCAAAGTCCAGCAATTGCTAATGGACTCCGTATTGAGATTGAAAAGCAGCGGGAGCAATAAGCACGCAATATCTGCCCAGCATCTCGCAGCCATGACCCGGGCTCTCACCACGATCCTGCACAATAACAACGAGATCGACAATTCCTTGAGGGATCTGGCCATGGAGAGGCTCGCTCAAGCCGTTAGCGCAGCCATGTCTGCCAATTGTATATACGGGAACAAGCGTACGTGTACCCATCGATTCGGCCTTTTTCTTTCTTTCTTTCTTTCTTTCTTTCTTTCTTTAAACTTTAACCCACCCACCCAACGTCCCACGATCTATTTATCTATTTATTTTACAGAGGAACTGCTTGCCCTTCTGCAACCCCTGTCTTATCAGCATTTCTTGATCGAATGGACCTTACAGACATACGCATCGAAAGCCGCTTAAAAATAACTTTTATTTACAATTGGTAATTATTACTGTACAATAACAAATTATCGTTTATAATTATAATATTTACGGACATATAAATATCGATCGGTCATTCACCCAGTAATGCAGTATATATTTTATTTTTTTTCTTTTACTCTTAAGCATTTAAAAGGGATTGAATTTCCGCTTCAGTTTTATTTGTTCCAACTTTTTCTTATCCAGTTCGAATTTCTTTCTCAAGTCGACCAGATCTGAAGCAAAACGATACAAAGCGGGTGAATAATAAATAGTTATTGTTAACAATTTAGCCTCGCGCCCGTAGATGATAACAATACAATACTTACTCTGCTTCTTAGCTTCCCTAATCTGGAAGGTATAAAAATTCAATAGCTGCTTTTTATGCTTCTTCCCCTCCTCCTTGGTTTGGATCTTTTGTATCGTGGATTCCTTTCTGTCGAGTGCGTAATGGCCCCTCTTCTTTCTACCCGTAATCGTAGTCCAGCCCTCCTTGTCCGCCGTATCCTGCAGGGCCTTTTCCTTCTTATCTTCGTTTGCAACTTTTTCATCGTAGCTCTTCATGTAACTTTCTATGGATTTCTTAATTTCAGCCTCGTCCTCTATGGAATCGTTATAACTCTTGGACCATTCTGCAAAGGATGCCATTAATATTACCATTGGCCGGGCATTCGATTAAATACAGCGCGCGGATTTATAAAAATGCAAAGCCAATACTCTGAATGCCCGTCAATACGGGCGCACCGCTCGTGCTCAGCGTCAACAAGTGTCCGGGTGGCAAAGAGATGGCCTTGGTCAGCCCGGAGTCTCGCGCGAATACAACGTATCCGTTCGTAAAGCCCAAATCCTGGCCATTCGCCGTCTTGACGAGAAACACGGCCTTGACTGGGCCGCAGGACTCTGCGAAAGCATTCTTTATGGATTCCTCGTCCGCGTACGGTGGTATGTTTATTACAAAAAGCGTCCTTCCCTTAGGGTGCTCGGGATCCTGCTTCCTCAGCGAATGTTCCTTGACGAACAGTTGGTGTCTGTCGGAGCTCGTCGCCTCGAATCTCACCCAAACACCTGAAACCGAACGAGGGCGGCGAGTTTTGTTAGTTCGCCGCATTATTTGGAGGTTAGGCTCCGAAGGCCACGGGCCCCCGACGGTCGCATTGTAAAAAATGTAAATCTGTCTTCTCGATAGAAGAGTTAAAATAAAGGCTTTATTATTACTGTTAAAGTTTCCAATTTTCTTCTTATCGACGACCATCCTTGGGGAATTAAATCGACCCGTGCGACGAAACGGGACGGGATTTAGAATATACACGGGCGCGCGCGCGCGTGTGTGTGTCTATCCTTCCATCTCTCCACCCCACCCTCTCTCTGTCTCTAGGGCGCGCGCTGCAACGCTCCCACTCCCCGCCACCGCATAGAGATGCGTGACCGACCGTAGTTAAAACATTCGCACTCGTAAGCTGAGGGCAGCGGAGCAGAGAACCTCCTCATCTACCTTACCTTACCTTACCTTTGAAAGCTCGAGGAAGAGAGCTACGAGCTACGAGATTGTTGCCTTTTTCATGGGATCGCCAGAGACCGTTCGATTAAATCCTTGCTTATAATTATAAATAATCTCGATATTTAGATTTTTTAAAGAGAGTGAGAGTGAGAGAGAGAGAGAGTGAGTTGGGCGAGCTCTTTTTCTATATCATTCATTCATTCTATGTCAGGATGCTGACATTTTTTTTTTTGATAATCTTATCCATTGCATATCGTAAACTCATTAGAAAAGGGTATCAAAAGCCTCGCAATGGCATCCGTACCGAAGATGTTGAAAGGCTTCGATCAGATGAAGTTAATAATTTGTTTGAGTATAAGGAATCGGCTCCCACCCCTCCTCTCTGGCAATTTAATCTCCGTAAAAATTATGTAAAAAGGGGGTAATTTCTGGGGCGCTCAGGTATTGTTCGATTCCATATGGATACACGCACACACACACGCGCGTACGTATTTTATGCACACGTGGTATATGTATATCAATGATTTATAGCGCGATTTCTCTGACGACTGGCATACTTAATTGTAAGAAGGTTATTGGGGTTTCATGCCTGCGCTAATATAATCACCGATCCGTGTTTCTTCTTCATCTTCATCACCCTTCTTCTTCTTCTTGTGATTGTTATTGCGTGAGCCATGAGCGGAAGTACCGAGTGTGTGTATAAACATGGGAAACATCGTCGGGAGGGGAGGGGGGTGGAGCAACAAAGGCAGCACTTGCTCCTTCGATTATGTGGTCCAATTTATTATTTTGGCATTCCGAAGGTAACTTATCGGAATTGTTTTCGCCTCGATCGCTTAATAACAATAATAACAATGTGATGATGACGATGAGGATGGTGACGAGTGAACTTTAGAAGGGTAGGGAGTGGAGATTGGTGGAATAAATAAGGCGAAAAAACGTAGGGGATCGAGGGGAGTCAAGTGGAACAAGGAGTCCGGGGAATCTCCGGGTGGGAGATACGTCCGGATTGGGACGTAGCCAAGGACGTACGGGACGAATGGGGGGGGAGGAGGGGCGAGGAGGGGCGTAAGGGTCCTGGAGGTCAAGGGAGGTCAGTCGATCAAGGAGGAGCAGCTCGCGTCCACCGATCGCCATAATCGTATAGGCGGTGCTCGCGCGGCGACGGCGGCACCACCACCACCACCACCACCATCACCGGTTTACCGTCACAATACCGCGTCAAACAATCACGGAAGAGAAGCACAAGAGGCATAAGAAGAGGCATAAGAAGAGGCACAAGAGAACGAGGAAGGAAGGAAGGAAGGAAGGAAGGAAGCGTAGCATCGCTTTGACATTGCGCAGCGTAGCGTCTCCCCCCCCTCCCCCCACCCACTCCTTTATAAGGTTCCGCGTGGCTGCTGCTGCTACTGCTGCTGCTGCTGCTGCTGCTGCTGCTGGTGGTGGCGTGGCACCGGCCTCCCCTTACCCACCCGCCCCGCCCGGTCTTCGCCCATCCCGCACGGGCTCGCGCGCATAGCTTAATAACGGTAGACGACGTTGGGCGGTAGACGACGTTGGGCGGTAGGCGGCTCGGTCGACGGAGTAGTAGTCAGTGCTACGTGGGAGCGTCTCGCTCGACTCCCCTCGACAGACAGAGAAAGAGACTGACTTAGTGAGTGAGAGACTGAGTGAGAAAGGGGGGTACCCGCGCGGCTGATAAAACGAACGTTCGACTCTCGAGAGTAGCAGCAGCACAAGCAGCAGCACAAGCAGCAAGCAGCACGAGCGCAGCAAGCAACAGCATCAGCAGCGGCAGCAGCGCTTATTATTCATTCGCTCCTTTACATCTTGGCTGGCAGCAGTGCAGCTCACGGCTCAAGCTACACCGGGTAGCTCCGCTCGCGCTCGTCTGACTGGGGCCAGGCCTACTCCACGAGCTGCTCCACCGGCTGTCCACACCTCGTATTAAGATGGTCGCGATCAAGGGCAGAAAGAGCTCAAATAAAAATCCACCCATATTGAGCCATGAGTTCGTTATTCAAAATCACGCGGACATCGTGTCCTGCGTGGCGATGGTCTTCGTCCTTGGGCTCATGGTCCAGGTAAGCAGCCGTCTCTCCACCTACGCCACCGTCAGCACCGTTATCGCCCCGCGAGCTAACGCGAACGCCGATTATTAATCAGCCTCCTTACTCCATCTCATCCATCCACCTCATCCACCTCCATCCACATACCCACGGTCATACAATGCATTATCTGTCAGTAATAATATAGCCCTCTACCCTATTCACGGAGCTCCGTGTTACGACGATAATTGGCCGGCCCCTCGCTCACCACTCTCTGCAACCCTTTCAAACTCGGCCTTTCCCTCGGCCCTTCCCTCGGGCCCGCTAATCGACGCCAGCTGTTTTTTTCTTTTCTTCTTCTGCTTCTTCCTCTTCCTTTCTTCTCTGCTCTTGCTTCTTCTGCTTCTTCCTCTGCTTTACTTCTCCTCTCTTCCTCCTCCTCCTCCCCCACCCCACCCGACCTACGAAATCTGCGCGCGCGCGTGTATGTCTGTGGAACGTATTCCAGGGACTCGGCATTTGCACGCAGCTTCCATATGTTATGGCCCGAATCCGTTATAGTACTTAGTACCGGGTGCGATTGGCCTTTTAACGTTAAACCGGGACCGTCCGGGGCAATAACCGACCATTGATCGGGACGCCGCTTCGTTAAAATTTTCTTTCACGTTCTTGTTTTGTGTATTTGTTGGTCTGACAGGTGACCTCGCCGTGGGCCTACATCTTCATAGCCATTCACCACAATGTCTCCTCCCTGATCAATATCGATGGCATGCTGCCGCCCCAGCCGACCAAGTACACCACAGGATGGAAGGACCCCTGCGCCGTCTTCTTCTACTTCCTCATAACAATCATCATGCACGCTGTTATTCAGGAATACGTCTTTGACGTTAGTTTTTTACTCATATCTTTGGCCCAAGCTCGTCCCTCCCCACATTTTCTTTCATTCTTGCATGTTATTTTTTTTTTTTTTTTACAGAAAATCTCCAAACGCCTGCGCTTGAGCAAAAGCAAACTCTCCAAATTCAACGAATCCAGCCAGCTACTTGTCTTCTATGCCCTCTCCGTCATCTGGGGCGTGGACATCATAGTCAGGTATTTGTTGACTATGGGCCAACGCTCTCGTCGCCCCTCCCCCCAGCCAGCCAGCCAGCCAACCATCGTATATTCATGATAAATCTTGTATTTCAGGGAGCGCTTTGTCTTCAATATCCCAGCATTGTGGACAGACTACCCTGCGCCCATGTCCTTCTCCTTGAAATTCTTCTTCGTTGGCCAGCTGGCCTACTGGCTGCACTGCTATCCGGAACTCTATTTCCAAAGAGCCAAGAAAGAAGAGATCCCCAACAGAGTATTCCAAGCTACCGTTGGCCTGCTCTACACCCTGGGTGCCTATGTCCTTAAGTAAGAGCTGCCCCCCCCCACCGCCGTATCAGTCATCTCGTCTGCCGTTTTTTTTTGTTTTTTTTTTTTTTTTATTTTTTTTCCCCCCTCCCTTCTACTCATTCGAAACTCAAAAAAAAAAAAAAAAACAAAAAAAAAAAAAAAAAAAAATATATATATATAACCGAGACATTGAGCGATTGGGACATGGGGGCCCTCTACGCGTAATAAACAAGCGAGCGCGATAACGCGACTCCTCTCAAAGTGATATTATCTGTAAAGTATTGGCCGGACGGTTAATCGGTATCTCGTTCGGCACTGCGCTTTGGAAATTTAGACCCGTTATTATTGGGGTCGTAGGGGTCGTAGGGGTCGTAGGGGTCGTAGGGGTCATTGGGATCATTGGGGTCATTGGGGACATTTATTTATTTATCTTTTAATTATTTTCTTTTTTTCTCTTTTCTTTTAGTTATCAGCACGTTGGGCTTGTTTTATTGGTATTTCATCACGTGGGCGAAGGCCTGTTCCACGGCGCAAGACTAATTCACTTTGTCGATCAAAAGGAAAAGGCATCGAGAGGTAAGTAATTACTTTATGCATTTATGTACTTATGTATGCATCTAGCCTCGGGTGGGGTGGGACGAGGTATACTAACGGGGGTTAATAATTAAGGTGGTACCGTGTAAGCTCTCCGTTCCCAATTCTATGTCTTACAACATAAACTTACAACGTTCCAGCCTCCTTCTGCGTGGCGATCTCGGCCTTCCTCGTCGGCCGGCTCCTCACCGTAATCACCTCCGTCCTCGTTTTCGTCTACGGTCTCGGTCAGGTGGACCAGAGCTTGAATTACGCCGAGGGCAACTTCAATGTCCCGGCAGTGCGGTACTCGGCCTTCGGCGCCGTCCTCGGCCTACAGGCATACATGGTACTCGTGTTCCTCAAGTACCAGTACAAGCGCGCCCGTGAGAACGAGGTGCCCGTCGTCGCGAAAGTCAAAGTACTCAAGCAAAAGCCCAAGAAGAAAGAGAGTAAGGCCACGTCATGATCTTGCAAAAGTTTTATAGAAAAAAAAAAAAAAAAAAAATAACGTTCTTGCAATTATATACGTTAATCCGATGAATAGCGAGCAAAAAGTCCGGGGGCTCCGAGGACGACGAGCAAGCAGCATCATCATCATCATCAGCAGCAGAATCATATCATAATCATCAGCAGCAGCAGCAGAAATCATCATCAGCAGCAGCAGCAACACGAGGCAGATCAAAGTAATAAGAAGAACCTCAAGTCCAGGTCGTCCACGAAAGTCAAATAACGCGTTTCTGTCTCCTTCGTGCTTCCAGGGAGCGCGTTCGTCTTCTTCTTCTTACATTAAGCGAAGAGAATGCACCGATAGAGAGAGATGAGAGAGAGAGAGACGATGAGAGACGAGAGTGAGTGAGTGAGAGTGAGAGAGAGAGAGAGAGAGAGAGAGAGAGCGAATGATAACGACCATGGATTTGTCGACGTTTTACAATTTACGCGACGAGTCCCCTGTCGTTGCGATATCAATGATATTCTGTATAATAATAATAAGACTCGAGTCGGATCTAAGCCCCTCAGCGGACTAAGCGGTACGATTCTTTTTAATAATGATTAAATAATGCCTTAAGTTGTTGTACAATGAAACCTCAGAACTAGAAAATGGACTGAAACACTTGGTGGTAATTTATTATTAAAATAAGCGAAATTCGTAGTCCTTTTTGCCCCCAATAACCTTCATTCGAAAATTCAAAGCTTCATTCAATCGCTCCTACTTAACAAAAACAAAACAAAACAAAAATAAATAAATAAATAATAATAACACGATAACAATAATAGCAATAAGAATAGCAATAATAACCTCTTGGCAGCTTGAATTGATTATTTCATTCGACAGATGATATTATTATGACAGTACTTACACGAAGACGAAAGCCCGTCGATCTCGACATTATTTATCAATCACAGCTTTTACTTGCTATTTATTTTCATCACTACCTCCTTTTTTTTTTTTTTTTTTGTTAGTTTTTCGTCAAGGCCAGGGGGTCGAGTTAATGCCGTTGGCTCGGACAGAAAGCCTTTATACGAATAAAATAAAATAAAATGGCCGAATGGACTGTGAATAATGTAAAAAATAAATCCATAACCAATTGACAATTCATACGCAATACAGATTCTGAATTCCTTTCTTTTCTTTAAGACTCTCTGCGCACGTTCTCAAGCAAACGTTTTGCTCGCAGGACTTTGTACAAAAAAAGTTTCGCTACCTCCCTCTGTTGTTACCCGATTATTACCATCATTATTACTATTACTATTATTATATTATTATTTATTATTATTATTATTAATATTCTTTCGATTATTGCTTGAAGCGAGGAGGAGAAAAATGTGTTCGATCACGAAACGCGTCAAATTTTAATTGTGTACATAAGTTGACTCCTCCCCCCACCGCTCCCCGCCCCCGCTCCGTATATCTATTTCTATCACTATCACTATCACTTGTCGTAGTAACTTAACGGTGATTTATATTTGAATTCGTTCGCGCCCTTTATATTGTCCTGCACGCAGTCTGGTGATCGTACTTTACGGCACTGCTTTACCGACCGATCGATAATATCAATCAAAAGCATTAAACAAACGCACATTTGTTAAAAACGGGATAAATTACGAAACCGCGAAACGAAATGTATAAAAAAAAAAAGTTTCGCGCGGCTCGCCTATTTATTATTATAATGTAAGATTTTTTTTTTTTTTTTTTAAAAAAATACGTGGCTTCCACGAGTTCAAAGGGATGCGATATTGCATGGACTTTCGTTTCATTGAACTTCTTGCCTCCTACCCCTCTCGATGCACCATCGATCATTTCACGTTGAAAAGTAATGATTTGAGAGAGAGAGAGAGAGAGAGTGGAACGAGGATGGAATTCTGACGAAAGCTCGATCTGCAAATAATAAAAAACTAAAGTACGATTCTATTTTTCTTCTTCTTTTTTAATGACTTGTGAAAGCAGGGGAATCGTAAGCTCAGCGGGGGGGTTATTGGGGTTACTGGGGCTAATCTATCGCATGGTATTGAGGTTGAGCGAATGGACCATCGGATGTCGTTCAATCACATTCTGTCGTTACGATTAACTTAAAAGGATTTTCTTCTTGTAAGAACGTCACGAGCTCGCTTGAAATTAATATATTTATACGCGCACACGTTTTTTTTTTTAAAGTATTTAATTAAAAATACAATAGGATTAAAAAGGTGTATTGGACGAAGGACTTGTATAATGTCTTGATAACTTATGTATGGGCGATGTACATAATATACGTATTGACAATGATGCGTCATGTATTAAGGTACTCTTCTGTACGGCAGGTGTATTAGTGAGCGGCGGCTCGACAGAAGCGAGAGAGCAAAGATCCTCTTACACGTCTGCTCTTACGTCCTTACTTGCGTCCCATTACGCTATTTTACAAAATTACAAGACAACGTACGTATCTTTTATATTTCGGCTAAGAGTTTTGCGAGTGTGTGCGAGTCGAGGAATGACTTGGAAAAGAGCAAGAGAGAAGAGAGCGAGAGAGAGACTACTTACTCTACCTCCTTGTCACGTAGCCGGGGTCAAGCAGGAAGTGCATTTAATTACCAAACACATTGTGATCGATGCACCCTACCTTATTGGGGTGTAAGCGTCGGAGAGGGAGGTAGGGGGTAGGGGTGGGGAGAGGCTTTTTATTATTACTCCCGAGGCAGATACAAGCGCCGAGTAAAGAGATAGATTTATTAAACTATTAAAGTCAAGTAAACAACGAACTATACGAATACATACATACTTACATACGTGCATACGTGCATACGTATATATATATATATCGAAGCATCTCGCTCATGATATGATGTACAAATATATTTTACACCCAGGACTAAATTATATAAATTATATAAAGTTTTACAACGAGTTTTACATTTGAGCCCCCCATCATCTTCACCTGTCGTCGTCACCCTAACCCAATAACCGCAATAACCTGCCTCGAACCGGGTTTTTCAATTGATAATTAAATAAATAAATAAATAAATAAATAAATAATTGGCAGGACATTGGATCACGTGGGAAGAATAATTTATTTCCTATCATATCCTATTCAACAATTTATTAATTATTATCGTTGTAAATTGCTAATGAAAACACGAATACATTGCCAATTCCAGATGATTTTATTAACAATCACGAGGAGGTGGTGGAGGAGGAGGAGGAGGAGGAGGAGGAGGTGGAGGCTGTGGTAGAAGCAGCGGCGATAATTAACGACAATCGTTGTTAAGTAAAATAGTCTTTATTGAGACCCATGGGACCCATGGGTTTTTTTCGTCAACTAATCCTATAGATAAATTAATAATTAAATTAATGGTAATTAAGCGTAGGCTCCGGGTTGTCAGTCCCTCTCCTCCTCCTCCTCCTTGACCTTGACGCTCCGGGCGTTCTTGCTGCGCTTGGTCTTGTGATCGGCGAGGCTACGACCCGAGTGATGGTGCTCCTGGTCAGGGTAATACGTATCGTAATGGTGCGTCCCATAGTGCGCTGCCCCATACGGACTCTGGTCGTACTGGCTTCCGTGGTGCACGTTGTATCGGGCCAAATGAGAGGAGTGCGGGTAATGAGGGGAGTGCGGGTAGTGAAGGGAGTGAGGGTAGGGATGCCCGTATCGTCCATAGGATTCCGGCCCGTAGTAGCCGTGGTATGCCTGTGGCCCTCCATACCCATGGAGCTGATATCCATGGGGGTGGACTGGATAGGGCCCATGATAGGGCCCCGAGCTTACGGCCAAGCCATAGTGCTGCCCGTAGCCGTGATGTCCATGTCCGTGTCCGTGTCCATGTCCCAATGGGAGTGGTACCGCTACCGGGAACGGCACCGGGAACGGCACCGGGTGCTTTACCGGCACGGGGAATGGCTGGTGGACCGGCACCGCGACCGGGTGCTTGACAGCCACGGGAACCGTGTGCTCGATCGTCACCGGGACCGCCTGCAACGGCGATCGATGGATTGATCAAGTAATCGCGTTCTCGACAAGCTCCCATAGATGCTGCATTTAGCTTACCGATGGAGTCGGATACACGTTCAGGGACAGTTAGTTTCAGGGACGACCGATAGGTGTCAACTAATTAATTAAACAAAACTTCAAAAGGTGTCGCACCTAGCTTACCGATCCAGTCGAGAGCCTAGTTTCGCCGGCGGCCGACAGGTGGTCGTCTACTTAATCGCGTCCCCAACAGGTGTCGCGTGTAACGTACCGATCGAGTCGAATCATTTTCTTCCACGACCTTGTAATAACTACTGCATTTACAGACACGAAAACAACATAAAGACAATGATATTCAAATAGATTATTAAATATAATTCTATTTTAATATTCTATCAATATAAAAAGTAAATTAATCGTAAATGTAAAAATAGTCGTACAACGTTAACAAAATGTAAATATGAAAAATTGCTATTTCTCATCTTACACGACGACGTTTGAAGAACGAATTTCATTAATTTCTATGATTTTTTGTATGTACAATGATGATACATGTACAATGATCCATGAAACCCCGATAGCGAAATACAAAAAATAGTAAGTATATGATGAAAAAAAAAAAAAAAAGAAAAAAAACTGAAAATCGTACATAATTTTTTACTGTTTATTAATAATGCTAATGTGCTCGCTTTGTGATTTTTTTATGAAAATAATATCTTGTTACCGAAACTCCATATGCAACGGAAACAATAGTATTTCGTAATTGGGATTAAATACGAATTCAGCAATTTCACTCCAATTAATTCGATTGGAGGGGATAAATGCGTACGAACACATGCATATTGTGTGAAAATCTCTCGTGAACTGCTTATGTTTTAATAAAACTTAAGATTCCTGTATGAATTATCGAATTGAATAAATTATTATAAAATTCCATCGACAAGGAATGAATCGATTTATAGATCGAAGCACGAGTTGTATATACGTAGCGCGTAATTAACCAGCTAGGCAGTAAGGAAAGGGCAGTAAGGAGTCGGAGCGACTTTATAAGCGAGCCGACTTGCCCAACCGCAATGATCCAGACCGTAATCGAATCATAATCGAACAATTATTGACATTAGCAATCCTACTAATCCGCTCCGGACGATACAAAGCACCGAGATCACCAAGAGCCTTTTATCATCATCATACCTTCTTACCATTACTTTTTTTCCTTTTATTCATTATAAAAATTACTTGTTATTATTATAATAATATGTATATGTATGGAAATAATACCAGTATATATATATTTATTTTAAAGCATAGAGATCCAGTCGATTGATCATTTTTGCAATAAACAAAATAATAAAAATGTATTAAATAATAAAAATAAAAATATCCTGAATATTGTACAAAAAGAAAATGCTTACTATTTTCATACGAACAAACCACCGATGGTCATTGGGGAGATAAAAATATCTCCCATGCAATGTATCGTATCTGATCGAAAGGGCATTCTAACACGTTTACGTGGAACCGCGTATTAATATCTCATCTTACGGCATTATTGCAACGACAATACATAAAATATAAATGTAAACTGGACGTTTTTTACACTCATTGGAAGCTCGTAAATAACTTTATTGGACATTTTACTTTACAAGCACTAAAATAAGTAATGAAATAAATAAATAAGTAAATAAATAAGTAGGTATAAAAGAAAGAAAGAAAGAAAACACGAAGAAATTATTTACTTTGATGGGATTTTATTGATAGATTTTAATAAAAGTATCGGGGTCAAACGGGGTTTTTTCAAGCTTCGTTTTAATTTGTCGTCGCTATAAAGGAAGAAGAGGAATATTCGATGCAAGTAAATTAAAGGCAATTTCATAGCCGAGACGAATAGAGGGAGAACTTTTTTTCTCAGATAAGCTTCGGATGTAATGCTGGATTGCCCGTTGCTAAATGCTATATACGTTATATATATATATATAGCGATACGAACGCGGAGAGTTCCGATGCTTTTTCACGTTGTTTTCAAGCGTTGTTGAAAGGGGGGCGGGAAGGAGGAATCGAAAGGGAGAGGCCAGGAAAGAAAGTAGTCGCTCGCTCGGGCTTAATTATATCTTTTATTACTCCTTAACATTGGCACTGTCGTTTATTTACGTGTATCTATGTATCTATGTAACTATGTAACTATGTATCTATGTATGCATGAATGTACGTACGTACGTACGTACGTATATATGTATGTATATATATATATATATGTATATGTATAATTTTACAAAAGCAGCTACTCGATGAGCTACTCGTGAGGATATGAATAGAGTGAGTGAGAGTGGGCGATGTGGTGGGGTGGGGTGGGGGTGGGGGCGGAGTAGCGGACGAGGAAAGGGACCAGGAGTGGTTCCGGTTGAGCTACGGTTAAGCTCCGGTTGAGCTAGGGTTGAGCTGCGGTCGACTCGGGGCGGCCCAGGGTGCTGAGGTGACAGGCTCCTCATCGGGGTATATGCTCACGGCGGATGGTCTCACCACTTGTTGGCCCAGCCCCCGTGTCCGCTCGAGTGCCAGCCCCCGTGTCCGCTCGAGTGCCAGCCTCCATGGCCGCCGTAATACAGTGGCCAGCCGAGGCTCCAGCCGCCGTGCAGCCCGTGGCCGGCGGACCAGCCTCCGAGACCGTGGCCAGCGGACCAACCGCTGTGGAGGCCGTGGCCACCGGTCCAGCCACCCAGTCCCCCGTAGCCCGACGACCATCCGTGCCTGTACACATGACATCGTACATCGTCACCTATCGCTTATCCCTTTACTCCCTCTCGACTCCCCCAATAACCCCCAATAACCCCCAATAACCCCCAATAACCTACGATCGACACGTAGCCCTCAGTCAATGTGCTTCTTATCAGTTGAACTGTATGGTTATAAGCGTGTAAATATAAGAAGTATATTGAAAAGCCACGAGACTCTGGTTACTCTGGTTACTCGTTCACGTGCATATTAAGCAAATTGCAAAACAATTACGAATTACCATCGAGCTCTCCGGCTCATTTTTTTTTCTCCCTCCACCCTCTAAACTTAGTCTTTGTCGATCTCGGTTATATGCAGTTTAACCTTAGGACCGAAGCTCTCGTAATTTATAGAAAAAAAATAGAAAAACATAACGATCCCGGGGAAGCGAAGAAATTTGCCCTAAAATTATCATTATCTGACTTTGTACCCGCGACTCGGCTGCTTTTAATATAAACAATACAAATGCAAATTGTCGCACGATCGCAGTGAGATGAGATGAGATGAAATAAAATACTTTGTCCCGTAAGGACGATACTGCTACTTACGATGGCCAGCCGTGCCCGTGTCCGACGCCGAGGCTCAAACCATGGCCGTGCCCGTGTCCGACGCCGAGGCTCAAACCATGGCCGTGCCCGATGCCGAGACCGACACCGTGACCATGGCCGATGGACGATGGCCAGGCCCACGGATTCCAACCGTGGCTCCTCTTGTTCAGTCTTCTGTCGTCGAGCGTACCCTCCGCCTCGAGATGCTCACCCATGACGCTCTGCTCGCCACGTAGATCGTTCGGCTCCTCGGATTTCGATAAAATTGCCTGGCCCACGGCCAAACCCACCAAGGACAGCACGACAACCTGAAAACCCGTCAAATCCAATTGAGCTTTGAGCACCTTCCATCCCCACCAATTCATTCCCCCGTTCCTCCGTTCGTTCGCATGTTTGTTGGATGTTTGTTGGATGTTTGTTGGATGTTTGTTTGTCTTTCCGGTCAAAGGATAGGTTTAACAGGGAGCGGCGTCGAGACGTACGAAGGATTTGGACAATAACGTATTTGGGACACGTTGCGCGAGAGCTTTGTAATAATGATGATGAGCCGGGACCGCGTGGGTACGACAATGACGGCATTAGGAGGACGAATGACGAATGATGGAAGTTATTGGGCTAGTCGGTAAAATCGCACACGGGCTTACCAGGAGCTTCATTTTGGGGGTTTATTGAGACGCGAGCGATGCCACTGATGGACTGCCAACGGACACGCGGTGCATTCTTTTTATACGGACTCCATCCGGGAGCAACCCGTTTGTTTGCCTGTCGTTGCGCCAGCTTCCCGGTTCGCGAGAGCACGATGCCGTTGTTGGCTGGCTGGTGAAAACCAGCCGGGACGCGTAGCTAAATGGGAATCTAACTCGTCCTGCTCTTGTGCTCGTTATACGAGTCGTAGAAATGTGTCTGGTTTGAGCGCGCGCGGGGACGGGCTCATCGACACGTAACCGATCGATCGATCGATCGATCGATCGGCGCGCTTACCCGGCTACGCGTACTCGCGTGTACGTAGCGAGGTCTTGGTCGCGTAACGCCTGCCACGTTGTATCCAGCCACTTGTCCAGCCACTTGTCCAGCCACTTGTCCAGCCAGTCGCGGTGAACCGGGAAGAATAGCCGGCGATCCTTAGTTGTCCGGAGAAATCGCTGTGCGCTAACGATCCCGATCTAGCCGCCGTACAATCTACAATGTAATACAAGCGTGGACCGGCTCCCGAGCCCGAGCCCGAGCCCGAGCCCCTATGACATAACCTTCTATCCCTATGACTAAGATGTGCGCGAAATATTTTTTTTATTGTTAAAACCGAAAGATTTTTAACGAGCATTTTAATGTAAATATCCCGCGATGGATAACCCCGCGATCGATGGCAAGATCTATCTGTCTCCGTATCTCTGTCTGCCTCTCTCCTCCAACCCCCACCCCCACCACCACCGACTACTACTACTAATTGAATGTAAAGGCTTTTAAAAATAATGTCCCACCGACATAGCCACGGAGTTTCCCATTCTGGATAATAAAATATAATTACTTGTACGTCTTGTAGTTAAATTACTTTTCCTTGTAAACTCAATGGCAAATATTCGCGCCTTTAAACGAATTCTAATAGCCTTCCGACTTTTTTTCATTCATTAAACAATCCCCATTAAATCCTATCTCCTGCCTGATTCGGGGCACCGGCAGAGGTAATTTCCAGTGGGGGGGAAAAAACAAAACCAGAGAGAGAGAGAGAGAGATAAACGAAAGTAGAGAGAACGAGCTTAAATTGAGGGATTCTTTTTTTATTTATTTATTTATTTTTTTTTTTTTTTTTTTTTTTAAGAAAAAACTTGATCTCGCTGGGAAAGTAGGAAACGTGAATCCAGTTACCTATAAATATATTGTTATTCATTGGGACGAGACTGTTAACGCGTCAGATGCCATTACTTGCTTTTAGGTTGAAAATTTTATTTGAAAAACCAGTCCAACCCTAACGTCCCTATTAACAATTCGAAATTATTATTAATAACAACAAGTCGTCGTCGTTGTTGTTGTTATCGTCCCGTTTCATTCGATAGTACGTAAGGCAGTGATAAAAAAAAAAAAAAAAGAAAATAATTAATTCAATGTAACAAATACGAGGCCACTAATGAGCCACTTTAACACGTTTATAGCTGTAATTGAATCTAAATGAATTTTAATGGTTTAAATAATCGACAACAACAGCAACAGCAACAACAGCAACAAAGAATCAAATAAATAAATACACAAATCGGGATAACAGTCCGAGTATATTATTTTTAAAAGTATATTTTTTTGAAAAAAAAAGGGCACAAGGAAATGTATTCCGAGGCTGAAAGAATTCCCTCGAGCAATAAACAATTCCATTGTTTCTGCAACATTTTGATATAAAAAAGGCCACTTTGACCGAAACTTGAATATCTTTTTTCTTTTCTTTTCTTTTCTTTTCTTTTCTTCTAATTACATAAAAGGACGAATGTTTTGTTGGACGTCGAAGGAAATGGGAGGGGGGGGGAGGAAAAAAAAAAGAGCTCGTGCAATGTATAAGAAGAGCATCGAATTATCGTGCTAGCAAGCACGATTTAATTATATTTATCCAGAGTCTCATAAAAGCGAAGCGAATTATACATTACGGCCTTTACAATTATTATTATTATTATTATTATTATTGTTATTATCATTAACGGACTAAATGGAGGAGTGTAAGGAAGTAATGGATCGGTTTATTACTACGTACGCTTTTACATTATAATTCCAATCAAATCGACTCGTTTTGTATCCCGTAATACGTACGTTGTGATGATAATGACAACCTTCGATACGTATAATTCGATTTGTTGTATAAAAATCCCGTCCCAAGTCCCAAGTCCCGCAAAACGATTCCTCAGCAGGTCGAAATGCGATGGATCATCGATCCTCTTGACGAATGAATGACATTTTCATAAACGCGTTTGCAATGGGGGAAACAATCGACGACGATACCTGAAACAACAGAACCATAAAGAACCAGTACCGAGTCTGCCGAGTCTGCCGAGTCTGCCGAGAGTAAAAAGTGAAAGAAAAAAAGGGACGGTTACAGTAGAGGTGAATAATCACGGCGGACATTTATAAATATAAACACGTTTTATGGATTTTATTGTAAACCTCGTTTATGGAGAAATCGATTAAAACGGTGGGGGGGGGGGCAGGGGAAAGGAGATATCGTTTGCATTGTGTATTGTCATTACTATTATTAATCTTATTAATAGTAATAGTAGTAATAGTAGTAATGATAATAACGAGAGAAACGAGGTAATTAACAGCGGTATGTGTAATTGTAATTAAAGTAAAGCTCTGAGGATTTCGCTCCAGGGAATTTGAGAGCGGTATTTTCTTCTGGGATGACGTTAATGATGATGATGATCATGCAATCCACCTTTTGCTTAGACAGCGACTCGTATTGTTGCGGAGCAGTCGACGAGGAAAGTATTGCATTAATTAATGTAATTTAATTAAAAGGTTAGCGCGGGGGGGGCAACGTCTCGCCCGCCAACAGCTTGCATCACCTCCGGCCAAATGTACTTTCTAATAAAATTCACGCGTTAGTTTACTTAAAGGATAATAATAATAATAACAATAATAATAATAATAATAATAATAAAAGAGGGGGGGGCGGGAGATAAATTCACGATTGGCCGCTTTTACGGGGCAATCCAAGCCTATCCCGAATAAATAATTATTCCATGAGTTTACGTAAGACGTCACGGCGACTAAGGCCGCCGATTAAGCATATCAACATAATACTACATATACATGTACATACATGTACATACATATATATGTACAAATAAAAAGAACGTCGCGAAAAGAAGAAAGAAAGAAAGAAGGAAAGAAAGAAGGAAAGGAAGAAGGAAAAAAAAGGGAACGGGTTATTAGTTAATCGAAACGTGTCTAGCGAGGGAGATTGCGCAATGGCGGGAGTACTTTCATCGCGGGGAAAAAAACCCGTCGTCATTGGTTACTGGGCTTATTGGGGGAAAAAAAACTCGAGGACCGGACGGACCGTCTGCTTCCGCGAGGAGTCCGACGTTATTATATTGGTCTTTCGTCATTCGGTAACGAAGGTCCTCTCTCTCTCTCTCTCTCCCACTCTCTCTCGGTCTCGCCGAGACCCGCCCCCCCCGCCCCACCCCGTCCCACCGACCGCTCGCAAACAATTAGCCAGGTAATCGATATTAATTGCCGGTGGCTTCTCACTCGCTCGACCGCTGCTTTCCTATTACGCGGCCCCGCAACATTATTATTATGGATAGTGGGTGGCCGTTTAAGGGTAAGGACGCGTTGCTTAAAGATTTCCGCGAGATTCGGGCGAGGGGGGGTGACGCGTTGCCGGCGACGTCGAGTCGAAAAAAGATCTTCCGTAGGAGCAGGGGGCGAGGGCCGAACGTCGCTGAATTCGGGCGATTTCGTCGTAATGTTCGCCATCTCTACCTACGTACGAATAATGATCCAGACAACGTAGATCCGTAAGAGTAAACGGTCCATTAGTTGCCAATTGAATGGAACGGACGGCGCGACACTCTCTCGCTAAAATTATGGGAAATAATAATTACGATTTTGTTGTTGTTGTTGTTGTTGTTCTTCTTCTTCTTCTTCTTCTTCTTCTTCTTCTTACTTTTAAATTTAAAGTGTAGATTAATTAGACATGCCGAGCGATGCGCAGGGCCTTTTGTGGATCTTCTGTGATTGTTCTTCGAAGACAATCGGCCATTACGACCCGACGGCACACTAAATCGTAAAAACACCGACGGGGCCTTTTACAGCCTGGCTTTACAATTTACAATTTTTTACCTGAAAAATATCATTCTGCAAAAATCGTAAAGCATTCCACTCGTTCTATTTTGGTTTTTGCGTCCGAATTGTATCCGACTACTTGATTCCGCAAAAAAAAAAAAAAAAAAAATAAAAAAAAAATGTTACATTCATTGCCGATCCCGTCAATGAGTTAGTTTATATTATTATGACCAATGGTTCTCGGTCACAATACCGCTACAACCAGTTATTAATTTTATCGATACTCCGACGATACTACGGTACATTATTATTTATTGTTTTCCCGTAGTCGTTGTCGTCGTAGTCGTCGTAGTCCTCGTTGTCATTGTCAATGCTTAAGTATCCAACGTATCCAACGTATCCAACGTATCCAGCGCTTGTTTTTTTTTTTTTTTGTAAAAAAACATGTTCTGTCCTATTTCGTTGGGACAATGTATTTGTAAAATGAAAAAGAGCCTGTCATCTGCCTTTGGCGGTTTATTGGCAATATTGGGAGAGAAATTTAATAACCAGTCGCAGTAAGAAATGTAAGATAAGAAGGGGAGGGGGGGGGCAAAAACATTTAAAATAAATTCAATTACATCCGATTGCTATTCGAAAGCGACGGTCTATCGATAAAAATCATTTAACTGTGTCGCTTAAGAATTTATCTCGCGACATTTCTCTTTATAGTTAAAAATAAAATAAATCCCCCTCACCCCCCCCCCCAGCCTGACAATGGATCCCGCGTGATATGCGTACCTACCACCCCAACCCACACCCACCCCACCCCCGCGCACAATATGTAAATTACGCATTACCTTACTACACGCGCTGTACGACATGCGCTATATATATATATATATGTATATGTATAAAATAGATCGAGTGTACGTTTGTTCGAGGTTTCGCAAGCGACTGATTAACGAAAGAGTAGTGGGGTTATTGGGGTTATTTGAAAGTTATTTCGCCGCTGCGAGTATAGTGTGCATACGATAAAAGATATTATATGAATTAAATGAAACGTACTGTGCGTAGGCCACCGACTGCTTAATCTACTCTCTATATATATATATATATGTACTTGCAAATGCCAATTGTCAAAAGCTGTCAATTGCCAATGGCAATTAAGCGTCCTGTGGATTTAACTCATTACTATTATCATTAAGTACACCTGGAACAGAAGACGTGGTCGCCGATGGGGAGCAGGAGGGCGGGGGGGGTTGACAGACATTGTGGTGGGGGTGGGGGGTAGAGGGGAGTGGGGAGGGCAGGCAGGGGGGAGTGGCGGCGTTGTCGACTCGTGGAAGTTGGGGATGGGCGGGGGAGAAAAAAAAAACCGACCGAGGATAAAGAGGAACCGGTAGAAGAAGAAGAAAAAAAACAAAAAAAAAAAACAATAATGACAAAGACAGTTCCGTAAAGTCGTTGGCAAGTTGGCTTATTAAACTTATAAGACGGCGGAGAATACTCAGTCTCCGGATTACGTGTACAGCTGATAGATCGGGGCAAGCGTATTTAGGTCGCGGCGGTGGTTCCGCTCGTTTTTTCCGATTTCCTTTCTTCGTCCGCTCCCCCCCATCCCCCTCGCTACTTACTTCTGTCTATTCTTTCTTTCTTTTCTTTTCTTTTCTTTTTTTTTGTCCCCCGTTAATAATTTGCTTCGCTCTCGTCACCGCTGCGCGCCGCTCACGTTAGCCAATAATATAATGCATATATTGTGGCGGGTGGTGGTGGTGGTGGTGGTGGTGGTGGTGGTGGCGAGGCCGGAGCAACGAGCGAACGGACAACGGGCTCCGCCACCACCGCCAGCACTCGAAACTCGCCATTTATGATCTGTTTGATTATTATTAAAGAGCCCGTGCTCGGATTATCGCCGTCCGGGTGAGCGCGAGCCGCGTGTCCGTCGAGTTTTTTTTCCGCCGTCCGCCGTCCGCCGTCGTGCCGCTTCACTTGGTTCTTTCTAATCAACGGGTGGGACCCCGTGCAATTTAAGAGAAACTCGCCTCGGTCCTTTCCGTTATTATGCAAAATCGCGCAAACCACCTGGCGGGCACTCATTCCATCGACGTCGCTTAATCGCTCGACAAGTCCCCGGGGACAGTTTGCCCGCGGACCTCGAGCCCGTCGATCGACGTCCTCCTCACCGCACCACTCCGTCCTTAAATTTAATCCTTAAACCCATCCTCTCCCACGCCCCCACCCAACCCCCACCCATCCACCCCAACTCCCCACCCACCCATCCACCACCTCCGTTTCTTACCACAAGTTGTGTGTCGCGTGTTCGTTTTTTTTTTTTATCGGCGGCTCTTTCTCTTGTCGTCCGCAGCGTACGTGGACTGCGACGAGCTCGGCGGACAAGTAAGCCCTGCACAAGTGCACAACAGGGACAAAAAGAAATGTGAGGATAGTATCGGTGTGTGGCGGAAGTGGCTGGATATCCGTTGGCTGCACCTTCCGTTGGCTGCTCCGTTGGTGCAGACGTTAGTGCAGACGTTAGTGCGACGATGAGACTTGTGTTGTTCCTGCTGTGCGTGGCCCGGGTCGTCGGCACAGGCCGTGGCGAGGACGACTCGCCGGCCGGGCTCCCGGGTGCAAAAGGTGTCGAGGACCCGGGCGCCTACGACCGCGAGATCCTACGTACGCTCGAGCGGCAGATGCTGTCGCTCAACAGAACCGGTGAGGCGCCCCGGGACAAGCGCGCCCTCGGCATCCTCCTCCAGGGTTTCATGGAGGCGCTCGGCTACACGGTCACGCCCCTGCAAATCGCGAGCCTGGCCAACGGTGCGCCGGCTGCCGGGATGCCGACGATGACGTTACAGGCGGCCCCGTTACCCAAGGCCCCGGCCATGGGCAACGCGACCGTCCCTGGCCCGGCTCCGATGCCACCTCCGCGGCAGCGCGAGACTCTCCGGTTCACCGGGGTCCTGAACTTCGGCAACAACGTCAACGCGACGAACCTGGTGAATCACCTCGCCCGCTACGAGCAGCTCTTTCACAGGAACGTAACCGCTGCTCCCGCTGCCCCCCCGACCGTCACTACATCCCCAATGCCCCGGCCCCCGTCCCCGTCCCCGCCACGGCCACCGTCCCCGCCACGGCCCCCGTCCATAGATCCGAGATCACGAGGGCCGCTACCGGAGCCCCTCTTCGTCAAAATCCCTCTGCCCATAGCGCCGAATCTGCCGGCGTTCCAGCCGCCCCCCACGTCCATGCCCGTCCAGAGCGATTACCAGAGGGAGTACGTAGAGGAGGACGAGGAGGACAAGGAGGAGGAGGAGGAGGAGGAGGAGGGGGAGGGGGAGTACCGGGACAGCAAGGAGGCCCAAGGAGGTCAGCAAGGGGAGTACGAGGAGGTGGGGGAGAACGTCGAGCAGAGCGAGGAGTACGGGAAGAAGGGGAGGCAGGGGGAGCGGTATCCCTACGAGGAGTACGGGAGTTACGAGACGCCCGAGAGAAAGAGCACGGAGAAGGAGTACAAGAGCAACAAGAACGTGATCAATTACAGTCTGGAGAACCGGGATATCTACGATCCGAGGGAGGTGTCGGAGGTGGTGCCGATAACGAGGACGAAATTCAGCCACGCGATCTACATAAACGAGCCCGACTGGAAGGCTAAGCAGACCGAGCAGCTTTATAATTTGGCGGCCGAGCAGGAGGCCCACGCGGAGGCCTTGGCCGAGGAGAACGCCGAGAGGGAAAGGGGGAGAAACCGCGAGCACGAGCACTTACGGGAACACGGGGATTTTCACAACGGCAGAGCTAAGGAGATCAGTGATCACAACGAGGAGCAGAGGGTCGCCTACGAGGCCGGATTGAAGACGAAGCCGTATTATAACGAGGACGGGGACGAGGACGAGGACGAGAAAGACTCGGGATCCTCGGGATCCTCGGGAAAGGAAAGCGGATACGGTGGCCGTGATCGAGAGGAGGCCGCCAACGCCGCCGCCGCGACGACGACGACGACGATTACCAGGAAAAGTCCAAGGTTTCGGACGCGCCGTCGAGTTATTCAAAGTACGGCAAGGTGACGGGGACGGGGGCGGGGGAGAGCCAGGAGAACATCGGCGTGGGGTACACGACGGAAGGATACGCCAAGCTGGAGAACGGGGACACGCCCTCTAATTATCGATTAGAGTACGGGGGTGTATTAGATGAGGGTAAGAATAAGGGCGGGAAGGGGGAGGAGGGGCAGAGGAGAAGGAGGAGCCGAGCAGCTTTTACAGGACGTTGCCCGGAACGTACCTACGGGACGGCTCTCAGCGGGTGAAGATTCTCCGTGACAGTTACGGCGAGAGCTTAGAGAAGCCGAACGAGAAGGTGGACGAGCGCGTGTCCAGCTACTTCACGATGTTGAAGAATCCAAAGACCGGGATCTACGATCCTAATAGGATTCGCCAGTACGAGACGTCGCGCGTCCCCTACGACCACCTTGACCTGCTCAACGGCTTTAAGAAGATTCAGAGGGAGTACGGCTCGCCTGAGAGCAAATACGAGGAATACGAGATCGCGGACGGGTTGTACGGCAGGGCGGGGGAGGGGAAGTCCTCGAAAGCTTACGAGGCAGGGTGGGCTGGGAGGGAGTCGGAGACGTTGCAGAAAGGGCTCGAACGACCGGGCACAAAGGACTGCGACTGCGGGCCGAGGGGGAAAGCCGACGGGACAGCGTCGACGAATTACCCGACGACGGCCAGGTACAGCAGCTACGACGAGGGTATCATAGCGAGACTGACGTCGCCGAAGGGCTACGATAGCCCGACGACTTCGCGCTTCGAGGATCCATCCAAGTACGTGAGCAGCCCGAGCTTCGCGGGTCGTCCGTACGCCACGCCCGCGGTACGGACCTTCGGCTTCTCGACGATGCTCCCCCCCACTAACCCGGAGAGATTGGCCGTGAAGGGTCTGCTGCAGGAGACGGCTAATAAGGAGATCGGGGCTTGGCCGGCCCCCTTCGATTACGCCTTCGATACGTCGCAGCGGAGGGACGTCGTCGTCAAGGCTACGGCCACGGGGTATCCGAGGCAGTCGGCCGTCGACCTCGGCCCCAAGGGGCCCCGGTACGCCAAGGCTCCGTACGTAGGGACGAGGCCGAATTGCCTTTACGAGCCACGCGGTGGTACCGCCAGCGGGTTCCCACCCGCTTACCCGAGCGCTACCACCGACAACCGGGGATCCTACGTCGACCATCGCGATAAGCGTCAACGTCCGCCACCCCACTCTACCACCCACCCAAGACTGGCCAATAATAACAATGATGACGACGACGTGGAGGTGGAGGACAAACGACGACGAGGAGGAGGAGGAGGAGGACAAACGACGAGTGAATTTGGGTGAGCGAGAGTGTGCGACTTGGTGGATTGGAGAAATAAAAATAAAAAAAACAAAAAAAAAAAAAAAAAAAAAAAACCAATTATCTACCGAGAGCGGGGAGTTATATTTTCTACCGAAGGCCGAAAGCTAACCTTACGTCGTAGAAGTCTAGAAGTCTAAGGAGAGCCTCCCGATCGGCATCCCTCTACCTGTCGCTCACCGACGAACGGCTCCCCGACTAGCAGCAAACCAATAACCCCCAATAATACCTGGAACATTTTCCCCGAATGCCTAATAATGCCCGTCGATTCGGCGTACGCGCTCCATAAAAGTACCGTAACCGGCTACTTAAAAATCTATTAATCTTCTATTACAAGCATATCTTTTGATTAAAGTAATTTTACGTGACCCGTGGCATTGCTTGCTTGTGTTGTTGCTTGCGTCGTATTGTATTGGCTTGCGTCGTATTGTATTGCCTTGTATTGGCCAATAAGCCCAATAACAAGAGTTGCGTCGCCAAAATGCATTTACAGGCCCGAATGTTGAACGTTGTACCCGATAACCTTCAATACAAATAAATACCTTCGACAATTACGTGATACTAATTTGCATTACATATACAATCAATAACCCCACCCACACGTAACCCCGATAACCCTTTTCTAAATCATCTCGCTTGATGCTTTCAAGCAAAGGGATATTAAGAGGGATAAGATTATATTGGTCTTGTTATTGACCGTTTTCGTTTTTTTGTTGTTTCTTTCTTAAATTATTATGCCAAACCAGCTTGGGATCTAAAGTCTTTTTTACAACGATACGCCTACTTTTTTTTATATAAATTATTTACACGTTATTTACGTACTAATAGTACGTAACGTAGAGGAGAGCAGAGGACAGGAGGAGAGGACAGAGAGGTGGGGGGGAATGCATGACATTTTCTTGTCTTAAATGATGTAACCCGTAAATTCTTGCTTAATAATTATGTATTATTATTATTATTGCCTTAAGCACGCTACTTTCAAAAAAGCTTTCACCGCGTCGCGCAATTATATCAAAAGATATTTAACCGAAAGTAAACTCGGCCTCGTACCTCGATATGCATTCGTTACACATTCACGACAATCTCAACAACGGCACACCGAAGCGTAAGGAAATACATTACACGTATCGTCGACTTGCAACAATTGCGCGCGACAAGACAATAATTCGTCGTTGTCGCATAAGCGAATAATTGCGAACGAATGCCCGAGAACTTTTATTGTTATAACCGGCTACGGGTTCTTTGCGCTTACTGAATAATTATAACAATAATAACAATTATAATAATAACATATAGAAAGAAGCGTGATTCGCGGGGTTATTGGGGTTATTGTTGCGAACGTAATAACGGAAAAGTTTTCTAATTAACATCCGCTCACGTCGCCTCTGTAATTCCATTCGACAAGACAAAGAGCTTTAGACTGTCAAATGCCAGTGTATGTAGTGTATGTAGTGTAATAAGTAAAAATAGAGACCGAGTTGACTTAGTCGGGGAAAAAGTAAAAGTTAAGCCGCCAAGTGGAGCGGGCGGCTTCCGTCTCTCTCTCTCTCTCTCTCTCTCTCTAAGCTGACCTTGAACCGTTTGCGCAGATACCATTCAACCCTTGCTCCGACGCCGGCGACCGGCAAGTACGGCTCGAGCCAAGTACGGCAAGGACAATCGGGCACGCGCACTCCCCGGCCGGAGCCGGGCCGGATCTACCCGACGGAGGCGCCCGACCACCAATGGCACGTTCCCCGTCGGCGGCCCGATAGACCCGGTAGCGCGGGACTTCCGATAGACCGACAAGGACGACAAGGACGACCACCACGTCCTCCGAAGCATTGGAACGGCTCCTCGAGCTACGACTCCTCGTACAAGTACGTCGGGAAGGACGGTCGTTCGATAATGCCAGGACCCAGGGCATACTTTTACGAGGGGGGCGACGTGGAGGGGCAGGCGGACGTCACTCGCACCGGCAGCCTCAAGCTCTCGAATCTCTCGACGAAGCAACCGCGGCCCCCGCCGAGACCTTGAGCGCGCCCGCGCCACTTTTCCACGACCAGGTACTCTGGCCTCGCCTTCTCCAGCTTCCCGCGCACTTTTAACGCCTCTTATTCCGAATCTCGTCATCTCTCTCTGTCTCTGTCTCTCTGCTCTAAGCGCTGGGTAACGCGATGCGTATCCACTGAAATTTAAATAAATAAGCTTTTTTTTTTTTTTTTTTTTGAAATTTCGTATAAACACACGAAATCGTATCCAAAGTACAGAATTTATTTTATAAAAGGTATGTATTACTTGTTCGTTGCAGGTAAAGCAAGTGTAACGCATGCATGTGATGAGAATTCGAAAGGAAATAGATTGAGATTTTAGGAAATATCGCTAGTCCAACGACTTGGAGATGATCGCGCAGAACGGTTATCCTTATATATATATATATATATAATGCAAATGTAATTGTCACACGATACTGTACATGATACTTAGAAATAAACGAATTACTAATATTACAAATCTAAATTAATACTCTTATTATTTAATCGCGTATCCCCCACCACTTGAACTTGGGCCAAATCCTTTTTAGAACGCTGATTTGAATTTTTTGTATTATTCCAAAGACCGACCCGACCTCTGGCGTACAAACTCTCAACTGAGCATTTTACGAAACTGTACAGTGCCTTTTTGGCATAGTCAAGTGCACTGTATTCAAAATAATGAGTAATCGAAAGGTCGTGGTCGTTTGAACCGGTGTAAATAATTTTCACATGGATATCTAGTCGAGCTGCTTAAATCGGCACTTTATTTTTTCGTTCAATCAAGCATTCGAGATGAGTATCGTGAAGCCAAGGGTGTCCGGCTTGGAAGAGGTAGAGAACTTCCTTAGGAAAATCGGAGTCGGTCCACGGCCGATGCACGATCCGTTTTTCGATGAATCTTATCGGGTCTGCAAAGTTTTCGAAAACAAAGGTGTAATTCTCGAGGACGAGGAAGAGCTTTGTCATACATTGTAAGAGCTGCACAGCCGATCGATATTGTGTATAAAACTTTTTATTACCCTTAACCTAAAAGTCAACCCTGTGCTCTATTTTATTTTTCAGCATGAAAGAATTCTTCTGCAATGCATGCAACACTACCTTCGAAAATCTTTTTGATTACGAATCACATTATAACAATAATCATCAATTTGTTTGCACCGAATGTAAAAAGTGGAGGCCTACTTTAAGGCTTCTAGAGATGCATATCGAGGAGCATCACGACAGCTTTTTTAAATTACTTGCTGAAAAACAAGCGATGGTAAAGAAGAGTCATTTACATTGTTGTATTTTGCCTTCTCTTTTAAGCTTATTAATTGAACGGTAATTATTTTATATCTTTTTTTAGTATCGCTGTTTTGTTATCGACTGCAGTGTAAAATTTATGAATCCAGAAGAACGAACAAAGCATACTATAAAAGTTCATAATTATCCTAAAAACTATCGATTTAACGAGTATATAAATACCAAAAAGAATTCCAAAAAGAATTCCAAAAAGAATTCCAAAAATGATTCCAAAAATGATTCCAAAAATGATTCCAAAAATGATTCCAAAAACGATTCCAAAAATGATTCCAAAAATGATTCAGCTATGGATGTAGACGATAATCAAACCAATGCAAATAAAAACATAAACATTCACTTTGGCAAAAAACGAAACAAAAAAGTTTTTGTAAAACAAAATGCGAATATAAGACCTCCTGTATTTGTTAAAACTGATGCCGTAAACACTCAATCCATCGCCTCGGCCAAGCCATCGACAATGTTTATCCCGAGGCAAGTGCAACAAAAATCATATGCACAGCTGTTAACAAAAAATCAGAATATGGAGAAAAATGTTCTGGAATCGGAAAGTCTAATGGAACTGTGCGAATCGTTGCCAACGGCATAATAATATACAATTAGAATATTAAAATAAATGAAAATGAAAGGCTCAAATGTGATATACAGTATTGTATAAAAGGTAACTTTATTTTATAAGATATAATTTAATTATTTACAGCTTAGTACATCACATTCATAAATTATATGCCTACTATTGTTTATGTATTTTTTTTTATCATTAATTTTTTTCTCTCTCTCTCTCTCTCTCTATATATATAATACAATTTATTAACAATTATTTTTCATTGTTCGATTATTTCATTGTATATTTATTTTGATGATTTGAATGTCAGCAGCCGTACAGCATACACTTTATCTTTGTGTTTTCATCCTTGAGCACGGCATTCTCGTATTTTAATCTAATGTATTCTTGTTCAAGGAAGGCAGCTCGTATAGCGATCTCATCCTCCTTGGCGCGCCTCGCATCCCTCGATCTCTTGGCGGCCTCGTTGTTTTTCCTCCTCCGCTCCCAGTAAGCCGCGTCCTTCTCGTCGACAGTGCTCGTAGGCAGCATGGGACTCTTGCTGATACGACGCATCTTTATGTTCGTACCTTCGTTCGTTCTCTTGACCGAGTCGAGCATCCTGTTCCGAAAATCCGAGTACGCCTTCTTGAGTTCTTGGTCGAACATCATGTCCGGGCCCAATGTAATCGAGAGCGGATCCTTCGGGTAAGCCTTGAAGGGCCTCGGTGCTTTTTTACTCTCATCCGTGAGACTGTTGCTGCTGTTGGCTTGCTGCTGAGGCTCCTGGCTGGTCGAGGACGTCGGCAGTTGGAGCTGCGAGGCCGGATTCTGGGAGATGATGCTACTGCTGCGATGCTGATGATGCTGCTGCTGCTTGCTACTGCTGCTGCTGCTACTGCTACCGCTGCTGCCGCTGTTGCTCTGGGAGGAGAGCAATGCCGGAAGTACCGATGGCACGCCCAGTGCCACCCCAGCGGGGAGCAGCGGGTACGGGGGATTAAGCCGGGCATCCGGGCTCGTGACGGTCGCGCGGTGCTCGTAAATCGGCTGGAACCTCGTTTTCTTTGGCGAATCCGACTCCGATGGCGGTGTCATCACATACGTACGGCTTTCGAAGGGACTTTTCCTTTCGTGATTGGACGACGTGAAGCTCGACGTCGTCGTCGTCGTCGTCGTCGTCGTCGTCGTCTCCTCTTGGTGGTATTGGTGAGCTTGGCTGCTTTGCCGGAGCTTCGTCACTCGGTGGTCGTCTACTTGGCCGCTTTCGTAATTGTTCACGTGCTTGTTGTCGTTGTTATTGGTTTCGTGCTGATGGCTGTCCAGGTAGATAGAGCCCCGGAGTGGCGACACCGTGCCATCCTTGTTGACGTAATTCGACGTCGGACTGGGTGACAGCAGTAGCTTTTTGCATGAGAGATCGAGGACGGGGCTGTCGCCGGCCTCGGCGAACTTGGCTTGCTTGGCCACGCTGCTCGAGTAATCGAGTCCCTGGCGGGATTCCATCGATATCTTCTGAAATGACTTTGTCATCCTAGCGACAAGTGGATCTGACCTGAAAGAGGGTACGACGGGGAATTCGTCGTTGAAATATCACACCATTTCAAGCTATTTGTTCTACCGATCCGTCTACCGATCCATCCGGTCCATCCACGCATACCGATAGATCGTCGCTTCGAACGAATCTTTTAAAGAGAACGTAAAAGGAGCTAATGGAGGCGATTAAAGGAGCCGAACCCCGGGCAGCGATGCGTAATGTAATGTAACGTAAGCTTGAATGTCGAGAAGCTAACGACGACGCTCGTGGTTGTAAAAAAAAAAAAAAAAAAAAAAAGCAATCCGAGGGGATGATACGAAGGCTCGCATACGAATGTCGTAAACAAATAAATAAACAAATAAATAAACAAATAAATAAATAAATAAATAAATGATCTGCGGGATATGGGAATCGTTTTTTCTTATTCCTTTTTTTTTTTTCTTTAATCAAGATACGCGCGCGCGCGCGTCAACAAACGAACAAAAATATATCGTCCTGGTGGGGAAAAGTAGCGCGAGGTGTATCGAGAAGAGAGGGTATGAGTATGTCTTACTTTTAGACTCGATCACAATGGAGAATCATGTATGAAACACACAACACTGATAATGTAAATTGGCGAGTGGTGCGGTCCGTCGGCGAGTCGGCGAGTCGGGGAAAAACTTGTTCCAAGGAACGAGGAAGAATGTTCATCGAACGTCGTCGTCGTCGTGTGGTCGTCGTAGTGGTCGTCGTAGTGGTTGTAGCAGCTCGTGTAGTGAGTAGCGCGTGCAGTGCCCGACTCGTCGTCCAAAAATCGTTTAACGATGGAAGGGGGTGCCTCCTCCGCTTATATACCTCGGCAACCCCCCGTGCACGGTTCTACGGGGAATCCTTCAAAACGTTGCTCAAGACCTGATGGGACCGTGGCTGGAGAGGGGGGGATTTGACAGTTCGCTGCCAAGTGACCGCCGTCGTCGCCGTCACCGTCGTCCACGCCACCACCACCGACCGCTCGTTTGACAGCCAACGGGAGTCCGTTTTAGTGGTAGTAGTAGTAGTAGTAGTAGTAGTAGTAGTAGTGGTAGCGACGGTGGTGGTGGTGGTGGCGGCAACGGCAGCGGCAACGGCGGTGATGGTGGTGCAGTGGCCGAGGAGATGGACGTCGGCCTGAAAGTATTGTATTCGTAACACATTTGAATATTAGGAATTAGGAGAGCTCGGATCCGCACTTTTGCCTCTCTCGCCTACAAAATTACAGAGAATCTCGTACGAGCGATCACCGGCCACCGCCACCGCCGCCGTTGCCCGAATAGACCAAATAGCCCAAATAGCCGAAATAGCCGGAATAGCCGGAATAGAGGAATTACCCAATGAATAGACCGCTCGATTATCTTCGAATGCGCCATTATTACCAATAACCATTAGCCGTTAATTTTTATGTATTATGCCCGTATTACTTAAACGACGTATGTATCTCAATCCTTCCCGTAAGCCGCGATCTATCATTATTTGATAAATCTCCATACCAATTTAACGGAAAAACGTCTTTTTCTTTTTTCTTTATTATTATTATTAATAATAATAAGTACAGATGAAGGAAACGTTTGTCGAATGCCGAGCCTCGTCGCCTGTCGTAATGAGAACGAGGCCCGATATAATAAGTAAACGCTCGGATTGATTCCGGAGCGATTGCCGAAGGATAAATCAGCCTCGATCTAAAGTAACCGATCCAGTTCGTTCGTAGGAGTAAGAAATTTACGTTTTTACTTTATTCGATAAATAACCTAGAAATTTTCGAAATGTATATGTATGTATGTATGTATGTATGTATGTATGTATGGTTGACAGGGCCGTAAGTAGATAAATTTGTGTACAAACCTGCGTAAGTTTGTATGAACGTGTTACCTGGGGAACACTTTACCGCGAAGAGCTTAATAAATCAAAAAGCACATAGCCAATGATGTAACGAGCCGTCCCTACCGACCAAATGGCATTCGAACTCCGGGTTCCGGGAAGTAAGTGGTGGTGACATTTGCTAGACGAGGCACCTTGTATTACGGAATTTAAAAAAAATCCCCAGACTCCAGAATATTTGCTATACTTTTGCGCGCCCGAACGTCTAAACCAAAAACAACTTTTTCTTCTTTTATACGTATATACGTATATGCGTATAAATACGTATATAAAAGCTCGGGCTCGCGTATTTACGTGGTCGTCGTTGGTCTTATTCCCGGGAAACGTGTGTGCCGTTGCGATCGGCCATTATTATTAGATGATAGATGGGTCTCGGTACTTTCGGCGCTCGGAGCCGCGGATCATTATTTCCTAGGCAATGAAAAGTCACTGGATCATCGGCGTTACGCGTGTGATTTCGCGCGCGCGCGCGCGGTCTGCGTAGCCCAATAGCGGTAAGGGAAGTATAGTTTTCTGCTAACGATTGTAATCGCTGATAGGGAGGGACCGTTCGGCGAGCTCGGGCGAGCCTCCAACGTAGCGAATCAATGGAAAATAGAGATAGAGAGGCGCGAACATTTGCCGCTAGGGTTATTGGGGGAGGAGGGGGAGGGGGGGGGGTGGGGGGGGGGGGGGGGGGGGGGGGGGGGGGGGGGGGGGGGGGGGGGGGGGGGGGTGGGGGGGGGGGGGGGGGGGGGGGGGGGGGGGGGGGGGGGGGGGGGGGGGGGGGGGGGGGGGGGGGGGAGGGGGGGTATTGGGGGACTTATCGGGCTTCCTATTGGCATAATTCTAACGTAATAACGTAATTCGTTGAATGCCGGCTTTGGCCAGCAGAGGAGGACGGGCAGTAAATAAATAAAAATCGAAGGAGGTAACCAACCGCTTTGGCTTCAAAAGCCCTCTACGTCAATAGATTTAACGGCTTATGGGATGTAGTAAACGACATTACCGAGACCGAGCTTACCGAGTGCCAGATTTACCCAAAAATCTAATGTAATTACGATAAGAGCCGTACCACGGACATGGATTAATAGTACGATACAGCTAGCTGCTCTCTCTCTCTCTCTCTCTCTCTCTCTCTCTCTATTTCTCCCATGATTTATGCTCAATTTTTATAAACAATTAATTCGGGTTATTGGGATTCGATTCGGGCGGGAACGGTGTGGAACGTGCGGTGTGGCGAAAGAATGAGGGGGGGAGGGGGAGGGGAGAGAAAAAAGTGATAAGGAAAAGCGACGGAAGCTTTTTTTACGGGACTCCCGTAAAAGCTGTAAACTCTCTCTCCCGTCGAAATACGTGATCGTAGGGGCTGGACGGGATGAGGAGGAGGGGGGAGACACAACCCTGCAAGATATGCTGCTAAAGAATGCGACTTCTGGCAAAATCGGAGGGACGGGAGACCGGGTCGGGATCGTGCACCGGGTGCAAGTGCAACCAATCGAGAGGGCCGAAATTAATCCGTGGCCTTCCCGTGGCGAAGGGGGTAGCAAGGGAGGAGGGAGGGGGGGGTAGCAAGGGACACGCCACGACCGACCCAAAGAATTAAGGAGGAAATCTTGCGAAAATCCAGTTACCGGACCTTGGCACACTAAATCCTTCGTCGGGCGGGATGTCGTTCCCCCCTTGCCGGGGATCGCGATCTCGTAAGTCGCATCGCGCAGTGGGCAGGGCGCAACGGGCACCGTAAGAGCGTGGCGAGGGGTCGGGGTCGGGCTCGGAGTCGGGCTCGGGGTCGGGGTCGGGCTCGGGCACGGGAGGGAACTTGAGAAGGAGAGGGCCGACCGGGTACGGGAGCGCTGACGCGGAGCTGCATGAGAGGGGAGAGGGGTGGGGAGGGACGGCGGCTATCACCTCTTAACCCTTTGGCGAGGCTCCCCTCCCCCACCGCGCTGTAATATTTCAAACGGCTCGAGCATTGTATCTCGCACGGAGGCTGATTTATGGGCCACGTAAGCCTTTTAAGTTTTCCACCCCGGCGGGAGCTCGCGAATTTGCGTAAAGACCCCATAAATTATAATGGGTTGGCAGGAGCGCCCGGGCTCGGCTTGGGCCGCGCACGCGCTCCCTGCCCCCGTTAACCTCGTCTACGTTTGCTTCCTGGTTGTTCCTCCGCGGCCGGCTTCGCGAGCCCGGCTCTGACTCCCCCCGCCCTCCCCTCCCCATCCCACCCCCTCGCCACTCTCCCGCAGTCCCGCAGTCCCGGTCGGGGACCATTCTTGACCCTTTACCGTAGCCGGAGGCTCGCCTAACCCTTTTTCCCGAAAGGCGGCTAATGCCCCCTCACCTACTTATTGTCCTGGGCCGCAACCCCTTGCCCCCGTCGCCGTGCCGCTCACCAATCCCGCTGACGGGACCGCTCGTGTCCGCGGCCGTCGTCCTCACTAAGAGCGCCTCCCCCGCCCACCCCGATTCTCAAGAACGAGAGCCCCGTCACCATCCGAGCGTACTTACTTACTTACTTACTTACTTACTTACTTACTTACTTACTTGCTTGCTTGCTTGCTTGCTTGCACTTGACGGCCGCACGCGCCCACGTGCCTCCCCCCCTACCCTCCCTACCCCCGCCAGCCATACCTCCATGCTTCTTAATTCTTACGTAGCAGAGATAAGAGGGAGCGGCTTATTTCTAATGCTCTTTCTTCTTAATTCTACCTTAATTCTGCGCCCGGGACATTCCGAAACTCTCCTGGCAGGTAAATTTACAGGAAGCCCCCGGTCTTCCTCCTCTCACCCTTTCCTCATCCTCTAATGCCCCACCCACCCCGTTTAACCTTAAATTAAACGGGCGCACTTAAACTACCGAGCCGGCTACGCGGCACGTTGGGTTATTTGCGACCTTTGCCCATATAATAATTCTATTACGACTTCCTAACTGCCTGCACGTCCCCCTTCCTCCAACCCCTTCCCCCAACCCCTACTCCTACTCCTCGACGGCTGCTACCGCGCAACCTCGCTCGTCGGAGAATTAAGCGATTCGCGGTCTCGTTATCGATAATAATTTCTCTCGCGACTCTTACTTTACCTTGCGCGTCTATCCTCTACCCCAATAATCCCCCCCAATAACCCCCACGAATAACCCCCGAATAACCTGCCGACGTTCTCACAGTTATCGTTTATCGCAATGAAGCTGCGCGATTAGCCGAGCCCGTTAGAGGCGCCGTTAATTACTGGCCGAGCAACGTCTCGTACAAATAGCCAATTTTCTTCTCTCTCTCTTTTATTTATTTATTTATTTATTTACCTTTTCTTCTCCCTTACTTCATAAGAAACCGACCGAACGTCAATGTATTCCATCAGAGTTCCAGATTACGGATACTCGGATGTTGTCCTCCTCGAGCAGTTGTGTTTACCGAGTCGAAATTAAGGAAAACCTTATGTAATCCGTAGGTTATTTACATCCGCAGCCTCTACCCCCCCCCAAGACTTCATTTACGCGCGCATACATATATATATATATATACTCGCGAATTATGATATGAAAGCACATAGCCCACTAGTCCAGACAAGGCTGGCCGAATAAATAGTTAAATTGATTAAGGGTCTGCATTAGGTTATTGGGGCTATTGGATAACGAATTTGGTAATAATCAATGCAGTTAATTGTTAATTGTATCAAGAGGGGGGGGAGGGGGCAATGTCGCGACGATAATTAGTGGGGTGGCGGCAGAGGGTGGCGGAGGTTATTGGTGGTATCGAGATAGAGCGAATGAGTCGTCGTCGTCGTCGTCGTCGTCGTCGTCGTCGCAAAGTAAGTCGTACGAAAGCGGCGACAAAGGGCGAAAGGGTGTAAGAGGGTCCCTGTCGCAGGACAGTTCCGAGCATTTCCCAATTCACTAAAAGCTTATTCACGTCTCCAGTGCATTATATTGCCGTGAAAAATGGTGAAAGGCCCCGGGGGCGAAGAACGCTCGCTTAGGACGCGGCCACGAAAGGGGCTGCTGCTGCTGCTGCTGCTGCTGCTCGGACACATCCACCAGCAGCACGAGCTCCATCTCCTCCTCCTCCTCCCCTCGCCCCTACCCCTGACCCAATAACCCCTCGACGGCAAGAGAGGATGGCAGAAAATTAGCGACGCGCGCTCTCGCCACAAAAGCTCCGGCCCGTCCTCCCACACATGTCGGGCCCACGTCCATAGACATCCGTAGATAGAGAGGGTTAGAGAGAGAGAGGGGTGGGGGAGAGAGGGAGAAAGGACTGCACTGCCCCGGGAGGAAAGCTGCAACGTTCGCGGAAGGACTGGCGTAGGAGGAGTGTCGCATAACCCAGATTTGAATGGGGCACGCAACCCGTTATTTGCGGCCGGCCGGCACCCTCCGGGAAAAAAGGAGGCCAAAGGATCCGCGAGGCCGAGGACGACTCGTGTTGCCGCTGGCCAGCCAGCCAGCCAGCCAGCCGGCCGGCCGCCGGTGCATCTGCCCAACGGCTCTCCTCCCTACGATCTAACGGTAGCCCGCGAGGACCTTTGTCCCCGCCTGTCCTTTCCCAATGCTCCGACGTTCCGACGCGCCGACGTGTCAATTAGAGCTCAGCCTCGGCACCGGGGGGATCTTCCCATCCATCGATCCCTTCGACCCACTTCACTAGATTATATTTTTATTTCAAGCCTCCGCCTCCACCCCTGCCACGCCGCCCAAACGCTTTTCCGCTCTCGTTTGTCCCTCTAAACGATCCGTCTCCACCCTGACAGGACCAGCTCTCTCTCTCTCTCTCTCATCTCTCTCTCTCTCTGTCTCTGACCATCCAACTATCCATCTATCCATCTCCGTTTCCACACCCGCCACACCCACTCCTTCCTCCTTCCAACTAATAAGAACTCGTAACCCCATAATATAATGTACGTAAAAGAGGCGAGGGAGCGTAAGTCTCCGCTGGGGACAAATGGAAGATTTACGTAGTCCCATTGAAGGGGATGGACAACGGGCGAGAGCACATCATGGACGAGACTTGGCTCCGATGCACTCTGGGCCACCACCGCCTTCCCTCTACGATCCCATCACATCCTTACGTAATCAGGCCCGCCCCCCCCCACCCATTAATGCCTTTTAGACTCTCCGATAATAATTTAACGCGACAGCTATGGAGTTCTTTATGGGGTTATTGGGGTTATGGGGCTTTTACGAGGAGCAGAATACTGCTAAAGAGTCCCGTCGGCCCATTATTTCGGTACCCCAATAACGACGGGCAGAGGCCAAGAGGTAGGTTATTCGGCTCCAGAAAAAACTACCGCCGCCTCTCCAGCCAATACGTAATTGTACGAAAAATTAAAAGTTGTCCTCGGTTATTAGTCGTCGAAAGGGAAGGGGGGTGTGGGGTGCGAGAGAGAGAGAGAGAATATATATATCGATAATGCCGGTGAATCGTCCGTCGGCTCGCACAACGTCAAATTCGTTCCGAGAAATCAAAATGCCAGAATAAACAAACGGCCCCCCCCCCCCCCCGTACCTCGAACAGAGAGAGAGACAGGGAGAGAGGGGGGGCGAGGGCAATTAGTCAAAGCCATTAGAGCCAGGAGAAATGATTAATAACAATATGAATAACGATAACGATAATAACAGCAACAGCAACAACAGCAACAACAGCAGCAACAAGAGAGGACGAGCGACAAAGGAGGACCAACACGAAGCGGCGATAGATAGGAGATAGTTGGGAGCGCTAACGAGGCGCCGTTGCACAACATTTTCTAAATCTATTTTCCGGCTTATCGGGCTTATCGGGCTTATCTGGCCGGATCGGCCGAGACCGAGGCCGTAGCCCGGCATTGCGATAACATTGGATAACCACCGGGACGGACGACTCTGACCGACAGCCGTTTCGTAATCCCAATAACCTCGCGGAGGGGACCCGCGATCTGTGACGCAACCCTCCCTCCCACCGGCCCCTCGCGGAATATTCCACCGCCCCCCTACGCCCCTCATTTGTAACGTTTTTTTTTATTTTTCTTTTTTCGTTTTCGTTCTTTTATGTTTCCTTCCTTCCTTCCTTCCTTCCTTCCTTCCTTATTTCTTCTTCTTTTTTTTTTTTTTTTTTTTCTTGTTTCGTTTCGTTTCGTTTCGTTTCGTTTCGTTTCGTATTGCCCGTTGATGCCCCTTTGCCGGCCGCTGGGCCCTCGAACCCACTGCCTGGAATGCGGACTTTATTGCCGGCCCGGACCCGGACAATTGCTCATTTATGCCCCGACATGATCGATTCATTGGCCGCTATGGTGGAACTGTCCTCCCATGGGAGCACGGACACTGTTCGCGGGGGTGCGGGGCCGCTCGGCTTCCTCGTCCGGCTGCCGAGGAGCGCCGGTCTTTTGCCGCCTCCGAGGCTCCCTCCCGCGATCTCTTTTCGATCATCACGAACGAATCGAAGGCCCCCGATCACCCCCTCCCCCCCCGCACTACTCCGCACTACTCCGCAAATCTCCGAATCCGTGGTATTTGAAGCTCTCCCGGTCGATCCAAATATTACAACGGACCTTTACCCGAGCTGTCCCATACTTCCTATAGCAATAATGATAATAATAATAATAGTAAAGAAGAAGAAGAAGAAGAAGAAGAAGAAGAAGCTGATGAAGAAGACGAGGACGAAGCACTGTAAGAACTGACGACGACGACGACGACGACAAATAAAACAACAACTACAATAACAATAATAATAATCGTAATAATAGTAATAATAGAATGCGCGTCGCGTTTATTGTGCTGTGAGTGTCATTAGAGAAAAAAGGTAAAAGAAAGAAGAGACGCAATAAAACGGGATCCTTGCATCGTAGCAGATGGTTCGTACGTTCGTCCTCGCCGGTATTGGAAAACGGCAGGATCCCCATTAATGGACATTGTAAAAATCCCGTAATACGAATGATTACTCATTTTGCTCTGGTTTTACATGTAGATCTGCCGCTCCCCCTCCCCAACCCCAACCCAACCCCTCGCCACGCCACGCCACGCCACGCTGACCGGCTCTTATCCTCATGCCTGCCCGTGCCTACCTGGCTGGCCGCCCGAGAGGACGTCCGATGTTATACCTGACCGGGGTCACGAGTCCCGACCTCGGCCACCACTACTACGACTTACGCAACTCCGACGCTATTAAAATGACTTTCCGGGAATCGTTGGGCCTGCCTACCGTACCGGACGAGCCGACGCTGATTGAGGTAGAGAGGGTGGTTATTGGGGCGGTAGGCGGAGGTAGAGGATAGAACGCTGGGTGGCGCACTTGCGAGGCTCTTCTCTTTGGCTTACGAGGACGCGACCGAGTCTCGGGGCCGGAGGGGAGGGAGGAACGAGCTGCCGATCAAAGTCAGTCGTACAATAATAAAATGTCCCGCAACCACAGAATTGATGATCCAGTCGACGGTCAACGCGGGACGCCAGTCGAAGATGAATGAACGAACCTCTCGAGGAGGGTGCGCCGCCTGAGCCTCAGGGACGGAAGTCGCGCGGAGGGACGAGGGGAGGAAAGAACACGACGAAGAAGGAGACGTTGGTTATTGGGGAACGACGTGACGGGAGGTCCGGGTCGCGTCCCCTGTCGCGGGGAATCCATTAGTCCATTAGGGCTCCGACGGCTCGACTAACCCGTAGCCATGATCCTACAACACAGTCCTGGATCCTCGCGTGCGCTGATTAAATAATCCGACTCCGCGGCTCGATTGCGCACGGGACAGGGTCGAGTCGGGGTGAGAATCGGCCAAGGTGAGAAGAGCTCCTTGGCGCCGCGGGCTACGGTATCGACGGAAACGTCCGTTGTCGGTGGCGAGGCGGGGGTGCAGCGGGTTCAGTCCATCGGTCCAGATGTTTCCGTTTTCGGCACGTTAATGGTTAAAGCCTCGTGCGACGGGGTAAAAAGGGGTGGAGGAGGAGGAGGAGGAGGAGGAGGCCAGAGAGCGTTGCGGGCAATTAATTTCGTATTAATCATCGCGTTGGCGGCTTCCGGTTATTTCGCAAGCCGGGGCCGGAACCGGGGCCGCAGCTCCATTGTCCGGGAGGATACGGGTGATCGGGTGACCGGGTGCAACGAGCATCCCGGACGAGATGACAAATGGCCGAAAGCGCGAATCCCCCCACGTATAACCCTCCGGGGGAGCTTTTATCGATTGTCTGCCGGGGATTCGTGCGGACGCCCCGGCGGCGGCCATTGAATTCCGTCGGCCGACCGACTCCTCGCCCCCTCGTCGCCACCAGCCCCGTTCAAGATCCCGTTCCACCCCCGCCCCGCCCCCGACCTCCCGATTTAAAATGGTTTTTTTTACTCGCGGGGCTCCCTTAGCGCTCGCATGGCAAGCACGTGGACGCCGATTTCACGCTTACATCGAGACAATGGTCTTAAACCCCCACCCACATCAGCATCACGAGCTCTGTTTTTGGGCAAGGCTTGCGCGGTGGCGTCCCTTTGACGAGCGTCACCCGGTGCTGCCCTGTCCGTCCTCGGGAGGCTGCCTGGTGCCCGTAGACGAGGAGAGGGGAACGAGAAGCTCGGCTCACTGTTTTACGCGCACCGGCGTGCGACCAATAAATACTTGACGATAATTAAGCTCGTTTTTTTTCTCCCCTCGCTCTCCCAGTCACTTTCCTCATCCTCCTCCTCCTCCTCCTCCTCCTCCTCCTTCTTTTACTTGTTACTCTAATGTCCTTTCCACGCCTTCGATAGCCCGAAAGGGAAGAAGACGAAGAGGAGGAAGAGGAGGAGGAGGAAAAAGTAGGATCGATAGGGGGGGGGGAACTCGTTTGGCTGCTGCTCGTATTGTCACAATAACGTTTTATTTTTCCCAAAGTTCACTTAACTCCGGTTTTTTGCGGCCCGGCTTAAGATCCTGTAAAACACTGCCGGATCCTCGACACCGTAAACATAATAAAAAGAACGGCATTGTGACGCAGGGCCCATTATAATGTAGGCGGGAATGGATTGTAAACGTCACGTCACCGGCATCCACCCATCCACCCAACCATCCAACCATCCAACCAGCCACCGTCTCGCTCAGAATCTGGAAAACCGTAAATCCGGTAGTTTTACGATTCCTTACAGCCGAAACACTCGCGAAGAGCCCTTTATTATAGGAAACCCCGGGCCTTTTTAGCGCTTTACCTTCCTCTTTCTCTTCTCTTCTGCCGTCGGCCCAGCAGAGCTGTCCCAGGCACCGTCGAGCCTAAGGACGTCGGCCTCCATGGCTACGGGGACCGTGGAAGGTAAGAGAGAGAGAGAGAGAGAGGCAAGAAAGGGCCGGGCCTCTTACGCGCGCCTCTCACATAAAAGGCCCGAAACAGTCCTCCCGATCGTCGGCGATCTGGAGCACCGGCCCCGAGGAAATCGAGCGCAAGGGCGCGGAAGGGGGACAATGGCGGGTGAGGCAGCTCCGTTATTATGCCCGGGCGAATACACCGGAGCGCGCGGCCCTACGCTCGGTGTCGCTCGGTGTCCCCTTACAAAGAGACCTTGGGTAAAGAGTTGGCCGGCCGGCTGCTCTTCTTAAACCCGCACACGCGTCCCTGACCTTGACAAGCCCGGGCTTGTTTACCGCGACTGCGCGACCCTCCTCCCCCAATAATAATAACCCCAATACCACAACGTACGTACGACCTCGGGCCGCTAGGTAGTCCTCGTCCTCGGGGACTCGCGGCGCTAACGCAGTACGTCGTAGCGGCACATCCAACAGGTAGCGATAAAACCCGTGAGAACCGTCTTCCTCCCCTCCCCCCGTCCCCTTCCCTTCCCGTTTCCTTATGATTATGATTATGATTATGATTATGATATGATTATTGTTGTTGTTGTTATTATTATTACTATTAGTCTTAAGCCGCGGACGGGACAAAAAGGATTTAGCATCCTTTCCGGAAAATGCGCATCCTACGGACGTAGGAAAACAATGTCGGTAAACGATATCTCGTCCCTTGGCTGCCCGGAAGCGACTCCTAATCCTTTCCCATCGTAACGCAATAACCCCGAATACTCGCCCGCGGCTTAACAGCACGTTCCCATGCGGCTTAACGACAATGCCGCATTTACTTATAAACTTTACTTAATTTCTCCTCAATTAAGTCAAGTGAACGATTAGGGGGAGGGGGGGGGGTGGACCCCTCGTTCCAGCTCAGCTCGGCTCGGCTTCGCGACGCTTCGCTTATTCGCATTAACCACGGCTACGAGGACTTGGCGCCGTCGCTTTGTCCTTCAGTACCCTAAAAAAAATGCACGCCCGACCAAGTTCCAGCCCAGAGAGACACGCAGAGAGACACACAGAGAGAGAGAGAGATGGGAGAGATGGGAGAGAGAGAGAGAGAGAGAGCGATGCCTTAATCTCGGGTAAAGGGTAGCGTCGAGCAACGAGGACACGGAGAGCCGTAGGAACGGTGGTTCGTTGAAAGGGTTGCTCGTCCCGCCGGCAATTCTAGGTTAGGTTCGCCTAGGCCTCCGGAGAGATGGCAAGCGATTAGAAATCGGTTGGCCGTCATTAACTTTGCCAGTCAAGGAGCTTACTTTAAAAGGATTAAGCCGTCCCCGGGGTGAAAAAGAAAGTGGCTGAGCGCGTCTCTGTACGGGCGCGCGCGCGCGTGTGTGCGTGCGTGCTTACGTGCTTACGTGCTTACGTGCTTACGTGCGTGCGTGAGAGAGCGCAAGAGATAGCGGACTCGGGATCGGAGAGGAACGCTCCCGTACTCTCCGATCTGCCTTTTTAAAAACTGTAAAATGCAGGAGGCCGAGGTAAGCGGTACTGCGAACGCGGGCAATGAGGAAAAGGTGCGTAAAGAGAGAGAGAGCGAGAGAGAGAGAAAAAAAAAAAAAAAAAGAAAAAAACGTCCAGAGCCGAGCACATGTTGAAAAGGAGGTAATCGTGTCTTTATTAGGTTCGAGGACCTAAGGAGGAATAAATAGCCTTTTACCTCGCGCGGCTAAAAATCAGGTCGACCGGGACGTCCCGTCGTCGACCCCGTGCAGGACTGCGCGTCACAAAGGTCGGCGATTATTGCGGAAAACCATAATAAAGCGGAAGCCGGTCTCGTCGGACGGGACACTCGTAAAAGCTCATGGACCTCGCGTCCGCGCAGGTAAGGGATCTCCCCTTCCCCCCTATCCTTCCCACTTAGCCCTCGTAAAACCCTTGGCGCGCTTTTTCCGTGGACGCGGCAGTTTTTATGGATCGTCCCCTCCTCCTCCTCCTCCTCCTCCTCCTCTCGCCATCTCTCACCTCGAGGCGGCGATGCGATAATTGCGACGAGTCGCAGGACGGATCGGTTGCGGGGTGTGGGGGTGTGGGGGCTACCGTGGATGGGGGGGGCTGGAGAGAGAGAGGTAGAGAGACAGAGAGAGAGAGAGAGAGAGAGAGGACCGTAGGCGCAGATCTTTTACGAGCGGGATTTAAGCGGAATATAGCTCGATTATAGCGCTGGATTAACTTCGCAGTGACTCCCGAATCGGCTCCGGCTCACCGGCTCACCGGCTCACGTGCATTTTTAAATGAGTTAACGACCCGCGCCTCGGTCGCCTCACCTCTCACATCCCGGTACCCGATGATCCCGGGTCCCTCGGACAATTACAATGACACGACAATCATCCGTCGCGCGGTTCATTTTTTTTTTTTTCCTTTTTTTTTTTTTTTTTACTAGTTTTACGTGCGCCGTTATATTGGCGACGGAGGAGGAGGGGGGAGTGCGCACCCTAGGCTTTTACGAGGGTGCTTGCTTGCTCGGACGCAACCGACCGGCAGCGGATTTTACTTCCAGGCGACGGACGGACGGACGGACGGACGGACTTCGGGAAAGGCGCAGTTCGTATAGCCCGGAGCGGCTTCTCCTGGCCGCGAAGTCCTTCACGCCCACGCCCACGCCCTTCCCCCCTCGGCTTCTCAACTTTTTTCCGTTTCGCCATCCGCTCGCTCCCCTCACCCACCCTCTCACCCACCCTCTCTCTCACCCCATCAGTCTCGCTCCGTCTCCATAAACCCCGTGGAGGAATTAATGGAGGCGAGGGGGCAGTGGAGCGGGAGACGGCAGTGCGTCGCTTATGCCCACAATAATGCCCACAATAATGCCCGCATGATCCCCGTATTGGCTCTTGCCCGGGCTCATCCCCTTCGCTCATGGCACTACGGTCATCTCCCGCTCGATTATTACCTTCAAGGACCATCTCGGACGACACTTCGGCAAAGCAATATTTTCCCGCTACAGAAGAGGGGAAATAGAAGAAAAAGAAAAGTAGAAAAAAAAAAAATAGAAAGAAGTAGTAGAAAAAAAAAAACGAAAGGAATAAGCTCCTTTGGTTCTGCCCCCCCCCCTCCGGCCCCTGTGCAGTCAGCCAGCCTCGGCCGTTACCCGCTGCCGTTGTCTTTTAAGTTGCGCCGGGGCCGGGGCGGGCGGGGCGGGGCCCTCCCCGCTCCCACCTCGGCACCGGAATGACGCGGCGAAAAGCTCCGACACATGCGGAAGACGTAGGCGGAGGACCCACGTACCAATCCGGACACGTGGCGCGCACGCCAAACGAAAACTCGGTCGCGTGCTCCGGACCGTCGCAGCCTCGCCGGCCTCCGCCCCTCTCCACCCCAGCCCCGGACACGTCATTACTCAACCCTTGCCCTCGGTAAAATCGATTCCGCGAGCCACCGGGACGGGACGACTGGCTACCTGACAGCAGCCAGGGACTAACGCGCCAGCCTCCTTCCGCGCCCCGTACGCGTCTCACCATCTCACCCCCCGCCCCCCACACACTCTCTCGCTGTCCGTGATCAATCGGTGATCGGCGGGGCGGGGCCGGGGCAAGGAAACAGCGATATAAACACGCTGGTGACAGGCTTTATTTAATTGAGAGGACAAAGCTGTCGGCGACCGGTCAATTACCGGCGAGATTGGGGGGAGGGGGGGCGGGGGTAGGACGCGGCCTGGGAGAATTATCAATTTGTGGATGCGCGTGGACGGGGAACAAAAATCAAAGGATAGGAAATTGCTCGGCGGGCTTTTCCATACAATGGGGATGGAAATGGGTCGGGAGACTCGGGCAGAAGGTCGGATTTTCGGAGGAGGAGGGGGGGGGGTGGCGGTTCGGGATGTTGGTCAGCGTGTCATATGGTCAAGAGCCGAGTTTCGACACGGGGGCGGCTACTTCTTCTTCATCCTCCTCCACCTCCCCTCCGCCTCCTCCACCTCCTCCGCCTCCGTCCATCTCCGTCGAGCAGTAGAACCCACTGGTCGTCTGCCACTCCTTCTCTACTCACTCACACCCCCGCCCGTATTAGCTCGCGCGCGCAGATGCTCGAACCTGGCGGACCTCAACCCTTCAACAATAATGATCTCTCGGGTCTCGGGGGGCGCCCATTGTCCCACCCCCGGCAATGGTATACGAGTAGGTCGAGAGCGGGACGCGGGACGCGGGACGCGGTACCCATCATCTCCGTGGCCAATGCCCATGCCAATGGATAGAGCCCCGGCGAGCCATCGCTCTCTTTAATTGCCATTCGATTTTGACGGACTGCGGACGCACGCACGCACGCACGCACGCACGCACGCGCCTCCCTCGCTCGTGTCCGTGTGGGTTGGCGATCGGCGATCGGCGATCGATCACGCTCACCTACTACGGCTTATGTACACGGGCCCGCAGTATTTACCTTCAACCTACCCCCGGAAACGTTGGGACTGGGTAGGTGCAGGAAGTGGAAGCGCACCACGTCGCCAACCTTCCTAACGTATCCTCGTTCCGTTGATCTTATCGAGCCTCGCGCATCAAGCCCCCAATAACCAAACATTCGGGATACGCCCGACATTGGAACGAAGGCAATCGTCCCTTCTTTATCCCAACGCTAAGAAAGACGATTAAGTAGTAATTAATTGTAACGAGTAAGTACATGGGTCTCATACAAAGCAAGGCTACAGGCTTCCAATCTTTTATTTTATTTTATTTTATTTTATTTTATTTTATTTTGTTGTCGTCGTCTTCTTCTTTTTTTCTTTGTTTTTTTGTCTGTCCAATCAATCAATCAATCAATCAATCAATCGAATAATTTACAAATACATTTTCTCGTATTTCTGAGCGTCGATCGTATCGATCACGCCCAGAATCAGCATTACGTACAAAGCGATTATTACGTTTAATCACGGCTAAGGGAAGGTAGGCTCGAGGATACAAAGCAAACATGGGTGCGAGATAAGGAAATAAAACAGAAGATGCATTAAGTCTATCTAGTTCATCTTCCTCGGCTTGGGCACGTGGGCCAGGTCGTACTTGCCCCGGACGCACTTGATTTTTATACCAGGCACGTCCTTGCATTTGCCGACCTTGCAGAGAACGACGTTGTGCTCCTGGAGATTGTGCCCGACACCTAAGGACGCCAGATATGAGGTTACGAACGTGAACACGGAAGCTTTACGACAGGTATGCCAAGGATTTAGATATCCTTACCTGGAACGTAGGCGATCATCTCCTTGCCGCCCGACAACCTGACGACCACGCACTTCCTGTTGGCTGAATTCGGCTTCTTTGGCTTTCTCACCACGGTCTTGATGACGACACCCTTCGCGAAGGGCTTGCCGCCAAGCGGATTCGTCTTCTTCTTCTTTTTTATCGGCGGACCGCGTCTGTGCATCTCCACCAGGGATATTATGGACCGGCTCTGCTGTCCCGGTAAACCTGTGCGGGCAAGAGTCAACGTTACTCGTCGTTTTGCATTCGATCCGAGCGCGAGGTTATTTCTAATCCCTCCTCCTCCCTAGGGATCCGGGGGCTCGACAGGGCTACTGCGCCACTCACCCACTCACCCCTCACTACCCCTCACTATCGGGGGTAGTGGGAGGTTATTGGGAGGTAGATCAAGGCTCGCCGTTCTGAAACGACCAAGAACTGTAAAATCGATAATTTATGTTTCATAAAAACGTTCTGGCGGGGGAGGCAGGCAGAGATGGGTTTCCTTAATCGGTAAGCGGGATCCGGGGGAGGCGGCTCAAGTCCAAGGGAAATCCGCAAGATTCATAAATCATCGAGCCGAATCGAGGATAAACGGTAGGCTTAGCCGATCTAGCTTATGCTCTCGAGCTTAACGTCGTCCCCGAGTCATCGAAATATTGGGAAACGGGTGGTGGTGGTGGTGGGTGGTGGTGGTGGTAGTCGTCGTGGTGGTCGTGGTGGTCGTGGTGGTCGTCGTCGTGGTCGTGGTGGCAAGATTCCAGAAAGGCATTCGTCGACCGATTATTCCCCGCTGCAACGGAATTCGGATTTGGATTAGTATCGGAGCACTGCTTACGGTCCTCCTCCTCCTCCTCCTCCACCACCACCTCCGCCCCCACCCCCCGGCCACCACCACCACCACCGCCTTGCGCGACGATCGATTTTCTCGGCAAATGTCGCAACGCTCCCTGCTGGTCTCGCAGTCGATAGCCGGTAGCTCGAGGAAAGCCCGTTGCGACAAATAACACTTTGCCACGACCTTTTAATACAATTTTAATATCTTTTAAATGGCATACGTAATAGACGGCGAGAGGCACGGAGCCCGACTAATTTAAACTAATTAAACGCTCGACAGCTAAGATCCGTGGAACGCCGATTTGTCCGCTGCCCGGCTCGGTAACGATCGGCCACCGCGACCGATCATTAATTACTATCATTATTACCACTATTTACCATTCTCATTACTGTTATTGTTTTTTTTTTTTTTTTCATTATAATTATAATTATAATTATTATTATCGTTGTTGTCGTAGTCGTTGTTGTTGTCGTTGTTGTCCCCGGATTCGGGGTCGCCACGACTGTTTTATACACTTTGTAATGTTTGTAGAGTCGCAGCTTGTGGGAGGAGTTGTGGGTGGGGGGGAGGGCAGGAGATTACGCCTTATGGACGTAATTCAAGACGATCGGGAGGACTGGACTCGGGCCCGGGGCTTTTATCCCCTGGCAATCGACTGCACGCGGTGGCATTCTTGCAAGCTCCTACCTCAATGCAATCCATCAAACCAAAGTCCTCCTTTCTCCGAAGCGCTTTATTTCTTTCACTCCATTGGGCCAAGGGCAGGCTGACTGACGGACAGAGAGGGGGGGGAGTGAGGGAGGGAGGGAGGGAGGGAGCGAGAGGAGGAAGCGCGTCGCCGGTTAGTCAAAGTTGGCCAAAGACTTGGTGGCCGGTGGAGAGAGGGGGTCTCGGGGTCGAGGGGTCGAGGGGGGGGAACGGGTCTCGAGCTCTCGTCTCTGGAAAATAGAAAATTCGCAGTGGCGCGTTAACGGTTCATGTTAGCCAGAAAACTCTTTCGCTCAACGCAACTGGAGAAAGGAAATCGTTCCCTTCCCTCTCTCGGGAGAACGCGAGCCCTCATACGCGCGGCCACGGTCTCCGTGAGCGTGAGAGTGAGAGAGAGCGTGAAGGTGAGAGAGAGGTAGGGATGGAGGGAAAGAGAACAAGAGAGAAAATTGCCGAGAAACGGCCGACGGCGGGCGAAAATATCAAATATGACGAGCGCCTGACAACTGGCAAAAGCCCTTGGTGGCTCGGTCCGAGTCTATTCTCGCTGGTCCGTGCATAAGCTTATTAAGTAACATTGTGGCGAGCCGGGGCTTTTTTCTACCCGGTCGGAGGTCGTGGTCGCGCGAGCCATCGCCGACGTCTTTCTTACCTCTTCGATGTATACCAATAACCATCCCGTCGTCCGTCCCTACATTATTCCCCTACAGAAGGGCTCCGAGGATCGATCTTGCTTTGGGGAATTCCTGCCCAGCCTCCTCTCCCTCCCTCCCTCCCTCCCTCTCCCCCTTTCTCACTCTCACTCCCGCTCATTCGCTTCTCTCGCTTTCCTCTATCCTCGCCAGCGACTCCGTCGCAATTCATTCGTGGAAGAGGGGGGGGAGGGAGGGAGGGAGCGTAACTCACTCTCTCTCTCTCCCTCTGTAGTCCTCGTCACGACTCGGCGATGAGTCCTACCGGGGACTCGCCAATAACCGATCCGCGAGAGCCTCTTGCCGCCTCTCTAACGCCGCCGTTGACGAGCCTCCAACGGATCCTCGGGCGACTCAATGGATCGACACGGAATGATCGATACGATTCGACTCGCGCCCATTCCTGCCAAACAACTCACCGACAACAACCTGTCCGCCTAGTAATAGCAATAATAACAATAATAATAATCCCCCGGCCACGTATTGTTCTAGTCCTCTTTGGCCGTTATGCCTCTCGCCTCCCTTACCTGGAAGCCGAAGCTTACAAATTTGACAATTATTTTCCTTCTTTTTTTTTTTCGCATTTTTCTCCGGATCAGCGGTCGCGTTTGTAAAAATTCTTTTACGTACGTCAGCCATCGATCTCCCCGACTCCCCGACTCCCCGAGCGCCCAGCCAAGCGTTCCTCCTTGCCAACGAACGAACGAACGGCTTCGCCCGCGCAATACATGCCCCCGCGAGAAAAAGGCTTTTACCGGTTTCTCCTTTGCCCAGCCCCGTCCCACTCGACCAAATAAGCCCAATAAAGCCTCCGGTGAGTCCCGATAGGCAATTGTGATGGGTCAGGGTGGCGGAAACTCGCCAACTCGGAAATAACAGGGTAAATTTGCGAGGCTCGGCTGGCCAACGCCGACACAACGCCGACACAACGCCGACACAACGCCTCCCGCACTCAATGTGCGCGTCCGAGGGTAAAGAGGAGAGGCGTCTGATTAGTCGACTTGAGCCGTCGATGAATGGGAGTGGGTGGGTCGCCGTGGGGCGCGGCGGGCCCCGAGGTTATTGGGGGAGCTGAAAATAAATACCGGACGGCCTGTTTACATATAAAACGGAGAAGGCTTCGCCGCGTGCTCGTGCTCGTGAGAGAGAGAGTGAGAGTGAGAGAGAGAGAGAGAGGAATAAAGCGTCGACGAGGTGGAGGAGGAGGAGGGGTGGTGGAGGGAGGCAGAGGGAGGCAGACCCGGGGCAGAGCCTAGGTGGAAATGAACTTTTGTGCGATTGTTGTTCATTTTGGGAGATCTGGCTGACCAGCGTCCATCAATACGACAGATGTCCGAGGGACTGCACCGTCCGGCGCTGTTAATCCGACCTAACTCGGACTTAACCGAGCCAAGAGACCAGCAGAGCCCATTATGTGCGGAAGGCAACCCCTTTTCTCCCAAGATCAATACGCAAGATTACATTGCGAAAAATTCGGGTTCGCTTTCGAGGCCGACGTTGCGCTTTTGTCGTCCTCGACGCTCCCGCGCCCCCTACCCTCCCCTCCCCACCCCGTAAACCTTTCTCCTCGCCCAACCCTCTCCCCCTCCTACCTCCTCCACCCTCCACCACCTCCACCAAAATCAAGATTCAGCAAGAAAGTACACGAGGCCGTAGTCGTTGTTCACAGGGGCCTACTTTTAAAATTATCGTCATTAAAAAGTGCAGAAAGAACCGATATCCTCGGCTGATCGATTCTCTCGCCTCCCCCTGCCCCCTCTGCCCTTTGTCAGCGAAAGTGCATTGACGACCGCTGCCAATAGAAATCTTGTTTACCCGGAGCTACTTAAATCGTTCTTAATATTTGTCCGGATTTATCCCTTCAACCCTTTCGCAGCCCGAGCTTCCTCCCATTCATCCATCCGGCCAATTTATGTTCCCACCCCCCAACCCCCCCCCCAACATTGCCAAATAATTTCTTCTCCCATTCATTCGTTCGTTGGCTCATTTGTCATTCTCCAGGAATTACTACGATGGAATTACATTACGAAGCTCCGATCGCGCGTCGTTGCAATAAACTATTTATTCGCCGGTCAAGCAACGAGCAACGTTTACGAATGATTTTTTAATTCCGGCAAAATGGTAAATACCCCCTGACGTACTCGTTGATGTTTATAAAGTGCGGGGGGGGGCAGAAAGCCGAGGCCCGTGACGAGCATTAGGATTTCTTGCATTAGGAATTAATAATTATTTGTTTACAGTGGCGGGGGGGAGGGGGCAGGAATACGTTGCGGTATCTTGTAAATACCGTGAAATGTTATGCAAACAATGTATACAATGTATAGAATAGGGATTTGGGGATGGGGGAGGGCAGGAGGGGAGGGCAGGAGGAGGAGGAGGAAAAGTTTGTAGGATGACGATGCGACTTCAAGCGGCCTATTTATTCGTATTCTTGCCATTACGAAGATACGCGTTTACGAAATGCCGTAGGCGTAGAGAAGAGAAGGTAGTAGTAAGATGATATCCCCCCTCCCCCCCCGGCGGTGCAATGTCGTACCTACTACCCATTGCCAATCACTTTTCCGAGCTTTTCCAATTGCATTCTATACGATACCTATTGGATACTCCATTAGAGAATAGGTAATATTAGGTGTAAAGCAAGGACAAGAGTGAGAGAGAGAGAGAGAGAGAGAAATGCCCAATAATGTAATTGGAATGATAGAATGTAGGGTAGGACGTGACATTTAATAGGAGAGTCGATGTCGTAATAGAGTCCGATGTTAAATCGTTAAGAGAGACATTACGATACGTTAGCCAGAGTATGGCCGCGTTCTTTTGTCGATTTTTTACGTAGAGGATTCCATTAGTCGCGAGCGCGTTTCTCCGTCAAATCTACTTTACCGGTTATGCAACCATTGAAGCTCCAGGTATTGGACGGTATTGGCGCAGAGGACGCATGTCGTTTAAAGTCGTCGGGACCCGCTACGTGAAATACGAATAAACAAAGGCTCGCGCGGCGTTTATTATAAATATATATATATATAGATCCTAACGAAGTTAACAAATGGCTCTTCTTGTTTATTGTAAAAAGGTTAAAGCATTGGCCCTTGCGCAGAATCACTGCATCTCGCGTTACTGGAATTACGTACCGTATAGAATATCGGATTAACCCAATGCCGAGTATTAAGAGCAAGTAAGTAAGTAAGTAAATTATGTTGATCGGTATGATCCAGGCCTTGTTGGCATCCAATATAACCCTCACTTACCGACAATTTCTTTCTTACAACTGTGCCCATTAGAAAGAAGCTTTGACATTTCAAGTGCACCCGTTTAATCTAATGCAACGGATCGAGTACTTCGTGCCGCCCCCGCTCCCGGAGCTTATTATTAACCACCGAGGCAAAAACTAATGGCCCGGACGAGCAGAGGAAAGGGGATACCTAATGCAAGAGGGGCGATAACAAAAGTAGTAAATTCGTGGTTTTATCGTCACGAGTACGATTTCTCCTCGTAATAACCCCAATAACCTGCCCAGACGTTTCTACGTAATACTTTTAATGCGTCGCTCGCAGTCGAGTCTAATCTAATGGATCGCCGCGATCGGAATGCAATGGAGGACGAGTCGAGTCGCCGACATCGGATGTACGTTACGTCGGCCTACGGCACGTCACGTTTAACTCAGAGGGGCGGGCGCGGGAGCTGCGTTATTAACCGCGGAGTCATTTCTCAAAACGATCCGACGGGGGCGGGGGTGTGTGGGAAATTCTATTGGTATGATTCAATAGAGATTACGGCAAATGGTATTGATTGCGATTATTTTTTTTTTAAAATAGCGGTTTAATCGCGTCTCGGTCCTAAGGACTCGGCCCTCCTTCGCCAATGGCGGCTACAAATGGACGAATACAAGATCGCTAATAGATCGATAGACGCGATTCGTCGACCGTCGTTTCGTCTCTTCGACATTACGAATTATTACCCGCCGACCCGCGGTGCACCACAACAACACGACGACAACGACAACGACGACAACGACAACGACAACGACGACGACAACGAGGTTTTTTTTTTTTAAGTAAATTTAATGCGCTGCTCTCGACGAGACGCAAATTCGTGCCCGACTTGCTGTTTCTTGGCCTCTGAGTGTGATTTTCTGAGAAAGTTGCGCCTAAATATCCTCAACAGCCCGAGAATATAAGTGAGCGGGGAGAGTCGTCCACCCCACCCCCCTCTCTCTCTCTCTCTCTCTCACTATGCCTCGTGACGACTCAGCGAAATTTTAACGGAACAATGGTTTGAAGCGGTTCCGGCTTAGGAGGAGGCATTCCTCCTAGTTGGCGGCGATCTTGCATAATGAAATGCATAACGTAAATAAATGCCGAAGAAGTCGCGTCGGCTCCTCCGATCTCCCGATGCCGTTGAGAGTCGGCCGAAACGCGCGAGCAATGACTCCGGACATTTTGCCATTATTGTTATATCCTGCCTTGAAGACGATGTGGTTTCGAAGCGTGCTGTCACGAAGGCAGATCACCGCGTTGACACTGTCGCGATTCATTCCGGACATTCCGGTCGGCTGCTTAAGGAGGAGGAGGAGAAGGCCGATAAGAAGTAACAGGTTATTGGGATTATTGGGGTTATTGGGGGGGGGGAGATGGACGAGTTGAAAAAAAGAAAAACCATAACGATAAATGAATGCAATAAATAAATGAAAATGGGATCTCGTGTTGGGGTGGCAGGGGGTGGGTGGGGCTTATTAAAAACATAAAAGCCGAATGTATGGAAAAAGAGAAATTTTCCCAAGGCTGGGAGAGGTGGGCGCGAAGGTCTTGCCGGTCGCAGGAGGGGGGGGGACAACAACATTCGAGCCGGTCAACCACAAACGGACGGACGGACGGACGGACGGACGGACACGTCAAGCCCGAGGAAAAGCCGAGAGCGTACCCGAGCCTTTCCTCCTGCGACGTCAGCCTCTCGCAGTTTTCCACGCCTGCCCCCGTCCGTCCCTCCTTGCCTTTTTCGCATTCTCTCCTCCTACCCCCGTAACGCCCCCACCCCAGAGGAGGCTGGGAGGGGCATTCTTCCCCGCCGGGGCCCATTGCACCAACGATCGCCGGCCAAAGAAGAAGAAGCAAAAGTAGAAGAAGTAGAAGAAGTAGAAGTAGAAGGGGGTGAGGAGGAGGAGGAGGAGGAGGAGGAGAAAGAGGTAAGATGCATTTTTCGCGTAGCGCGCTCGGGGGAGGGGGACGGAGGGACGGAGGGACGCGAACGCTCCGTCGGTTACCCGGGGCGTGAGGACCCTCGATCGAGGGAAATAAAGGAAAATAAAGGAAAACTGGGCCGCTTTGCACCCTTTCGCACGGATGTCGAGATACTCATCATCGCTCTCTATACGCGATGAAATAGGAGACGGACCTAGAAAATAGAAGAGAAGAGGGACCCCACTCCCCCCCACCTCCGTATATCCCTTTGCCTAACAGGGGGACCTACCTCCTTCGCATTTTTACTTTCGGCGAGGGGGATAGGGGAGCGGGGTTATTGGGTCAGGGGGGGCGGGCGCACCGGCCTACCGGAAGCCCCTCGCCCCATGACGCAACTACCTTTCCCCACATGTGCACGGGCTAATAATTTGCAGGTAAGATATCGTTATTATGCTAAGAATGGAAAGCATTATTTTTCAATCCTCGTTGGGGTTAATCGGGACGAAGATAATAACCCCAATAACCCCAATAACCCACGAATCCTCGTTACTTACTCCGTGCTCGACTTGAAATCTCAAACTGACTGCATGAGCTGCACGGTGGATGGGTGGGGGGAGGGGGGGGAGCGGAGTTGGGTAATGAATTTTCCAAAAGCAATAATAAATGTTGGAAAAGCTAGAGTGGACTGGAAATTAATGACCGTTCGGTTAGAAATTGAAAATTTATCAACGCTAAGTGTCAAGTCGTAATGTAATTAATTCCTTTTGAGAGTTAGCTAACTTGTTGTTTTTCTTTCCTTTTTCCTTTTTTTTTTTTTAAGTAATATCAGCTAAGTTTTCTTTTGTATTGGAAACCATTAGGGATTTCTTACAAATGAGATACAAGTTTCTTTAATCGCTCTTTTTCGGGGTGGGGGGGGGTTGACTTGTCAGACCCAGTCCTCTTATCTTTTTTTATTATAATTATAAACAAATAACTGTATTTTTTACCGTCTAATGACACTGTGCGTTATAATTTTTATGAAATAATCGCCCGTTAATCCTTTGCACGAATTACTTCAGAGTCCGTTGAGACGTGCAGTAGTTATAAAGTAGATAAAACAAAAAAAAAAAAAAAGGAAAGGAAAGAAAAGAATTTTAATAAGGTGGTATAATGTTTTTTGGCGTTAGATTTATCGGTGGATTACACCGATTTCAGCTGATTATTAAAAAAGAAAAAAAGTTCAAAACCTATTGGTAATATATCCGATATATCCGATGAATCATTAAGTACTGTTTAATTAAGAGATAAAGCCTGGCGAGCGAGCGAGCGGTCGGTCGCCGATATCATTTATTAGCCCTCTAATTACGAACTATCGCGGGGGTTTTTAAAGGGTTGAAGTTCCACGGAATACCAATTGAATTAATAATGTAACAATGTAACGATCAATGGCATTCCTTACGAACAGTGACAGATGTTTTTAATGTCGCGCGCGCAATGCGTTAAAGAATTTCGTATAATTACGTGGCAGGGCTTGTTCCGGGCGATTGTTGTTCCGAGACTCTGGTTTCAATTACATTAATTAAAATGGCTTCGACTGGTCAAAGGGTTGGTTTGTTTGTTTGTTTGTTTTTTTTTTTTTTTTTGCATTGCCGGCGATGAAAATAAGAAATTAGTATATCGATAATGATGAAGATAATGAAGATAATGTTGATAATGTAGGACTCTGTCGGCGAGTGGCTGAATTGCCATTGCTTTCCAAGTAATTAAGTAGTTTTCGGATTGCGTGGTGAGCGCGCAAAAGGACAACAGGGACTTCCCTAAGGACGTGATCGTAATCTTGCAGTCCGGGGAGGCGGACGACTCGCCCGTAAGCGCGTGGCCTCGGAACATTTGCAAGGGCTAAGGAAAGTGCCGATAATGCCGGATATAATGCAAAATAAAAAGGACCGTAAGGAGAACGTGAGGAATTTTATATTATTGGCCATTTAGGGTAAAGCGATTTGGCGGAGCGCCGATTCATCGACTTCTTCTATTGGATTTAGCGCGGAGCCGATAAAATTGCGCTACTCCAACTTACCCTCGCCGACCGACGACCCCCAACCCCAACCCCAATAACCCCAATAACCCCAACGCCCCCTTCCACGAATTTTATTGGCATCGCTGTCGGACGTTACGGAGTAAAAACTCCGTAAAATGCTTGCCACCTCCCACGCCCAGGCTAAATAAAGCATTAAAAACGCCTCGTACCTGGTATTTTTATTTTTTTTTTTACGTAAAATGCCGCGCGGTCCGGTATAGCGCAAACGGTTTGCCCCCCCTCCCCTCCCCAACGTCCCTTAATCGTTGATTTCCAATACATGGCATATCATTGTTAATTACGAAGGTTATTGGGCTGAGCCGAACTTTATCACTTCTTCGCGAAGAAAAACGCGTTCGGCTTGCCTGCTCTCGACTGCTGCTCTCGACTGCTGCTGCTCTTACCCAGGACAGCTTTATAAGAAAACGGAAAATGCCTCCGAGACCCGCTTTCTCTGAAACTATCCGACCAACATGTTAAGTTCGAGCAAGCTAATTACAAATCCGACATCTCGACACAACGTTTATCCATTACTTTTATTCCCATTCCTTCTTCTTCTTCTTCTTCTTCTTCTTCTTCTTTCTTTTTATTGTTATTAATATTAATATTAAAGTATTACTACTTCTAACGACAAAGACGACAAGAACTAATTGAATTCACGTTCTGTCAAGGTTTTCTTAGTACAACAATGTTTGCCGACAATTTTCATCGGCATTTGTAGATTTATCTCGTAATTTCCGAATATTTCTAAATTAAAGCCGATGGAATTGCGATATTACAAGTGAAAGTTATACGTAACTTTTTATATTTATAAGGACATTAGCTTAATACTGCAATCATCTTTACTCTTTACGTTTTTAACTGAAACAAATTTTACGGAGCGATATTCATAATTAAATTCTATATTTCTGGGGGATAGAAGTACCTAGCTACCATACAACAATGTTAAAAATATCTATTTCAACTTGTTTTCAATACATAACGAGGATAAACACAAAATACTATGGGTAATAAAAATTACATGGAAAATGGTCAATAAAGTTCTTTGAAAACACAAGTTTTCTAGACCTAAAACTAATGTCTTTATGCACATATATTCGTAATTACAACCAGATTCCTGTTGCAATAATAATCAAGATCGGTTATCGTATGTAATTTTCAAATTAATTTTCTACTGGAAAACCTTTTTTTTCAGAATTTAAAAATTCAATATTTCTGTCTCGAGAATTTTAATAAATACAACGCATAGAAATTGATAATTGAAATTATACTCGAATACCGAGTATACGAAAATCACAACCGATTCAGTTTCATCGAATAACTTCAAATTCTTTTTATCTGTCTAGTATACTACAATACAAACATGGCCTTTTCTTTGGAAAAAGGTAATTTAATAGTAAATTCATAGTGATTTACCTTGAATTGTGTTTGACAAAAAGTTTCTTGCTACAGCTAATATACTACCTACACAAAAAAAAATATAAAAAATCTTTTACTTATTATGAAAGAAGTAAAACCTGTAATTAAAAGAAATGTAAAAGCTTTACCTGCAGCATTATTAACATAACTACGACTCGATAACGTTAGAGGATTTCCTAAAATGATGTAATAATTATTGTAATAAAATATACTTGAAATTAATAAAGGAATGAGAGAAATTCAAATGAAATTTGGAGGTTAGGATAATGTAAATATTTTTTTAAATACACTTTACCCTTTAGAGATTGTCCAATAAATATTTCGGTCAATCGCCTACAGCTGTTTAAAATAATGTTCATTTTTACGATTATTCTACTTAAATAACTAATGTATTTCACTTAATATAAATCTTAATTATTGATCATATTTAAGTTAGGTTGCAAAGAAGCAGACTATTGCAGGAAACCAATGCATATTCGTGTCCCATAGGTAGGTCTAGTAGAATATATCGACAGTCGGTAATTACGGAACAATTACCGACAATATGTTGTTTTGCTTTTGATTCAGCCACGTCGATAATACAGTATCGTCACTTTCGAAATTGATCTTTCAGTCGAAGGCTAAAGCAAGCTGCATTTTTCCTACAATTAGCCACTCTTCATAGAATTTGATTTGATTTAATACTCCTTATATGGCTTTGTTCGTTTTTTTTTTTTTTTTTATAATTTAAATGTAAATCTAAAAATGCAAAAACTGTTGTAAAACTCAAACTGCATGAAATAAAGTGTGGTAATTAAAAATAAAAACTATTTCCATCGTGTGAACGATATTTCTACGCGTGATTTATTATAAGTCTATGTACATAAATATTATGTTTCAACAATAAAAAAATATTTCAAATAAATATCAATTTCGCGTTAAAGATTTAACAGAAACCATTATCTATTTATCCTTATTTATATGCATATATATATGTGTGTGTGTGTGTGTATGGGTGCTAATGCGTAAAATAAAATGTACTTTGAAATTCTGGCAAGAAAAGAAAATTAAGTTGAAAATCGCAGATACGCATTTAATGTTTTTCTTCAATTTTTTTTTTTTTTTTTTTTTTTTAAGACTGTAACAAGCGATAATTATTTATTATCACGTGAAATTATTTCAAAATGAATATTTACTTCTTCCTAGTTTTTTATTCGAGAGCAATCCATTTATTTATGCACACAATTAATATTTTACGTTACATTTTCGCTATTTCGTCTACGAGTTTATTTATTTTTTTTTTTTTGCTTGCCGTTTTATTAATTCTCCCGAAGCGAACTCATATTCTTTTTCATTTTAAAAGAACGGGAAATACATTAAACGTAAGAGATGGGTTTGTTTAGGGGTGGTGGTGGTGGTGGTGACGGAGGGGTGACGGAGGGTAGGAGCACTTAAACTTCGCGCCTCTTTACTATATAATTTTCTTGTTTTATTAAAAGTACCTCATGACACGTCACATTTCGTATTATCTTGGCAATCCAATGCCCTTTTTTTATAGGTCGCGTTGCGCAAAAGGAGATTAAAGGAGAAATAAATTACATTTATATTAAATTGTCCGTTAATGTATGGTTATGCGCGTACGTCTATGTCAAAATAGTCTTAAAAAGAAAAAAAAAATACTTACAATAGGTTTCGTAATAGCCTTTTTTCTTTATATCATTCTTAGATTGCCATTAAAAAGATAAAGAGATTATTTCCATTTAAACGGATATACTCATGAGAAAAATCCTAACTTTCCTTCATAATGGAAATTAAGCTTATATTTTTTTAAAAATTCGACTCTACGCAGAACACACGTCAGGCAAAGAATTCAGAATAATAATAATAATGAAAAAAAAAAATAAAAGATATTAAAAATCTTCGTATAAAAAGTAGCGTATAATTAAGGATTGCTCTATGCGTACTTTTAGCTGGAATTATTAATCTTACGTGATTTTTTTTTTTTTTTTTTTTTTTTTTTTTCCATCCACATAAAATAATCTATTAAAAAATATCGTGCTTATAATATTTCATAAAAAGATGTAATTATTGGAAATGTAGTAAGAATGAATGGAATAATTACTTTCCTTTTTCAAAGCTAAGCTAATATTTTCGATGCTCACTTTCATTGGCCAATTAAAAAGATTAATAAAAATTAATAAGGATTAATGCCACGATCGGGAACGGCGGTCTCTTAAAAATATTATTAAAAATATATTAATACACCAAGTACTGAGCGATGAATAGAGATAAAAAATAATGATCCACGCACGGTACAAAAAAAAAACTGAGAACATCCGGGTTTATAAGCGCATCCCTTATAAAGTTAGTAATAGTAGTGGTTGCAGCAACATACGTGAAGTCAAAACGAAATATCCGAAATATAAAATTAAGCAATATAATGTTTCTTCCACCCACCCCCCCTCCACCCACTTATGAATTCTGACTATTGGCGCGCGCGTACTTTTATTAATTGTCCAGGAACATTTGAGGCCCAGGCGTGGAATATTTCCTATAAATGTTACAAGTACGAGTTCGTTTCACCTCGGTCATTGGATTGAAAAATAGTGTAAACAATCGCTGCTCTTGCAGACAAAGTCTAAAACGCTAATTAAACGCTTCGCGCAACGAGGATTATTAATTTTATAATCGTTTAATGGTAAGCCTCATAAATTTGTCGGATAAAAAGAAATATAAAAAAATAAATAAGTTTAGTTAACAAAAGCCGTTATATAACATTCTCAAAGTATAGGCTTTCGAGGGAAAAAATAGCTTCGTTCGCGCGTCTCGCGCGTGTGCATTATAATCTTGCAGAGTTTATTATTGTTTTATAAAATTATTTATACACGAAAGAGAATAAAGAAGAAGCCGCGTCGAGTGGGATGATCGAGATCGCGGTTAGTTTTCTCTCTCTCTCTCTCTCTCTCTCGCTCTGTCTGGCCCGTGACAATTAATGTTATTAATGAAGAGTCGGGAATTATGGATAGATAGTAGTAATTGTATGTGTAATTAGATTAAAACGTTTGCGTCAGGTCGCAAGACTGTCATTGTGTCATTTGCATTTACGGCATTTCCTTCGGTTTTTATTACAATGTAGTTCGTTGCATGGAAATTAAATCGTTGCCTATGAAGAATAAGAAGAAGAAGTAAATTTATAAAAAAAAAAGAAAGAAATCTTGCAATCCGACGGACGGATGGAAATTAATGTAATAAAATCAGCTCCCTCGTTTATTATTAAATTAATACGAGGAGAGGAATGTTAAAAATAGCTAAGGTCTTTAAATTAAGTTCCACCTTATTTTTTTTTCTACCGCTCCCCCTATCTTATTTTCTAATTAATTACCTAATAATTCTAATTCATAAAAGGTCATTATTGCCTAACGATCTCCTCGAGCTCGCTCGTCAATCGCCGCCGGGTTTCTTAATCCACGCGCTCCCAGACTGCGGATTTTATCAATCGTACTATTTTATTTGCCCTCCTCTACGCATTATTATTCCATTGTTAACGCGAGCTGTTTGTTGGCGGTGGGAGGGGCGGGGACAAAGTATTAAAATCTTTCTAACGAACGTAAATACCGTACAAAAAGGGGGGCAAAAAAAAAAAGGTATACGTATTTTATCTACAATGAGATCGCCTCGTCTATCATCAGGCGGTCTCGCTCTCTCTCACTCCCTCCCACCCCCGCCCGCTAAACTAGCAGCGGCTGCATTTGACTAATAAGGATTGATTGGAAAACAAATAATAAGAGTATATAAGGCTACGTAACAACGGATGACCAAACTTTCGTGGCATGCAATGTTCTTTAGGCATACAAGGCCTTTTCGTATTTCCATAAGTAACAAAAAAAAAAAAAGAAACCTTTAAAGAGCCGCTTTACGGTTTTAAGCGTCGCGCGTTGCGTTTCCAAACATAACAAACAGTAGTTCTTGGGAACATTTGCTTTTCTATTTTTTTTCTTTCTTCTTCTTCTTCTTCTTTCCTTCCTTCGTATACGTATACGAATGAGGAATGCAAATAACATTTTCCGACAAAAGGGCTTTGTCGATCGAGGCGGAATAATTTACAGATAACGCGTTATTGCTCATTGCCAATCGTTTCCCATCCATCTCATGATATGAAAGCGAAGCTTAACAAGTGACTGTGCGTTTCTTCTTGCGCGCGCGTGTATGAGGAGACGAAGGATCGCCGAGGAGGGAGTGGGAGGGGGGGGGGGTGGAAATACTGGACCGCAGCATTGGCCAAATAATAAAATTGTATTGCCGGCGCATCTGTACCACAAGGACTCGACTCCCCCGCGCAGACTTTATTCTATTATTTATAATTAACGGTCTTTGACGTAATAATGGGCGGCGATCGAGTCGAGCCACCTTTTACCCGCGGGCCGCTCTTTTACCCATTAATTGCAGCGCGATTAAATTAATTGTGGCGACGGGTGGCACGTTGCGGCTAGGAGGGCTTAATTAAAATTGAATTGATTGTACGAAGGTGTACGTGTTGGCCGGCAATGATTGTCGTTGAGAAGAGTATCCGTATCCGTCGATGCGCCAGGTTAATATTACGTGAAGGCGGCGGCGGAGGGTGGGGGAGGGGGGTACGGGCGGAGGGGTTCGTAATAGGAGCGTAATAAGGGAATCTCGCGAGCCGTCTTCTGCCGGCGACTGCCTCGTATTGCCTTGCACACGTTAGGGCACGCGTGCACCTGCATGGCCCCGCGCATTCATTCATAATGCATGGGATGAGAACAAATAATAATAATAATATAAAAAGTAAAACGGAAGAGTGAGCGAGGGAGGGGCGCGACTCGAGGCTCTACGATGAAATTGTTATTATTCAGCCGTTTACTGAGCGACACCTTGCGATGCCCCGCAATCGATTTCGCTTTCGTTTTCTCTTTCTCACAGTGCGTTCGGAGTCGGGCGAGGACGCCCTCCCCCTCCCCCACTCTCCCCTTACCCACGAGCCCATCTTTCGTCATTTGATTTATCACTCGACTCACCAGATAATTCTGTTTGCGCGCGCGAGAGAGAGAGAGGTAGATGGATAGATAGGTAACGAGATGGATAGATAACGAGATAGACAGATAAAGACGAGAGAGAGAGAGAGAGAGAGAGAGAGATAAGGAACGAGCTAAAAGGAACTGGTCGTGGCTCTCGGTATCCGCGATTGCGAAACGCTTGGGAAGGACGCGCGATCGATATAAGATCGTAGAGCAATTTGTCGTTGGGTGTCGAGTCCCTCGATCGCGCACGCGCATCGATCAGAGCCAGCTTATCTAGTCGAAGTCGTAGGAAAGGGTCGTATCGGCGGTGGCCGATAGTGGCGGATTAGGAAAGGCGTAGACGGGTGTTGACGAATAAGCTACGAAGACGGTAATTTTAATTTGTATATATGAAGGTATAAACGTTTATTGATCAAGGTTTAAGAAGTCGGTAGTACATCGTGTGTCGATCGTGGAGCTGCTGGACCGGCTGGATCGGCTGGATCGTCCGTGGTTGAGAAGCGACGGAGAGGCTCGATCGATCAGTAGATGGAACGGCCGTGTGGTACGAGGGATGAGGGCGGGAAGGGGGGGGAAGGGGGGGGCGATGGGCCGCGGGCGGCAATCACCAGTAATTGCCGGTGTGCTGGTAGCTGAGCCCGTGGCCGTAGCCGAGGCCGTGGTTGTAGCCGAGACCGCCGTAGCCGAGTCCAGCGTAGCCGATGCGTGGTGGGGACACGTAGACCGGCGCCTGGTACCCGGAGCCTAGGTGGCTCCCGTAGGAGAGGGCCGGCCCGTGGGAGTAACTCGTGGCCAAACTGCCGTGGCCGAGAAGGGGCGAGTTGTAGTACGATCCGTAACCTGTAAGATGAAAAAACAAAAAACAAAAAATAAAAAAAGCTCACAACCAAGCTTTAACGGCTGTTCGCCCCCTCCCCCACCCCTGACCTCTCCGCTCCAGCGGCTAATGCCAGCCAATTATGGGAGCGCCGATACGATTTCGACGTTACCAAACGTCCCTTCTCAATTCGCTTTTAACGCCACAATATAAATACTATTCATTTAATAGCAATAAATAATTTGTATATATATATATATATACACAGATTACTCTATGTAAAGGACAAATGGTAGCATTGAATTGGATTGATATTCCTTTTTCTTATTCCCTTCAGCCATTACTCAACGAGATTTGTTAATCTCAAGCGTATTGGATAATTGAGAAAGAGAGCGTCGGGGGTGGTTGAGAGCCGTTGAGAGCCGTTGAGAAAAGGGATTCGGCTTACCTCCGTAGCCCTTGTAGCCGGTTCCATAGCCGGTTCCATAGCCAGATCCATAGCCGGATCCGTAGAGGGATCCGTATCCAGAACCGTAGCCGTGACCGTAGCCGGATCCATAGCCGGATCCGTAGCCACCGAGTCCGTAGCCTCCGAGTCCGTAGCCTCCGAGACCGGAAACTCCGGCACCGGAGTAATAGCCACCGTATCCAAGACCGAGGAGTCCTCTCTTCTCCTGCTTCTTAACCTCGGCAGCTTCCTCGGCGCAAATGGTCGAAGCCACGGCGGCGACCACGGCAATTACGATCTTGGGCAATTAGTAATTGTACGAAATTCAAATTAGTCTCGCCACGAGCTCCCCATCTAATCTTACTTGTAATAGACAAAATATCGGAACCCCGAACGGACAGTCATTGTCGGCGCGCTTGCGCAACTCGGCCCCATTTTTAAAAAAAACTAATACCGAGACGCCGATCTCTGCCGCGGCGCCAAAGTTATTACCAATAACCTCTTCACGCGTTCGTCTTTGCTCGTTTTACGATTGACCGATGCCCGTACACCCGTACACCCGTACCCATACCCGTACCCATACACCCGTACCTTCTCATTATGAAAAACAACAAAATAGTTATAAAAAAAAAAAAAAAAAAAAAAAGGAAAAAAAAAAAAAGGAAAGAAAAAAAAAGGTAGCAAGAAAGAAGGAGAAGTAAAGCGGTCGTAAGAGCGAGGCGCGTCCAATGGGCGAGGATGCAACTACGGATAGTGGTTACGAAAGTACTTTTATCCCTGAGGTTCCGATAATCGTTTCGTTTCGTCATTCCTCTTCTACTTCATCATCTTCTTCTTCTTCGTTCATCTTATTCTTGTTATTCCTATTCGTTTATCTCGGTACACGATACGGGGACTCTATAAGCATACAATAAAGCGGTGCGGGACGTAATGGATTGAACAAGCCATGCCAAGCCAATTTACGTCTATTCGACTGTAATCCTTATTGATCTATTTAGTACTTAAAGAAATTAGTGCGTTTATCGGCTCGCTGTAAGCAGTTCCGTCGATATTCGTAATCCTCGGTACTTTCAACGATAATAAGACTGATTCCGTTCTCGCACGTCCCCTCCTCCCCACCCATTATCCACCCAATAACCATCGCCCAACCCAACCATCGCCCAACCCAACCCAACCCAACCCAACCCATGAATAATAACGAATACAAGGTGGCTTTTGATTGTTGCGAGTTGAACTTCAAGTACCTTATCCGCGGGTAATCCCCGTTAAATTTCCATTAAAATTATCTCTCGGTACGCGCGAGTCTGGGAAATTCGGAAATTACGAGAGCTTGCCTTTATGATGGAAAATTCATAATTCATAAGCGAGCTACGTTCCGATGAGTCAGGAGGCCCGGGCCCGATACTTAATGCCCCGCAGCCGGAAGATCAAGACTCGCGGCAAGAAAAATGTATTTGCTGTTGGAAGGGGGATGGGGAAGGGGGTTATTGGGGTTGAGAGAGAGAGAGAGAAGAAACCCTATTGATTTTGTGATGCTTTTAGCGCGCGATAATCGGCAAGAAAAATATTTCAGATTCAACAGCGCCGCTCCCTTCTTATCTCTGACATTGGATTACATTGTATTTTCAAAGCCAAGACGGAGAACGAGTTGCGCGGACTCTCCGACTCGGCCCAACCCGAGAGTCATAAAAAAAATAAAATATATATATATATATATATATAGAAAATATCTCTGTCTGATTTTAATAGGAATGATGGCAGCAGTCGAGCGGAAAATCGAAAATTCAGATGATTGATAGATTAAGGGAGGCTCTACCACCCCCGCCGCCAACCCGCCAACCCCCCTTAATGTGGGGTGGGGTGGAGGGTGGGGCTTAAAATCTCCCGGGCTTACGATATAAACGATAAATGAAGGAATGAAGGAATGCGCGGGTGAGGAGCGCGACGCTCGGCCGGAGTTCGCGGAGAGGAGACGGTGCTGGAGGACAAGATCCGCGGGGTCTCGATCGCAGTATCCGCCGGAAAAGATTGAAAACAAAGGCCAAAGTGAGACGGAGAGAGAGAGAGAGAGAGAGAGACGCGTGAACGAGCAAGAACAAGAGCTCGCTCGAATGTAACCGCCCCGTACCCACGAGAGGATGAGGAGGAGGAGGAGGAGGAGGAAGTGCGTCCTCGGCCGGGATCCAGGCCCGGTCTCCGCGCCCATATACTCACCATAAACTTCATGGCGAATAATCGGCTCTTGTCTATCTGTCAGTCTAGTCACTCACTCAATCTCTTCGTCTCTATAACCGAGCTCTAGTCTCACGATCTTCCGAATGGCAGAGAATAGTAGCCGCGATCTGACTGATGCGAGTACCGGCGGTCACGCCTAGCTTATATACCGACAAAGTCCCGCGTGCGTGGTGCCGATCTCCTACTCTCGCCCCCTCCCCCCCGGATCTGGGGTGACCCCTCCCACCGTGACAGCCGAGCCGCCGAGAGCCGCGGTCATACGGGGGAGAAACGGCGGACGCACCCGAGCATCGCCTCCTCCCACCTGACTTTCTAACCCGTCGCCCTTTGACGGCTCGCTGCTCGCCCGAGATCCTCCCCACCCCTCCCCCCCCCATCGCCCCGAATAACCTCCCCGAAGACGATCTCGTGAGCGGCTGGCCGATATCTCTACCCGACACCGTCGTTATCTCCCGTCCCAAGGGGCACGGGGTGGGGCGGCGGATCTTGGCTGGATCTTGACGGGGCTCCTCGCACGGTACCGAGACCGGGGGAGGAGGGGGGGGGTGGGGAGAGGTCGAATCGAGACCAATTTCGTTGCGGAGAATCTCCTTCAGCCGATTCCAGAGCCGCTCTCGTTGCATCGTTAAAATGTCTTAGAAATAATTATTGCCAGAGGAGCTCGCGCAATTAGTCTTGCTTTTCTTACATCGGCTCTAAATAATCCCAAAGTGTACCCATTACGGCCCATTACGCTTTCCTCATTTATAGATTGGAAAATTTTTAAAACGATTATCGTCAATTAAATAGGCATTCGCCTCTTTCGGAATATTGATAAAAACAAATCGGTCCACGCGTCATTGCCTGGATCTAACATGTCGCGCGGGAATGCCGCTTCCACGGACCCAGTGTGTATACAACGAGAGAGGGGCCGTGTGTGTGTGACTGTGAGAGAGAGAGAGAGAGCAGTCGCGTCCATCAATCGACGGACCGACCGACCGACCGACCGACCGACCGACAACCATGAAAAGTAAGAGTATTATGAAACGATTATACATCTATTGAGATGAAGCAAAAAAAAAGGGGGGGGGGGAAAGAAATCTTGATTGAGCTAAAATTTTTGCAAGCCTCTACTTAGTCTAATTATTTATCTATTTCTCGTATTGACGTTTATAATGCCGACGGCCGGTGCTCATTGGGCAACAAGCCCTTATCGATTCTCCTCTAATCTTAGCTGCCCTGCCCAGCCCTACCCTGCCCTACCCAGCCCCTGTCAAATCGGTGTTCAAACACGAAAACGGCGAGGCTCGCGCCGATCTTACAAATACGCATCTCGTTATTTTTATCTACTTAACTCGTCGCTTTGTCACCGAGTCCATACAAGCTCGACATCTTCTTTTCGTCTTAATTGGCAGCGGTGAATCAATTTTGCACGACCAACGGCCATTCCAAATCTCGTTGAAACAGCTAAACGCTCAGGCCGTGTCATATCGGCCGGCAATTATTCACAAGAGGGAGGGGGGGAGGGGTAATCACTTTAATCGCGACTCCTACCTTTTATGCAACAGAGCTATTATTAAGCTCGGCGGCCCTGTCGCGGCTCGGCAAAAAAAAAGAAAAAATCCTAGAAATAAAAGGAAGATTGACTGACTGACTGACTGACTGACTGACTGAGCGAGTGTGTGAGTGAGTGTGTGTGTGAGTGAGAGAGGGAGAGAGAAGGTGGAACGAAGCGTTCACACGGGATCGCGTATTATGATTTACGCCGTATGAACTAGTTGATCGAGCGAGTATTCCAAGGTTATGGATGATTAATAAGAATAACCACAATAGTAATAACAACGATCGTAGCAACAATGGCGATGGAAGCCGAAGCCGAAGCCTCGGAACAGCCCGGGTTCCCCCCCTTACAACGCTCCTTAATTAGCACAATAACAAATTAAAATGATGGTAAGATAGATGGTGGCGATGGTAGATTGCGATGGGGGGTGGGGGGGGACACCTCATCGCTGAGTACGGCTTTTCCGAGCTACGGGAATGCGAACCGAGTGGAAGAAAAACTCGTTGCCCCGGGTGTAGGCCCGGATTCCAGAGTCGGAGGTTTCGGATGTTCGGCCAGTCCCATCCGCCTCGGGATGTGGAAATCCCGGCCACAGGGAGAAACTCTGACGGAATCCCGGAGCGATTTTCCTCCAGTTTGGCGGCTCGAAAGATCCCCGCTCGTCCCCGCGAAATTTCGGCTTGCGAAAGGCCCCGTCCCGCCCCGTCCCGCCCCGGCCCGCTGTCCCGAGGCGACAGCGCCGATCGGTTACGGCTCGACCACGTGTAAGGGAACAGGGTGGCGGTGAGGGGCAGGAGAGTCACGGAAGTCGGGAGAACGTAAGAAGTCCAGAGCTAGAGAGATCGGGGCTGTAAGAAGGTGCCGCGGTCCGGCTGGAGATTGATAGCGACGGGTTAACGCGGATGGTGAGTGAGGTATAGCGTCGGTTGCGGGTTTTCCCCGCCTTCCCCGTCCACTCCCTCGACGATTATTGGGGTGGACAGAGAGAGAGAGAGAGAGAGAGAGAGAGAGGGAGAGGGAGGGAGAAAGTAATCGGCGATTATCGGGGCCGTAGCGCCGTGGCTTCGGTCCCCGCCACACGGACGTCGACAGGAACGACGAGGACGACGATCCACCACCTACGCGACCATCGCCGCGACCATCACCGCGGTTCCGACGCTCCTACTCCGAGATTATCCTCCTGTCGATGATGTCCTTCGTGATTAAGGCCGACGCGAGGCGTTGGACTACACGATTAGCGGCCTCTCCGTCCGCAACACCGCCGACTATAATGGCCCCGATGAAAAAGAGAAAAAAGCTTCCATGACCCATATTCCCATGGCCTGCGAACGGCTATTCATCGTCGGGGCACGAAAAATCCTTCTCCGTAAAGTTTTTCGTAGAGAGTCGGGCTCCGCCCGTGTCTCGGCGAGCCTTAGGCGAGTTACGTGTTACGAGTTACGCTCCACCCCCCGCTCCGCTCACCCCCTCCTGCCCCGGCTACCTTTACCCTCGTAACAATGGCGGAGGATAGACGTCGATGGATCGCGAATTTCCGTCGAGACGAACCCTGTCTCTCAATAGCGGCTCATTGAGCGGCTTTCGAAATTCCATTAAATCCTTGGCACCGCACCAGCTACGGTATCTACGACCCCCCCACCCCCCACAACACCGCCAATGCTCTAGGCGGTAGCCGAGTCTCTGACTCTGACTCCGTGTACGCTTCATTGTTTAGAGCACGGAGCAACGCATCGGGAGTAGGACGCAGGACACGGCGGAGAGCCGCTCACGTACTCGCTACTACGTACACATTCTGTAAAGGATAATTTACTTCAATTACTTGATCCGGAATACCGGCGGCGAGAGTCCGGCTCGGAGATCACGAATCGAAGCGGCCGAGATCTCGTAAATTCATCGGTGGACAGATCGGCTCGATGTGCTCGATATTAGGTAACGAACGCGCTCCGACGCTGCCCCTCCCTCCCCCTCCCTCCCGCCCCCCTACCCCAATAACCCCAACCCCAAACCCGACCCAATCCGTATAGGATAGAGCAGGCCGCTGCTGATCGATGGCTCGTCGTCGAGAAAATCATTTCTTTGTTCCCGAACATTATTTCTATAACGAGACCGCACGCGGACACGCATGCGCAGCTAATTTAATTACATCCGTCGGGCTCTGAAAATTTATCGCAAGCTACCCCGTCGCCTATGTCGTACACGATCGTACACGACAGTCCAACCTGTCCACTTTATATAAATAAATAAATAAATAAATAAATCGGAGCGGACAGGCAGGCCGCTCGTTATTTACCATCATCATCACCCCCCCCCTCCACTCCACTCCACTCCACTCCACTCCACTCCGCCACCCCTAGGGCCGTGGCGCGTCGGTACGAAAAAGCGGCACGCGAGCTTGAATGTTAATGCGTTGATAAATTGCTGATCACGAGCCGCGAGTCGCGAGCCGCGATCAGCCGGAGAATTAATTTATATAATTTTCATTTCCCTCGCAAAATAAAAATGAAACGAGTCGGATGGACGAGGTCTCGAGCGAGCGAGCGAGCGAGCGAGGGGTAAGCGAGCCTTCCACACTTACCTCCGCACCTCTGTCCGCGATAGAATGGACAAAACTCCCAAGCGAATTGTTAGGTTACGTAAAAAATAGAAGAAAAATAGAAGAAAAATAGAAGAAAAATAAAAAGAAGAAAAAAAAAAGCCGGTGGCGGTGCGCCCCGGAGCCATAATAATCGCACCACTGTAAATTATACAGCCGCTCTATCCAAATGACGTAAAGTTATTATTATATGCTAATGCTCCAAGTAAAGTAATAAAAGTCCGGTTCTCACGGGCGGGGGTAGGGGGTGAGGGGTGAGGCAGCGAATGCTTTAATGTGAAGGTGCGTATGAAATTTAAAGGGGCTCGCGATGCAAATCTGCGCGGATTAGCATAGCGTTCGATTAACGCCTCGTATATTACACGACACGGACAATGTAAGGCTGAAAGAAGATCCTCCTTATCCCCGATCTCGATCCAACAACTTCCCGTTAGAGCGTAACCGAGAGCAGAGCGGCACCGCGCGCCTCCGCATCTTCGCACTTCGACGTTCGCACTATCGAATACGCTTGTCTCGTCCCTCCCCTCGCCGTGGAGCAGCGTCGGTAACCAGGTAACTAGGAGGAATCCGAGGAATATTCCAAACTTAACGCGCCAATTAACCGGCGCGCCATCCTCCTCCTCCTCCTCCTCCTCCACCTCCTCATACTCCACCTGCCGTAGTTACGGGTTATCGGGGTGCGTGGGGGGGTATGAGATGCCCGTAACCGGGGCCGGGATCCCCTTACGATTTACGAGAGTAGGCATGGAGAGGACATGCGACGCGTAAATGGACACTGGCTCGTCTTATTTCATTACCCGCGGACATGAATCTTGCGCAATGCTTGGGATACTTCCGCTACCGCGTGAAGGTGGCTCGCTCGGTGTAAACGAACGCCAGTCGCGTAATGTCCCTCTACGACAAGTGTTTGGCCGTTTTTTTATTTTGGGGGGGTTATTGGGGTTATTGGGGTTATTGGGGTGGGGTGGGGCGGGGACCACAAGGCTTTCCTTAAACAAAACCAAAGAAAGAATAAAAGAAAGAAAGAAAAGGGAAAGCTTAGGAGACGGAATCGGGGCCGATGTCGAGGGACCGGGCCGAGGTGATCCAGAGTAATTGTTACGAATGCTTGCTCCCCGATCGCGTCGATCGCGTGCTACAATAAAATAGAGTTTGCCGGGTACGCGAGCGGCAGCGCGTCATTATAAATAAATGTCGAAGAGGCAAGAAAAAGGAAAGAAGAAAATAAACAAAAAAAGAGGAGTAAAAAAATGTGTTATAACGCCGGAGCCGGAGTATATTGGTAACGTTGTTTGGGTGGGGGTGGAGGGGCTGGAGGGTGCTATTACCGAATACAAAGAAGCGGCAGCAGCAGCAGCAGCATCAACAGCATCAACAGCATCAACATCAACAGCAGCATTATACGTTCCTTTTTTTTAGTAATCGACTCTCAAATGCAAAGCTCGTCTTTATTCTTTATTTTTTTTATTATTTTTTTTTTTAAAGAAATCCCCTTATAAAGCCCAAGATTTATGCATTCATAAGTAGACGGGCAATTTATATTTATTGCACAATAAAATACTTGAGGCCGGCGTGGCCTGGCAAGTACGTACGGTTTTTTTTTTTTTTTTTTTTTTTTTTTTAGAAATTATGATAAGGCATTTATTTCGCAACCCTGATAATTGTATATAAAAAAAATTGAAGAAGAAAAATTAAAATTAAAAAAAAAAAAAAAAAAAAGAAAGAAAACCTTTCATAAATTCAAACGTGCTTTGTATTCGTCGCTGCGGCCCGAGCTCCTGCAGTCCACTGCATTAATAAAACAAGTTGCCATTGTTTTGGAACGGGTGGGGGGATGGAGGGGCGGCGGGGGGGGGCCGAGGAACGATGTCGGCCGAGAGCACGTTTGACAATAAAAAACAATTAGAGGACTGAAGGAAACGTTCTCGATCTCGGTCGTAGGCAGATTTCTTTCTTTTTTATCGAGCGACTCGCTCGGATTCACGTAAATAAATAAATAAGTAAAGTAAATAAGTAAAGTAAATAAATAAATAAGTAAGTAAATAAATGACGTTGGAACGATCAGGGTCGGCGCTTTTCTTAAAAAGTACCAGAGGCCAAAGTGCTTGAGTTGTCGCAAGTGCTAATGAAAACCTCGGCAAGCGTCTTTTCTCGCGAGCTTACATAATAACGTCGCCTCTGTACGTACGTGCTCGCGTGCTCGTGTGCGTGCACGCCTTCGCGTTACGATTCACTTAGAATCGTCGCACATTTCGCAGCTCACCTCAACCGGGACATTATTATTAGAAAACGTTCTCATGACGCTTGGGATTCTAAAAACCATAAACGATGACCTTGGACTCTCGGATATACGTACATACATACATACATATATATATATATTTATCTTTATCTACGACATGGAAATGCCTCTCCCCGGAGCTCTCTCTCTCTCTCTCTATCTATCTATTTGCCGTCCTCGCGTGTTCGCGTACGCGTTCTCGTCCCGCGATCAGTGATCGAACGTCGCACCAATCCTGAACAATCGAGTCCGAAACTCCCCTCAAGCCTCAAAAATGTCGTCAGCCTTGCGAATCCCCCGGGTAAGCCAAGCTCCAGTCGATCCCCCCCCCCCCAAGCACAGCCGCCCTTTACATTCCTAAGGATCCACCGGAAACGTAGATCATCTATTATCGTATGGCTCGAAAGTCGCTTTGTCAAACAAGAATAATAAATAACAACAAAAAAACAACAAAAAAACTCTGCCTCGTATTTAGAATCATTATTGTTTTTTGTTTTGTTTTGTTATTTATTTATTTATTTATTTATACTTTTTGTACTTGCTTGGGGACCGAGCGGGGCCAGTCTCTCTTTAATAATCGGGAAAAGGGATTAATTAATGAGTCCGGCGTCGGTTAAACGGATTCCTAAGTAACAGATGTCGGGCCAAGTTTCGTACGGCTCGATCGTATCCGAGCCAGCCAAGACAAAGAATACATTATTGCTTGAGGCGTTTCACAAGATTGACTGTAGTAGTGAATAACATCTTTGGGGCGTTTGCCGGCGTGGGGAGTGCGCCTCGTCACTTGTTGCCGTGCATGTGTTAATTGTGACCATTAGTCCTGACCTCGTTTCCCTTACCACTCGGTACGTCAAAATCAAAACATCATTTTCAGATTGTTCAGTCCAGATCCAGATTGTTTACGAGCTCATCGGGCACACGGGCAAGTGGTACCCTAGGATAATCGCTATAGGATAATCGCTATAGGAATGTTAGGTAAAGCAGTGGCCTAGATGCAGCTTCGGGCCCTCCCTGGACAGGTGACATTTAAATATCACCTTTATTATCATCGTATCTTGGCACGACGAATGTTCGTGGTTGGCCGTTAGCGGTAAATTCGAATTGTGAGGTTATGTTGGCCAGAAGGCCCTGCGACCTTACGTTATTCCTGGCGTTTATAAGCACGAGACGCTCACATCCGTGCCGGGACGAAAGCACGAAAGGGAAAAAGGTAAGCAAAAGGAGCAAGCAATGGATCGAGAGGAAAGCGGAGGAGCAGCTTCTGTTCGGCAAGCTCTTGGAGACTAAAAGGGAGAAGGACAAGCGGATCAAGTCGCAGCACGATGGGCAAATTCAATCAAACCCCTCATCTCCGTCGTCGTCATCTCCGTCGTCGTCGTCGTCGTCGTCGTCGTCGTCGTCGTCGTCGTCGATTAATGCCGAGCTCATGTACATAACCCCCTTTTCCACATTGAAAATCATAAAGAAGTCCAATGAACAGAAAAAAAGACCTGTTGGCGATGCAATCGATGAAAGCCATGAAGCTGTGGCCAACGCTGAGGCACAATCCAAGGCTCCATGCACGATAACTGACAGTAAAGGCAGAGAAGCATCGGATGTCACGCATAAAAAGAGAACAGATTTTAAGACCAAGGGAAGGAACGTGCTGGAGCCTTTACTGTCAAAGGTCATTGTACAACAGTTGCCGGAGTTTCCAATTTACCAACAACTCAAAGGCTTTAATGACAATTGGTCGGTAGATACTAAGGTAATGTCGATATCACCATCGTTAGATCCCTCGTGCTTGAAATATCCTAGCGTTACTAAAATCTTGTCGGCTACAATGTCTGAGGAAATGAGGGCGGTGCTTGAAAAGTGGAAGATTAGAATGATTGAGAAAATGGGCTTAAGAGGCTTTGAAATTTATCAAGCAGGTGCTTTTATTTTGTCATGGTAATTGATTTATCAGCACGAAGCCAGGCAAAGTCTATTTTATTTGTTTTAGAGCTGCTTCAGGATGGCAAGCTATTACACGCTGCGATAATGAATGCTTTGCATAAGAAATCTGCCGCGGTCTCGGACAGAATCAAGCGATCCTTATCTAGTCTAACGGAGGTACTGGATAACGTCGACAACGTGAGAGCACTCGAATCTCACGTTATTCATCCGGTACTGAAGTACCGAGGAATCGTCGACTGCATTGCCAGTTTCAGGTAAAACAGCCACTCGTTTTACCGACGATCGACTGTAAATCCTCGCCTTTTCTCCCCATTTTCTTCGAACCTTTTCTTTTACTTTCCCAATAGGCAACAGATGCCTCTCCTCTCACGTGCTCCAACTACAAAATACAAAATACAAAATACAAAAACAAACAAAAACAAAAAAAAGGCTTTATCTTACGATATTGATTTTCAGGGGCGAGGTTTGCTTGATCGATTGGAAGAAATCGGACAAGGATAAGCATACGATCGGCTCTACGTACGACGCGCCATTTCAATTGGCCTCCTACATCGGAGCACTGAATGCCGACATGAAATACCCGTTTCAGGTAATTATTATTGCGGAATAACGTGAACAAGCCAAATCCGTATTATATTAGGGCCCGTCATTGTTCATAAAAAAAGATTGCATTGGCCGACGGGGCCACGGAGTCGAGCGGTGCTGTTAAATGTAAATAAATATTGCTTTCGCAGGTAAAAAAGGGGCTTATAGTAGTGGCTTATACCAATGGGAACCCGGCGACGGTTCACGAGCTCAACGAGGACAAGTTACAATTGTTCTGGAAGGTCTGGCTACGCAGGCTCCAAGAGTATCACGTACGCTTGACTGTCGAACAATAATAATAACTAATAACCGTCGCTGCAGACGAGGAGGAGAGCGGCTCTGGGCTCGGTTCTTTCCCCGAGCTAGCGAGGAAGAAGGCGCGCGAGCTAACCAACCGATCGTTAGAATATACCGTGCGAGCAAAAGAAAATAAAGCTCGGCACCGCGCGATACCATCAATGTTCTCTATCAATACCCACTGCCCCCCGTCCCCCGTCCCCGTCCCTATTACACACGCCAACCCGGCAACTCGGAGGGCTTATTATCTATCGTCTTTTCCAACTTTCCTTTTCGAGCAAAGGAAAAGTCCCTGCTCGGGGGGGGGGCGAAGGGTGCTTACTTTTCACGAGAGCCCGGGACTACGATGTCGCGTGCCGTCGCCCCATCCCCGGGAAATTACTACTCGGCCGAGCGTGGAGTAGGAAAAAAAAAAAAAAAAAAAAGGCAAATATCCGGAGCCAGAGGGTGAGTGATTTCGTGGAGGAAAGCGTCAGCTGGATGTATAAGGAAAAATCGATGGACAAGGCTGAACTAATAATAAGTGCCGAGCCATAGATTTTCGACAATAGGCCACGACGTCTGCCAATGAGATGAAAAATAAGCTGTGGCCGACGTGCGGATGTATTGTGAGGGGTGGGTGGTGAGAGGGGCGGGGTGAGAGCTTAATTAAACCCCCGAAGACTTTATTGGCACTGGGACGAATAAACAAACAGTTGGCAGTGCCGGTGATTAAAACGCGGGATTTTTCACGATGTCGAGTGCCAGGAGCGGCGCCCTGTCGAGAACAAATCGATGACTCACGCCCCCGATCGCCCCCCCCCGTCCCCCCGTCGACAACGACGATCCAGCTCACGGCTCGACTGACGGCGTCAACGCGGACACCGTCCTGAGTCCGATCCTGAGAAGATGGCCAGAAGCCCATCGGTCGGATAAGAACTAACGATTGGATTTTTTAAGATTCCTGGCCGAATCAGTCGCCGAGCGGGGAGGGGGCGGGGGAGCAAAGATAGGATACACTACGTGAACACGAGCTCATGTTGGATGCATCGCCGAGAATAACGCGATCCGTGGGTCGTTTTAAAAGGCGACCAAGAACATTATTCGGTGGAGGAGGAGGTGGAGGAGGAGGAGGACAGTGCTTTATTTCCTCCCGAGCTTTCAAACTTCCCGACTCCCGTCCCCGCTCCATCCTCGCTCTATCCCTCCCTCCCTCCCCCCTACTCCTTTTTGTCCTCGCAGCCATTGTAGGCCAAGCGGAACTTTGTGCCATTCGGGCAAGTGACACCACCGCTTGGGAGGAGGGAGCTTTAAATAAATCATCGTAGCAGCACCAGAAGCAGGAGAAGGAGAAGGAGGAAGGAGAAGGAGCAGGAGCGGGAGCAGGAGCAGGGGCAACAAGGAGCCCCCTGAACGACCCGAAACTCACCCCCCTTGCCATTGTAATCTATTCTATTTTATTGTATATTATTTATTTATTTTGTTGTTTTTTTATTTTTCTGTTTTTTTTCCCCTTCCTCCACTACCGAGAGGAGCTCTGTAATGATTATAAAGCTACGGCCGAAGAAAGTACAATTAATAAAAGTAAGAGGCAAAAAGAACGTGTAAAGGCCTTTTTAATTTTTCACCCCGATGCGCTTGGGAGACTTTTAATATCGGGATCGTAAGCCGCCGGCTCGTACCCGCTACGTTGGCCTCAACTCCCGGTAGGGGGGTCGGGGCTGAGGTTGTGGGGGTTGGGAGGGGTGTTTTTGCGAATGGCCAGGGCGCGCGACCATTAGCGATTTAAAAATTCGGTGGCAACCGCGGCCACGGATACGGAAGGCCGCCGTTTCCTCTCTATCTTGTAAATTACAGCTTCCGCCGGCAGCGGCGTCCCTCCGGGATCTAGGACCCGTGACTCGGGACGTCGGGAGGGCCCTCCGGGGACCGTAAACTAATGAGCCCTCGTAGGCGTCAGAGGGTCGCGCGAGCCATTTTCCCTTCGGCTGCACCTGCGCGACACTATATTACCGGGACGGTTGGGACGCTTGTTTATCGGGGGCTCGGCGGATGGCTAGATCCTCGACCCCGGGGCCGTTAATAAGCTCACCCTTACCCCCCTCTCGCGCTCGAGGCCAAAGAGGCAAAGTCGCCGGAGTTAACCGAATTACCGAATGCGCTACGACGTATTCGAAGGAGAAAATTTTAAGCTCCGCTGTCGCGAGGGGGTTGGGGGGGCGGTCGGAGGCGGTCGGATGGATGGATAGATCGAGCGGGGTATCGCGAGGGTACGAGCTACGCCGACGCTTCTTCCGCATTTATTTCAAGAGCGACACGCGACCCCTGAGGTCCCGGAGGACCGGGGTCTCACCGCGGTTACCCGATTCCTAATTTATCGGCAAAAACTGCCCAGGCAGCAAGAGGCGCCGAGCCGCTCCTCGACTCGTATTTCGTTTCGCCGGGAGCCAAGGCACCCCCTACCCCCTACCCCGCCCGTCCCACCCAACGCTCCCGCGTCCCCCTGCACGCCAGCCGGAATTGATAACGAGGCCAAAGTGTAACGCTCGGGATATTTGGCTACGCAGCCTCACGGCCCCAAGTATACCGACGTTGAAATTCAAGCCACCCCCCCCCCTCCCCCGCTCCCCTCCCACGCCACCTCTCGCAGCGACGTCGCCTTTTTCTAAAATATGGACGCGTCTATGGACTGCGGGCGGCTCCGCGGGCCTCCGAGCTTACGTAGGCGGGTAGGACGTAGACGAGGACGGGTAATCGCTCGCGACTCACGACCTCGACGTTTAATCACTTAATGCATCAAGGAGAGTTAGTGCTCCAAGGTGTCGAATGCAGCGCTATCTCATCTGAACGCCCTTCGCTCTCGCTCTCGCATACTCGCCTTACTCGCCTTACTCGCCCAAGCGTTTACCCCATTGGCTTTCACGAGCGGCAGTTAAAAATGAAAAGAGAGAAGAGGATATTATTATTATTATTATTATGGCCAAGTACTTACTCTCTTAGCGAGATATCCCTCCCTCAAGGCCGACAGATTCACCGGGAGCCCGCAGCTTCTTCACGATATTAAAGCAAACGGGAGATTTATAGGGAAAGAGGAATTCTTATAATATTCAAATTCACGTAAATAGAATTCGCCATTGCAAATATAAAATGTCTATCCCATGATAAACGATGCCTTGATGAGCTTGACTGGCGGTGAGGGGGCGGAGAGAGAGAGAGAGAGAGAGAGAGAGCTGGACGACTGTCGAGGCGAGGGGTCGTTGGTCGTTGGTCGTTGGTAGACAATTCAAGCGGCCAGTGATCGTTATTTTTTTTGTTTTTGTTTTTTTTTTTTTTTTTTTGTCTTTGTTTCTTAACGATAACGATATAATCGGCCAATGGATGAAAATTAGGGGTTGGCCGGGGCTCGAACTCGATACGGCTACTCGCTCAATACGGTCGACGACGACGACGACGACGACAGGACGACGACGACGATTATCGTTACTTACCGACTTATCCGCTATTGGATAATAAAGTAGGCACGAGGCTCCACAGGTACGAGCTCGGCTTAATAAATTACGGCGGCGGCGGGGGCGGGGGACGGGGGACGACAGGCTTTTATTTACGATAAGCAACGCAAATGGGGCTCTTATCTCCAAATAGTCCAAATAGAGCCGTTGGCGAGGGGGAGAGAGAGAGAGAGAGAGAGAGAGAGAGAGAGAGCGAGGGGATGATAATTTGTACGGGGGGGGGCGAGAGTCGGCCTGAAAAATTAATCGATGCGAAGGAGGCTCGAGGGCCCCGCCGACACGATATATAGAGTTCCGGGGTCACGCGTCAATTGTCTTTTTACGCTTTTTATCATTCGACCGCTAATGCACCACCGGGGATACGACGATGACGGCGGAGATTATTAAGGGATGCACGGCCAGTCGCGTCGGGAGGAATTGGACCTCCGAGGGCCAGAGCCACGACAACGCTATCATCATCTATCTGTCTCTATTTTTAACGTCCCTCTCCCTCTCTCTCTCTCTCTCTCTCACCCTCTCACTCTCTATTCCCTCGCGATTTTAACGGGCGGCGAGTGGGACGGGGGTGGGATGGAGGGGGCACCGTCGCACGGACGGTCGCGTAACAAACTTTTTAAAAATGGCTTCCACGTGCAGCCGTCGCCGGTGCACTCGGAGCGAGTAAAGAAAGAAAAAAGAAAGAAAAAAGAAAGAAAAGAAAGAGAAAAAAAAATGTAAAATAATAATTAACGATTATTTAGGTTTAGCCGGAGAGGAGGAGGAGGAGGAGGAGGAGGAGGAGGAGGAGGAGGAGGGCGTTATAAAGCGAGTCGGGTCCTCCTCGGTGCGAGGGCCGCGAGGCTATTTCCGTAACGTCGGCCCGGCACCCCGAACCGCTTTCCATATCATTAGACAGTCCTCCCACGCATGAATCACTTTGGACGAAAGGGTGGCTCTGGCCGACTTTTCAGGAGCGAGGGAAAAACTCGCGGGAAAGCGACTTTCCAACGAAGAAGAGACGAGTGGTTGGGTCTGAGGGAGGAAGGGTGGCGGGGGGGAGGCACGCATCGACGGCCGGTCCTCGTTAATTAGAGCGAGTTGAGTCGTGAAGCGGAGGAGGGGGGTTGGGGAGGGGGGGGGGCAAGCGCCGATGGCGTCGAAAAAAAAAAAAAAAATGTCACCGTCCCTCCATAGATTATCACTTTTGTTTTTTGTTTTTTTTTGTTTTTTGTTGTTTTTTTTTGTTTTTGCGGAGAGCCGCTCTTATTAATAGGCCTGATGGATGATAGCTCTCCCGGATGGGTGACAACGGGAGCCGGTGCTCCATCCATTCCCCGTACACCCGTACCCCCGTATCCCTCCCCGAGCCACCACTGAACCGAGGACCGTTGCTTTTTTTGGCACGTCGGTCTTTGGATTCCCGACGTGCCGCCTGCCCCCTAATGAACTTTCTTTCGCCCGACAAACTTATATTCCACGCCAATGCTTTTTTTTACTCCTCTTCTTTTTCCATCCTCCCCGCCCCCGTCCCCACCGTCCCCAATAACCATCCCGCTCTCAAGGCAAGTCCGGTCGCCACGGTCCGGTCGCCACGGTGGGACGTTAATCCGACGGATTTTCTGTCTTTAGGGCGCACACACGGGCGCAGCCAAGACTAATCGGCCCGATCGGGTTAGATAACGGGGGTCAGGCGGATCAGTCGAGTGCGCGCGGCGCTTTATATCGTAAGCCCCAGGAGCCGCGTATTCGCTTATTACGATGCACCCACAATCTCTTCCCGTTGCATACTTGACAAGCAAAAGTAATCGAAGGGCCCCGTTTTTATTCTTATTGTTTTATTGCTCGACGCATAAATACAAGAATATTAATATTAACGACGACAACGACGTGGCTACGGTATATATTTACGAGAGAATCCGCGGAATATTGGGGTTATTGGGGATGAGCCGAGCGTATAATTACGTATATCGAGGCTACAATAATGGCATCCGTAACGATGGATGACTTTATCGGTGAGTGCGCGGCGGGGTTATTGGGGTTATTGCGACGTCGGGCAGCGGGCAGGGGGGTGGGAGGAGGAGGAGGAGCACAAGCAGCGCTTAATAATGTATAAATAGCCTGCGAAACTTGTAAATCTCGTGAAAGTGCAGAGGCAGAAAGGGAAAATGTATACGGTACGGTGAGCCTCGTGAGACGTAATGAGGGGAGGGTGAGCTCGTCTCGTATATATCGACGTATCGACATGTCGATCCTAAAGGAGCCCATTGATTGTTAATTAACGCGCGTAGGGCCGAGTCGACCGGTAGAGGCAGCAGAGGGGGATCATTGGTACCAAGATGTTTTCCTCCTCCTATCAACCATGACACTCGCTCAGTACACAATTTCATCCTGCACACAGAGAGAGATAGAGAGAGAGATCGACCGATGCTCCTCCTCCTTATCGCCATTACGTAATTATTCACGTATGTGGTGGCGGTAGTGGTAATTTTTATTTATTTACGGGCACGTGAACGGGCCGATGATCTCGTGAAGCAGCAGCAGCAGCCTCGAGGCCGTCGATGGGCCAAGGTCGCGTCGCGAATGGACAGGAAGCAAGTAGCCCCCCGATGAAGAAAGGGGGGGGGGAGCCCGGGTCCGAGCTCCTTAGTCGATTCGTCGATCGGAGCGGGTGGGAGTGCGGGCGGGGATGGGGGGGGCTAGAGAAGATTGCGGGAGCTGATTATTCCCTCCTTCTCGGCGGAATCGAATCGGACGGCCCGGCCAAGGAGGGGGGGCAGGGGGGGGGGGGGGTCGGGGCTATCCGGAGCGGAGAGTTTGTTGCCTCCCGCTTGACCTTCTTAAGGAGTGGGAGAGGAGCCTTCAAAAAAAAAAAAAAAAAAAAAAAAAAGAAAGGGCGGCGCCTCGGACACTCGAGCGAAAGACACGAGATTTTACGAGACGAGATTTATTTACGGTAAAGTGCAGAAAGTGGCGGTGGGACGCGTGCGGGGTAGCTCGTGCGTGGCGAAGGTCGGGCCGGAGAAGACAGAGGGAAGCACTTTGTCAGCCCCCGGCGGCCCCTTTATCTAACGAGCAATTATACTGATTTAATAATTATTAGAAGATTGAAGCTCCGGCTCCGCGTAATTATTACTTAGGCTTCGGGGTGGCTGGATCTATATAGTTGAGGTCGTCGATTGTGTGTTTCTTGCCCTCCCCCCCGCGCCACATTCGATCCCCCTCGCTCCCGCTGAGCTCGCTCGTGCTACGGCTCCCCCCAGTCCAACTAGTAGTTGGCCGATCCTTTGAAATAATTACGAGTAAATTTCCAAGGCGCCGAGGAGATGCTGTTTGCTCGGTCACTCGGATCAAAGAAGCCTCTTCCTCTCGGATGCGGTGCCGGAAGTAGCGGTAGCAGTAGCGGTAGCAGTAGCGGTAGCAGTAGCGGCGGCAGTCCCCTCACCCCCCGCATTACCCGGAACAAAGTCAATCAAAGTTGACGGGGGAAGTATTGGAGTTGCGCGATTGCGCGTTAAGTCAGGCAAAATTGCCACCGGGGATCTACCGTCGTTCGTCACCGCGCCATCAGGAGGAGCGTTACACCGGCCGAGACACTCTGACCCGATAAAATCTCATCTCGACATTGCCGCCGCTGCTGCTGCTGCTGCTACTATTATTGTTATTATTATTATTGTTGTTGTTGTTGTTGTTATTATTATCATCACTATTACTATTACGACCATTATTGGCATAGGTAATAATTGTCGAGGGTGGGGCTCTTCTCGCCCCCCGCCCCACCCCAACCCCTTCCCCCTATCACGCTAGCCGTGAATTACGAGGCTCGTAAAAGCCGAGGAGGAGGAGGAGGAGGAGGAGGAGGCAGGGACGGTCCATCGTCGAGTCTATCGATTATCCCGTTTAAAGAGGAGCTTCTCCAAAGCCACGGAATTCACTCCTTTACGGATAGTGAATATCGATCATGGGCATGTCCTGCTGATTTATGGAATGCTTTACAAGTGGCGACGGCTCTGAAATTTAACCGGGGGCTGAAAAAGGGCGAATGAAAAATAATTCAAGGTCGGAGGGTCGCTGGCAGGCTGCGGGTATTTTTATAATGTGCAAAACATTACACGCGCGGCGGAGTGCGTTGTGCATTAGCGTCTCCACGAGATGGCAATGGAGCCGGGTTTCGGATGTCCGGGTTGCGAGGGGGCGTCGGAGGCGTGGGGTCGGCTGTGACGGAGGCTGAAGGGGGGGGGGCTATGCCATCGACGTACACGTTATAGGTGGTTACGCGCAGAGTTGATCGGTAATCGATGCGAACGGCGATACGCTACGGTACAGGGGGCACGGAGGAGGGGCGGGGGGGCGCACGTAATTAAAATAAACTTCGTGTAAATTAAAGGCCGAGGCTGAAGTGCGCTGGGGGTACGTACGGGTAAGCCCGCGCTTGGCCCTGATACGTAAAAAGCGAACACGGGGGTGGCATAAGAATAATAAAGAGGCATAATCCAATGATAAACACTGGCGATGGCAATGGCACGAGGCCGTATGGGACGTAGTGATGGGGGGGAGGGGGGAGGGTGAGAGGGAGAAAGACGATAAAGCACCGGATTGTCTCGAAGAGAAAAAATGTGATCCGGTGGAGGCTTAGTAAATTTGACGTGAAATCCGTGCCGGGAGGCCGAGAGGAATAATTAAATCGATCGCCTCCTACGAATGATGAGATACGAAAGTCAGGAGCCCGGAGCGTTCGTTAAAGTACGTGAATCACCCGTACGGGGCTGCTAATCCGCGGTGGGCGGATTTGGGGTTGGGATCGGAGCGTAGAGAGACCGGAATTACTCGAGAGGAGAATGTGCGAGCGGAGGTCTGCGGACCGGTGACCGACCAGCCACGTCGGGGGTTTCGCGGGTTATTACTGCTTGTCGCGGGACGGGGGAGGGGGACGGGGGACGGAGGGAACCCTTTGCACGTAATTCCGTGAGCGGGTCCAAGGACAGGAGCGCGACTTTCCGTCGTCCCTCCTCCCTCCCCCACCGAGGAATCTCCCCAGAGGGCGAAAATTCCATTTGGCGGCCGTGGCTTTGATCTCCGAGGAAAATCCTGTCAAGGTCTCGTAAGACGCCCCGGGCGCCAGAGGTTCTTCTTCGCTTTTATTTTATTTTTTTTTTTCTTTTTTCCCCCTTTAGCCCCCTTCCGCGAGCAGCCGCCCTCGAGAGCCGCGGACAGGCGGGACGGGGATGAGGGTAGTAACCGGTTAGGGCGAAGTCAGCCTCCTCTTCTGGCTTTATGAGAAACGTGTCGAGCATCTCGGATAGGTTCGGTCGAGTAATTACCGAGGCCCGGGCTCCTCCAGACCGCTCTACGCAGGGACTGGGGATGTCTAGGTGGGGGTCGCCAAAGTCGACCGAGGCCGACCGCAGATCCGGCTGCTAATCTCAATTACCCTCGCATTACCTCGGAGGAGGTTCGCCAGCGAAATCCATTTCGTTGTCAGCGGCGGTTGGCGGTGGTCGGGGGATGGTGGGAGTCGACGGATCGAGGGATCGGTGTATCGGGAGACGTATCCGTAATAACGGAATTATTCCTCGTCGATGGATTAACGGGAGTCTAATCGGCGGTGCGCAGCTGCCCCTCCTCGGAGGCTACGTGACTCCGTCGTGCGAGGAGTACGGGCCAAGCGCGTTATCGCTCACCTTTTAACGAGCGACGGCCACCACTCGCGCATAAACGCCGTCATCTAAAATCCATCTTCCTTTTTCCCCTACCTCGCCCGCCCGTCCCCCCCCCCATCAGCCCGTCGTAAGGTCCCTTTGCAGTAATGGGGCAGTAAGTAATAAGTTGCTTGGCGAGCACGGACTCCGAGAAAGGATTAAAAGCGCCGTCCCCGGAGGATTCGTTATCGGGAAATTCGTGATCGGGTGGGGATGGGAAGGGGCGCGGGTGCGGTCGGTGATGGGTGGGTGAGGGTGGGGGTGGGGGTAGAAGAATAGAAGCAAGTTATTCGAGTTTTTCCAATCGGTTTTCCGATTGTCCGAACGTGAGCGGCGCACATCCGGTGGATTCTTCGGCAGATGCTCGGAATTCGCCTCCACCCGGGAACAATACCCGGGTGGTCGTGGTCGTGGTCGTGGTCGTGGTCGTGGCGGTGGCGGTGGTGGTGGCAGTGGCTGCCGTCGATGGGCAGGAGAAAGGGGGAAAGCGTTCACGGGGATAAATTTTCTTTCTTGCATGCAAGCGCGCGATCGATATCTTCACGGGGGACTTATCCGACTTAGCTTAGAGGCTTTGTGTGTTTGCGTGTTTGTGTGTAGAGAGTGAGAGAGAAATGCAAGGAACGGCTCTCTTTTCTCGAAACAAATGACGAAGTCGACTGAATTCGAAAGCTGCGAGGATGCTCCCACCCTGACCCGGAACCCATCCCCTGCCCAATTCCGCTCCGCGTCGCTTTATTATTCGTCCGCCCACGAGGACGTTGCCCGAGGTACAGTTTTCCATTTGCCATCCTCCCTTACCTCTCAATCTTAATCGGAGCCGGTGCCGTAGATCATCCGGAGCCCGAGTGCCCCGACACGCCCGGCTTCCTCCGCTTGTTATTACCGAACGCGTTATTTAACGAGCCTTGTTTATGTAATAAAGTGTCGAAAGTGTCGGGGGGGGTGGAGGGTGGGGGAGGGCCGCCCGGGGCTTTTAATAAACCCAAGCGCGTAAGGCTGTGTCGGCGTCGGTAGTAGTACAAGGGTCGCGTGGGTGACCGTATTGGGGTTATCGGTGGGACGGGATGGGATGGGATGGGGTGCGGGGGGAGGGTGAGAGAGGCGTCCATCGAATTCGAAAATCAATTTCCCCTATAGATTTCGTGGGCTATCGCGCGGACGTTAGCGAAGCGGGACGACAGGGACGGGGAAGCAACGTTCGGCGCGGATTGTTTGTATCCGTTAGTACGCAACTAAGTTATATTTAGCGAAGCGCGGACGGCTCGGGCCGGCTTATCCTTACATCCATAAATACGGATTAACCGCAGCTTATAATCCCCGGGGCCGCTGATTTTTCTCGCTCGTAATACGATAAAAGGGTGGCGAGAGAGCTCTGTGTGTGTGTGCTGCGAGAGAGCAGGGAGTGGGAGGAAGGGTTATTGGAGGGGTGGGGGAGGGCCTTATGCGCCACAGGACCTCGTTGAGAGGAAGCGCCGCGTGGGTAAGTAATCCCGGCCGACGGGAAGAACGGGAAGCCGAGCCGAGGGGTCCCGATCGATGTCCCCGTGGAGCGGATCGATCGGGTGCCGACGGTGACGCTTCTGTGCGACGGAAATCCTCTCCCGTCGGAATGGACGCCGAATTTATATTTACAGCCGATCGTAAATGAGAGATTGCTTGTAAAAGGGGCCCCGAATAAATAAAAGGTGAAATTAATGTCCGGTTCAAATGGTCCGGCGGTCGGGAGCTGCGCCGCAAGGGAGGGTGGGAGGGGGCGGGCGCCCCGTAGCGACGAAAAGTCTTGCTGGACGGCGTCGGTGACGGGGACGGGGACGAGGACGCGGGACTTTATAGCTCGTAGTGGGGCGGGTGGGGGAGGGCAGACGATTAAGCCGCCTCCTCGGTGATGCTGCTCGATCGTCGGGAAGGAAGTACCGCGCGCCCGGACAATCCTTTCGACTTTACGGCCGCAGACGTCGTTAGCACGGTTAGATCTCGTGGAAGCGGGCCGAGTGTCCGTGATACGAGGAACCTCGAGCGCGTCAATCGTTCGGCCGTAGAAGAAGAATGGAAGGACGTCGGGCAGAGCGGGGGACGCACGGATAATTAGATCGATGTCCGGCTGGGAAGTGAACGAGCGCAGGGGGTCGGGACGTCGATGCCGAGGGTCCGCGCATAATTAGATGATTGCTGCTGGATCCCCGGAGCGGCGGGCCCGCTCACTCCCAGGCTAATTCGTTTGAATTCCTTTCCGACCTCTTCTTGCCTGCCTCCTCCTCGTACTCCTCCTCGTACTCACCTCCCTTCCCGCCCCCCGCCTTCCTGCCGCGCCGTCACGGTTTGTCACGAGGTCGGCCGAATGATTGACCTCGCCTCGGCCGTTGCCAATTGCCGTCCACGGGCTACGATTCACTACGTGCGATAATCCAGACTCCGTAACACCCCGGGATAATCCCATTACGCGAGCTCGCATTTTCTATGGGCCACTTTCCCCGCCCACGCCCCTCCCGCGAGCGACCCCAACGCGTAATTACTCCCCGCCCCGACCCCTCGGACTATTACGTAACGTATTATTCCGAAACGTCCCTGTGGAGGTAGCGTGGACGGATTGGCGGTCCGTGCCGTCGGAGGAGGAGGGCAACTCGGTGTGTCGATCCTATCCGCTGCTCGATCCGCTTTTAGAATTGATCCAACAATCCCATTGTCCTCTTACAAACGAGATAAGGAGCGTATGGCCATTCTGACAAATCTCCTAACCATCTTACTTTTAATGCATTTAAGATTATCCTCGATCAAACTGCCTGACCCCCGGCCCCCCCTCCCCCCATCCCGCAACCCCCTTTCGTAACGTTACTTTGCTTTACTTGACTGCGGGTCGAGGCTCCGTCCATTATATTAATTAGCGACGCTGACGTAATACCTCGGACGCTTCGCTGCTTGTTATTCGAGCATTATCGATCGAGCCCCTCTATGATTAGCCGGATGATTAGCCCGATGATTAGCCGAGCCTTTAAACAATGGGGAATCCCGTAAGTGCGCGTAATTGCAATTACCAGAAGTCGGAGGGGCTGGTGGTGGCGCCGCATCTTTGTTGGTTATTGGGGCCGGGCGACCTGGTTAGGGTGGGCGCTCCCAGGAGCAAAGTCCGAGTCGAATGGATTTCGAGAGGTCGAAGGGCGGGGACCGATGTCGAGGTGACCGGTGTCGGGACCACCGCTGGCGCGGCCCACCGAGTCCGAGTGCCCGATCCTTGAGCCGAGGCCTCATCGTCCCCGTGGCTCACCGTCCGACCTCGCAAGCTTTCTAATACGTCGGCGCGACTTTCATGAATAATCCGGGGGGACTCTCCGGGTCCTAAGGGCTCGGGACGGCCGATCCCCATCCCGATCCCGATCCCGATCGATAAACAGCGGCTCCCACCAACTCGAAGCGGCTCCACGGCATCTACCCGCCGCTACCCCGCGCGCCCACAATACGGTATTTTAATAGGGGATACTCGTCCACGGCTCCTTTACCCTCCATCCTTTAGCATTGAGCACTCCTACGGGCCAATAGACCTCCCCCCCCATCCCCATCCCCAATATAGAGCCGGTGTTGAGCCGGTGGGAGCCGGTGGGAGCCGGTGACATCCGCGCGTCCTTTGCATTCTGCATTGAATCCGCGGTGCGCGCGGAATACTTTCGTAACTGTCCTTAAGTACGTGATCCGGGTGAAACGGCATTAGTCGAGAGAAAATTCAAGAGGATCGATTCGTCACTCGATCCTCTTATTCGAGCTCGAAGCTTCGCCGATCGAGATTTATTTCATGCACTCACGCTCCGTCGTCTTTTAATACCTAATTGGTCTCGGGCCACCGGCAACGGGCAACGAGAGCAGAACCGACCGTAGCCCGCCTCACTCTACGTAACGAGCGTGTCGTGGTCGGGGGGGAAAGGAGGGGAGGGGCGACGGTGACGGTGACGGTGACGGCAGATTTCGGAATAACGTACGCGTCTCGTTATCGATGATCTAACGACGTGTAAAGCGACTCGGAGCCTCTTAACTCACCGAAATATCGAGCGTAGCTAATGGTTAGAAGGGGGGGGGGGGGGGTGAGAGGACCAGGACAAAATGGCAGATCGGGAGTCCTTAACCTCGAAACCAAGGAGTCGGGAATCACCCGGTGGCCACCTCCCGTGCCGAGGTAAGGATGTTTCAGCCGAGCCTCAGCTATACTAGCTTTCCAGCTCCGCCGATGGCGGATTAAGCCGACCTGGCTCGACCATCCTTTCCTCCTCCTCCTCCTCCTCCACCACCACCACCGTCATCAACACCGGCACCGCTGGCACCACCACCTCCACCTCCACCACCTCCTCTCCAAAGTAAAACTTTGGCGAATCGCGTGCACCGTCGGGAGGGAAGTCGAAACCGCGTTTGCCGAGACCTCGCCGCCGAGGGAGTCCGTAATTACTCCCCGGGTCGCCCCCCCAGGTCTAGCCCGCAAGGATCATCCGCTCGCCGTAGATTCATGAATCTTGGACTTGATTCGATATTCCCCGGAAGCCCGCGTGGCCCCGATGACAGTACATTCGCTGAGCCCTCGGTGTAAGCCCGCTAACCCCTATAACCCCTCCTATCCGTCTCTCTCTCTCTCTCTCTCTCTCGTCGTCCAACGGGCGTGTTTACACGAGACGATCCCCCCAATAACCCCAATAACCCGAATAACCCCCGTCAGACTTTATTCTCCCGAAACGTACGAAGCTCCGCGATCGAGTTTGCCTTCGTAGAATTATCCGAGCCCCGGTGATCCCAATCACTGGGTAACCGACCTCTCGTCCCCATACCCCCTACCCCCTACCCCCCACCAGCACACCAGCACACCAGCACACCCAGGATCTAATCAATTATCATTAAAATGCGGATATCGCAACCCCTTACTTACCGCTCGCTCCATATTCTTCCCCGAGCGAGCCGAGCTTATTAATACAAAGTATCGCTTACACAAATTGCTTAATAATAATAATAATAATCACGATGCATCCCTAATTTATTCCCCCGCAATAATAATAATAATCGTATTAGCGCCACAATGGATTCGGCCGATCAAATTAAAGACCGCGTTAACGACACGGTGGATGAGAGTGTGCTCCTCCCAACCCCCCACCACCCCAACCCACCAAACCACTCGCCCCTCGTGGCCGTCGCTCCGTCGCTCTATAACGCGGAGCCGTGAATTATCTGGCCTAATTACGGCTCGGCGACACATTCGGACGGCCACGAGGCGTCTAATGTAATCTCTCGCGTGGTCCCGAGGTCATGAAAACATAAAGCAAAGCAGCCGATTGATTATCGAAGCTTCTGTTGCTGCTGCTGTTGCTGCTGCTGCTCCTCTACTTCTCCTTCCCCAATAACCTACAAATTAGCGGAAAGCGCGTGCGGCCCACGTTTGTCACGAGGAATTTTTTTAAAGCATTGCCGCCACGTTAATTGGATTTTCAGGACTTTGGTAGCCCTCTGCCCTCTGCCCTCTGCCCCCCCCGGGCCATTCAACTCATCCTCGAGCCGGGAGCTTGCTTCGTTAATGGATAAAGCTCGTGGGTGCTTTGAGCCGGCATTTATTTAGCCGTAAAGTAAATAATAAATAGGCCTTCGATCGGGAGGCGATAATCGGCTCCGATCCGCATTGCCTCCCTCCCCCCCCCCGGACGACTTGATTATAATTAAATCCACGGCCCCGACTGCCCGACTAATAATAATAATAATAATAATGAGCCGCGGCTCACCCTCCCCGTGCTTTCTTGCGGCGGCGGCGGGCGGCGGAGGAGGAGGAGCGGGGAGGAGGATAACGAGGAGGAGGAGCGGGAGTCGAGCGGGTACAAAAAGATATACGGAGAGGCAAAGTTATTTTTACGAGTACGCTGTTTTACGCTGTTACGACGAGCCGGGGCTAGAGGACGGATGCTCGCTCGGCCTCCTGGACGTATACTCGGCTTACGTAGCGAGGCTACGAGGGGGGACACTGTACGTTACGAGACAACGTTACGAGAAAGCCAATCGATAGCCAACGTCACGGCACAATAACATTGGCTTCTCAAATCAATTAGGGGGTACCCGAGGATGGCCGGCCACCTCGTGTCACGTACTACGTTATCGATAAGCGTTCCGGCCTAATCAAGACATCCGGCTACGGCCGCATCCATCGACTGCCACCAACACCCCCCCCCCAACTTTCTCTCGCTCTCTCTCTCTCTCTCTCTCTACTTTTTTTTTTTTTTTTTGTTTCAATTCGTCACGCCAGCTCAATTATCGCCGCATGGAGAGAGCGGCCGAGATAACGATTTATGCCCCAGGAGATTATTCAGCACGATAACTGGTCGGCTACCCGCTCTCCGACCTCCCCGACCGCCCCTCGCCCCTCTCGCACCCGTAGATAGGCCGAGGGTGAAGGGGGAGATGGAAGGTCCAGCAGACTGGCCGCCCTCGTGGCTCCCGGAATACCCGGGCTTTCCGTGGCGCGCTGCATCTGGGAGGCCAACTTACCCCTCGAGGGTTGGTTGCGGGGGTGTGGGGGGTAGGAGGGAGGTCTGGGGTGGGAGACGCCGAGGCCGGAATGCCAAGTTATGGGAAGAAAAGTTTGGTAATTGCAGGCAGGAATTATACGGGAGCGGGTTCTCTCAGGGCCCGGACGGTTCCGCCACCCCGGTCTGGAAATAAACACCCGCGCGGGTGATCCTCCTCCTCCTCCTCCTCCTCCTCCTCCTCAATCTCCTCGGGGGTGTGCACGCGCATCCGTGAAAATTAAACACCCGGCCGTGGGCTTCCCCGGTGCCGCCTCGTTATTTCCTGCGAGTCGGACTCGCACGTCCGACTGACTGGCCCTCTTCCGGTCACCGAGGCGTACACCCACTCACGGATTACACGTCCCCTTCGTCTAAGAGGACGAGCGCCCTCCACGGCCAAATTGAGTTTGCCAAATTTATAAGAGTTGCCGCAGGAACGGTCCGAGCGCCAATGTCTCGGCTGAAGGGTAGGGGGCGGGGGGTTCTATCTTACGAAGCCCGAGGAAGCTGGTTAGTGGGACGCGCCTCTCCGCGGGGTTTCTCTCTCTCTCTCTCTCTATCTCTCTCACACTCACGCTCCCTCGCACACGCACGCTCTCTCACGCTCTCTCACCCTCTGTGCATGACTCATTGTTACTTGCCGTCGAGGATTCGAAAGGACGGACTCCTAATCAGCCAGCGGGCAGCAATGCATTTACCGACTAATGCAGTCGTGGTCCTAATGACCCCGTCCCCACGTATAAATGAGTGGGGGAGGGGGTGGGGCGCTTTCACCCCTAGGGGTCGCTCGTCGCGAGGGTAGCCGTCGGGGGCTGTGGGGATCGGGGAGGGGTCCGGGCCGCGGTCATTGTCACCCGGAGAATCCGTCGATCGATCCTTGCGGGCGGCCGGCTAATGGCAGCGGATCAATTACGATCAAGGAATGTGCGGCTCTGTACTCGATCCGCGGCCGTCATTAATCATTCAAAGGAATTAATAGCCGCCAAGCGCGTAATAATACCGTCTCCCAGCGACGAGAATTGCCTCCTCTCCCCCATCTCATCTCTCTCTCTCTCTCTCTCTCCCGGTCTCGGTGGCCGGAACCGCGGTCGGGGCCTCGACGTTCACCTGCGGCTCGAGGGTAGCGAGCGGGGAGGATGGATGCCGTTTGGAGTTGGGGGGGTGCAGAAGGGACTCTCGCCTTACTGCTGCTGCCGGCGTAACGTCAACCAGCGGGAGGCCGGGAGCGGGAAGTCGAGGAGTCATTGGGACTTTCGAACGCGAGGAGATGCGCCGCGGACGAGCTAAGCGACCGTCGCTACAGACAACGTAGCCGCAGCCGCAGCCGCAGCCGCAGCAAACTCTCCGGGGCTGCTGGAGGTTTGGGTGTGGGGCGGGGGCCGGGGGGTACGAGCCTGCGCGGCCGTTTAATGGCGTTACGGGGTCGCCATGGCGACCGGAGCCCCATGGAATCACCTTACCAAGGCGGAAAGCCCATTTATCCTGGAAAAACATTATAAGACCAAAGAGAGAGAGAGAGCAGGGGCCGATATTCGCGACTACGACGTCTTGGTTGCCACCCCCCGCCCCCTACCCTCTCCTCCGCAACGACCCCCAGCCCCCCCCCCGGCCTAGGAAGCCGGAGCGAGGGAAAAGTGGATTCGACAATATGCCGCGCGTCGACGCGTTGCCGGAGCACCGGCACCGTGTTCCCCGAGGCTTCCGGTGCTCGAGGTCGCGCGGGCGCTCTAAGCTGGATTCCCCGAGACTTTGCGGCTCGTTCCGGTACTTTCGGGACTATTCGGGCGCCCGGTCAGCGATACTGCCCCGACGAAAGCCCGTCCGTGCGTGAACTTTATTACAAGCATTCGGAATGTCCCGCCCCCCCTCCCCCGCGGACTCGATAAGTAAAGCGTACGTCGGACTCCTTCGTCCCGACTCCAATAACCCCAATAACCCAATAACGCCCCCATCCACCGTTACCCGTGGACCGTTTATCGAGCGGTAGCTCCTCCCCCTCCTGCCCCAATAAGCCCATCCGGCCGAAAGTTAAATGATTCGTCGAGCTTTTAACCCCGAGCCTCTCCCGTCGTCTCCGTCAGGAAAGCCATCTACGTGATAAATATTGGCAGCTCGTGCAGTAAGGTTCACGGTTTCGCGTGAATCGGATGAATGAAGCTACGGGCAGCCGGCGGCCAGACCACGTCTAAAAGCTCCAATTAAAATCAAGCGAGTGGATCTGCTGCCGCGGCAAGCGGTTTGTACGAGACCCGAGCACTTTGTCCTCGCCTCGTCGATTCATTCGCTCGACCCTAAGACCAGCCACGTTCGTTGTACGGTTTCGCGCCGGAGCCCGGAGAGAGACGGAGAGAGACGAGAGCTAGAGAGACGGGAACGTAGGTTATTGGGGTTATTGGGGGGGAGCGGGGCGCGAGCGCGGATGAAAAAGCGGCGTCAACGAACTGCAATGACACCCGCCGAGTCCGTCCGTCCGTCCGACTCGGTATTCTTGGTCACGGGGGGGTTGGGTGGGGAGGGGGTCACGCGAAAAGCCAAACACGCAAAGTCAGAGGAACGTTTAGCCGCAAGACTGATGACGAAGAAAGTAAGTATAAAGCTGGAGGAGCGGGATCTACTCGTACCCCGTAAGTTGTTCCCCCGCTTTTCCCCTTTCCTGACTATCAGTCTCCCCCGTACTTTGGCACCAGAGTTTTTCCAAAGCCGGTCGAGTTCTCCTCGGCAGCTTCTCCGCGACTAAACGTACACCCACGAGGAGTCGATGTCCTCTTAAATTTTAAGGCCCCGCAAGCTTGAGGGTCGTAATTGGGGCCGACGATCCAAGGTCATGTTCATAACGTCGGCTCCAATACCTAGATTTCAATACTCGCCCCGAGAGATCAGCCTCGAGAGATCATCTTCGAGATCCCGCGTCCTTTGTTGCCGGCCAGCTGTTGCAAGGGCGCGCGTGCCCTTAGCCGTAGGAGGCGTAGGAGGGAGAAGAGGGTGGGGGGGGGGAGGCAGAGGATCGAGTCGGCTCGTTGGTTCTTAGGGTCGTTCGCGGCCACCGGGGATTCAGCCGAGGATTACACGAAAATTCTATTATCGTCTCGTCCTGGCCGCCTCCGCTATCTCCTCCTGGCCGCCTCCGCTCCCACCCCGCCCAACCCCACGCACGACGTTATATCCTCCGGCGCCTTGGCCTTTATATTATTACGGCCGGACATTGTCGTGGGAGTGGGACTCGTGCGAGCTAGTTCCGCGGGATGGGGGTGGGGGAGGAGGAGAGCTCCTTAGTTGTAATAAATGGTTGGCGAGCGGCAGCGGTCCAGCTGGTTGGGACCAGCGACGGACGCGTCACGGATGCGCATTCGTAAACGTCAAAAGCAACGGCCGCTTCTCAGTCTTCCCGGGAACAATGGACGGATGGTTATTGGGGTTATTGGGGGGCGGGGGAGGAAGAAATAATCCCGGAACTCTATTAGATGTATCGGCTATCGAATCACCGATCCACCCGACGAATATATTAACGATACAGGACGGGACGGGACGAGCGGCCACGCGTCGTCGTCGTCGTCGTGGTGGCGTCGGCGTCGGCGGCGGCGGCGGTAGATGCCGGTGGGTGGGGGCGAGAGAGTGGCACGGACGAATATTCGCCAGTAATAAACACGTTTATTGGAATGAAAGGCGATGGGAGCCGGAGACGGCGGTGCGAGGAGAGCGGGGAGGAAAAATAGGGCCGCCGAGCCAATGGCCTCGTGCGCTTACGCGATTCCGATTAATTACGATGCCAACGAGAGAGAACGAGGGTGGGGAGCGAGGCCCTCGTTCGGTCGACTGGGGCTTGTGTGAGGGCTTGTGTGAGGGCTGGGAGGGCTGGGAGGGCTGGGAGGGTCACGTAAATCCAACGACTGGGCTCGCGAGAGCTTTAACGGGCCGCGGGATCATCCGGCATTAAATTTGTCGTTGGGTGTAATACAAGCCGAGCGACAATAGGAGAATTTACGAGTGTGCCTGTGAGGAGGGACCGACCGACCGACCCTCCGACCGACCGACCGGGCTAATTTTCCCGGCCTAAGCCCCCGATGCGCTTAATTAAAGATTACGTGAAAATTCTATTAGCGCCTTCTCCTCTGCTCCGGGGGGCTTTATTGACAGATTTACCCGCGAGATATGCGCGAAATTCACGTGGTCGCGACCATCCCCCGGCCAATTGCCCGGATTAATTAGTCGAGGCTTCCCACTCCCACTCCCACTCCCCCCCCACCCAACCGCCCCCGCCGCATCTCCACCCGGCCCCCGCTCGACTCACCTAAGCCGATGGAGGACGGGGAGCGAGGCCGGGGGCGCGGAATTCGTCTCCTTCCCTATGTCCTTGGCCTTTTAGAGGGCATTCCCGTGGAATAATGGACCCCGGGAGATCCTTTCGTCCGGAGTGTTTGCGTTTACCCCGAGTCGGCATTCTCCCGGATCTCGACGATCTCGATGATTTAAGTCCCCATTGTGCAATACCTCGATCCCGACGTTGCATTACCTTCTGCTTACCAAAGCTCGCCGCGTGCGCTCGATAACCGGATTTGTTTATTTATAAAGGCTGCGCTGTTCGTCGGGCTTCTCACTCCTCCTTCTGCCCCTCCCTCCCCCGTCGCGGCCCCGCGTTTTACTCGAATTACTCGAAAAAGCTCGAAAGCTTCGGCCCTCCGTTTTAAACTCCCGCGTGCCTTACCGAGCCGCTCCTCTCTCTCTCTCTCTCTCCCTCCTCTGTCCCTCGCCGCTTTATCGAGGCTCCAATTAACCCCAATAACCCCCCGGTCCCTCGCGGACGTTAAAAATAAGTACAAAGAGTCAGTCTATGGGTCCTGCGATGCCCGAGGTGCGTTTTCCAAGCGGGAGTTTAGTTGCGCGCGCCCGATTCTCTCGATTATTATTATTAAAAACGACCGGGGCTCCAGGTACTCTATGAGAGGCCTAAATATTTCAATTCCAGCCGAGCCAATGGAGTGTGCTGCTCACCCCCCGCGCGCGCGCGCGTCTACCCGTGAATCCATCGCTTACGTTTAAATTGAAATCGATATTCCGAAAAATGAGACTGCATACTGATGCGCGTCTCCATATGGAAATATGTAAAGGTGAAATATGGAATAGGAAATACGATTCCGTTGGCTTTCCCTCTCGCGGCTACGACACCCCGACTTGCCTCCGCCGACACCCCTCCCCCAACCACCAATAACCCCAACCCCAACCCCCGACAACAGCTACGGCCGCTGGAGTAACGATACGGCAGGCATGCGTTTCGCGGCATTCTCCGTACCTCCGAGAACGCGGCGAACGAGCAAGGTCAAGTTGGCGAATCGGGATGGATTCGAGAAAAGGTTATTGGGGGCTGGGGTGGAGGGGAGCCAAAGGGCACATCACGAGCACCTACCGAGCGCTCTTATGTAAATCCAGTGAAAATGGAAAAATTCCGAAGCTCGGATCGAGCGTGAAAATGCCGATGCATGAAAGTGTTGTGTGTGCGTGTGAGAGATAGAGACAGAGAGAGAGAGAGAGAGAGGAATTGAAGCTCGTAGCTGGAGATGGAGGAGGAGGAGGGGACGAGGAGAGCACGGGGTTTTAAAACTGTCTGCAGCTGAGACGGGAGCGCAGCGAGATGAGACAAGCCGCCTTATTGCCGACGACGTGACGGTGAAAGTGCTGAGCACGGTGACGTGGGTAGAAGGGGGGTGTGGGAGGGCGGTGGCCCACGAGCAGAGGCCTCTTTTCGAACGTGCAGAGGATCCGGATACACCGGGGCGCTCGATATTACGGGCAACTCGATTTGGCGAATACATTAAGTTGGGAGACCCTCCGATGGAGCCGACACGCGTCGTCCGAGCTGTCCTTGCGGCCCTTTCAGACGGCGCCATCCCCGGGGGAATGTGGACACGCGGTGCCGAAGATCCGGACAAGCCGAGGATATGGTTGTTTTGCCTGGCGGAAGAGGGTCCGACCTCCGACCGCGCCCTCCCTCGTCTCCCGGGCCTCTTACAGACTGACTTTCTCGGCCAGCTCAATCCCGATAACCTTCCTCCCCCCTCCCCCTTCCCCTTCCCCTTCCCATTCCTCGGCGCCGCTTCTTCAACCAGCTCGAGAACCACGACCATCGCCGTAAGAACGGAGCTTCTTCTTTATCAAAGATAAAGCCTGGACTAATTCCGATGAATTTTTGCGAATCCTGACCCGGAGCTGCGGCCGCCACACGCCCCGCGATCCTTGGAGTCGTGGCTGTTGACGCGGCTACAGGGAGAACGGCGCCCCTTCTCGATAGCTCGACCGAAGAATATCCGATATCCACTTGGGGGACGATGGACGAGTCGTCGACGCTCTCGCTACCTCTCGCTACCCGGCTTCCTGGACCTCGTCGGCATCGTCCGCACCCTCATCCGATAATCTCGAGTCAAACGGCCACGTGGTCTACCTATTCCGCCCACGCGGACTCGATCCATCCCCCCCCTCCCTAACGATCGATCCACGCCGAAAAATACAACGCTGTCCTCCGAGCCCTCCGTAATTACAAACCCTACCTCCAAACAACTTCACGCTCAAAATTTATTGCACTAATTAACTCGTTTCGTTCGTTTATCGCACCGCTACGCGGACCAGTAGATTTTGTACTGTTTTTTATTTATTTATTTTTTTTTTCTCTCATAAGTTTATCGCCCCTTTCATAATTTGCCACTTTGAATTAACGTGACGCTTCGGGGCTAAATGTGCCAAATATTGCCAGGCTACGACGCTCCATTACCCTAAGACGAACGGTTAAGGTGGGGGTGGGGGGGTCGATTATAACTATCGGCCAATTAAATTCGGCCATCGTTAGGGGCGCGTGCCCACACTTGATAATTCCTTACCACACGGAATTCACTAGAGTTTGGCGATTGTTATTGCCTTTCAATGGACTTTCGCGAATCGCAGGAAATTCTTGATTTCTCGATTTTAATCAAGACCGCGACAGATCCTTCTCGTCTCAATTGACATTATTACAGCGCAGTTTCTTTCTTTTTCATTCTTTCATTCCTTTACATCTTAAAATGTCTCTTCTTTTACGTAACATTGTCGTCGTCGTCGTCGTAGTCGTAGTCGTAGTTGTTGTTGGGGTTAATTCAAGGATCGCTCGGGCTCCTCGATGCCCCTATAATTCATTCCGATCCTCTTTCCCTCGTTCGCGTAACGCCGCGTGGCTGAAAAATTAGCTCGGCGAGGACGAGCGAGCGGAATCACGTCAATTAATAGCGCACCGGGGCCGGCGAGTCGGCGAGCGAGTCGGCGAACAGAGACACCGTCGACGGGACTTTTTCCACCGAGATTATCGATTCAACTCGTGCGCGGTCGCGCGCCCGCTTACGTGGATCGGCTATATTCAGCCCTTTAATATTTAAATATAAATTGCTATGCGCTTGGATTGGGGCGGGGGTAGGGGTAGGGGTGGGAGCGGAGGGCGATAGGCGGTGCGAGGATAGCAATAGAGGAGAGACGAGGTTGAACGATATTCATTGGCCAGACGGGGTGCGAGAGGGTGCGGGAGGGTGCGGGTGGGTGCGGGAGGGTGCGAGAGAGCGCGGGAGGGAGAGGGACGTAGAGATTATAAGCGTCCAGGTTTAGACGACGGTCCGACTGAGCCGAGGTACGTCGTGTAAAGATTACAGCTGTGTAAACCCTCATAAAAATCTATGAAGCGCGGAAATTTCACACGCCGCCTATGATATTAATAAATATCTAATGTCACGAGCGGCTAGGGCGACGGAGGGGTCGGGGGCGGGGTGGGGGCGGCTTACACCTATTCGATTATTTTTCCAATATTGACAAATGCAAATGCAGACGACGAGCGGCATCTCCCGACGGCACGTCGAATTTTATATAGAAAAGAGTGAGAGAACGGGAGACGAGAGAGAGTGTTGGAGGGGGGCGGCGGATGAAGGGAAGGAGGAGGAGGAGGAGGAGGAGGAGCAACGAATGGCTAGGATTAGGAGGAAACGTGTTAAAATGAGGTACCGTCGTCCGGCTTGTCCTTTACTACTGAATCGCGGCTAATTGCATAATCGTGAGAATATCCGAGGACGAGAGACCGGGGACCGGCTGGCAATTAACGGAGGCTGTGGGTATAAAAGTTAAGAATCAGGTGAGGGAGGGGCGGGGAGAGGTCGGTGGCGGATCACCCCTGGTTTTTCCATCCTCCCCGTCTTCCACTCTGCTGGTACATGCTTTTTTTTCCAATATCCCTCTGTTCCTCCGAGTCTCTCGGCGGGTGGGGGTACGAAGGGACGGATGGGACGAGAAGAGAGGAGGAGGAGGAGAAGAGAGGCTTTAAAAGGAAAGCTGATTTAGGGTTACCGCTTCACAAAGCAAATGTAGCGCATAATTTAAAGAGCGGCAGATGCTCCGCGCGTGTGCCCGACAATAGATGCCCCGAACGGATCGACTCATCGATCTGCGGTCCTCTCTTACCGTTTCTCTCCCCCGACCCCGACCCCCTGCCTTTTTTTTTCTCCCCGGACCTTTTTATCGCTCGACTCACGACGAACAAAACTCCCGCCTATTATGCTCGCGTGGAGCTCCTAAAAAGCTACGCAAAAGGTAGACTATCGTCGTCCGAGTGTGTAACGCAGCCGCCCCCTACCCGAGCAGATAAGTCAGACCGATAAGCCCGAGTTCATCTGGCCGCTTCGCTCACAGCCCGTGTCTCTCTCTCTCCAGCCCTCTCTCCCTCCCCTCTCTCTCTCTCTCTTCGAAGCATCTCGTCCCCGATGCACCCTCGCAACGTTATCTGGCGTACACGCGAGGACGGGAGCGCACGCGAGCAGCCTGGCTCCTCGATACTGGCGATCGTCGTGCGCCAATACATGCCGAGCCGATACGAGCTCGCCGGGGGAGATTCTCCTGGTGCGTTCGCGCGACCCATATACCCGGTGCATGCGAGGTCGGCCGGTGTTCCGTAGGGTGCCGTAGCGCGGGCAGCGCCACGCGTACCCCGACCTCGATTTAACGATAAACTCGCGACGATAATGCAATAACCCTTGCCTCGGTGATACCCACTCGGCCGACAACCACCACCGACCCACCAGCACCGACCGACGCTCGAGCTACTACTACGCCTCGATCACCCTCACCCCTCGACCCTCTAAGCGTAGACGCTTGTTAACTTCGAGGCAACGGCGGGCCGTGATGCGGCGTCTTTAATAAATAACTCATTGATTGTAAAGCGGCGCGAATGTAGAGCAGAGCACGGGGCATTAACGACACCTCGACACACGCCCCCCCCCCCCGACACACGCCCCGACCTCACGGTCCCGTAAAAGCTTCCACGAGCGTCAAAGCGGGCACATCCTTGCTTGCCGCGGAGTCGTTATTATGCAGGGAGACGCGCTGATAAATCGGGGGACACAATGGTGACCGAGCCTCCCTCTCCCCTCCACTCCACTCAACCCCAGTAAAGCATAAAGTTATGATAATGCTTAACAGTATTACGGATTCATAAACTATAATTTGACTTTATTATCCGGCCGTGACGAGCAATAACGGCTTTACGATTTATAGGTACGCACCGCACTTGCCCGGCGGCCCTCTTGACTTTATTAATCAAACGGACGCCTAGCGACTTCTTTACGACGGCATTCATGTTATTCATGACTATCATCCAATCTGACCGGCCCATTCACCTCCTCTCGTCCTACCTAATTATTATAACCTATAATTTAACGCCTGCAAATGTGAGCGCCGCCGCGCGAACAAAATAACACGGCATTTCCCGTACCCGGCGAGCCGTCGTTTTGCGGGAAAGCTCACGGCTCCCTGCGATATATATATATATAGAAAATAACAAAAAATAACAAAAAAAAGCCGACAATAATCAACGAATGCGGATCGTTTGATAAATTAAAGCCGTGTATTTTTTACGATTCTTTGAGCGAGCTCGTGCTACGTCGAAAAGATTAAAGGGCTGACTTTGGAAATCCAATTTTCTTTCCTTTTTGCCAAATTTTTTCATATTAATTGAACGCGATCGATTACACGCGCGGTACGTGGCCCCTTCCATCCCCTTCCCTCCCCCAACTCCACGTTCTCTCGTACTATCTATCAATAAAGGTTATAAAAAAAAAAGAAGAACACGCGTTCGATACTGTCGATCGTTAAAATCGTATGGGTTTTGATTATTTTATTCCTTCTGGGCAATTAAATTATTCCCCCCCAAAAAAGAAAAAAAAAAAGGAAAAAACAAATAAATAAATAAATATACGTCTGCATCGCGGTCGCTTATAATAAATTTAAACCAAATTCCCATCCGCCCGTCGTCCGCGTGGAAAATATTTTCCCTACAAATTCAATAAGAATCCGATGCGCTACCGATGCACGCGTACGCGCATACAGTAAAGGCGAATTCGGCCGTTGCACGGGTCCGGGGGGGGGGGGGGGGTAGGCAAAAGCAACATCCCTCATTCTCAAACTAAACATAAACGTTAAGCCAAGTGCACCGAGAGGCTAATGAATTATCGATTTAATCGATAATTATTGTATCGATGAGGCGTTTTTTTTTGTTTTTTTTTGTTTTTTTTTTTGTTTTTTTTTTGGATATATAATAGTAGCGATAAGAAGCGAATGAGGAATGAGTTTATAGGAGTAATTGTATTTTTCTAAGCGGTTCGGCACGAGTGGCGGCACTTGATGAATAAAAGCGCTTGTGAGGCTGCGGCGCAGTTTACGTAAAGTCGACGAGTTGATGAGAAATAAGAGGTAAGAGGATAGGATAGGGGGGCGGAGGAGGAGGGGCGTGAGTGCAGGCCCTATTATTACAAATGGATTGGCCCGGATTCTCTCTACTCGCGCGTTCGTCTCCGGTCCTTGGAGATTCCCCGCCCACTTATACCCGCAATGTTTATTAAGACGAGGCGAGGCGAGGCGAGGCGAGGCGAGGCGAGGCGTTCCACTCTCCACTCTCAACCCCCTCCCCTCCCCAACCACGTCGCAACACACACGAAGATTAATTGATCCTTAAACAGTTGGAGCCTTCCCACCTCCCCGCCCCCCCCTCCACCCAACTTACCTCGCGACGAAACTTTTTTTCTTTTTTTTTTATATATAACCGGATGTATCGTCGCTTCTACGTGGCGAGTAATACTACTACTACTCCCGCCCCCCGCCACTTCCCCTCAGCGCCCGAGGAACGAAGTTATTCGATGCTCGGTCGTGTTTTGTCGGGCGTCGGGTTGTAGCGCGCGGGAAAGCATAGCGAGGGTCTTTCCTATCAGTTGCCCGTAATAAATATTAGCCCCGTTGTCCCGTCCTCGTCCCCGTCCTCGTCCCCGTCCTCGTCCCCGTCCTCGTCCTCCTATAAAAATGGCCTTTTTATTCCAAACATATTCCTTTTTATATTCCAATGACATATCGATGCCGCCGCCACTAGAGAGTAAGCTCGCTGCTTACTCATTCGTGTGAATTTTTTTTTTTTCATTACCCTCGGACTGTCACTACTACTACACGTTTCAGTTCCGCTCGAACGGAAAAGGCCCGGCCAATTAAAGCCGAAATTGCCCGAGCAACAAACAATAACGACAACGACAACGACAACGACAACGACAACAACTGGCTCCTATATTGTTTTATATATATATATAGCCCGTCCGTTCGTCCCTCTCGTAACAAATGGACAATTTTCCAGGCAATCTTATATCGATGCCCATCATCAAAGTACCCACAAACGATCCTTATCCTCGCCATTCATTATTTAATGCATATATATCTTAGTATCTACACAGAGTATTTTATAAATTATGGCCTACAGTGTTGGGGAAAAGCTTTTTTCGGCTTCATCCCCGTTTGAAAGCTTGCTTTACGGCAATGACGCAATCAGGCTGCCCGGGAATAAAGCTCAAAAGTTTTACTAATCATAAACGTTGCTTAAATAAAAGATGCCGAAATCATCTGCCAAACGCACGCTTACGTCTACAACCAATCAACGTACCTACACCTCCTACACCAACCTACCGCAATCGTTCGCGGTAACCGTTCTTGCTATTGTTATCGTTATCCTTATCGTTATCGTTATCGTTATCGTTATTGTAACTGTAACTGCAATTATTCAGAGTTTTAATAATAAAATGCTAAAATGCTAATGGGATTCCTGTAAAACCTAATACGACTTTTTACGCCTCGAAACTCGAGGAATATTAGAAAGTCCACATTTTCATTTTAATATTTCCCCATTTTCATTCGTATTCCCCTTCGACACCCGTACGTACGTACATACATATATATATATATACAGGCGCGCGCGTATATCGATTATTCGTACAATTAACATTTTTTAATAATTCATTCCTCTTCGTTGTAGAGCTGCAAATTATGAGAAGAGAGAGAAGAAAAAAAAAATTGTGAATACGCGAATAAGGGAGTAAATCATAAAAATTTACTAGCCACGAGGAGCCATAGGAAAAATTAATTATCTCGCAATGGATGGAGAGCAGACGGTTTTTATTGGTATGGGAAGCCGGGGCCGAGGATACGGATTTTCTTTCATGGCGCAGTAAAAGTTACGAAAGGCTTGTATGGAAAATAGAAAATTATTTCTAATATTGTCGTCAATACTCGGTACTCGGGCTACGAGAGGGGGGAAAGGGGAACGAGTACGTTTTGCGAAATGCCAGGAAATTCCTTGATTCATTGCTGGCTTCATTGATGGCCCTACACGTGAATTTGTTATAATACTACGTACGTATTGTCCGTTTATACGCAAGTCGAGGAACTTTATTAAAAAACTTGATATACGCACGCGAATGCGCCGTCTCTTTTATACTATGACCAACTAAATTGATACGCGAATACGTAGTTGTGCGACGAGGTCAGAGAAGTTTTTCGTTTTACATCATCATCGTCATCGTCATCGTCATCGTCATCGTCATTATTATCATCATCATCATCATTATTATTATTATTATAGAATTTATTAAAACGAAGAAGAAGAAGAAGAAGAAGAAGAAGTGGATAGTGAGGCGTGGAATGTAAATTTTTCATTCTTAATAATAGAATGGTATAATTATATCGAGGTATTATTAGGTGCCGCAGGCAGAGGGAGGCTGTGAAGTGCCGACGCATCCCGCCGAATGCGCTGTTTGTCAACAGCAGCAGCAGGAGTAGCAGCAGCAAGAGTAGCAGCACCACCACCACCACCACCACCACCACCACCACCACCACCACCAGCACCACCAGAGTGATTTACGCCAGAGTAATGTATTATAAATGAAGCGATAAATATGCAAGGGTCAGGGCTCCGATGACGTAGTGTCGGATTCCTCGATACCGTACGGACGAGCCGGCAGTAGTTCTTTTGTTAAACCTTTGCCGTAGTTGCCGGATAATGCTGGGGAAAAAGTAGTTTTCCCACTTTGGGGTTACACGATACCTCAATTAAACGTACGTCAATTCTCTCGCATGTTTGCGCTCGCGCAGATCCACGCGCCCTTTAATAATACTAAATTAGGAGACAACTAATTGGAATTAGAGATAGAAGAGGGGGGTTGGGAGGGGAGGGGGATCGTGGCATTGTTGTTTGGAAGTGATATCTGGAAAGGCCTAGGACGGAACGGAAATAAATCTTCGTGAGGAGGGTTAGAAGGGGCCCCGGGAAGCCGAGTAGATGAAAAGAGATAGCGGCTAGGAGTAAGTTAGGCAGTAAAAGATATGTTATTGAAGAAAGGGCGGCGGCGGAGGGGGGGAAGCTCAGCCGGTAGAGCTCGAGGCTCTTAATCTCGTGCTCGTGGGACGAAGAAAAGCTTTTTCTCTCCCTCCCCCTTAACGTCTTATTACTATTCAATTTAATTGTTATTAATATTTTTTTTTCTTTTTTTTTTTTTCTTTGACTCCATTAAAGATGAATGATCCAGCCCCTACCCCCAATAACCCCCAATAATCCCCAATAACCCCGTAAGAGGGAGCGCTTTTTCCGTCGAGCCGGTGAGGTTGGTTGGCTTATGCGTGTGGAGCGGCGGGAGACAAAGTCGGCGACGCGCGACTCACGTTACCCGCGACCCGCGACGGACTCACTCTCGCGAAACTGCGACCGAATAACGTCTCCGAACTTGAGCCTGCACGCCCCCGCATAAAAAGGGACAAAATACGTATATCGTATATCGATAAACAAAGTACTCCCTCCCGAACGTGTAAGCAAGCTAATAATGTCACCAATCATTGCACAACACATTATCATTATCAAGTCCTTTATCGGTATGAAGGGTGGGGAGGTGGGGGTGGTGGGTGGTGGGGTGGTGGGGGACGACGCGGAAGCGGGACCCGTTATGCAGACGAGGTTATAATGCAAGCGTAAAGTAAGTTTTATAGAGACTGTGCACTTTGGAATATAATGTAGCGCCGAATGGCAAGGACGTCCATGAAAGGAGAGATATTCCGGGGCCGCTCTCCCGGAAATGAAGTCGCAATAAACTTTTTACACGAGCGATTGTCTTTGATTAAAATACCTTATGGCTTTTATTGTCGCCCGAGGCCGTAAAGAACTCGAACGAAAGAGAAAACGGGAAAACAATAATACAAACGGTACTGGTGGTGGTGGTGGTAATAAAGTAATTTTCCCAGGGACGGGCAGGAGAGGGTACGGTAAAGGGTACGGTAAAGGGTAAGGTAAGGTGAGGTGAGGTAGGGTAAGGGTTGCTCGGCACGTGGGCTCGTACAGCGTGATGGAGGACGTAATGGAGGACGAAGCGGTAGAGGGCGGGACGCTTTATTTGAACGCGGTATAAAGTTTTTGGGGAATATCGTTATCGTAAGTGTCCCGATTACGGGCAATTATCATCGCGGCAGCGTCATTCGGGGGCCCCATCGATCGCCAGGAAGACCTCGTGGCTGCCGCGAGCTCAGCCCTTTATCCCCGGCGCGCGACTACTTTCCTCCCTCAGAGTAAACAGCCGCTATTTACGAGGACGCTTAGTTCCGAATCCACTTTGCCTAAGCCTCCCGCCACCCCCCTCTCACCCGCCCCGCTCCCTCACCTACCCACCTCTCCACCTCCCCAACGCCCCTTTCTTTGTTTTGATTACATTATACTACATTATGCTAATTAGCTTCGCCCCCCCCCAAAGCTCTACTCCGGAGCGGCAGACCTCCCCCCCCGCCACCCTCCACCCGTCCCTTCTGCCGCGCACCAGCTGCGATATCCAATAGTCATGCGGAGCCCAATCGATCATTCTTACTTATTCGACCGATGCACTCTATTTTCACGGAAGACGCGTCACTTTATTACCGAATTAATTGCCCCGTAGATCCTGCGCGACTAATTTCTCCTCCTCCTCCTCCTCCTTCCCCGTTATTAAGAACGAGGGTGGAGGGGAGGGGAGGGAAACAAAAAAAAAGAAGAAAAAGAAAAAAAAGAAAGAAGAAAAAAACACTCACGTTCCGTTGGCTTTGTTCGGCTAGTTATTATTATAAAGAATTCCCGTTGGCTTGGATAAAAAATTTACGAAAAATTCACGGAGACCGAGAGCAGAAAATTTTAAAAATCATTTTATCATCCGGCCGTCGAAAAATGTTTTCGATTCGTAAAAGTCAATATTGCCAGGATAATAATGGCCCCGGATGCTCGGTAGCCGGCAGCTAGTAAAAGGGAGCGTGCGGGGGTTGCGTGCGGGGGGGCACCTGTACGGCCAACCGTGAATAAATAAATGCTTTATCAGAAAGCAAAAATGTTATGGATACGGGCGCCGATCGCGTGGGTCCTCTCCACCCTCACCAGCCTCTCAACCCTCTCCATCGGAGCAGGTTGGCCGGAGTGGTTGGTGGTGGTGGGAGGGGGTGCGGTGCGTGGCGACGCGTTTAAGTAAATCCGCGAATAAAAGGCATTTTTTTAACAACGCATTATCTCCAATGAAAGCCTCGTCGTAGTCCGCGGAATATTTATTGCATTCGCGATAGAAAGTATTGGAATTTATGGGTGAACTCGGCCTCGGGGACCTCTCCCCCACACATACACACATGCACACACAGAGAGAGTACGACCACGACGACGACCAGCATCCCACTCGCCCATTTTATTAGCCATTTTACAAATTTTATTACCACTCGGCAACCGAAATCTACTCTACATAAAGTAGAGGATTTTCGGGTCTGGGGGTGGGGGCGAGGGGTGGGGGGAGGCGAGTCCGCGGTCCGTTCGCCTTAATCTTGACATTATCAAAGAAATTTTATTAACCAGAGATCCTCGAACTCGCTCAATATTCCCAAATCCCCGCCCGGTCCTCATTTTTTCTCTGCCCCTGCCCCCCCCCACCCTCTTATAAAATCTTGATAAAAATCCACGTCGATGTTGGCGTGCGTGAATTTTATGCCGAAACGTAGAGGTGCGCGTACAGGTGCAGAAGTGAAATGCCACTCGGGAATGCGCTCACCGTAGTCAACAGTTGCGTTGAGGCACTTCAATGATTTGAGGTTATTGGGGTTATTGGGGTTATTGGGGTTATTGGGGTTATAAGAATTCGACGTTGGCCAGTGGGTATGAACTTAAAATAAGGCTGAAAGATCGTTTCTGGTCTAAGAAAGAATTTTAATAATACTTTAATACTTTTTTACACAGAGGGAGAAAAATTTTTCGTTTCAACAAATATTTCACCAACGCATCATCGTAATAAGTATATTTACTGATTATTACAGGTAAACATTATCTTCTATTATTCAAGGAGAACGCAACGAACGCAACGTAAGTTTGTATTACCTATTATTAACAATATTCGATATTAGCGTAGAAAGAGTAACAGGAGAGATTTCTTTGATATTTTTATTTTTTCAAGAAGAAGAAGAAGAAGAAAAAAAAAAAAGATACTTTGTCTGCAGACACAATAGTTTTTTCATCCACAATACAACTATATAACTATATACAAATGCATTCTTACTGTTGTTATCAACATCATCAACATCATCATCATCGTTATTATAATTATTATTTAAAAAATTCGACAATCCATGTCTTATATAAAATAGCAAGTGGTATTAAGGTTGAAAAAAAAAAAAAAAAAAAAATAAGCGTAGCGATAACAATAGGGAGTTGCTCGAAGAATTATGTAAATGTTTCAAGAGCTCTACGTAATAAATGTTGTTTGGTGACTAGCAAATATTATCATTGACAAAGGTGCTCGTATCGAGTAAATGGCATAATTAGTATTAAAAACAGGTTGCACAATGAGATTGCGCGTTGCGCAATTGTTCCTCAGTAGCTCTAACAGCTCCGATACTTGTTTTTCATTAACGTATCCACCGAGAGAGAGAGAGAGAGAGAGAGAGAGAGAGAGATACTTTGATAGATAAAAAATATGTTAATGCGGTAAAATGATCGACGGCGGAGCGCGGAGTCGTTTTGGAACAAAATAATAATAATAAGAAGAAGAAAAAAAAAAGAAAAAGAAAAAAGAAGAAAATAACAACAACAACAACAACAACAACGAATAAAACGAGAAATAGAAAAAAGAATCTTTTAGGTGAATCGCACCTTTAGCCGCGGGATCGATAAGCTTAAGAAAAGGGTTCAATCGACTTTGGGGGGGAGGTTGGCCGTCCCCGTGCCCGTGCCCGAGCCGGAGCCGGAGCCCGAGCCCGAGTCCGAGCCCGCGGGCCTCGTGGCCTCGCCACCCGACTGCCCGTGTCCCTGCGCCTGTCCCTGCGCGGCGGCGATCGTCTTGATCTTGACCTCGGGCACCTTGGATATCTCGAGCTTGTCCGACTGCTTCATCTGCCGGTAGTGCTTGTAGCCAGCGAAGCCGCAGAGCCCCAAACCGATGAGGATGAGGAACCACTTGACGTAGCTGCCCGAGACAAAACAGGAGACGTTTCGCTTTGCTGTCATTGTCGTTATCATCGGATGACGTAGGAGGAGGAGGAGGCAGGGACGGCTTACCCGACTATGGCGACGACCTTGTGACCGGCCTTCACCTCGGCGATAAAGTCCTCCGGGAGGGTTATGCCCTCCTCGACCCAGAAGAGTGGCAGCATGGCGTCCGGGAAGTTCTTCATCACCTTGATCTTGTCGATCTTGTGGATCATTATGTTGAACTGCAGCCGCTTCCTCGCGGACAGGGGGGAGCCGGTGAAGGGCTCAAAGTCCAGGATTATCGCGTGCTCGTCCTGCGAAAAGAAAGAAAGTAGGGGAGGATGGGAAACCGGTGGCAGGCTCGCTTCCGACGTACGCAAGACCAGGAAAATCCGGAAAATCCGGAAAATCTCACCTTTGACGGCTTAAGGCCGTCGACCATGGTCAAGTATTCCTCGTCCCCGAGATAAAAGTGTGGGTGCGAGGCAACGAGCGGCACGCCCGCGCACTTGTACAGGTCCATGACTCCCTTCTTGAGGCACTTGTCCGGGGCTTCGCAGAAGCACTTGTCCAGGGGATTCGTGTGCGGATCGCCCAGGAACGCGGAGTACCGGTTAAGCGTCAGTCCTTACGCAGGGAGAAGAAAATCGTGCACGGATTATCCCCATTGCACCCTTCACCCGGCCGAGATACTTATTTACTCCGTTGCCGGCCCAGTCAGTCAGTCACTTACCGGACAGTTTGACCTTCTCGGTAAACTTGGTACTCAGACTGCGACAGAGATCCGGCGAGAACGATACGACGTCCTCGTTCTCGTAGAGGAAGGGATGGAATATGGTGCCGTCGGTCCCGTTGAACGTGTCGCAGTAGTCGTTGTTCCACACGGATATGTTTTTCTTGCCGTCGAACTCGATGACCTTCCCCACGTCATTGAGCTTTTTCACCCCCCGCAAGACTCGCAAACGCCAATTCGACGGCGTATCGTTTTTCTAAAAAAAAATGTCTCTCTCTCTCTCTCTCTCTTTGTCTCCGTTCTCTTTGTTTTCTCTTTGCGTCTTTGCGTCTCTGAATTCACTGCTTCGAAAGAGAGACGCAGAGAGAGAGAGAGAGAGAGAGAGACAGAGGGGAGGAGTGGGTAAAGTCGCAGACTTACCGCGCCGAACAAGGAGAACATGTATATATTTTCGCCACCCCTCAAGAGATCCGTAGAATCCTTGAGCATGCCGCAGACAGCGGTGCCGGGGAAGTCCTGGACGTTGCAATCAATCGGCAGGCCGTTGAACAGCAGATCCATGGCCTTCATCTTCATGAAGAAGTTCCCGGGGTTCTTGAATATGCTGTTGACGGCCTTGTCTGCGTGACCGCGTGGATGCGCCACAGTGCGCCCGGGCGACAGAGACAGAGACAGAACGAGAAAAAAGAGACGGGGCAAAGAGAGATGTAGCGAGAGCGGGGGGTGGGGGTGGGGAGCACGATCGTTTAACCTACTGATCACTGGCAGCATGTTCGGCTTCTCTTTGTAGGTCGTCATAATCATGGCCAAGATGAAGATGTGTGGCAAGGTGAGCTCTTCCTGGCCGGTGAAGCCCTCGCTCTTCTCCGGCTTGAATATCCACTTGTTCTTGAGATTATACTCGACGGAGTCGTCCTCCTCCCGGTCGATCAGGTTAGTCTTCTCGTGATACTCCCTTGTAGTTTTCGAGAAAAAAAAAAAAAACCCGTTAGCCACGCCTCGTAACATCGGTTCGTCTTTGTCGTGTGCCGGTTATTAGTAGGCCGACGGGGATGGCCGACGGGGATGGCCGACGGGGATGGCGATGGGGTTATTGGGGACGGGAGGTTATTGGGGACGGGATATGGGTATAAAGGCAGTGACGTTGAAACCTTACTCAAAGTAGAAGGGGCCGACCTCCTTGAGGACCGGCTTCTGGCCGGCCTTAATCTCCTCCGGGTTCGTCACGTTGAACAGGTAAATCCTAAAGTCGAGGGCGAAGGGCAGTTTGCTCCACATGCCCCGCATCTCCGATCCCGGCTTCAGAGCTATTTGCTATAAAAAAAAAAAAAAACAAACAAAAAGAAAAGAAAAGCCAGACAATGAGGAGGTGGGCAGGTGGGGAGGGACACAGGGAGCGTCCGGGGGGGGAGGCGACTTGACTAGAACTATAAAAGTCCAAGGCACGCGCTACGCGAATCGGCGCGAAGCCTTTAACGAGGAAGCGAGAGGGTAGGGAGTCGAGGTAAAAAAAAAAAAAAATTGATAGTTTGTTGTGCGAATATTCAACAACAAGTTTTAAAAAGCGATCAAGGCGACGAGCTGCTCCCCGCCCCCCACCCCGCACAGCTTACAAACAATGTCTGTAATATATTAATACGCGACACGTGGGTCGAATGGCTGAGACGTTAATGAGGCGGCCGAGGGCCGTGATCGTGTGAAAATTCCAGGCATGTGTCAGAGCGTCGGACAGGACGTAAGAATAGATTTGAAGGGTAATCGCGTAGCATAGTTAATTTGTTCTATAGACGAGGAATCGAAGCGCCCCCCGACCGACCCACCAACCGCACGACCGACCGTCCTAGGCTTCGTCGACCCCTTCGTCCCTCGATAACACGCTACAATTCACAATCGCGGGCTATCCTATGGACGCGCACACGCACGTGATAGATAGATACCAGCGAGGCTGGATACATACAGGTTCCTTTGTAATCTGCCGACGTCTCCGTAAGCTCCGGTAAGCTCGGTCTCGCGTGACAACCTGGAGCACCATCGTCTACTCGTACGTGTCAATGACAAGATTCCCCCCCCCCCCCCGCGTACCTATACGACCTACATAATTGCAAATGAATTACTGGACTTTTGGATTTTGTGTTCGGACGAGAGGTTTAGAGGTCGTCCCCCGCAGGCTGCTCTACGGGTCGGTAGAGGATGACAGGACGGTCTTTTTGATACTTGGTCTCGAAGCGACGGCGTTAGGCTAAGCTAACGTCGGAGGTGGATAATAAGTCGAACGGGGGATATCGGCCCTTACCGAGTGGACTTTCGAGCGGAGGACCTTCGGGAATATGGCCCATCCGAAGAGGGCCGCGAAGATGGTGAGGACGAGGCCGCCGATGCCGATCTTCATGTATCCCTTCATCCCGGTGGCCGGTGATTAGTGATTATCGGAGTGGCCGGAAGTAGCCGGGGCAATTCGAGGATGAGCTTGACACTTGAGGGCACTACCGACGAGGGTGGTGGTGGTGGTGACATAAGCGAGGGCTGCGGGTCTCCCGAATTTTCGCGGGCGTGATCCCCGTGGTTGGCGGATCGGCTCGAGCGCGAGGCAACGACTGTCTCCGGACAAGACCATGCGATCGGCACACCCGCCAAAGGCCGACTTTGGCTCGCGCATTGGCGAGCCGGGCGGGGGCTGACCGAGGACACTACCGCCTCTATATCCTCCATATCCACTCCGTCGTAAGAATTACCTATTAATTCCTACCTGGTATGGGGGGAGGGGAGGTAGGAGACGGGGGAGGTAGGAGTATGAGGAGTAGGAGGAGAGGTGGGAGGCACGCGGCTTCTTCCTTTTTTTTTTTTTTTCGCCACGTAATGGACAATAATTTGTCGCATTACAAGAAGACGGATAAGTTTCGTTGTCGCTCGTCGCTCGCTCGCTCGATCCGCCCCGCTCAACTCACTCTCTCTCCTCTCTCTCTCTCTCTCTCTATGTGAAGCGCTCGGACACAACGTTGCGATTTACGAGAAACCTTTAATTAATCGCGGGACGAGGGAGCCCCTCGTCTTGGAGTCTCGCACTCCGTGGTCGTGGTCCATTGAGCCGGTGCATCGCTCGCTGAATCACCGTTGTCGGACGAACGGGGAAGGCCGAGGGGGGGGGGCGAGCAGTCAACCCCAATAACCCCAATAACCCACCAAGACGGTTGATTTAAAGACCGGGCGGTCGCGCTTTTAGCATTGACGTTGTCATTGGTAGAGCCCACGCGACCTCGAGCCTGTTATTAAACAAGACCTTTCTAGCCGAGCGAGCGAGCGATCGAGCGAACGAACGATCGAGCGAACGATTTGAGCGAGCTGGGAAAGGTCGAAATTGAAAATTTCACTAGTCCGGCAATTTTTCCTCGGGACTTTAACTAATGCAAGAGGACTTACAAGAGACGTAATTTATTAATAAATCGCTGCCGGAGTCGGGGAAGGGGATCGCCGACGTTATCATTGTCATCGTCAACGAGACCGGGGATCAATGATCAATGCCACGAGTCGGATGAGCTGAAAGAACTCACGGAGCTCACGGAGCTCACGGAGCTTAGGGAGCTTACGGAGTTGACGTCGTCGCCTCGGCCGTACCGGCGCGTACACAAACAAAGCCCTCGCCATCGTTAATTTTTGTTTCTCGGCAAGAAGGTTAGAGGCTTGGCTCGCGAGACGCGCCCCAGGTCTTGTTTACGTAAGGTCAAAGAGACCGCGACTTATTTTGTAAACGCGGCTCTCGCATATTTCCGTACCATTTAAATGTCAATAAGCCCTCGGTTCAGAGAGAAGAAGCGCGCGCGCGCGAGAGAGAGAGAGAGAACGTACACGGGGTCCAAGACGAATGATGTCGATGTTGTTGTTGTTGTTGTTGTTGTTGTTGTTCCAGTAGTCGCTAGTAGAGGCTTGAGTGGGAGTAATAAAGACGAGAGGGCGCACACGCTCTTTTTATCCGCGTGAGGCATTCCAAGGTCCAATAAGGTTATTGGGGGACGGGCGATCGGGTCAGGTCGCAGGCCAACGCTGCTCATAATTTATAATTGCCGGGAGGTAGTGGAGCGGCTTCTACGGGGAGATTGCGCAGAGATAGAGGATTAAGAAGGATGTAGGAAAAATTATGTTAAGTCGAAGGAGCGCGCTTTAATATTTGAAAGTTATATTTAATGCAAGATGAAAGAGGGAGATGAAAGAGAGGGAACCGGCGGAATGGGGGGGCGGAGAGGGGGGCGGTAAAGAAGATTTGAGGAGAAAAGTTATTTGATGAATGGCTGGCTGGGACTCGGTCCTATTACCTACCTCCGGACCACACCCGCCCCTACCCCAACCCCAACCCCAACCCCAATAACCCCCGCGCCTCCTCCTCCTCCTCCTCCTCCTCCTACCCCGGACCGCCCGTCTCACTAGCTCTCGATCCATCGATCCCGCCACCCTTATCGTAAGCCTCATTTTTTATCAGAGCTTTGGCTTAAAGAGATCTCGAGACCCTTGGCACTAAATAATTCCTGGACCGACGGCTGTGGATCGTCGCCGGCGATATTGGCCATCGAATGACGAATAAAGGCACGCACGCACGCACGCACGCACGCACGCAAGCAAGCACGCACGCGCACCCACAGACACACTCACACCCACACAACTACACACACAGAGAGACGCGTTCATCTGGCCGATTTAGCGGCGAGAGCGCGAGGAGTCGACGAGTCCGTCACACGCTGCAATACAATGTTGCGGCTCTAGTTTATCGATCGTAGCCGTAATTGCCGACACTTTGATGCTCGCACGGTCAGCCCGCGCCGAGAGTGCTAAAGCCTCTTTATATTTAATGACCCGTTATTTTCTAAGCCCAGCCACGACTTGGCTTGGCCGATAGTCGCCCCCAACGTCTAATCGATACGCGATATACGCAACCGCATTGTTCATCATTTGTCGGCAATTTATCCGCTCCCGATGTCGCGACGATGCCTCGAAGGCCCCGAACCCCCCCGGGTGGGCCCCCCCGCCACTCCTACGCCCACCGACGAATATTTCGGCATGTATGTATTACTCGTGGTGTGTGTGAGTGTGGGTGATTGTGGATGGGTGGGTGGGTGGTGTGTGAGTGGAGAGAGGGGTCTAGGCTCTGTGCGATTAATGTTGACGGACCGACGGACTCGAGGCCCGCCGATTGCCGAGTTTACTGACGCGGTGGAGGAGAAGAAGGAGGAGGTTATTTGGCGAGGAGGGGGCGGGGGCCGTTCGGACGGGAACAGAAAGCACGATCGACTCTCGGGATAGGAAGGGGGGAGCAGGGGTTAAGAGAAACCGGGTAACCCCGAGGGCGGAAATGAGGAAAAACGAGGGACGGGGGCGGAGGGCCGGGGGATGGCCCCTGCTCTTCGAATCAGCTTCACCGAGCTTTTCCGCCTCGCACCAGGGTGTTTTTACGGAGGACGCCGCCCTCCGACCTCCGCCCCAGCGGAAAAAGGAGCGAGCTCGCGCGATAATAAATCCTCTCGGAGCGCCCCGAAGATCATTTCCTGGCCGGCGGTACGTGTATAATGCCCCCTTTTTTCCCTGCCCCACTTCCCCCTCCCCCCCTCCGAACCTACGATCTCCTCCGTCGCCGCCACCGCCGCCCACCACCGCCACCACCGCCACCATCACCAGCACCGCCACCACCACACGCCGCCCCCTGCTCCACGGTCCACCAAGCCTTCCCCGTGTCAATTAGACTTTATTAGGGAGGCCATTACCTTGATTAATACGAGTAAAGGTATTAAGGATGCCAGCGGGGCATCCTCCTGCCCGGCTCCACCCCGACTCTGCCAAACTTGCCGGCGAGCTACCCCCATCTTCTTGGCTCCAGTGACATTTGACGAACCGGCGAGCGGAAGGAACGCCTTGAGGATGTTGCTCGAGGACGGTTGCTCCCCCCACCCCCATGCTCCCCCCCAACCCCATCCCCCCATCCCCTCTTACCCTCAACCCCCAGTTCGCCCCTCCCATCTCTATCTCTCTCTCTCTCTCTCTAGGCTCAGGCTGCCGAGATAAAAAGACGGATAATCTGGATCAGCGTCAGAGTCGGTGGTGGGCTAGAACATATATATATATATATATATATATGTGGACGTATCGATCCCGCAGATCCCGACATTTGATTTTCGTTTCATTGAATGGATGCTCAGCGTATGAAATGTGATTGAAAAAGGGATTTCGAGGACCTCCGTACTTGTCGAGCGATTGTCGAGTGGGCTCATGCTCCCCCGCCCCAATTTCCATGAACTGAAGTAGTTTCTCTATAACCCCCCCTCCCCAAGTAACCGTAGCTCGACCATAGCTCGACAATCGCTCGCTCGCTGCTAGTAATTGATCTCAAGTAAAGCCAATGCGATGCCACGTGAGCTGAGGATACCGAAGAGTCGCAATTACCGGCTACGGAGGAGGGCTTTTGCCCTTTGAATGTATCGCGTGCCTAGGATATTATTCCTCGGAGGGCCCGAGCCCCGTCAGGATTAGCCCGATCTTGCCCGATCTTGCCCGAACGCGCGGCTCGCTCGCGTCTCATCTACGTTTACCCGACCTCTCGAGCCCAATATCGGCGGCAATTGCATTCCACCGGAATCCCAACGAGTCTCGGTATTATTTACCTGCGCTCCCCCCCCCCCGCGAACCCTTTCCAATACTTTCATCTCGTCATCTCGTCGTTACTGTGGCTTGCGTGCTTGCGTGGTAGGTGGTTTGTTGGGTGGGTGGTGGGTAGGGGGGTGGGGGGCTGAGCTTCCTCGAGGTAATAGGCAATGCGCGTAGTCGGGCGCGGGAAGTGTTGCGCGGGGGGATATCCTCCGCGAGGCGCTAACCGACATCCGCCTCATTAAAGGCTCCAGGGCGTTTGTTTATTCGGTGGGCGCGAGCCTGACAGAGAGTTTGGCATTTAATGGTACTACGGGATGAGGCTCCGCGGGACTGGAGCGAAGAGGACGATATCGAACGCATCGCCGTTTCCATGGTTCCTCCGCCCCCTCCATCCCTCCCTACATCTCTCTCACTCACTCTCACTCTCGCCACGCTCTGTCGCTCTGCCACGGCGAACCGAACCGACGACTCCTCGGCGAATGGACAACGACTCCCAGTGGCCGAGAAGCGCAACCTTCCCGACGACAAACTCTCGGGGGGGGGGGGGGAGAATCGCGCGTAAGCCCCGAGCTTGGAAGCGCGGCTTTAAGGTCTGGCGCCCGAGCCCTCGCCCCGCTCGCCCCGCTCGCCCATTCCCGCACACCCTCTCGACGCCTCAATATTTACGCCCAGGAACTTTTCGCATTCCTTCGCGGCCCCACGGCCCGCAGCCCCACGCAATCAACTTCCCTCCACGAGCTCGGCCCCAACTTCTTTCGAGGCGTTACCGCTCGACTTTTTCCCTCCTCGCCTCTAACGCCCTGCACCCCCCCCTCTCTCTCTCACTCTCTCTCTCATCCCATCCCACCGCTCCCCCACCGTCCCCGCGTTGCCCTCGCGCCGCGCAAACCAGACGCTTCCAACTTTTGGCCAAACTTTACAATTAACTTTTTTATGCGGCAATTTAGATATGGATTTAGACGTAAGGAGAAGGTAATAATGCTTTATTCGCGCCAGCCGCCAGGAGACGCCCGCTACAGGCGACACTGCCGCCGATTACTACTTAGCATTTCCAGCGAGGCAGCCTACTTATGCGCCCACCACCCCCTAATTCCATTTTTCTCCCGCCCCGATCCTCGTTACTTTTAATTGTATTTACGTCGTTATTCCACGTTAATTGCATCTTTACGGGTATAACGTCAGAATTATTATACACTTTTCCCCGGAGGAGGCGCTGCCGCTTTGGTCTATCGTCCTCCCAGGAGACGATGGCCCGACTCCGCTCGTGTCCTGTCCAATAACCCCAATACACGACACGTGAAGGAGAGGATGTTGAGAAAGAAAGAAAAAAAGTGACCGTCGGCGGAGGGAGGGGCCCGAGCTTTTCTTAAAACCAGCGAAGAATTGATTGTAGTACAAAGATTCGCAATTTCCCTTGGCTGTTTGAGCAGCAAAGGAAAAGAGGGACAATGCCGCGGAGTAGTGCAGTCCAAGGACGTCGGGGTTATCCGGGCGGGTCTGCGCGATTCCAAAGCTGCGTAATAAAATACAACTACGCTGGAGGGCTTCCCCTTCATTAATTGTCAAGCTAACGATGAAGTGCGCGTCGTGGTGGTGGATGAGGAGGAGGAGGAGGGGTGTGGCAGGTCTCGGAGGGGACGGGGTTACGTATTGTTGTAAATATTAAACGCCGAGATGAAGTCTCCATCGGGGCTAATTGCCATTTAATTCGGAATGTCAAGAGATCGGGGAGAAGCGGTTGTGGGTCGAGGCCCATCGGTTACATATTGAATTAATCTCCGGAGGAAGAAGCTGCGCGCGCCCCCGCCCGCCCAGAACACGCAAAGAGGCAGAAGGAAGTTTGCGCCGAGTGCATAGCAATTGATCGTGGAGCGAGCTCGGTTTGCCGAATTTTTCATCCGATGCAGGGGAAACGAGGTTATTTTGGCGTTAGCCGGACGAGGGAGGGGAAGAGAGGCCCGTAACATGTTGTGCGAAGCTTAGCTTAAGTATTTTTATAAATTCTAGGGATGCGCCGGCGCTTTATATAAGTTTTTGAAATTCCGATCACGTCTCGGTCGAGTGCATTAAGGGCGCGCGAGAGAGAGGAGGAGGTGAGGGGGGGGAGTGAAGGTAGGGGGGAGGGTTTCGGGTAGGGTTTCGGGTAGTCGGGTCGGGAGGGGTATTAGCTAGCAAAATATTTGTCCACACACGTCGACATAGATTTCCGTCCCCATGCGCTTTGATGTTAGTATATAGACGTGTACGTGTATGCGTGAGTGCTGGGCGTGAGGGGGTGGAGAAAGTTCGAAAGTGGATATTAGCTCGGCGTTATTGGACTTATTCACACGGAGAGAATGAAGTCGCATGCAAGTGGCCATTTGGAGCCAAGGAGCTTCCGTGCCTCCGACGTCGATAAGAGGACGAGGCGGAGTTGGAGTTGGAGTTGGAGTTGGAGTTGGAGTTGGAGGTGGTGGGTGGAGGTGGAGGGGTGGCGGTGGAGGTGGAGGTGGAGGTGGAGGTGGATAGGCCCGTACGGGCGGCCCCAGAAACTTCCCTAGAGGCGCTCGTCGTTGATCCGATCTAAATTTCGTGGTTCATTGGTGGGAGGCTCGCGATTGGCTCGCTCCTCTGCTCGCGGAAGCTCCGAATGTCGGCTCGAATGGGTATCGAGCGCCCCGGGTCCGTGTCGGCGTCCCGATGAGACGACGCTGGCCCCGGTTTATGAATTATTAATGCGGCTCGGCCTGTGGTACGGGGTTGGGTGAGTGGGGTGAGTGGGGTGAGTGGGGTGGTGGGAGGGAGGATGGCGCGGTACCCTCGGCTGCTCTGGCGGCTCGTAAATTCCAATGAAAAGTCGCGTTCGGGTCGCGCGACACGCGGACATCGTAAACCCGAGTACGCATAATACCGACGTCCCCCCCCCTCTGACTCTGTCACGCCCCAATAACGTCTCTTACCATCCGAAGGGGGTTTAAATTTTACGTCACCCGGGGAGACGTTCTCCTACCTAATGTCGGGGAGCGACTCCTTACCGAATTCGTCAGAGCTTCGGCCACGTACGTATGAGCCTGGAGGGGAGGGGGGGAGTGTGGGAATTTATCGATGCCCGGGCCAACGACGCTCCTCCCTTTATTAATAACCCCTTCGCAAGCTTTGAGCAAACGACTCTGAAGGTACGAGCTGCAGCTTCAGCTCCGACACGACGAGCGGCACAAGGCGCGACATCAGCAGCAGCAGCAGCAGCAGCAGCGCCTGACTTTTCCTTCAATCTCCTCTCATTTCCTCTCGTTTCCTTTCATTTCGTCGACGCTATTTGTCGAGCCGCCGTCGCCACCGCCCCCCCACCGCCGCCGCTTCTTCCGGCCATCGGCTATCGTTCAAAGCAGGCCTTATTATCGCCTATTTACCCAAACATCGGCCCCCGCATACATTTCCCCTTGTCCCTATTCGATCCCCCCCGCCCCGGCCGCTTCCGATCCCGAGCTCTTCGAGCCGCGGTCGTCATCGTGTAAAATTATTTCCCGTTCCCTCGGCCGCGATCAGCAGCAACGATAACGAGTTATATCGAGTTTTCCTGCGAATTCGATGTGCGCCCCCCCCCCACGTACTTTTCCGCTCCCCGTTTGCACGCCCGCCTAATCGTCCATCGGCTCCTTTCCCGAATTCGCTCCCGAAAGTAAAAGAAGAAAGAAGAAGAAGAAGAAGAAGAAGAAGAAGAAGAAGAAAGAAAGGTAAGGGCTTAATTGGCTTAGCGAAAAGTGCCGCTAATTGCTTAAAGTCTTGTCCGTTACCGCGATTAGCCTTTCGGCCCGTCGTTTAAAGAGACCGCGAGTTCAAATCTCGAGTTGGCCGTGCTCCGTAACATTCATAAACCCCAATAATCCCAATAACCCCTCGTCCTCCCCCTTGCCCCGCCTATTATTATTATTACCTGGCCCGATAAAATACGTCATATCTTTTGGGTAAGTGGCGAGGGGGAGGAGCCGCCCTTCCTCACCCATGGACGCGAACATCGAGAGATAAAGTCCCTTAGAAAAGCAAATTGAACGTAATAAACAACGTCAAAGGCGTTTTAAAGCCTCGAGAGGGACAGGCGAGGTTTACCGAACGCCGCACTATCCATTCGAATCTAAGCTTCTTTTTCAAAAAACTAATCACCGAAGGGAAGATGATGATTTTCTATTCCTCCTCATTAGAAATGTATGTAACTCTTTTCTGCGAGTCGCTGTTGTTTTTAATTGCCAAAGGTACACGAAATTAATAGGCTCGAGAGGCCTCGTATTGATCTAAAGAGATCGATACTGCTTGAATAATTCGTTTACGGATCCCGATTCGACTCGGGAGGAGCGGAAATTTTCGTTTATTGTCTAGGGAGAAACGTATAAACAAGTTAAGAAAGACGGGAAAGACGAGGCAATACGAAAGCAACGGTATTCACGAGAATGTTTCGGCAGGAGAGAGAGGAGAGAGAGAGAGAGAGAGAGAGAGAGAGAAGAGAAGAAAAGCAACAAGAACAACAACAAATTGGAAGTTCGATACTCTTTCAGATTATTTCTTCAGCTCGAAAGTCTCGCGTGAGAAAAAGTTTGCCCGAGAAGAAGAGATGAAAGCGGCTAGATTCCGAGTCTAATGTTATTATTATTATATTCAATTTCATCGGTCGTTATTAATAGTTTTAAAGGAGATGGAGCCGACGAAAGGAGAGGAGTAGGAGTTGGAGGAGGAGTAGGAGGAGGAGGAAGGTAATAATTAATAAGCATTAATTAGTATGAAATAATTCATTGGCTGGTTTCTACGAGTTTTTGGAGACAAACGTTCGCTGACAAACTTCACCATGATTAGAAACAAGATAATACGGCCCCTCCCCACCCACCCACCCCTCCAACTATCAGTCAGTCAGAGTCGGTCGGTCTTCACAACCATCCGAGTTTAAGAAATTGGAGTCGAAAGTGTCAGCGTCCCGGGAGCAGCTCGAGGCTCGAACCTGATAAGGACTCGAAGGGGTCCGTCCGAGTCGTCCGAGTCAGCCGTTGTTGGCGGAGGAGAGTCCGTTTGGTACTTCTCCCCCCTCCCCCCCAATGCCGAGTGGAATCGGTGGTTATTGGTGGTTATTGGTGGTTATTGGCGGGATCGGAGTGCGTGTAAGGAACGTTCGCGAAGCCGAGCTCCGGATAGTTTTAATGCACAGCTCTCGATGGATTGGATGTCGGCGGCCCGGGGACTTTCGAGGCCTGATTTTTTTTTACGCTCCCTAATAAATTAAAATTGATCTTTACGAGGGATCGTTTCTCTTTATCGACTAGAAATACGAGATCATCGGGCCGGGGGTAAGTAAGTTGCTCGTGCTCTCGGCCCTTCTAAGGGTAGAGGCGTGCCTGACGGAGTTCGGTACCCCCCAACCCCCCCAACCCTCCCAATAACCCCGCAGTCGGACTCGGAAAAGTTTTTTTATATAACGAGAGTCTTGTCCTCGGCGAGAAGCGATTGAAACCCGATTCCCCCCGGAGGAAGGTGTCACGGGAGGAGGGCCACCGAGTTCAACAGCCTCCGACTTACTCGATACATCGGGGTGGCGGGGTGGCTTGGGGGTGACCCACCAACTGACAATGACTCACTTATGGGGAGTAAATTAAATTTACACAGTCCCTCTATTTACTATTGTCTTTGGTACTGTTCGAGGCAGCGGTCGATCGCCCCCCCCCCCTCCCCTCCCCGCGCCTCACCCCGTCCACGCTCCCTCCTTCCTACGCCATCAAACAAACCCAACGGCTCGGAGCCATTATTAATAGACGCACTTAAGCTTCAAGTGCTACGGGGGTATTATTTATTATTATCCACGTACACGCACACACGCGTACACGTGCACGCCTGCAAATACGCCTGCGTATAGACGCAGAGAGAGAGGGAGAGAGAGCAGATACGCCGGACACTCGGCATCGATCTCCTTGAGTTTTTATTAGCGAGATCCTCGGTGGAAGGGGGGAATCGAAAGAGTTCCGCTTAGAATGTGACTTTTTGCTCGATAAATATTAATAGTGAGCGATTGTTTCAATGTTTAATGTCCTACTACGGGGCAATTCGATCCCGTACCTTACGGCTACGCATCCCTTTACCCTCCGCCCTCCGCCCTCCACCCTCCAACCCTCCAGCGTCCGCCAGTCGCTAAAATTTTCATTAACGATAATTGAATACGAAAGACGGCCGGGAGAGGAACGCGGAATAATCAGTGCTTTGAGTAAGGCCAGGCCCGCAGCTAAGCTTCTTCCCGGTAATTTACGATCCCGACTCGGTAAAACATCGGCCTTCCATACCTTGACAAGAGGGGCGGATGGGCGGAGTGACTGGGAGCGAAGGGAGGAAAGCGTAAAAAAATGTCGGAAAGGTAATATGGAAAATCCAAGCCCGGGGGGTATAGCGTGTTTCCGACAAAGGGAACAAAAGGAACGCAGTAAAGAGAATGAGAGACAGAGAGGGGATTGGGCGGGAGGGGGCGGGCGAGAGGCAGAAGTAGAATAATTAAAAAATAAAGGAAAATAAAAAACAAGGATGGTAGGAGGGCCGGGGGACAGGCGGGGGACAGGCGGGAGACACTGAAGCCGCGTGATCGCAAATCGGGATCCGTCGGAGGTCCCCGGCGACGCTGGGCAGGTCAACCGGGAGAGACCGCGAGGAAATCGGAGCGAGTGCCGATCTCTCCGGAACGAACGGGACCGAGCCACCCAGTGAGAGAGAGAGAGAGAGAGAGAGAGAGGGAGAGAGGAGGAGGGAATGCGTCACTCCTCCCGCAACGTGGCGAGAGCGTGATTTTGGTCACACAAGTCCTCGTCGGAGGTCGGCAGCCCTCCCGCAGCTGCGAACAAAGGCCCGGGTTCTCGGGGGGTGGGGTTTGGGCGGGGGGTCCTAGGAGCGTGAAAATCCTGCGCTTTGGGGGAGCTGGCGGAATAAGAAACGTTCGTGGCAGTCTGGCCGTGGGCTTAGCTGCGGTCACTCGAAATAATCGCGTTCACCTCTGCGACACGTAACGCTCCCCCCCTTCGAGTGGCGGTGGCTTACGTGGCAACAGTGACCCGGCGGGAGAGGGGGGGGGGGGATAAGCGCGGCTCGGTGCTCGAGAGCCGGCCTAATTACAGCTGATCGGATAATGCGACTAGGAAATTTCCCACGAAGAAGGATCGCGAGAACCTCGTGAGCCAATCTCACGGGCCCCTCCCCCGCCCCCTCCGGCTCTCCTCTCCGTCCAGTGGAATTAGGTCAGCAGCGGGGCCCGGGCGGAGGGGCTACGCGAGAGAAAGGCTCCCATTTTTCGATGAATAATGGAATCGGGAAGCGATTAGGGCTCAGGGGACTCGATAAGCCGTCGCGCGGCCGCGCTCGGAGACTCAAGATCCCCTTAAGTCGCCAAAGGGACGCGTCCCCGGAGAAAGGACACCCCCCTCCCCCCGCTCCATCCCTCCCGACAACCCGAGTCATCGGTCTCGACAGCTGCGGTCTACGTCGGGGCGGCAACGCGTGCCGGAGGAGCGTCGCGGCGCCCGTCTCGGTCCGCGTAATGAGGAGCGTCGGGGCGGCGCGTATCGACCAGGGCGCCGGCGTTAACCCAAATCACCCGGCTCCGGTCCGCGGATCCGACCCGATTCCTCCCATCGAGGTCGCGCCTCCCCACCCCAATAACCCCCCCGGCGAATGATCGCGGAGCTTCGTTCTTCGTACGTCTAATCGTAATGTTTCACGACGGCGCCAAAGACTGGGTTTCTAATATCGCCAGCGGCATTTCTTTCTCAAGCCCTCGTCCACCCCATCGAGCGAGAGAGAGAGAGAGAGAGACGGAGGCAGAGAGAGAGAGAGAGCCCCCCCCCTCCACTCGCCACCCACGTTGTCCTTTGTTTTCTTCCTTAATGAGACTAATTGGTTTAGCTCATTAACCGCTCCTACCATCCCCATTTATTCAATTTAATTTACTCTATCGATTTTACACTCCTCCTCCTCTCTCTCTCTCTCTCTCTCTCTGTTCTCTCTTTCTCCTCCACACCCCGGCCCTCTTCTCGCCGTATTGTCGCAAAGTCATTTTTAATAAGGCCAGTAACGAACTTTAAAAGGAAGATTGTCGGAAAATTTTTGACGCCATCGTCAATTTTGACATCGTCGTCGCCGTCCTATCCCTCCCAGCCCCTCTCCGCCCCCCACCAATAACGGCAAGTTAATCGTAATTTTTGTTAATGGAATTTAAGGTTGAACAATCTGATAAAGTTAGTTGTTAAAAGTTAAAACTGACATGTCGTATAAAGTGTAAGTCGAGATCGGATTAAATGGTAAATGTAAAAGGACGACGTTTCACGCACACGTAAAGGAAAAAGTTGTCTTGCCGAGGAAACTTTTATTTTACACCGCTTCAAGTTTATATCCAAAGATTTTCATCATATACCCTGTAGCCCCTATCCCCTTCCGACCCCACGCCCCTCCTCCCCCCTATCTCTCTCTCACTCTCTCTCTCTCTCTCTCTCTCTCTCTGCCGTCTTCTTTCATCTCGTATGAAATCCTTCTTCCGGATCTCCTCTCGCTGGTTGGGTTGGGGTGGGAAGGGAGGGAGGGGAGGAGAGCATAAAGCGCGAGCGAAAGAATAAAACTAGAAAATGGGAAAAAGAGAGTCGAGGGCCGGCCTCGTGGCTATTTTCATAAGGCTTGATAGGAGCCCGGTTAAATAAATAAACGATGCGAGGGTAGAGGGGGGGGGTGGAGGCCCGAGTTAACGATGGCCGGCCGGCTGTGGGTGTGGGTGTGGGTGTGGGTGTGGATGGCAGAGGGAGGTAACGGAGCCGTGGAAACGCCCGGGGAAGGCGGGGAAGGCAGAGGAACGCCCGGGGCTGCAGAAGGAGCGGGAGACCATAAAGATCCTCTTAGCCGAATTGAAATCCATTTAAAGTCAGCTTTGTTCCCGCAAGAGCTCGCTCAAACACCTTTAAACCTTTCGTATAAGTTTTAAAAAGGCCACGGGAAACACGGGGAGCGCGAGCAGCTCTTATCTGCCGGATAATCTCTTACGTGGATTTAATAAAAAGGGGGGGGAGGCCAATTCGTCCGAGCGGGTGAAATATTATTGAAAAATAAGCTCTCTGACCCTTCGGAATGAAACGCCTCCTCGCTCGCAAGCTCGGCAACCCGCGAGCGTAAAATCCACGCGGGGAATGCGATAAGGAGGGCTGGGGGAGGGGGGGAGGGGCGAATTCGCTTTTACGTCTAATGAATTCGACTGAAATTGAGCTTTCCAGCCAAGACTCGCCCCCGCTACCGAAATCCACTCGAAAAATCTCCTCCGCATAATGCACGTACGCGTACACGTACGAGCCGGTCCGTGGCCCGTCCACCCCCTCCCCGCTCCCTTCTTGGCGGTAAGGTTGGTCCGTTCAGCCAGGGGACGGGGACGAGAGCACGGACCGGCTCGCGAACGGATTCGTTTAACAATTCCTCGGAATTCTTGTTTGGCACGGCCGAGCTTGGCCAGAAAATTCCCGGTAATCGATCCAACGAGGATCGACAGTAAGACGCGAAATCATGATCGTCCCACGTATATTTATCGAATCTATTCGCGGACCGCCGGGGAAACTTCGTTTTTTTTTTACGGGATAAGCGCCCCGAGTCACGATATCCTTAGTCGCGATATTCTTAGTGTACCGAGAATCGACGTGGACCCTTTACGAGGGGTGGGAGGGAGTGGGGGGTGTGTGAGGGGAGGGTGAGAGGCCGTTGTGCCCCTCAAACCCGTGTTGACATTCGACTTCACATTCGAAGTCGGCTGAGCATCAACGTAGCGCTGAAGGGTCTGGCGTTCGCGAAATCCGAAACACGCGTCGCCCTGGTGATCCGCGATTATCGTGATGGGGTGCGACGGGGATCGGGGGTCCGGGACCTCGCAATCTGACACACGACCTACGGGTGCGAACGAGCCTACCTACTCTAGTACACCACCTCCTCCCGCTCTTCTTGTCGCCCTCCTCCTCCTCCTCGCGCCGTCAAGCCGATGGCGAAGTCGTCCGCCGGCTCTCTAGTGGAGGCGCCCCGATCCCCGTCGACGGGGCGCGAACTCGCCAGCTCGTAACTCACGACGCCGACGGCCATCCGTTTCCCGACGAGAGCCGAACCCCTCGCGCCTTATTTACTCGTTTCCTGTAGCCGACGGACACCGGGAGCGACCGATCGACCCCGCCAGCGCGACACTCGCCACTTTATTCTCCAGCCGGCCCCCCGGCCCCACCGCACCCGGCCCAACCACCCCCGCTCCGCGCCGACCATCGTCTCGGGCTTCCCGACGACTTTACGGTCGTCCTATCGCCACCCCCGTTCGCCCGAATCGCGTCCTTCCAGCCTGGCCGGTGATCCATCGTCCTCCTCCGGACAACTCGGCTCGGACAACGGCCCGGAGCCTTGCTTTAAGCGACCCTTTAAGCGACCCTTTAAGCGGCCATTTAAATCCCGTGCATGGACGGCTCCCATCACCTTCCTCCTACCACCCCTCCTACCTCCCCGCGGTCCTTTCTAACGGTCAACGTTTTTATCTGATCTCCCCCCCCTATCCATCCCATCCCATCCCATCTCATCCCACGCCCGGCCACTCGACGATCCATCGCTAATTTTATTTCGGCCGTGGTATTTACGATTTGCTCGAATTACGTATTGAAAAGCCGAGGATAATCGGCTACGAGTTTAGCTGGGCTTACGTGACTAATGCACCCGCGCCGTACCTACGTACCGTTCAAATAAATTCGAGCGCGCGGTCGGCTCAGCCGGTCCTCCTCCACCTCCCCCTCCAACCCGTCGATTGCCATTTGATTCGGCCTTTAATAATATTATTCGATCTATTATTTACGACTCCTCCTCCTCCTCCTCCTCCTCCCGACGGGGCTCCCGAGCGAACCTTCTACGTATACGAATAAATCTACATTTCTCTATTTAGAAACCGCAAGCAGCGTCGATCCCCGTGCCCTTTCATTATTGACTTCACCCCCACCGCCCACACCGCCACTCACCACTCACGAGACACTCCATCCATTCGGTATCTGCTCCGCGTAATGAAAACGAATTCATTCTTTATATCCCGGTGAAAAGTCGTTGACTGGGACAGTCAATTACCGATACTTTGATTTATTAAATTCCCAAAACTTTCACGAGCTTCGCCTATCTTTCTTCATTATTTTCTCTTTCTACTCGGAATTGCCGTCTTTATCGCTCTTACCTCATCGTCCTTATTGTTGTTAAGGATAAGAGCAGAAGAAGAGAGGAGGAGGAGGAGGAAGAAGAGGACGGTTAACGAGGGCTATTGTACGGGATCAACAGTGGCCTCCTTGATTGGAATGCTCATTGTTCTGTGAATTGTCTGCATTAACGTACCATTAGTCCTTGCCCCGTTGCTTTCATTCCTTTTATTTTATTTTATTTTATTTTATTTTATTTATTTATTTATTTGTTTTTTTGTTTTTAATCATTAGCTGAGGCGATTAGAGATTTTTCGGTGAGACCTTATCCCCGACGCTCCCGAGCTGCAGAGCTGGCTAGCTTATTATTATCCAAGGGTACGATTTATCCCCAATGGCGGGAGGAGGGCTTGCGAGTATTATTGTACTTACGCAAACGCCCGATCGTACGTAAATACGAGATATTTCAGAAGTCGTATGGGAATCGCTAAACTGGCGCTAAACTGCTGCAGCCCATTTCTGCCATAAAGGCAGAGATTATTATTTTTAAGAAAGCTCTGTGACTAGGGTAACCGGACGCTCAAAGCTGTAACGGGAATCGTCCGAGTAAGCTCCGACAGAGGCTCCGGTATGATCTCAGACGGAGAGAGAGAGAGAGAGATGGGAGGAAGAATCAAGATGTATTATTGAGAGAAATAGTCGGAGCTTGAAAAGAATCGCTCGAGGCCGTAAGGGGGGGGGCAGGCGCATGCGCGGACCGAGTAGAGTCGATGGCGTAATAAATCAGGCCGAGGCTCCGTAATTCCGTGTATCTTAATTAGCCGGAGCGCGTTCATTAAAATACGATGTAGGTACGCGTGTCGCGCCACCGCGAGTTCGAGGCACGAACGGTAAGCGCGACATCCCTTTGTCGGGAGTAAGTCGGCGGGTGTCGGGCGAGTCGGAGTCGGGGGCAAGCGTCACCGAGGCCCGGCGCCGTCATTCTTTCGCAAATCCCCGGCCTACGAATTATAAGAGCCGGGCAATATAATGACGCGAGTCTGCGCCGTTCCGAGGGTAACAACGCTCCACCGCTCCACCGATCCACCCCTCCCCACCCCCCCCCGCACATACAGGAACGAGATTAGTCTCTCGAGGCCCGGAGAGGTGAACGAGGGGCTTAGTCCCCCTTGCCCTACCCCGCCGGACAGCACATTCTATTTGCGAGTGGGCGCTCGCTTTGTCTCCCCCGTCCCACCTCGTCCCACCACACAAGTCCGGGCGATCCCCGTCCGCGTTTAACAAGCACATTAGACATCGGAACTGCTCGGTCCCTCGGCTCCGCTTCTAAAACATCGCACTTCTGACGTCAATGGGGCGCGTAAGCCGATTAGTCGCCGGTGCTGGTGGCGTTGGAGAACGAGGTGGTCGTGGCGACCGTGGCGGACAAGGAGAAGGAGGAGGAGGAGGAAGAAGAGGACGGCAGCCCGTGCATCTGTCGGTGCGACGGATCTGACCCTCAAGACTGGAAATTTTCGACGAGCCTCCTGTGTTTTGACGTTCGGAGCCAGGAGCACTCGAACTCGGGTCCCCGTTGCGGTGGGGCTCGTAATTCTTCCCAGGGCGGAACCGGGACCTGATAAGCCAGAAAACTAGCCGAGATTATTGGCCTTCTCTCTCTCTCTCTCTCTCTCTCTCTCCTCGTGTGGGCAGATGTTTCAGACCGCTCCCCACCTGCGAGGATTGCGAATTATCCCGGCGCCCGAAGCCATCCCGTGCAACCGGTGCTCTGGACGTCCTTTGTACGTCCTCCCGTTTACTCTTCCACCCCCTCCTCCACTCTTCACCTCCCCACCCCCCAGACGCGCTCACGAAATGCTGTACGCGGGCTACGTAGACGGGGACTACGGGGACTACGGGGACCGACGCCCGGGACGACAGCCTAGAGAGTCGCGCAAGTTTAAATAAGAAAGCGTACGGGGACTCGTGTCGTGATAATTTACACGGGTAATGGCATAATGATCATATCTTGGAAACTAGTTATCGTATTTCGAGGCTTTTGGGATGGGCTCACGAGTGAGGCCGTGTCCGTGTGTGAGCGTGTGAGTGAGCCTCGCCGCGTTCCCCGAACGCTCTCCACGAGTACTTTCGTATTAATGCGGTGCCTCCTTTGACTACCAATGACGCGGCTCATCAAGTACCGACGCCGCTCTTCCCCCCCCCCCGGCGGGGGCTACCCTATCGAGCCCGCGCTCCTCCTCCTCCTGCTCCTCGGGGAGAAGACGAAAAGCCCGAGCAGCCAGGATTTTGTGCTGCATAGCCGAGTTTGCTGAGTTGCTGAGGCGCAACCCGGCGTAATGCACGCCAACGAGTTTTCGAATTCATTAGCCCGAACGGTGTCGATTCGCCCGTTGCCGGTGCCTCGCACCCCCCCCCCCCCCTCCGCCGCCACACCCGCCACGCTACCGCCGCCGGCACCGCCTAGCGTTATCCGCTTCCGGAACCGAGTCTCTCGTGCAAAGGTGCAAACTGTATCGATCGACGGAACATTGCCCGCTAAATCAACGCCGTTGCCCTTTTCCGATCCCCCCCCCGCCCCTCCACTGGGATTGATCGGATTTCCTAGGGCGAGACTGCGGCATCGATTATTATTATTATTATTGTTATTATTATTCTTTTCGAGGAGGCTAAACCGATTTCGCTCGACCGATAAGTGTCGATTCTCTCTCTCTCTCTCTCTCTCTCTCGACTTCCTCTTAACCCGAAATCCCGTTAAAAATATAAAAGCATAAAGAGGTCCGGTGTCTCTCTCGTCCACACCCCGCACTCATTCACCTTGTTCAGCGCATTGTAATCCTTTTGGTAAGGAACCGATCTCTTTATGTACCCGTCCCCTCTGAGTAAGTCCCGTTCTGTTCTCTATGACGCTATCGGGAACTTTGTCCATCCGGATCGGCTCTCTCAACTGCGAGGATTCGACGATCCACTCGTCATCTCGCACATACGCATTCATGCCGGATCACAATAACCCGTCGTTTTTCATTCAACGGGCGAAATTCCCCGAGTGAGAGAAGGAGAGAGACGAGAGAGACGATGACGATGACGAGACGACGACGATGACTGCGACCGCTAAGGAACGTAGCAAACTCGGGGAATTGGAGAAATTGGGAAGGGCCGGGACTTATTACGCTCCACGTCGGTTTTCTCCGTGGAAAATCCTTCACCCCGGCCGGTTTATCCACTTTGGTAAAGTCAATTGTCGCTGGGGGGAAAGTGGAAGAGCACGGGGAAGCTCGTTTAACGGCTCGTACTCCCGGTATCCTCGACGTCTTATCTGCCGTCTCGGGTGAGACGTCCTCAGCCCCGGTAACGGAGTGCAGCCTATCGCAATATTGCCTCGGAAAATCCCTCGTTTTATTTCACGACTCGCGCCGCCCATCCATTTCCGACTTCCGGTAACGCCAGGCTGGCCTCCCCCCCCCAACCTCCCCCTCCCAGCCCACGTCATCCGCTTTTACGAATCTGTCGATCCGAGATCGCGGACGGTGCCAACGTGTTTTCGCGCATTATTTACGCAGTGAAACTTACGAGTCGTCCACTATTTCTATTCGTTTAACGAATTCGAGGAAAGAACTTTATGGATAATAATAATATGAAGAAGAAGAAGAAGAAGAAGAAGGAAGGAGAATAAGAATAATAATGATGGTCGACCGAGTCAGTCGGCGATTATAAATCCCCTCGCAGCCATCGATCCCCCCCCCCCCCAATCCGTTGAATTTAATTCAATTCCGCGAACGGCAACGGCAAGGTTATTGGGGACGGGGAGGATGAAAAATTCCGTCATCCTCCAGGAAGGGCTGCACGAGCTCCTCGAGCGAGCGTCTTGACGAAACTCGGGAAAGTCGCGGCAAAAGTCCCGCAAAAGTGGCATTAATCACGGAGAAAAGGACTTTGGCCAGGGCTCGCGGCTCCTTTCGTCTTCCCGGTCCATGCGCCGTCTCGTTACGAGAGCCACCTTCTGCCGAGGGCTCTCCTACTCACTCTACGGGAATCTTCGCATCAATTAACGACGAGAACAAACTTTTTTTCCTCCAATTTGCGCGCTCCTCGTGTATATAAACGTAAACACGGCCGCGGGCTCGCGACCCTTTGCCGTTCCTTTTCATTAAAAACAACAACAACAAAAAAACAACAAAAACAACTTATCGGGAATCGCTTAGGAGAAGGGTGACCGGGGACGGGGGCGGGGGCGGAGGCTACGGAGTTCGGTTCGAGGCACTTTGGTTTATTATCGGTTTATTTTTAGCGAACCATTTAGTTCCATTGATTTTCCGAGGGCTTCGAACATTCAGGCGCGCTTAACCCGATTCGACTGATTCTCGACTCCCAGAGTCCCGCCGCTTGCTTTCTCTCCCGGCACGGGGAAAACGGTGAAAATTAATTACCAGTCCAGAAAAATCAATGCCTGCCGCGACAAACATTTTGCCAAAAATATATTTCCGTCACTCTCGGGTCATTTCTTTTTTTTTTTTTATTTTATTTTTTTTTTTATTTTTTTTTTCGTTACCCAGTCGGAGCTCGAGTGCTCTATTATTTTCAAGGGGCCCCCACCTCACCCCTCGGACCCGAGCTCCGCAAAGTCGTTACGGGAAACCTTGGGAGAAACGAGTGGCTTCATTCGCACGGACTTTTCCTCGCTGCACCAGGCAAAAAAAAGGAATAATGATTACGTAATAGAGCAATCCCATTGATTTACCATAAATACATTTATTTTTATTATTTCCCCGTTTCGTTTCAGCCTCACTCAATATAATCGACAATAACATTGTCTGTCTGTATTACTACCGTACATATACTCTGACCTATTACCATTAAATTCTTTTTTCATCCTCACCATTATTATTACTACTGTTAAATATTATTATTGTTGTTGTTGTTGTTGTTGTTATTGTTATTGTTATTGTTATAACGATAATTCACTTTTATCGAAGCGTTCTTTTACGTTCTTTAAACAAATTTGCCGTGATGCACAAGAGCATTGGAATTGTAATTCTAGTTTTTCAAATTATTGCCGCCTGCTATATATATATATATATATATACACAATACATCAATACATGAAAAAGTGTTTTTACTTCAGCATTAAATGGAGTGAATCTATTTTAACAATAAATAAATAAATAAATAAATAAATGAATAAATGAATAAATAAAATGTTGCGTTTGAAAAAATTTATTACTCCGATACATGCGTAAGGGATGCGTTCCTCTCTCTCACACACTCTCTCTCTCCCCCCCTAATCCACATTCGTGTTTTTAAAAATATTTTTTATTCTCTTTATTGTTATTTTTTTTTAATCTTCTGTTTCGTTTACAAAGGATTCCGTAACATCCCGGAGTTACAATAAGCTCGGAAGGCATTATAAATTTTAACCTTTTAATGGCTAAATTTATAAAGGTAGAAGCGATTGTGCGCTGTGCGCTCGGTCGGTAAATTTAATAATAAAATCTCAACGGCCAATCGGATCCCTCCTACTTATCGAATTGAATATTTATAACGCAAATCTAATTAGCAAATAAGATTTGTCGTGAAAACCAAAGCTCGGCAATATTTTGTTTTTTATCGACAACAACCGTCCCGATGTATTCAATTATTTCGTAAAAACGCGCGAGAAATTTATGGGAAATTTGAAGAACAAAAGTGAAAAGAAACTGAGGCCTCGGTCGTCGGAATATTATTTGTTGTAAATTGGAATTATAAGTTTAGATTGGCCAGAGCGCTATGGCGAGAGAGAGAGAGAGAGAGAGAGAGGAGAGGGGGCGCGGAAGTAAGCTGGAGATGAGAAGCCTCGATAGAAGCTTCCGACTGGGGAAGGTCAATTCGAGTAAAGCTTAATAAAGCCCTGGGAGTCTTGGGATTCCCAAGTTGCTAAGCAGTTAATTTCGATAAGTTTACGAATAATTATATAAGGAGAGTACATTGAAACAAAGTCGGCGATATATAAATGGCCACGCCTCCGGTGATTTTCCCCAGGCCGAAGATTCGAGGGTAACGGCATCCGAGGGGGGAGGCCAACTCGGCGCTGGCTCAAGCGAAGTCGAGGCTCCGCAACACGGGCACGCGGACGTAATTCATCGTTATTGCGCTCGGCGGTAGCTCAGCAGGTCAGGACGACGATTGCTCCTCCTCGCATCCGCAAGCTGCGCCCCGACTGCGCCATCGCGATATAATTTGGCTGCGGCTGGTGTCGATCGTCGCTCCCTGTGGCTCTCTCTCTCGCTCCCAAGCCCAAGGAGCCCCACCCGAGCACTACCCGACACGTATTTAATATAATGGAGCTGACGAGTCGAGTCGGGTTTTTTTAACTGAGCCGAATTACTCCCCCGCGCACGCGGTCCAGAAGCTGGGAAATTCCTCGGAACCGCTCTTCTGTGGCGTAGTATATTTTTCCTTTTTTTTTTTATTTTCATTCATTTTATATTTTTTTTCTTACAACCGCCCCCGTCCTCTCGCTCGCTCGCTCGCTCCCTCGCTTTCTCCCAGGCCCCCGATGCTCCGGGCACAATGCCGCTCACCCACACGGGCTCGGACCCGCCGACCCCCACGCCCCTCTCGCATTCCTGTTCTGCACGATTTGAAATTTACGAGCATATAAAATCCGCGGGTTTCCCCGAAGCTTTCCCTAATTTCAATACTTTTCCCGGCCCTAGAATCCCAATAGCTCCCCCCGCCGCCCCCACCCTCCCCACTCTTTTTCCAAATTTAATTGTCCCGGTCACGAACTCCGTGGCCCCGCCCCCCGATCCCACGCAACTCGGTGACTTACGCAAGCCCTACCTACCCTACCCGGGTCCGGTGAAATTACGTCGGCCCCGTAAACGGAGTTGGCGCTAACGCGACGCATCGGCAACGCCTTGACAATTTATAAGCTAACGGGAATCTGGAGCAACGACGGTGCAGCAGCAGCACAGCAGCACAACAACATCATCAGCAGCAGCAGCAGTAGCAGCAGCCTCCGACGTTCGATCGGCCGTCCTATTTCCACGGCGTCGACGCTCTCTCTATGCGCTCTCGGTCGCTGCGGACACCGAGAAACCCTTTCTTTTCACAGAGGCGCCCGCCTGGCTGCCTCTCTCGCAGGCGCCACGAATCCTCGTCTCCTTCCGAGAGACCGACATTATAAGTCTACGTCTACGTGTGTGAAAGAGAAATAGATAGATATACAGAGATAGAGATAGAGAGATAGAGAGATATAGTGATAGAGATAGAGATAGAGAGGTAGAGAGAGAGAGGTAGAGATAGAGAGAGAGAGCTAAATACGACGACGACGACGACGACGTCGGGAAAAGTCGGCCCGCGGAAAATCTCTCGGAGACGCCAACCCCATCCCTATTTACCGTCTCCCTTTTCATCTCATGCATCTGGAGCAGTGGCCGCCTCTCTTTTTTCCCATCCGCTTTCATTTTTTTTCTCGCACCGCTCTCTCTCTCTCTCTCTCTCTATCTCTATCTCTATCTCTATCTCTCTATCTCTCCATCTCTCTTATTTTCCACCTCGGCGAAATTGCTTTCTTCCGGGCGACCGGAGACACCGGACTCTGCGCTTCTTTAATTATTGGCAGGAGATTGAGCAGAGCCGCGGAAGCGGATTCTCCGACTTTTCCACGTCTTTTCCACGACTTTTCCACGACTTGACCACGCTTCCCCCCCCCCCCACGGCTTTTCCCCGATTTACCGTCACACGCAGATTCACTTGCCTCCGTCGCTCCCATTTTATATTCCACTCGCTCGCCCCCGACTAACCGCTCTGCCCCCACCCACCCCTCCCCTCAAATAACCCCCATCCCCACCCCCCACTCCAATAACCATCCCATCCCACTCCAATAACCATCCAATCCCCCCGAATCCGCTCCATCGACACGTATTCCCACCTATAAAGTTATTATCCACATTTATTGTTATTCGAGGAGGAGCGGTCGTGCTTCTGGGCCATCAAGAGTAAGAGTCCGGGGCTCATACGTCACGAAACAGTCAACTCAAATTGTATTATCACGATCTCCCTCCTTTCCGTCCTTAGCATTTTCATAAAGTCTCCCCATTAAAGGCCCCCGAGGCTTGCCCTTACTTATAATTGACAAAGTATATATACTCGTCGTTCTTCGTTCTTCGTTCTTCGTTCTTCGTTCATCGTTCGCTCGAATCTCATTACATTAGCGGCACCTTGGACGAGACGAACTATGGCTATACGAACGCTCGGCAAAAGGCAAATAATTCATTATAATTAATCGCAGGAAGAGAAAGGGACGATTCCGAACGCGTATATTGAAATAATAACGCAAAGATCCTCGTATCACAGGATGGACTCGGATGACAGGATGGTAGCTTTTAATTTAGATCCGCGCAAGTGCAATATGGGATAAATAAATTATTAAATAATCCGTAGGTTATTGGGGAGCTCCTTCGAGCCGATAATAACCATTGGCATATAAATGTCTCGGGGAAATTTGCATGTAAATAAATCCATTGCTCGGAATTGCAAAAAATACGCGGCAACTATAAACAACGACAACGACAACGACAAGAACAAACGACAACGACGACGACGGCGGCGGTGGCGGTGGCAACGATCGATACCATTGATAAATACTATTCGAGTATTCGCATTTTATTACTCAGTTGCAACGGCTCCAGAGAGAAAGAGGGTCGGGGGGTGGGGTGGGGGGGTGATGCAGGTAAGTAACCGGCTTCCGGCTCGCGTTTTCCCGAACGGTTCGCCGTGTTTCCGATTCCGCAAACAATGGAAGGGAGATTTATCAAAATAAGAGGCTGCCCGTGAACGGGGGAATAAATTAAAGCGGCCGATCTCCCTGCCGAGGTGCGGATATAGAAAAGGTGAGGATCCGAGGGGAAACAGGCTTTTCCCTTGTAAATAAACATTTCCCCTTGCCGGGTAATACGTTTGACAAACATTTCCAGGCTACGAATACTACAATTTCTCGCGGCAACGAGTAATATTTGATAAAAATGTCATGGTCTTTACGATTTCTGACGCGCTTTACCTTCTCAAAATATTCTTTATACGGCCCACCTCCTCGGCCTTTTCTGCTTTTACTCGTCCCCACTCTCTCTCTCTCTCTCTCTGTCCCACTCACTCTTTGCCCTCAAGATACGCTTAAAGTAAATATTTAATTTGAGAAAATATTCTTTGAGGCGTATTTAAATCTCCTCCCTCCCCCCCCCTGCTCACCTGCCAGCAGACGCGGTTCCACGGCATCGCACAAGAGCCGACCGTCGCCGCTCCCTCCTCCTTCCCTTTCTTCGCGTCCGCTCGCTCCGACTCACCCCCGCGGACGCGAGTCGCTACTCTCGTATTTATATTATTTTTTTTTCTTACCCTGCGGGACGAGATTTCACGAGTAGTAGTGCTGCCACGCGGCACCAGCCAGCCTTTTTATTCATTGAGAAAGATTTAAGTGTTTAATAACCGAGCCGCTCAGCCCCTTCCCCACCCCAACCCCTCCCCCTAGTACCGAGTCTCAAGTAGATACAGCGAGGAGGATAGCACCCTTTACGCCATATTTCACTACTAGACTTTCCTCTCCGCTTATTTCACCCGACTCCCTCTACCCCTCTCTCCGCCTCTATCCCTCTCTCCGCCTCTACCCCGCCGTCCCATTCTTTTTTCCGCTTTTCCTCTTTCTCTTCCTTACGAGATGCATGTATTTCCTTATCGTTCCCCGGGCAGCTTCGACGCTCCTCTCCTCCTTTACGTCTTCTCATTTTCTTCTTTTCCCCCGGCTTCATTATACCCCTCCGGCATCGGCACCCCACTCTCCCCGCTCTCCCCGCTCTCCCTTTGTCTCGTCTACGATCTCGGAACTTTGCATTTCCGATTTCCCGTCCCGGACGCCACTAACGTCCTCAAGAAGCTGCTGCTGCTGCTGCTGCTCTTTTTTTTTTCTTTCTTTCTTTCTTTTCTTTTCTTTTCTTTTTTTCCTTTTCTATACGAGTACTTTTATAAATTGCTCTTCATATTACTAAATCGCCTTAATGCCCATTCTCCATCCTAAGCCAGAGATGTCAATTCCCTTTCATTAAAATCTCATTACACTCTAGCTTTATATATACATATATACATATATATATATATATATACGCGTATCTATTAATTGTAACGTCGCCGTTCCGCCACAATATCCGACTACGGAGGTAGTTTGTTGTCCCTAAGCGCCGGCCATCTCCTCCTTTTTCCATTTAATTATTCACATACGCATACGCTTGGCCTAGATAATTAAAATAATAATAATAATTGCCCACTTGTCGTAATCATTATTGCAGGTCGCTTTAAGCGGGAGCAGCTCCCGGCGTCGGCCTCGCCGAGCGATAAAAATAAAAAAACCGTATACTGCCCGGTACTTATTTACGCGCAGGTAATTTATAGGGATTTATTAATAATGTATTTAGGGATTTGGTGGCGGTGTCGGTAGGAAAGTTTGCATAACGTCCTTTTCCCCCTTCGCACCTGAGCGTCCAAAGTCGATCTTATCGATTCCGTGGTAAAACTCTCCCGTAAAATTCCACGTCCTCGCTTTGCAGGAATTTTAATAATCCGTCGATAATGGATTTCGGGATTTATCCCCGAATGCCCGCCGAATGCAGGAGAGCTCTTGGATGATTATTGTGACGGGCTTAGGAGCGTTGGCCAAGGAAAATTAACGAGGACTCGGCGTCTCTCTAAAAACCTAATGCACTTTTAATTGACGCTCTCGGTCGTCGTGCAAAACGAAACTTTTCCAATGAGATTAGATGCATAGGGAAGAGAGAGAGAGAGAGAGAGAGAGAGAGAGCCTGTCTGCCGGGAGCGATACAAGTTTGGACAGCGGTCCCGAGTAAATATTTATCGGAGGAGCATCGTCGTCTCGTGGAATAAAGGGGCCGTTCTCCGGATTGCCGACTCTCCTCCGCACAATGCATTGGATTTGAAAATTTTCTTTCTTTTTTTTTCTTTTATTATTATTATTTTGACCCCTCGCGGCAGGCTATGGACGTCTCCGCGGCGCCGACAGTGGACGCGATGGATACGCGGCGAGCCCTCGTGTAATTGTATTGATTCCCGTCGAGGGCGGGGAGCTCAGGGGCACCGTAGCCGTCGAATAAAAGTCCCGGGGAAAAAGGAAAATTCCGAGAATAATCCGTGCTTAGCTCGGCGTTTCCTCGTGACACCCCCCACCCCCCCGCCACCTACCCGCCAAGCTCGCCGTTCCAGATCTCGGCGGGTGTAGCCCCAATAGCCTTACGGTATTATTACCTTACCTCGCACCCCGAGGACGGGGCTGACTTTTTAACGTCTACGATGACGTGCTAGGGCTGGTTTTCGGCGACGGGGACGATGCGACCGGGGATCGTTGACCCGTCGGCTCGACTCTCGTCTCACCTATACAGGAGTACGCGATGCCGCGATGCCGCGATGCCGGGATACCGCGATGCTTTTGCCGACCGGACACGTACGTGCGCCTCTTGGAAATTAAGCTCCTGGAGATCCGGCCTTTTAATTGGGAGGGAGCGCGGTGAAATTAGCCGAAAAGCACGGTTAGGCGATGATGAATCACCTGGTCGAGACAATGGAAGAGGGAGGAGCCTCGCCACTCTCTCGGGCTCTCGTCGTATATTTCTGTCGGCTTCCGCCCTTGAGGCGCGCGTCGCTCGAGTTCGGGGTTCACGGCAGACGACGAGGAACATTTATAGAATGACGGCGTGCGCGAGCGCGCGCGCGCGCGCGCGCCTTCGAGAGAGATTGAGAGAGGGTTCGGTTGGCAAGGGTAAGGGAACCGGGAGAAGAGAGAGAGAGAGAGAGAGAGAGAGATTCCGAAGTCGCGGGTCATCAATCTTTGACCGATCGTCTCGGAAGATCCCTTTGCACTAGATTCTCACTCTCTCCTCGGTGATCATCTCCCCCGCTTCGCCCCACCCCTCGGTATCGCCATTACCCTGCTAGACCCCTGCTAGACCCCTGCTAGACCGTCTAGCCCGTATGCCGCAGATCCGTAATCGATGCGCGTTTCCCGGTCCTTGCGACGGGGCCACGGACGGGGCTGCTCGACTCCTCCGACTCTCCCGAGTCTGGCTCATCTTCTCGGAAATGACGGGGTCCACTGTCTACAGTGGAGAGGACAACTAGCAAAGAATCATGACCCACACCAACAATCCACCCCCACCCACACCCGACATCCCACACCACACCCACACGCCCCTCCGCCTGCGCCACCAGCCGAGAGAGCCCTTCCCTTTTTCTTATTCATCGTCGGCGGAATGAGTTGCGACCGTGAGCGGGATTCAGAGGGCTCTCCTTCGGGATCACCCCCCCGGGTTATCGAGAGAACTGAGACAAATTCACGCACGAGGATATACTTCTATATGATTGCCAATATGACTAGACGCTTTTCTCACCCACCCCGATAACCCCGATAACCCCGATAACCCCGTACCCCTTACCCCGTCCCCGTCCCCCTTCAGTTCACTTACGGTCCGCATGGCAGGGTAATAATAATAATAATAATAATAATATGACGGTCGTGGCGCGGCTTGTCGGTTGTCCACGCACCGATAACGATACCCTGGAAGGAACGAGTCGGCGTACCAATGACGAAACGCTCGTAAGTACTTGCAAAACTGCATTTTTCTTCTTCATCCTCGTCTTCGTCGCCTTATTGGCCTTATATATTAAAGCCATTTGGAAGAGGCTGACCGGGCAGAGACGACGGCCGGCCTTATAAGACGGAGCATCGCCGAGCAATTATAATAATGCCCGGGTAATTGAATATTACTCAAATGATTAATGGGTATTAGGCCGTAAGTCGAGGAATTTCTTAATTTTACTGCACTACCGGATCCGGAGCTCTTCTAGCCTCGCTATGAAACAACCAAAGGAGGGGAAGACGTACTCGTGAGGCGCACGTGGTCGTCGTGCGCACCTCGACTCCCGTACAGGTATTTATGGTTATTGGATTCTAGGAGCTGAATAAATAAAGCGATAAGTTGAAATGAAAGTTGAGGTAAAATCCGAAGCTGTGCGTGCGCGTGTGCCGTGTGTGCGTGTGCGTGTGCGTGTGTGTATCTAGGACCGTCTTTCAATGCGCAGTGAATACATTTTATATTATCATGTCGTAAGACGTCGGACGGTCTCTCGGGGGAGGGATTGGTGGGATTGCATGGGGGGAGGGAGGGAGGGGAGAGAGGGAGGGTCTCCTATGATTTTCTTCCGAGCCCGTCTACTACGAGAACGCATTCGTCATTATACGGAATTTATGCGGACCATAAAGAAGCGCGGGCCCCCAGGTGCCGAGCTAAGCATAATATTTAAAAGGTGTTTTCATTGTCGGCAAGTCAGTCCATCGATAGGGGGTGGGGGGCGGCGGGGAGCGGGAAATGACTTAGCCGACCGTCATTTGAAATACGTTCGATCCGGGCTTTCATTACCGAATAACCCCAGCCGAGCAATCGCAACCGAACAACAACAACAACAGTCACGCGTAAATGGATAATGATCGGCCGATATCGGCGGCTTATTATTTACTTATTGTTAATGTTATTGTTAATGATGTAATTGAGAATTGTAAACGAATAGGAATCCGTAAAAGAAAAAAAAGAAAAAAAGAATAAGGTTACTCGTGCGACTTATGCACGTATTCGAATGTGAAGTCGTTTGTCGGAAAAAAAATTGGCCCCCTTCGGTGGATCGGTGGATCGGTGGATCGGTGGATCGGTGGATCGGGCATGGGGTTATTGGGGAGTGAGGATAGGGAGGTTAGGATCACGCGAGTCGAGCTCCTTCGCGTTTGTATACTTGCTAAATTTATATAAGCTCACTACTGCTTACTGTACTCGCTGAGATTGGATTGGGAATTTTTTAGTATACGCATACAGGAATGCGCCAATGTCTTATTACAATTCCTGTCATTGGCTGCACTCGACGTAGGACGTCCCGAGCTTACTCGGTAATAGAATATCGGCAGGAGAGAATAAGATGGGGATGGGACGGGGGCGGAGGTTGTTCGGTCCCGAGCCCGATAAAGAGCCGCGGCACGGCACGGCACGGGAGGGGTGGGGGGCGGAGGGGAGGGAGTGAGGGGGGGTGGGGGGCTAAGCTCCGCCGGGGCTCGGACGATGCTAGCGGGAGGCGCCGGAGCCGTCGCCCGGGACAAGGACTCGCGGGCAGGAATGCGAAAAAAAAAAAAAAGGATCGGCTCGTCTCGCGCTGTTCCCTCTTCCCGCGGACGGGGATCGATGGGGACCGTCGATGGGGGCAGAGAGACTGCGTCTGCCTCTCTCTGCGTGTCTGTGTCTCTGTGTACGATTGTGTCGGTCCCGGGTGGATGGTGAGGCGGGCGGGGGTAGGGAGGGAGGGAGGGCTCGCGGCAAACATGGCGTATAATAATTCGTTGGGATCGGTCGGCTCTCGTCGCCGTTATTGGGGGGGGGGGGCTTGCTTTTCCTACGCGATCCAGGCTACGATGGCCAGCCGACCTTTGGCTTCCTCTAGGTGTCCGTGGCGCCCGGACGAGTCGCAGCGCGGCACAGGCGACAGGACGACGACCGAGACGACGACCAAGACGACGACGGGCAAGACGACGGGCAAGAGAGCGCGTCGCCCCGTTGGCGGGAGAGACGGCGGCGACACACAGGGCTACGGTATCGCTCGCTGGAAGGTGGTGGAGTAGAGCCGAGTACGAAGCCGACCGTGTCCCGTCACCCCGCCCCGCCGTCTCGCCCATCCCCGACGGGGGGATCGGGATTCCCGAGCGCGCGCACCGGCCACACGCCGCCGCAGCCCGAGTCCGTGGGCCGAGAGAGCGAGCGAGAGAGCGAGCGAGAGAGCGAGCGTTCGGGAGGGGGGACGGCGGGCCGGGTGGGAGGGAGGGAGGGAGGGGAGCGCGACGGAGCGAGAGAGTAGTACGGTGCGAGAGAGGTGGAGGAGCCGAGGCCGTGGCAGTCCAGTTGGAGATCGGCGAGCGCCTCGAACGGTGCTGAGCCACATCGAGTGTGTGTGAGAGAAGAGCCAGAGTGAGCGCGCGCGCACTAACGATAGAACGATTTAAACGATTCGAACGATATTTAGTGTGAGCAGAGAGCGGGAGAGAGAGAGAGAGAGAAAAGGACAGTTTGGGTGGCGACGATTCCTTCGTAGACGTCGCGAGCCGGCAGCATCGCGCTCTTCTCGTCGTCGACGTTATCCGTCCTCCACCTGCACCTCCTCCCGTCGACGGGAGTCGAGCTCTCCCGCAGCCAGTGAACGTTACCCGGGCTACCGGCGAACGCGGGCCGGTTACAATCCGTTCCCAGAGGCTCGGAAGCTGTAGCCCCCGCCCCGAAAGGATGTCGAAGATGGTGGCGAGCGTCGTCCTGTCCAGGTTGGGAGGTGTGTCGCCTATGCTGATCCCGGTGCTGGTGCTGCTGCTCGTCTTGGATCGCGCAGGTGAGTCCCAGTGCAATGACGCGTCTTTCAGGTTAGAGTCGGCCGGGAGTCTTCCCGATAGCCGTTACGCCTTTGCGGAGGTGGCGGCCTTTGTTAAGGCGCCGCGCGCCAACGCGACCGGTAACGGGTTCGGCCTCGGAAAGGTGAGCGCGCCGAGTTCGAAGCCCTGATAAGATAATAGATCCGTAGTAGTAGTAGCCTTAGTTTGGTAGGAGGAGGAGGGGGGGCATATGGCGCATTAGAGTTCGATAGACGGTGACTTTTTTTTGGACCTGCCATGCCCAAAATGATTCGATCGACCTGATTATTAGCTCCTGCTCTCATACTTTCTTTGTACCTGTCTCCGCCCCCCCCCACCCGCGGTAGCCCTTTACGTAAGTTCGATCGTTGCGTAAGATCCGAGATCGATCGACCCTTCCTTCCACCTCGACTCCTCGAGCCGAGACTTCCTCGAGGAATTCCTCGCAGACCCGAACGAGCAGCAGCAGCCCCCCTGCCACGTATTATTATTATTATTATTATTATTATTATTCGTCGAGTCGCGCCGTTCTGGCTCTCTCTCTCTCTCTCTCTCTCTTTCTATCTCGACGCTACTATGCCCGAGAGAAAGAATCAGAGAGATCACGTCGCGCGCGTCCTTGCGTATCCTTTCCAGTCGCCAGCGGTGTGCTGCTGCTGCTGCTGCTGCTGCTGCCGATCTCGTGCCTATCCGCGATTAATCGTCCTGGCAGCGGCTCGGCCGTATTAGATAAGCTTCGGCTTCCAGGAGGCCGCGCGCGATCACCTCCGGAGCGGCGGCACGCACTCACACAACGGGCAAACGCTTCGTGGACCGAGTCGAGTGCAATGGCCAGCAGCAGCAGCAGCATCAGCGGCAGCATCAGCGGCAGCATCAGAGTCGGAAGAAGAGGAGAAGAAGGCACAAGGCAGGCCTCTTGGCTTGGTCCAAAGAGAGGTCCAAGAGATCCCGTCGCTTCCGGCGAATGCCGCTCGCGTGACCGATAGATCCTCTTGTTTCTCTCCTCTTCTTTACCGCCTACCCCTCGTCCGTCCGCCCCCCCCCCGTCTACCGGTCTGGCTGGCTGGCTGGCTCTCGATTTCATCGGAATGAATGCGCGACGAGGACGAGGGTGTTGTTGGCGACTACTCCAACGGCAAAACTAGTCGGTCATCTCGAATCGGCGACAATGCGCGACGATACGAAGCTCGGGGGAGGGTGGCAGGGGGAAAGATAATTTAATTTCACCCCAAGCATTATTCGCCGGGTTGTTTATGAAAATAGGGTATTAATAGCGGTCGCTGGAGGCGCCCGGCCGAGGCGATTCCGAGCCAATTCCTAGAAACCGATTCCCCCGATATCGAGCCCGCGGGCTCTCGGCCTCCCGGGCCGACGGGGTGGCGCGCGTTCCTTTTTTTCTCGGGAAATCCCCGAGTGTTCGGATGGCGTCGTCGTCGTCGCCGTCGCCGTCGGGACCCCGGTGCCTGGTGTCGGTGCGGTGCCTTGTGTCGGTGCCTTGTGTCGGCAGCATTAGCGCGAGAAACCGCTCCTTATAATAAGCAGCGCGCTCTGTCTGGCCACCAGGAGACGAGATAAGAGGGAATATTTATGGATTTGCTGCCGATCGGCCGAGAATGCCTCCCTCCCCTCCGCCCCTCTCCCGCCGATCCCCCGTCCCCGTCCCCGTCCCCGTCCCCGTCGCCGTGTTCGCTGCTCTACCGTGATTCAAATTAAAAATATGGCTCGTAAAAGTTCGCTCGGCCGATCTCCGGAGCCCCCCCTTTTTCCAAGGATCCGTGGAGATGTAAAATTTATATTTACGGGCGATAGTGCGAATGGGATTACTCTCGGCCATGAGCGGGAGGGCCGCGATGATGCTGCTGCAAAGTCGTCTCGTCGGGGAGGGAAAGAATCCCTCTCTCGTGGTATGGTAGTGGTAGTGGTAGTGGTAGTGGTAGTGGTGTAGTAGTCCTCGACAATGTTTTTATCCCGCGGAGGAGGAATTACGAGAAGAGCGAGTTGAAAATTTGTGACGGTGGTAGAGAAAGAGTAGAGTGATAGAGAGGAGGAGGAGGAGGAGGAGGGTGCGCGAACGCTTGGAACATCGAGACAAAGGACGACGATGACGAGGACGATGACGACTACGACTACGACTACGACTACGAGGACTAGGTAGCGGTTGCGGTGGCTGCGACGACGGGGACGACGACGACGACGACGACGACGACGACAGAGTTTACAGTCTTTGCCTGCCCCATGAATAATTCGTTTGAGATTTTCCATGTAAAGCCGTAATCTCGTTGCCGTATATATAGAGACCGTACTCGTAGGAGGCTTTGGCCAAGGGGCGGGGGGAGGAGGGGGGAGCAGGTGGAGAAGTAGTGGCGTTCGCGCGGAGCTTTTTCTCCTGCGAAACTTTGTTAGGTCTCTCCGTCGTCGGCAAGTTAATTAAGCTGTAAGCAGAAAAGTGACGCTGGAGTCGACGGGGTGACGGTGTCGGGGATAGGTGGGTGGGGTGGGTCGGGGGGAGGGCTACGGGTCGGTCGGTCGGTCGGTCGGTCGCCGCCCGCCGCCTCGGCCTCGGCCTCGGCCTCCAAATCTCTCTGCTCTCCACGCTCGCGGAGGCGGCGAGCCGAGCAACACCTCTCGTCTCCCGGTCCTTTACCAGGGCCGAATTTAATTAGTCCGAGTGGCCGTTGCGTGGTTCATTGTAAGGGGGCAACGCGCGCCTCGTACAACAGGTGCGAGGAAACCAGGAAGAAGACGTTGATGCCGTTTCTGTTCACGGTTCGTGACCGCGCGGCAGCGGCGGCGGCAGCGGCAGCGGCGATTCTCCCGCCCGAATCCGACCTAACGAGCCTCATCCGTCTGCTCTCCTCCCCCACCTGAAGAAGATTAGCCATCCCCTTACCCCGGCCCGTTCTCCTCCATCCATTTCGAGACCTGGGAATATCGGACGTGGAATTTCTGCCGACGGCAAAGGGCAACAACTCGTCGCGCCCACCTTTCTCCCTCCTGACCCTACCTACCTACCTACTCTCTCTCTCTCTCTCTCTCTCTCTCTCTCTCTCTCTCCTCTCCCTCCCCATCCCCATCCCCATCCCACGCCGTTGTCTTTAGATACGTTTGGATATGATGACGAGCGGGAACGCGCGTGGCAGTTACTATGGGGAATCGATCCTGCGAAATGGCGCCGTATATTTCATGCTAAATATAATTAATTAAGGTCCGACAGGGCAAAGTCCAGTTGTTTTACAAGCCCCCCTCCCCCTCCCCATTCCCCGGCCCATTGGAGCCCCGAGTCCGCCGCAGCCGCCACCGCCGCTGATCTTCTCCGTATCGTTGCCATTCGTGTAATACGCCTCCTTATCTGAGCTCGGGTGCAGAGCACGGTCCGAAATAACTATTTATCCCCCAATTTCTTTCTTTTTTTTTTTTTTTTTTTATCTCTGATTCGTTTTGCGATTGCGAAGGGACATTTCTCGTGAAGCGTCGGGGGTGGGAGGGAGGCACAGTTTGTTTATGCCCGGCCACCAATCCTCATTCCTTTTTCATCTTGTACAAAGAATCTCCTATCTCTCTCTCTCTCTCTCTCTCTCTCTCTCTCTCGGCTTTTTGCTCCTGATAAAACTAATAATGTAATTAATAAGAATAAGAGTAACAAGAGAGAGGACGGGGGGGAGGGGGAGTGTAGCGTTGGAGCGAGATTGATTGCCGGTGATAGCGACGTAGAGAGCGCCCGCGCGCGACAGAAAGAGAGAGAGAGAGAGTGAGAGAAGATAAAAGTTAATAAGCTTGATACAAGAGCCACGCTGCACTTAATGTAAATGCTTGTTATAAAACTCTATGGAAACCCGAGGAAGGAAGGAAGGATGGAAGGAAGATCCTTTTAAAGCTCGAACGAAGAATTTACCGTGTCCCATCTTAGATTTGCTTTTTTAATTAGTCGTAAGGTTGACGGGGTGGGGTAAGGGGTACGGTCAAGGAGTAAGCAGTAAGCCTTGTTGTAGATATGAAACGTTGTTGTTGTATTTTCCCTTCCCTCGCGCCTGTGGACATATATTTTCGAATTCCGCACTCTGGCTCGTTAAAGTAATCGGTGGACGCTCCCCCCCTCCCCCAATCGCTCTCGCCCCTCTCCCCACCTGTTACTAAAGAATGCAGTTGCTTGAAATCCTCGTAAAGTGGAGAAAAGAATGACGGTCGTCGTTGGCGGTGTTGGACACAGAATCTCCAGCTCGCGATTCTCCCAATGGCAAAATACATTGTATTACCTGGAATATTATTTTGTGCACGAGCCGTGCGGATGTCCCAATAAGCGGGGCGAGCCCTCGCGTCCTCAAGTCGACGCATCCTTTTCGCGCACCTCGCCCTCGCGCTACCGACTGCTATCCCCGTCCCGCTCTCTCTCTCTCTCTCTCTCTCTCTCTCTCTCTCTCTCTACCCGCCAATCGCCAGAGTAGCAGTAAAATTGTAAAATCGTGTACTGCTGCGAGAAGAGATAAAGAGAGTAGTGGCTCGTGTCATATAAGAGTGGTGCGGGTGGTACGTCGTTACCACACCACCACGAGGCGGCGCGTATCCTACCCTAACGTCGTCATATCCTCCTACCCGGGAAGTGGTCCGCGAGCTAAAGCAGCAGCAGCACAGGATCGACGAGTATCCTTCCTCCGAAGCGCCTTCTTCGACATGAGAAATATTTCTACAGTTTATTGTCTCGATTTTTATTTTTTTTCCCGTTCGTTTATTTATTTATTTATTCTCTCTCTTTCTTCTCTCTCTCTCCCTCTCCCTCTCTCTATTCGGTTTCATTGTTTCTCCGCGTCGGTTGGGCGACTCCGCGCCGGCCACTCGGTATAAACATCCGTCATGGATCCTTGATCCCACTGTTACTCACTCCTCAATCTTGCCGCTGTTATTCCTCGTTGCTAGTTCTTCCATTAGTCGTTACTACTTTTCTAAGTACTTCTTTTCGTATTTTGCAAGTAAGATGTTTAGTCTTAGATAATTGTAGCGGAGCCGGGATCGATTTCAATGGATCCGCGCCGCCGCATTACCATCTCTTACCGAGAATCCTACGTACATACCACATGTAATTATATTTATATTTATATTTATATTTATATATATAGTGAGAGAGAGAGACGTATAAATTTCAGTTTTTTCCGTTTGAATAGCGAAGCATGACTACTCTCTCTCTCTCTCTCTCGGTACTTCTCTCATCGGCTATTTCTTCGAATCTAACCGCTTATTATTACAGTTGGTCATGCTCGATTAGAGGAGCGAGTAGTCCCGCGCTCTTATTTTTCATCAGCGGCCCATTGTTTATTCTTAATGATGTTTACACGCAGCCGAGGGCAAGGACTTTCTTAAAGCTTCTTTTTATTTTATTTTTTATTATGTTTTTTTTTTTTATTACCTTCCTCGGCCCGTAACCAACCTTTCCCGCACTTTTACCTCGTGAACCGACGTTACAATTACGGCTACTTATTATTACCAATGCTGATATTACCTACCGAACACTACCAGCCTGCCGTATTACCACGTGTAGTAGTAGTAGTAGTAGTAGTAGTAGTAGCAGGAGTAGTAGTAGTCGGGCTCCGATGACCGGTGGCCTACTTGTTGGGCCTGTGTCTCCTTCTTATTTTGTGTCCCCTTCGATATTTGTCCGCGGTTGTTCGTTCCATGCTCGAGAGAACCAGCAGTCCCCCTCCCCCGCCCCGCACCTCATCGGCACCTCATCGGCATCAGCCATTTAATGAACCTCACGACCTCGTTTTTACGCCTCACTCAGGCAAAAGTCGGGCCGAAAATCCTCCGTTTGAAGGAACACACACTTGTCTCGGGGCCCGAAATCCTCACCTGTCTGCACTACTTGCCGTTTCTCTTCGATTTCGTTTTCGTTTCTTAGTTTTTTTTTTTTTTTTTTATTTTAACTTAACGACTTCTGCATGACTTCCTTCTATACAATTTTTTTCGTCCGAGCGTCTGACCGGGGACGGCGCGAAGGCGGTAACGTGGAAGGGAGTGGCCGAGCGAGACTCCCGGCCGAATAATGGGAACCAGGAGGCTTCTCGGTCTCCCTCTTGTTTGGACCCCGACGGAGCGCGGGGGAGGGGCGGACGGCGCAACGACCCTCGTGAAGAGGAAAAAAACTACCTGCTGAGTTGAGAGAAGAGCGCCCCCCCTCTCTCTCTCGGACTCTGACTCTGACTCGGACTCGTACTCGGACTCGGTCTCGGTCTCGGTCTATCTATCCGTATCCCTCCGTTTCTCGGCCACACCGAGGCAAACGAACGAACGAACGAACGAACGAACGAACGAATTAGTTGATGACTGGTGGTGGCCTCGACCTTTTTTTACCGGTTTTCTTTAAGCGGCGGGCCCCGGTACACGGAGCCGACCGTTTTTCCCGGACTCGGTTCGAAGACCTTTTCCTCGCTCGATAAATTGATATTTGATGAGAGCAGTACCCCGAGTAGGAACTCCTCCTCCCCCTCCTCCTCCTCCCCATTCCCCCCGATTCGTATTGCCGTTCTCTTATCAACGAGAATGCCAATGGACTTCTTTGCCGTTTCTCGGCCCATCTACATACGAATGCGCGTGCACGTGCATATATATATATATATAGCTACCGATCCTTATCTCCGTCCTGTATAAAATTACGCTCAAGTTCATTATTCGGAATTCCGGGAGCCGTTGGTGATTTCCGGACAGGGGTCAGAGAAGCACATGGAGGAAAGAGCGCTCAATGACGTTTGTCACCGACTGTACTGGGAAATAAAAGAAATTCGTCTGCGAATATCGTGTGGGTGGGCTGGAGGTAATACAAGAGAGCGGACTGCTTGCTGACCCTTGCGAGCTAAAGGGTTATAATCAAAGTGTCGTCGTGCCCTATTTAAGTGCTCTGTACAATAAGGACAAGCACTGCGAAGTTAAGGAGGAGGAGGCTCTTTCAACGAGGAAAGTATTTATTGCCATAAGGCGACGGATGCGGGAGGGGGACGACTATTGAAAAGTCAAGAGAAGACGATGGCGCCTCCGTCCCCGACCTACTACCCCCGGCCCCTCGCTGCTACTCTCACGGTCGTCCCTCGTCGTGGCAATGCTCTTTCGATCGTCGTCATCGTCGTCCTGTCCTGTCCTGTCCTCTCCTTCCAGCATCGGACGAGCACGGCTCTTCCCATCTTTGTCCCTTTCTTTAAAGCCACTTGAGCGTCTTAAATACTAGGCACTCCATTGCTTATGCTTCGGCTGTTGCTGCTGCTTCGGCTGTTGCTGCTGCTTCAGCCGTCGCTGACACCCTTGACTAAATAATCATTAATAACTCCTCCGTGGCTCGGGCGGAGCCGCCGACGCCGCTTACGCTTGGAGTGGGGCAGGGAGGAGGGGCACAAAGGCCGGATGAAAAGGACGTCATTTGTCTTCGTTGATTTCGACTTTTTTTTTACTACCCCCTCCCCGACGTTTCATCGCCGATGGTGGCGGTCGCGCGTGGTGCTGCTGGTCCTGGTCCTGGTCCTGGTACTTGGCTGCTACGATCGATAATTTTTCGGCTACGACACGCGCCGATCTTCAATTATCCTTAATATCGCGTTTGCGCCCCTTCACTCTTAATACCCCTTAGCAGCTGCCAAATAACGATGATTTAAATCCCGTCACACCGGGATAATCGTATCACTTTTCCTCGCACCAGCAGCATCCCTTCCCTTCTCTCCGGCTCATTAAAATTCGAAAGCTACTAAAAAAAAATTTTTTTTTTTTTTTTCTTCCATTTTTTTTGTTCCTCGTACGAATGAACAACGACGTTGTACGACGTCAGAGAATGTTTTTTAGTGACACGGTCGGCGGGGGGGCGGGGGCAGAGAGAGAGAGAGAGAGAGAGAGTGAGTGAGCGAGGGACTTGGGAGCGGGGGGGCTACGAGTAATGCTAAGTTAATTATGTAAAGGGGCTCGAGTGCAGTCCCGGTCGGCTTTCAAAATTAATCAAGTGAATGAAAGGCTAGTCACCGGGCGATGGGCGGGCGGCTATCTCTTTTTAAATTCAGCACACTTGGTTGAGTTCGATCAAGGCGAAAGCCTGTGAAAACACAAGTGGAAACAAAAAAGGAAAAAAAAAACGCGGTACGCAATGGAGTGGGGTCGAGAAGCCGGGAGGGTGGGAGGAGGGAAGGAATGACGGAAACGACATTACGCTTTTATCTCATTTAAAAAGCGCCACGCCAACTCGGCCGACGAGGGGTAAGAAAAACAAAGGCCAAGTGCTTCCGTTGTTGTCGACTCCTGTCATGCCCATCCCCCCCGCTCTCTCTCTCTCTCTCTCTCTCTCTCTCGTCCCTCTCTTTTCAATCCCTACGGAAGGAAAAAGCCCTCGACCGATCGGCTGCTGCTGCTGCTTCTCCTCCTCCTCCTCCTCCTACTCATAGAAAAGGTACGAAAAGAAAAAAGAAAGAAAGAAAACGGAGCGCCAGGTATTGGGTCCAGCAAATCTTATTCCTTCGCGTTTCTGGACTGTCGACTGCTTGTCGAAATCTGCTACTCTATTCCTTAGACCTTCTGAGTCGCCAAACTTGTAAAGCACCCCGGCGGGGGGGTGGGGGAGGAAGCCGTGCTCTGCGGTCAAAGAGAGACGTCGGTGTCCCTCCCATCCGCGACACCCCGCGTCGGACATCACGATTTACAAAACTGTTTATTCCAAGCCTGTAATTGCTTCGGTAAACAAGACTTTTGGGTACAACCAACAGCAGCAGCAGCACGACCATATCACGACGACGGGGCCGAGGGCCGAGGGCCGGGGCGCGACGACAACTTGTGCTTTTCTTATACTTAAAACTCGGTGTAATCGATAGGCGCCAGCCAACAAACAGGGCAGCCAACGAGACGACCCTTTTTTTTCTTTTTTCTTTTTTTTTTTTACAATGTTTACATTCACAAAGCATGAAAGATAAATGCTTTCGATTAAAAAGTATAATAAGACCGCTGGCGTTGAATGATCCCGTGTAGTAGTAGTAAGTAGTAAGCGCGGCGTCCTTTGCCTTGTCGATAAAATAGAATTTTTATAAAAACGGAAGGGGGGGGGAGTTCTTTGCAACCGACCGCCAAGCGAAATTCGGCAAGCCAATTGGCTGGCTACTCTTAATACTTGGTAAACGTTAGCATTGCGTTTAGGGGTTATTGGGGTTATTGGGGTTAAGTTCTAAGAGAATCAAGTGGAATCGAAAGAAGTGCGCGGCGAGGGCGGGGGAGGCGGCGGTAGGTGGCTCTCCATGCATAAGCCTCGTTAAACCTCGTTGCTTTGCTGGTTATTGCTGGAAAACCGTAAAAGTTGCCGAGAGTTTATAATTGAGCCTGCAGATCGTACTGCTAGAGGAGGAATATCTTTATAGGTGCAAACAGTGAAACAGGGGAGGGTGAACAAAAACGAAGGGAGAAGAAAAGCAAGGAAAAAGCATAGAGAGAGATGGATGGATGGATGGACGGACGGATGGTCGGATGCCTCGTTCATTTGGAATTGTCATTAATTCTCGCGAGTTAGGGGAATATAATAGCACGCTTAAAGAACATTGTAAGGTAATAACGTTCGAGGGTCGGGGGGTGGTGGTGGTGGTGGTGGTGGTGGCAGAGATTGGTCATTTGTGTTCGTAAATCGTAGTTCGGAGATCCTTTTCGTCCGTCAAGGTGAGCGAGCCATCTCCACCACCACCGCCACCACCACCACCACCACCACCACGACCAGCAGCAGCGAGCAACATCTTTTTGTTGCACCTCGGGCCGTGCAATCAACTCACTACTCTCCGACACCCACTTAACGACGGCCATAAAAAGCACGACGAACGTTTCGAGAAAAAGGAAAAAATGGCGCTGTTGCTACTCCTCCCACCGATAGCGAGAACTGGCTTGGCTTGGCTTGGCTTGGCTTAGCTTTAGCTTTAGCTTAGCTTAGCTTAGCTTAGCTTGGCGTTCTCCTTCACCTTGGGCCCGCGACGACGATGCCGCGATAGCACATTTCGGCCGCAGCTCCTCGCTCCCCTTCGCTGCTTCCTTCCTCCTCCTTCCCTTTTCATCTTCTTTTCTTTCCCCGACACCACCACCACCACCACCACCACCACCACCACCTCCACCAGAGACTCTGTAATAGCGGGCCGTTCGTTTCTATTTTTCTCAGCTCTCGACGTGTGTTGTTGAATTGAAGGTGGTGCGCGCGCCGTGGGGGGAAGGTCCGACCAGAAGACAGACGACTTTTTGTATAGCTGTAGCGAACAACGACGAGAGAGCAGTATAGCGCAGCGTAGCGTAGCGCAGCGCAGCGCAGCGGTAGTCCGCTTCTCGATAGCAGCCCCCCCCCCCCCTATCCATCTACCCGCCGCCGGCTTTGTGCCGTGGGCAAGTTCGCGCGTGAACCGAGCTAATTTACGAGATAAATTAAGATAAATGCTTGATGGAGGAAGGCTTTGAGCGCCCCACACGTGCGTATACGACGGATCCATAAATTCTATACAAATTGTTGACCATTGTAGACTCCTCGGCTTTCCAATAAAATGCCCATTTTAAAAGTCATTGTTGCCGAGCTCCTCTCGCTTTCACGTACTCGGCGATGAATCGGGAATCAATGCTGCTGCTGCTGCTACCCCCCACCCCACCCCCAATACTTTGTTGCCCGAGTCTCGTCGGCTCGAGCGAATAATAACCATTTAACGGTGTCTCCGGACGTCTTTATCATTATTATTATTATCATCATCATCAGTATTATTATTATTGTTGTTGTTGTTGTTGTTGTTATTATATATTATATATTATTATTGTCGTTATTAAGGATTTAGGAGGGAGGGATGACGGGATGGGAGCGAGGGAGGGGTGGGCGGTACCTACCGAGATCCAATAATAAATACCTTTGAAGGTAAATACTCAACAGGAGTGAAATAAGGATCGAGTCGCGTTATATAAAGATCAGCGTCAAAGCGAAGCGGATGAAAGCGAGGAGCAAATATGATGATGATTAATGCCCGGAGCGGAACGTAGAGTCCGTTTTCCCGGGCGACCATAAGTACGTATAACTAAAACGTCATTGTTCGGTGAAAAACAAAGGATAACTTTTGGTGGAGAAAACTTGGGGAAAAGCCGCGCTCGCGGGGCTTAATTAACTAAAGCTCCTTTTTCCCGAGCGAAAGTCTAGTTTGCCAGAGCATAGGGAAGCGTGAGAGAGAGAGAGTGAGAGAGGGGGGGGATCGTGGATGGGAGACGGATGAATATAGCTTCTATTGAAAATACGATTTGGTCATGCGCAATCAACTGGTAGTTTTTCTCGTATTTAACGAGCCGTGTTCATTCGGGGATGCAGGTTGATCAGATTTTTTGTCCTCCGGCGGCGGAACGTCGTCGTCGTCGTCGTCGTCGTCGTGGTCGTTGTCGTAGTCTCCTCCTATTAGCCACTCGCCGAGCCAACAAAAGCCCCCCTTCCACCTCCGTCCCAGCCGATTCTTCTTAAGGGACACAAGGGGCCCGCAGCCCCCGGAAGATCGAGAGCCGGACGACGGAAAGACGCGAGCGAAAGCCTCTTTCTTTGTCGGGTGGGGGTTGGTGGTGGAGGGGGGGAGGCACGTAAAGAGCGTGAGAGGGAGACAAGAGGCGGGGGGGGGGGGGGGGGGTCGAATCAGCAGGGACAGGGGAGGGAACAAATAGAGAGCTTCGCCAGAAGAACCTTTAATGACGAGCTAAGAACTAGTTGGGGCGGCGTAGGCAGGGGGAGGGAGGAGGTTGGGCCGCCGGCGGAGGCTTGTTGCTTTCGTTTCCGGCGCTTGAAAATGTCATCTGCGTAATTGTCCTCGGAACGATTTCGTTTACGAGCCTCTGGCCGCGGGCGTGGGAGGGCGTGAGGAAGATGCCGGTTGGCGGTTTGACGGCGGGGGGTATGGAGGGGGGGTGTGGGGAGATATCTACAAGATAGGTGAGGGGGAGAGGAGTGGGGAAGGGAAGGGAAGAGGAGATCCCCGCGGCCAGACAACTCTTCTCTCCCGTCTCCGGAATTAAGCCCGAGACGAGACATTCTCCTTTCTCTTTGTCGCTTGTTTGGCAGATGCTTTGGCAGATTCGCGGGGAGGAGCTCGTAATTGTAATTAGCATTTTGCGGGCTAATGTAATTTCGGCCTCGTGAGCGCGTAGTTCCGTAAAGTCGGTAGAGGGTCTCTGCTAAGCTTGTTTATCGCGAACGACTCTGTGGACTAATCGACGCGTGGCCTCCTTAAATTATTCAAGCAAGACCCGGCTCGTCGGTGGTACGGAGGGTGGGGGAGGGAGGGAGGGTAGGAGGGTAGGAAGGCAGTAGGAAAAAATGACCGCTGTCCGAATAGTAACGAAAGCCCATCCGTCGCGACAATTTATTCAGCCGGTGATGCATTTCTCTCAAAGGATGTCTGCTCGTCCTCGTAATCGGTGGCGGCAGCAGCAGTAGCTAGCAGCAGCAGCAGGTAACAGCGACGGGGACGATGTAGCAGAGAAAGGGACGGGGGCGCCCCATTGGAGGTGGTTGTAGTAATAACGGCGGGTGATGGTGGCGTCCTCGAGGTCTATAAATTTCGCGGCCCACGTAAGATAAGACGGGAGGGGTGGGGGTCGGGGTGTGGGTGGTATGGGGGGGGCTGTCAAGTGACGAAGGGGTTGAAGGGCGCAAGCAAGACACGCGCCGATAGTGTTGTAAGGCCGCGCCAGCCCGAAGTATATAATGTTGGGGGGGCCGGCGACTGGAATGGTCGCGCGGGGGGTCGTCTCCTCGGTCTTTCTCAAGTGCGCTCTCCTACCAAGTCGTCCGATAACGCGTCGGGGAATTCGTGCTCTTTGAGTTGCGGCACCCACGCAGAGTCAGACAGCAGCAGCAGCAGCAGCAGCGAGGCACACCACACCCGCACGCAGACGCGCGCACGTCGAGCGAATCGAGCGAGTCATCGCGCGTACGAAATCTCGGACGCAATTACCTACCCCACTCTCCTCTCGCTCACACCCCTCTCTACGTCCCCGCTCCCCGTATTTCTATCGTTTTTCTCCCTTTTGCTTCCGAGTGGCCACTCGGACTCGGCCGGACCTTTTTTACCAGCGGTTTATTCCTTATTTTCGATCCCTGCTTTACAAAAGAGGGCCACGCAGAGAGCAACTACGTGTACGGGAGAGATAGTGATGAGATTACGCGGGCGGAGGGTTACGAAGGGGAGAGGAGGGGGGAGGATGGCGGCGGTGGTGGTGGGTTAAGAGTAGGCAGGGGGGAGCGCTTTGAATTTTAACGAAATTATTTCTCCCGAGTTTCTCGCTTTATGGTGAAACAGATTACTCGCAATGCTCGGTTAAACTTGACATTTGGCGCCTTTCGGCGATGTTTCCCTACGCGTCTCCACTGACATATCGGCGGGGTCTCGTACGACCACGACTACGACGACGACGACGACTACGACGAGGACCAGCAGCAGCAGCGGCAACAGTCATTAATTGGCCGGGGCAACTTGACCGAATGAGAATCCTCTCGAGCCGCCACGTCGGGAGTGTGTGTGTGTATTGTGAGCTTTTTGACAAACCGTAAATTCGTCAAAGAGCTCTCTCGGCTAATAACCGGTTTTCGGATTATTGAATCACGCGGAGCCGCGCCGGTCGAGTGCAGAATATTCGAGAATGTTGGAGAAGTACCCGATTATGTGCGCGCCCGACTACGGGGCTCGGGACGGGGCTCGGGACGGGGCTCGGGACGGGGCTGTGGCACGAGTGTCCTGTCCGGAAATATGATTTCATGAACAATTGTCTCGCATTTTAAGGGAGATGGATTCTGCTCGTTGCGTTATTTGGTGGCTGGGGCTGGGGGGAGGGGGGGGCTAAGCTCGCTGACGCTAAATGGCTTAAATGTGTTGCATACATTTATATCTCGGTGGCGTGTGCGTCCGCAAAGACTGCTCACGCCCACCAGGCCCTCTCTAATAGGTTTACCGGTGGTACTACTACTTACTGGTGCTTCTTTCTTTCTTTCTCTCTTTTTTGTTTTTGTTTTTTGTTTTTGTTTTTTTGTACATAGCCCCGTCTTGCACTCACGAGTTCCGTTAATTTACCGTCGTCTCCGGGAGGGCGGAGTAATAACATTTGACCCCACGTCTTTGAAACTCACTGAAGATCGCTTCAATAATTGTTCAGCCAACGAGAGTCGAGTCGGAGAGAGAGGGAGGGAGAGGGAGGGAGGGGGAGCGGTCGTCTCGGTGGTGGTGGGTGGCCGTCTTCGTCGTTATTAATTATCATATCCAGCGTTTCCTTTCGAGCGAACGGGAGCAGAAAAGAATCATGCAAATCGCCGACTGCTGAAATTAATTTCGAAACTTTATCTAATAATCTAATACGCGCCTCTCAGTCGATAAATTACCACCTCGATAGCTTTCCTCCTGACCTCAAAGACGCCGCTACTCACACCAATCTCCTACTGGACCAAGCTATCTTGCACATACACGTCCATTCGTTAGTCGTAGTCCGGCCTCTTACGACCTGCCGAACTGTTTATCCCTTATCGCGTACGCAAATATTATTATTCAATAACCCGCTATTGAAACGTTGTAATTGTCCATTGTAATCCTCATATATATATATATATATATAACGTGCATTGAGAAGAAATAAATATTCCATGATAAGGGCGTATTAGGTGGAATAACGTGAAATAAGCTGGAATCAATTAAACCAATACCTGTCGCATCCGTTTAAATAGTCGTAGTAGCAGTTGTAGTAGCAGTTGTAGTAGTAGTAGTAGCGGCAGCTGCAACAGCAGGACGAGCTTTATTCGTGATTTTCGCACGCAATTCACGACGGAATCGGAAGCCAAAAAAAAATCAATGAACCGAGAGTGAAGGACGAGAACAGTTAGCTGGGACGGCGATTCTCGTTTCTCATTGCCAGTGGTAATGTTTCTCGGGGTGAGTTCTGCAGAGATCAGTTATTTTAGAAGAGAAATTTGCGAATCCTCGGTCCGTTGATTAGGCATTAGAGAGGCTTGAGCGGAAGCTTATTAATGCCCGTGCTCTGCGCGAACCAATTTATTTCGCTCTTATCGAATGCAAGCGAATGGAAGAACGTAAATGTAAGATGGCGGGGGGGGGGGCGTTTAATGAAAAACGTTAAATTAGACTCGCTGCGAGACTTGAGGCTTCGGCTCGCTTGTAAATCGCAATTGTCCTTTTGGAATTTGCAAGAAAAATAAATCACGGAATACTTAATACTAACGCCGTAGAAGTGTTTTTTTTTTATTTTTTTTTTTTATTTTTTTAGCTGCTGCCGCAAAGCGAAAAGGAGAAAACTTTTGATTAAATTAATAATGCGAAATTTATCCTCCACGGTGGGAGGAGGTAGTGGTAGTGGTAGTGGCGGTGGCGGTGGCGCTAGTAGGTGTAAGTGGGAGGAGGTGCAGTCGGTAGTAGTACGCGTTCGCCGGACGACTCGTCGAATCCTATACACTATAACATAAAGGAAATGTTTATTTACGGAAGGCTGGTCTATTTGATGGATAGGGGCGGCGGTTGGGGGGTGGTGGGGATGGCGAGTGGTGCATAGATGGAAATATAGGCGAGAGAGAGAGAGAGAGGGAGAGAGTTTTCTTTCAAAATTCAAAGCAAAATTTCTTTGGCTGCGGCTAACGACGCTCGATTCATGTCGCGTTAACGAAGCCTTCAATCGCGCCTCCGAGGCGAATATAACTCATGTAACGACCGATGGTTGCTTCGCCTTCGTGCAACCCAACCCACCCACTCACCAGCTCACGCATACGCGCGTCCGCTCGGTAGACGAGGGCGCCGAGTCCGTGTCCCCGGCTGCTCGCGTCGTGTGTTGGCCGAGCGCTACGAGAGCCAAAGCATGTAACGATGGACGGCGCGAGTTCGCTCGATTGGTATCTCTATCTTATCATCGAGCTTTTATTGACGTGTATAGGTTTTCCCGACTACCCCCGCCTCCGCCTCCGCCTCCGCCTACTCCCTCCGCTAGTTGCCGCCCTTACAATCAATGGCCCTTTGATTAACGCTCGATTTGACAAAGTACACGACGCGACTCCCAGACAACGAAGACCACGCACTCGACGACGATGATACGTATTCCCATCTCGTATTTGTAATATCGATTTTTCGGCCCCGGACCCCGTCACACAGCCACCAGCAGCCTCGCGCCTATTTATTTTCTCGGGGCGTCGTTATTAAACGGGTCCGAGGCTCGACGTTTAGCCGCTCATGGGAGCGTAAAAGGTCGAGGCGTAGGGACGCATCTGATCTGGAGGCAGCACCACCACCAGCACCACCCAGCACCACCAGCACCAGAAGATGAGAACCGACTACTCGCTACATGTAGAGTGCGTCTGCGTGTGGCCGCGTAGCGTTAATCGTCTTTCGTCTCCTCCTCCAGCTCGGAGGACGTCGACTTTTAACAACACTCTGGATTCTGGTGACGTCAGCCGGATTAACTAAGCTAAATACTCTCTCTCTCTCTCTCTCTCTCTCTCGGCTCAGCGCTCGTCCGTCGCCAGCATTCTCCTTCTCCACGGTGAATTAAGCGGCGGCGCTCCGTCGAGCTACTCGTCCCGAGACGCATCATTCGGCTGCAGCGCGCTTTAAAATAACACGCGCGCCTTCTCTCCCGCGTCCTCTGGGGGCCTTGACGATATTTCGACAGCTCCCGTCGCCCCCCCCGACCTCGTGCTCCTCTCGTGCTTCTCTCGTGCTCCTCTTCTGCACGGACGCATTGCGCGCCGAGGGGGCCTCGTCGCTCTGTTTTCCTAACTCGGCTCCCAATAAAAGCCGAGTCGTGTCTACGTCACTTGCCGGGAACCAAAACAATGCGCTATCACCCCCATCCCCCTCCCACTCCCCGTACGATGCTCCTGCTCCACGGCGACGACGTGTGCGAGACTCCCATAGTCATGGTCCCAGTGACTTTTTTCGGTCTCGACGTTACGCGGAGCGCGTAGAAGTTGACTGGCTGCCTGCCACGTCCGCTTACTGAGGCCTCCGCCTCCGCCTCCGCCTCCGCCTCCTCCGTAGCTCTGTTCCCATGCGCGAAGGGCATGCCCATCGCCGTCGGGGACTAATTAATTAAGCCGGCGATCGGCGAGAACGGATTCGAAAATTTCTGGGAGAGGAAGTAACAACGTGGACTGATGAGGCGGCGCCCCTTCGTTCCCCTTGGTTCCCCTTGGTTACCCTTGGTTTCGTCCGGAAAGCCACCGGCCGGCCGACCACGCGATATCATAGCCCGTGGCGAGCACCTGCGCCGTACCCTCCCCCCCTCCCCCCAACCTTATCCCGTTGCGTAATACTGGGTGGGGCGGGGGGGGGGGGAGGGACGAGAACGAACGCGACGCAGCGGAGATAGCGCTGGTGAAGCAGGTGTAGTACTCGGCCTTTCAGGAAATGGCGTGTGCGATTTCGAATCTCCACCTCCTCCTCCTCCTCCTCCTGGGTTAGAAGAGGCCACCGACGACACTCCGACACTCCGCGACACTGGAAAAAGGGACAAAAAATAAAAATACGCACGTTGTTGTTTGCTTTTCCCTCCGGTCGATGAAGCGAGCCTCTGTTTGCTCGCGCGCTCGCACTCGCGTCCCTCTTCTACGAACGCATCATCGCGACTCCCGACCGTTTCAGTTCCAATTTGTCGCCAAGTGCAACAGGAACACGGTCGCGCATACAATAGCTTTTTTACACAATTTTGCCACTCCCGCCCCCTCCTTATTTTACGGTGGCTATGCCTCGTGCGCTCGTTTATTTAGATTACTTATGCGCACGTCGTTTCTCATTGCCGGCATGTATACGGCATTGCGCACATGTGTGCACATTGGAATATATAATATATATCCCGCATTACGTTTGCTTTTACGATCGTAGTGTCGGTTTTAATTGGCTTCCCTTCCTCTTCTTATTTTCCTACCGCCATAACTTGGTCGAGATGATAAAGTCCTCGTCTTCACAACGTCGCGACCTTTTAGCCTTTTTTAGGACCTTACGTGATCCTCTCTCTCTCCTCCCCTCCCCCTCCCCCCCCCCCAACCTCACACTTGCGTGTCGGATGTGTCCGTGTACGCGGATCGCACCGTACGTCGCGCTCGCAACATTGAATCAATCATAATTAAAGACATTTGATCGTTGGGTTTATAATTTAATACGCGCAAAGTAATTTCTTTGATCGTCGGCTGGGCGTGTCACGTGATTCCCCGAAACGAAGTACACGAGGCCGATTCACTGGGCGTCGGGGTGGCGACGGGGGCGCTATATTAGCATACCATAGCATAGCAGCAGAGGGAGGGACCATATTCCTTTAAAGAGACACTTGACTTTATCAGTAGAGGCACATGAAATTAAACATTGATCGCCTCGAAACGAGCTCTCGGAACAATTATCTCCGGAGGAGAAATACGGAGCCATATCGCATTTCAAAAACCGTTTGCGCGTGCTCGCGATACTTATGCAAATAAACTCCTTGGGGTTAAAATTCAATTTCAATGAAAAATTAGATTAATGTCCGGGAACTGCATAGGAAATCGAAGCCTGAGGTCGTTAAAACATTGGCTCTTCTCTCTTCGCGCCCCCCCCCCTCCGCTCTCTCAGTCGCCTCCCACCCCCCAAACGTAACGAAAGAGGGACGAGGTCGCAAGCCAGAACTCTCTCTCTCTCTCTCAACTCACACACACCCTCTCATCGCACTCGGGAGAGCGAGGCCCCTTTTCGTTCTTCGGCTATTCATCGTAATGGAAAAAAATAATTAATAGACGAAGCACAATGGGCGGAGATAATTAGGCAACGGTTATATTTACGGCGGAGCGAGAGCTCTCCTCCTGCTCCCCCTTCCTGCCCCGAGCCCTCGAGGATCAATACATCCAAGATCCAAGCGAGCGTCTATCTAATAGACCACTACCAAATAAATACGCGTATCGATTGAACCTCCGTCGATTACCATACAATGATATTACCTACGCGGATTGGGGGGTGGGTGGGAGGGTAAAAGTGGAGGAGATCGTCGAGCTATCGTAGTAGTGTCGTAGGCGATGGAAGAGGGGAGGAGAAGCATTTGTCGCGACACGGTACTTTCAATGCCACTAAATCAAACGTCAAATTAGCCTCGTATTCCCGTAATATTCTAATTAGCAGTTTTGGTTTTTCGCGCTCCTCTCGCGGCCGCGAGAGCTCATTATAATACCCGTATCAGTCGGATCGGTCGATCGGGGTGAGAATCGATCGTGATCGAGGTACAAAAACAGCAAGCGGTGATTGCTCTACCGGCAAGTTCTTTGGCCTTTTCTCTAATAGAGACGCGCTCCGGAGAACAATGGCCGTGGCGAGACGACGACGTGGTGGGCGACATTCACTGAGTCAAAGAGTGTGCGTGCGTGCGTGCGTGCGTGTGTGAGCGAGATAGAGATAGAGAGAGAGCAGAGAACACGGAGCATAATTATTGTACTTGAGTGGGTCGCGGGAAGAAAGTCGCTTCGAGGGCTCTCGGATAGAAAAAGCGAGGAGGATGAAGAAAGGTAGCATATCCGCCCCGAGGACAATTGCGCCCCGGTTAAATGAGAACACGACGACGACGTTATCCCGGGTATCGTTCGAACGCTTAAAGTTACAATTAAATTATCCTACCAAGTGCATTAGTTATTACAGTTGGATTGACTTTGAGCGGGCACTGGACTAAAACGAAAAGAAAGCGGCTGCCGAGGGTTATTTGGGGGAGGGGGGGATATGAGGGGGTCGGGGAGGGGGAGCTACTAATTGCGTCTCGGTCGCTTTACTCTCCTTCGCTGGCTCGCGTTGTTAGAATGTCAGGTGGAGCGTGTCCTCGGTGACTTGCCTTCATCGGCGCGAATCGTCGTTCGCTTTTAAGCTTTACCGCCGGGACAAGCGAATATAAAGAGACAAGTCGTCAGCGTCAGCAGCAGCGGCAACGGCGGCGGCGGCGGCATCAGCGATAGGAGGAGCCCCGACGAGCGCGCATATTATCTCCGAGGCCGAGATCGGAATATGCCGACGAGTCGTTCGTGATTTCGCGAGCTCCATTATCCTTTTTATCCTGGCCCCATTGCCTCCTGGAAATTCAATCCGACGTGCTCCTTCGGGACATCCGTCGGTGTCCGTGTTTGTCTCTGTAGGCGTCGTGCGTGCGTGTGCACGTTGGATACAGATAGAGTACTACTCGCAACTACGAGTGCTTCCGCTCCGAGCTTTACGACCCATTGATTCCCGAAGGTTCTTGAGACAAGGAGACGAGGAAGAAGCTGGTCCAACCGCCGCTGTTGTTGTAGGGCCGACGACTGATTTGAGGAGTAGGGGGAGGAGGGAGGAGGAGGAGGAAGAGTGGATCAGAGTATATCGGGTTTATACACGGCAATCGACAAATCTTATTTGCTCTCGAGAGCTGCCTGCTCCGACAAATCCTGCATTCGTATCATCAAGTGCTCGAAAAACGTTCTTCGTGCCACCCCAATAACCCCCTCCGCCCCTAAACGCTCGACGAATCTGCTTATACATACATATATTCTAGCTTCGGAGTTCTTTTGTATTAAGTTTATAAGAAGAAGGGGTCCGAAGGGAGGCCGAGAGTCTCTTACCGAAAAGAGAGAAAGAAGGGCACCCGAGCCGCGTCGTATATCTGACACACAGTATTTTATCAGTCCAGGGTGTGCGGAGGTTTTCTGCATCGCGCGAACACTTGAGTCGGCGTGAAGAGCACGTGCTCGTGCCTGGGTTACTACCGCTCGCGGGTGTGGCGATGTTAATAGCATAATAGTCGTCGGCGTCGTCGTCGTCGTCGTCGTCGTCGTCGTGTTGCGGGTCGGTGGAGAGGGGGGGGGGGGGGAGAAGCAGCACGGATGATTCGTCAGGGCTCGTCGCGCGATCCGCGGAATGTCGGCTCGAACGCGTGCGCGCGTACGTTACTCATGCCCAATGACGCACTCTTATCGCTTCTCTGATTTTCCGCACCTATACCTGGACGACGCATGCCGATGTCGTCGTCGTCGTCGTCGTCGTCCAAGTCCTCCCCGTATAACGGACCGGCGACTTGCTCAAGAGCCCGGCACCGTTATTACGCTCTCTTTTTACTGCCCCTCTAAATTTATAGCCCGTACCGCAATTTTTCATTGCGCCTGCGTCACTGTCACCGTCCACGTCGCTTTTGCCGTTAGTACTCGTTATTACCTACTCAGTACTCGGTAAAAGTAGAAACTTCAACGGCCGCCACCGAAGAATAATGAGCCGAAATAGGATCAGGCGCGCGTCGATACTGCTTAAGATCCCTGATCGCTCGGATCAACTCGCGTTATTACATCGGCCCTACGTTTTACTCTACGTACCTCTACGGACTCCGGACTCGGGACTCCGGGGTATCGTCGGGTATTACAAGAATTTTTTACTCCGCACGGAGGTTCGCGAGAAAGTCAAATGCCGCCCTTTTGTTGAATCGCGCGCGGATCGAGCCTTTCCCGCGCAATCGGCCAATGGCTTTGTTATTATTATCATCATCATCATTATTATTATTATTAATATGAGAATGCTTAACGCTCGGCGGTAGTATCGAAGTAGTAGTAGCAGCAGCAGCAGCAGCAGCAGCAGCAGCAAAACGGACGGGTACTTGGCGCCTATAGCCGACGGAGGCAGAGCAGCAGCGAGGCCTTTGATTTTGATTTACTGATTTACTGATTTATTGGTGGGAGAAACGCAGCAGCAGCTCGAGCCCGGGAAAATTTATTTTGTTGCGAGTCAGCGTTATTTAATCGGCCATCGTGATCTTTCATTGCTTTATTGAGCTTTGACGAAGTCAGCGACGGGAGCGGGAGAGGGGCGAGAGGGAGTTTTCGAAAATGCAACAATACGCTCGGCCGATGAAAATATACGAGGCGGTTAATAATAATTCTTACGGAATAAACGTGTCCGGCTGCTGATGCTCGCATTACATGTTCGTCCCCTCATCCTCCTCGGCCTCCTCCTCCTCCTCCTCGTCCTCCTCGTCCTCCTCGTCCTCTACAGGATACCCGTGCAGGAATATACGGGCAAACGGCGTGTCCCTGCGATCGGGAAGTCACTCCCGCGCGTATACAAATATCAAGCGGATTAAATTTGCTCTCCGAAAATCGATAGTATTATAATCGAACCGCCGGGACAGGGACGTGTCCTGTGCGTGTATGTGTGTCCGCCGCTGCTCCCTCGGGTTATTATGGCCTTCCCGAAAATGAAAATCCAGAAACAACGGCAGGGAGAAAAACGAGGCGGCGCGGGGGCGGGGGGGGGAGCCACGACCGACCGAGAGGACGGACGACACCTCCCTCCCCCGCTCTCTCTCTCTCGCCCCGGTCCCCCGTACATCGTCGTCCGCAGCCATCGAAAGTTCCACTAATTACTCATCAAACGGCGAACGCGCTGCCAGACGGTCGTACATAACGGCGTAAATATTACCGATTTTTCCAGAGCCTCGCGCTACCGACCTCCGGCTGTAATTTATTATACCTGACCCCCCTCCCCCCTCCGTCCCGTCGCAGTTCCCGTCCAATTTGCATATAAAGGCATATTCCTAGGGCACGTATCTCGCGAGGATGAAGCTGTTGTTGTGTGCGCGACGGCCACGGTTAAAGCGCACGTAGGAAGAGAACGAAGGCCGAGGAGGGGGAGAGGGTGCTGTCGTCGTTTTCTACTGAACCTCCGTCGGGGCCCGTCGTCACTAGTGAGCTTTGCAAACACGCGACGACGCCGATAATACTTTTTACACAAGCTGCCGTGTTGAAAATTATAATCCTCCCTTTCCTTCGTCGGACCCCTTCCACCCCGAGCCTCAATCCATCCATCTCGTTTATCGCATCGGTTTAACCAAACAGCGCCTGAACTGTTTTGCCTAATAACTGATAATAACGAATACTCGTGAGAGTAACGTTGCTGTTGATGCTGCTGTTGATGCTGCTGTTGGTGCTACTGCTGCTGCTACGTTCGCATTAGTAGGATATATCAACATTTGAATATAAATTCTAGGCAACTATTCGAGAAACAGCAGACGCGCGCGCGTACACACACAGACACAGACAGACAGACAGACAGAGAGACACCGAGCCGGACGCAATTATTTATGGCTTTCGTTCTGTGGCTTTCGTCCCGTAAACAACTTAAATAACCTGTAAATACAGGGCCGCCGTGGTAGCCGCGGTGGTGGGAGAGGAAAGGGCGAGAACCAAGAATAAATAGCCAAGGTAAAAAGCCCCGAAAGACGCGCCACGCGAGTCAATGCCCTAATCTCTTTCCCCCTCCCCGGATCAGGGCGAAGCGTTTAAACACTCGTGGCGTCCGATAAGCGCTTAAGAGACGAGGAGCCGGGAAGTTAAATAACGGCAGAGTGAGAGAGAGAGAGAGAGAGAGAGAGAGAGATAGAGAGAGAGGGGGGGAGGAACGGCGCAAATCCAGCAAATTTTCAGCGGCTATGGGTCGGAAATCGCGATGGCTGGCCAAGTTTGCAGGAACATCATAAGCCCGGGAGGCGAATTCGCGCGAGCTCGGCAAACGAATGCACGCGCGGCTAAGCGCAATTAATAATTAACGAGTGCAATTTCCATGGACTCCTGGCGCGTGTGCTCGCAGGTTATTGGGAGGGAGGGGGGTGTATCCGGGTATCGGTGGTGTGGGTGTGGGTGGGTGAGTGAGGGTGGGAGCGGGGGTGCTCCACCATCCCGCGCAGAGATATTTGGCTGTATAACGGGTGGCCAGGAGGTGGGGGTTATTGGGGATGGGGGGTGGAGAAGAGAGGCCGTAAGCGGCGGGCCGAGTCGATACGACGAGAAGACGAATGCGTTAGATCGAGCGATTATTATTGCGGCGTAATTTGGCTCTCGTTTACCTTTCCACCGAGTGGCCATTAAAATTCTGCCCGACTCCGCTAGTGCGTACGCGCATGTACGTATATTACGGAATAATCGAATGGACGCGCTCGGATGGCTGCTCCGCGCCGGTGGTACAGGTTACCCTGGCGAATTCCTACTGCTTTTTCCGTCTCCCATGAATAATAATAATCCATAGTCGAGCTAACCTGTGTCCACTTTTGGCCTTTATCTATCCCCGTCTCCCCTACCTGCGGCACGCGACGTCTAACTCCAGAACTTCCCCTCCTCCTCCTCCTCCTCCTCCTCCCTCGCCGCCCATCTATTATATTTTTACAAGAGGAGAAAGAAAAGTCTCCCCCCTCCCCCACTTCTCCTCGAATTCGTCAAATACCTTTAATTAAAATCATGGTCGGCAAGAGGATTGGTGGGGCGGGGGGGGGGAGGTGATACGTAGCATAGGAATCGAGTGACTACTAACAACTAATAACTGCTGGGCTTTCATATTTTGAAATAGCTTAAAGCGCCACGAGGAGGAGTCGCTCTCCCACCCACCCCACCCCCCTCCCAAGCCCCAATGCCGAAATATTTCGGTTGATTCGTGATTTAGGAACTTGACTGACGTACTCGTGAGGTTTGGTGGTTGTACGGGAGGAGAAAGGACGGGGACGGGGACGGGGACTCTCCGTAGCGACAGCCGGCAAATGGAACGTCGGCGGGTCGGGGGGGGGGAGGACTTTTGTGATTTTCGAAGCGGCAGTTATATTACCGCGTGGCTCGTCCGCCGTAGCTCCGTCGTAGCTCCGTCGTAAGCGGTACACCGCAGCGCGGCACCACCACCACCACACCACCGACCTCACATACGGGATTCATACGCTACATTAATATAACGTAGCGGAATACGAGGAGCGTAAAATATTCTTAGAAAGGCATGGAACTCTCCCGGAGTAGTAGTCGGTCGGCAAACGGCTTTACAAAAGTTTCGAATGCGGAATTCAAGCGCGTTAAATTGGTACAGAGAGAGAGGGGGGTGGGGGGATGAGAGAGCCAGATGGAAATGAAGAGCAGCCAGGAGTCGCGCATCGCGACGAGCAGCCATTCGTACCCAGACTATTTATTACTAATCTTTCCATTACCGCGGCGGCTTCGTTGCCCTCCCGGTGAATAACCACACCGGGGATCCTGGATACGGAACCGTCCAATTCATCTCTAGTACGGTAAAGCTGTTGCGGAGACCAACTATAAAGCTCTCCCCCCTCTCCCCCCGCCCCGCCCCGCCCCGTCCCAGCAGCCGCTATCGTACACGGAGTACTTTACTTACTCTGCTGCTCAGGAGGCTTATCAACGACTCGGTACTCGCCACCTTTTCTTGACGCCCGCTCGAGAGATCTCATCTCGACCTCGACTACCCACCTACCCCCACCTACGTATTATATAGATCAACGAAAGCTCCGGAGTTGCAGACTCTCTCTCTCTCTCTCTCTCTCCTGGTGGTCGTTTCGGTACACATCATCCCCTTGCGGTTGCCTACGCTCCTCCTCCTCCACCACCACCTCCTCCTCCTCCTCTACCTCCACCTCTCACACCCACTTGACAAATTGCAATTCCCACATTATATTGTAGCTTGCAATTGGTCTTGCGAGAGTATTAGCCGAGGGTTAATTACGGGGCCACGTCGGATCCGCTAAACTCGGCACGGCTCTTATCCCCTCGATAATAACGTTCCTTCGATGTTCCGACAATTGCCCGCCTCCCCTGCCCGCCTCCCCTGCCCCCGACTTTTCACTCACCGCGACTAGCAGAAACGATAATAAATAAAATACCGTCCCGTGTTGCATAATCAGTTAGCGAGGATATGCCCGATCGACCCCCTCACCTCCCAACCGCTCTCCTCTATCAATTTATGAATATCGATACCACTCTCCAACCCCACCCCACCCCTTCCTTCCTTCCTTCCTTCCTCCCATTCCGAGTAAATCCTTACGATTCAGGTATTCTCGAAAGCAGTTATTGGAATCGACCGCGATCATTTATATCGTTAGGTCGAGAGAGGCCGCCGCGTAGCCTCAAGTCGAGGCGCGGACGTCTCCGAGGAGACATGAATTTTCCGGATCGACCGGGGAATTCCTGCTTCTGCTGCTGCTACTGCTACTGCTGCTGGTGCTGCTGCTTTCCCAAGGCACGGAAATTGCTTCTCTGTTCAGATATTTATCGGAGTTAGGAAAGCGTCTCACGGAGTAAAACTAAGGCCAAGATCAAATAGAGGCCGAGAGGGCGGCGGCGGCTGCTTTTGACTTGACCACATTCCCTACTCGACTCCTAGCAGTTGGTCGGTGCTGTGGGCTGAGGGGCTGGGGGGGGGGAAGGTCGCCGGGGCTGTACAAATAAAACTGGCTCGGAACAAAGGTTTAATAAAGCTGCAAGTCAGTCAAATTAAGAACTGTCGCCTATTTGGAGTGAGGGAGAGGGATGGAGAGAGAGAGAAGAGAGAGAGTGAGAGAGTGAGAGGGAGCGAACCCTAGACGCATTCGATCACGCACACGGATTATCGAATCCGAAGACGGGGTGTGGTAGTGGTGGTAGCTGCTTCTTTTGGAAGCCAGCCAAGGACTAGTCGTTTTTTTTTTTTTTTCCTTTCTTTATTCGTTTCTCATCTCTCTCTCTCTCTCTCTCTCTCTCTTGGCCGTCCTACTTGGCGCGTCTCACGCGTTTCTCTATATATTGCCGTTTGTTATCAAAGGTTGATTTATTTACCCCGGGCAAATATTTGCGCGCGGCTACCTACGGTGCGAGGAGGGCTCTTTTTTTACGGGAATAGCCTTAGGCCGCACACCTATTGAAGGCGAAAAGAGGGGGGGGATGGGTGACGTGACGTGTGCGGATCATCTAGATAGGCGGGCGACTCCAAAGTCGGTGCCGCGCGTATTCACAGCTAGTAGAACGGGACGAGCTGGGACGAGTCTGCTACAATGGACGAGGGGTGGTGACCACCACCGGGGCCAAGGGAACGGTTATAATTAATGTCCGGCGCAACGCCTAGTGAGCGCATCCGTGGCTCGGTGCGGTCATTTCACCGAATGGACCTGTAATTCAAGTGATCCCCGCTACATTTGCGCGCACCCCTCTCTCTCTCTCTCACCCCCTCCCTCCGACCGACCGTCCCGGACACCCGACAATCGCCCTTAAACGGGGATTCCTTCGTTTCATATAGGGAATAGCCGGTGCCCGCTCTTCATATCCGACTGGCTATCTATCTATCCCTTTCTCGTTCTGTTCCTCTTTATCTCGGGACCGACGGCTACCGATCGTCTGCGCGCCCCGTCTCGTCACGTCCCGGGTCCCCGGGTGCGAGACTGCGATACGCCTCAAGAGGATGATCTTGATAAATTTCCGACCCTTCTCCAACGATTTTCTCCGACTCCTCGGGAGCCGAAAACGCGCCGAGAATCCTTGATACGGGCGAGGTTTCGCCCGGAATTAGGCTGGCGACGGGGGGGGGGGGAGGCTGCCTACGAGATAGGAGGCTACCTCGTGGACGGGAAAAATTGCGTACAGTTAGTCCCGGGATTTCTCGTCTCTTATTGCGTAATTGATTTCTTGTCTTCTTCGTTAAGCCGCGTATCGCGTAACGTCGAGTCGAATTCAACGTACTCGGGTATTCCGGAAGTATCGCATTTGTTCGAACCATCATTTATCATTGTCCCGGGCGCCGAGCAATATACATTATTTAGTCGATTTTTCGAAAGGCCGTAGCGTAGTTCTTTAATAATGAAATTAAACGAGCGTAACTCCTAGAAGACTCCCTTTGTAAGGCCTAATGGGATGAGACTACAGGAAATATAATAAAGCGTTTTTACCTTTACTTTCCCCCTGCGTTCCTTCTGGAAATTATAATTAAAAGCGTTTATCGAAGGAAAACATTAATTTCCTTCGAGGTTAGGTCAGGGGAAAAAAAGTGCAGGTAAGCCGAGCGAGCGAGACATTATAAATATTCTATTGACCAATAAGCCAGGCTACATAAATCGTTAGATATAATCCTTTGCTCCGGCCCGACCCGGCCCGGCCCGGCCCGGCCCTCCTGTCCGTCCATCCACACACCTACCTACCTACCTACCTACCTACCTACCTACACGCACGCGCGCGTAACGGCCACAGTCTCTTCTATATTTATAGCTTTGTGCTCGCACTGGCAGTCATTGTTTTTTAGTTTGCTCCTATGATACTATTGCTTTCATTATCCTAATACAAATTTTAATGCGATTAAGAGGCCGATTTTATTAGATACTCGGTAAATATTTTATCAGTTGCTAGGCGTGTTACGCAACTCGATTTAAGTAGCAGCGGCAGCGGCAGCAGTAGCAGCAGCAGCAGCAGTACTCGTCTTCGGAGGCAGTACTGCGTCGCTTGATTTTCTTTTAGTGAGCGTGCGTGTGCCCGACGCACAAGTCCGCTTAAACTCATCGTCATTAACCGACTTTTATATGTCATTAACCCAATGTCCGTATGAACTACCGCTTATTTATTATTCTTATTTTCATAATCCTCTCGAGCTCGTTTATTTACCTGCTCTCTCGTTTACGTAAAACAATAAATGGGTGGTGGGGATGGTTGGGGGGGAATACACGTACGGATGTACGGGTAAAGAGTAAAATAATCGGCCTTGGGAAACGACGAACGGTTCGCTCGATGAATAATAATAATAATAGTAGTAGCGGGGATGCTCGACTTGTGCTGCGGGGAGCCTGAGATCAGCGACTCTTGGCTAGCAGAGTAGAAGAAGATATTCAATATTTTGCTGGCGAGTCGTTCGATATCAGCGCTAACCTCGTTTCGTTCTTTATCAATGAGGCCGTTGACTCGAGATGGAAATGGAACGAAAAATCATGTACAAATATGCGCCTCCGCGCAGGTAGGAGCGCCAGCAATAACAATACTTTTATCGTGGAACATAATTTACTGTAGGATCGGAGAGAGAGAGAGAGGGGGGGAGGATAATTATTTGGATGGTTGGATCGTTGAATGAAGGGGGACGGCAATGTCGTAGGCTCGCGAGGGAGAGGAGGACGCGTTAATTAACGATACGGACAGTCGATGCGATGGGGGGGAGGGAGGGCAGGACGGAGGGACAAAGTTAGTTCTAAAGTCCTGAGTTACAGGAGGCCGGCGACAAGTACTCGGTTCACCAAGCACTGAATAATATTCATCACGTGTGGGAGTCGTCCGCTTAAGGCATTTCTTTGAAAATGTCGTAAAAAGACCGGGAGCATCGCGATAAAACCAAGAGATAATGTATGGAGCGTGGTGGTGGGTGGGTGGATGGGTGTGGGAGTCACGAAGAGGGAGGGAGCAGTGGCGGACAATGGCGAGACCGCGGGAGGAGGAGGAGGAGGGGGGGCGGTGGAAAAAAAAGCTGACGAAAATGCATAATTTATGGAGTTTTGTGCGAGCTCGTGCCCCGCTCCTTATTTACACGCGGGAGCTTTATTGTTATACTCTTAATAATCCCGGTGTTGTTCCGACGAGGCATCTTCAGTCGCTCCGTGTCCGCGGACAAATGCGGCCCAATGGTCGCACCGAGCATTGAATACCGGATGGCGAGGACGGCCTTTGTTCGTCCCGGCGACAATACAGCGGAGAGTGAGCCGAGAGTGAGCCGAGAGTGAGTGAGTGAGTGAGTGAGTACCTATCTCACCGCGCTAATACGATTCCGGACCTCTCTCCGCGTTGGGGGGTGGGGGTGGAGGAGGAGGCTCGACGCGTGTTGTTGATTCGTCGTACTATGCGGAAGTACTTCGGGGACCGCACGTGGGATTTCACGCTACGGGATCGTGAGCAGCCAGCAGCAGCCCCGCCCTGGGGCTACCGAAGTGTGTGTGTGGGTGGGTAGGTGGGTAGCCATTGTTTTTTCCAGCCCCGCGAGTTTCTTCTTCCTTTTGTTGTTGTCGGCTTTTTTGGTGGCAATGATGGTGGTGGTGGTCTCCTCCTCCACTCCCCACAGCAGAGGCGACGGCGGCGACCCCGGTGCATTTTTGCTTCATTTGTTGGAGCGGAGCGGAGCGGAGTGGAGTGGAGTGGAGTGGAGTGGAGTGAAGTGTAATGGCTTTGCTTTTCCTCATTCTCCCGTTAATCGAAGCTCGCCGAATTTTATGTCTTCATTTAGCCAACGTTATAGCCACATACGCGCGCTTACCCCTCGAAATCGTCCCACCTCCCCCAATAACCCCGCCTCGGCCACCGACCGCTTTACTCGCACTAAAGCTTAAGCGCTGATTTGAGTTTAATTTGCGAGAGTGGAGACCCGGCAGAGACGTCCGGAAAGGTCACGACACGGCTACTGCCACGGACTGCCCTGGGAATAAGTGGAAATTGTTTCCCCCCGATGCGCTTGCATGCAAACGAGCTTCTTACCGGGTCCTTGGGGGGGGGGAGGGGCTTTTTATCTTTACGACTGAGAGGTGCTTAATCGAAAGGAAGCCATCGATGCGTTTCGAGTCGAGAAAGTACCTCGTCGAGTGGTATTGCTCCAGGCAAAAAAGCTTACCTACCGTAGTATTGGCGGGTGGGGCGGGGGAGCGGCGGGGCGAGCCGAGGAGAAGGAGACGGGGCTCCGATCTTATTATCAAAGTGATTTCGAAAAGCGGATTCGATCGATTTCACCGGGTGACAGATTGCAAAGGAGGAGAAGGAGAAGGAGCAGGAGCAGGAGGAACGAACGCAGATTATTCCCGGAAAAGGATTAAAAAGCGGTGGCCGGTTGGGGCGGGGGGAGGGGGGAAGCCGTTTCACGAGTGGCAGCCTATTACGATGCAATATCGTCTCTTGTCTCCCGAATCTCGAGTATTTAAAGCTAAGGCAGTCGTTGGCCCTCGAGCCCCGCGACATAGACGCCTATCTCTTTGTCTCCTCATCCTCAAGGTAGCTAGGTACGTAGGTAGGTAGGTAGGTAGGTAGGTGGTAGGTAGGTAGGGGGGGAGGAGCTAGGAGGGCTCTTCGAGTCTCTTTTCCATTCTCCTCCTCTTTGGCGCGGCATCGGTTCCTCCATAAGTATTGCTCCGGTAATTGCAATTAAAGGACTATCCTCGCCTCGGTAGCTTAACACTTGCTCCAACGCTAACTCTCTGCCTACCGACAACCTCTTGGAAACGGATGCGTTATATCCTCCTCCGGGTTAGATCGCGAGTACGTACGAGTGGGACGGGTGGAGGGGGAGGGGGAGGAAAGATGAGTGCGCCCGCTCGAGCAAATAATTGAATCGGTGTTGGTCGTCGTCGTCGTCGTCGTCGTCGTCGTCGTCGTCGTGGGGGGTAGGTAGCGAGTGGGTAGGGGAGGGGTTGTTGCTTCAGTTAGCTAGGACAAGATCCATCCCTGTCGTCGACGCGTTGCAGCTGCCGCGCCTCGCGGCTCTCCTCTTCCTTCTTCCTCGATTAATTTGCGTGGCTTCCAGCCCCCTCCCTCCCACCTCCCTCAGCACCCCCCCCCCTAACGCCGACTCGCTTTTGTCCTTACTAAGTCTTCGGCAGCTCGATGGTCGCTCGACGATTTCCCCACTCCACCTGTCTTCGAGGCTTCATCTCCCTCCCCCAATAACCCCTCCCGCCCATATCCAACCAACGACTCTTCATTTTATCCCCATATTGTTGTTCGCAGTCGGGTGACGATCCGTCCGTTCGCCCCCTCACCCCACACCACACCCCACTCACCCAACGGGTCGGTGTAGTTCGTCCCCGTCCGCCACAATTCAACTCGTTTATCCTACATGAGAGCCGACGAATAAAAGAGGCGAGAGAAGACATCTTTTCATCGGGTACGGGATACGGGGTACGGGGTACGGGGTACGGGGCGCCCTTTAATTGAAAGCCCTCGTGCGATAGGAGGAGAGCGGGGAAGGGCGGGCCCGGCGGCGGCGGCGGCGGCGGATCCATTAAATAATAACGTATCGAACCGGCGAGATCAATTATTCAGGCTGAGCGACAGCGCGCCTCCTCACTCTTGACCGGCTATGAATATTTAAATTGCCGACGATGCGGTAAGTACGGATTATGGATGTTCACGGTAGACTAGCTGCGGGCTGATAAAGAGAGACAGACGCGGCTGTCGCTAGAAATTCATGCAGCCGGGAGGTGAGAGCGCTTCGCATGTATGCGTGTAGGCGATACGTAGGAGCGGTAAGTTTTTTTTCTCCTGCCGTCGTCCCGTCCCGCTTATCGCCTCTCTATGGATTTCCATTCAAAGTTGAAAGTCGTCGTCGTCGTGGTCGTCGTGGTCGTCGTCGTCGTAGTCGTCGTCGTAGTCGTAGCAGCTCTGAAATATTAATTTACCTGCCGTTCAGAGAGCGTGCGAGCTTGCCTCCCGCGCCCTTATCGCCCCCCCCCCCCGCCGCCGATGCTCAAGCCGACTCGGCTCGCGCAACGCGATTTATCCGTGAAAAAATTTCCCGCTCGCCGTCCATCAGCGTCCGGAATAATTGCCGTCTTATTGCTGCCGCTGCCGCTACGTTATTTCACTTAAGATCCTTAAGAAGCCCCTTCGCTGCCTGCGCTTCCAATCTCAAGATTCGTCGTTCGTTCTGGCGGGGTCCGCTCATCAAGCACCCCCACCCACCACCACCACCACCACCACCAGCACCACAGCACCCACCACCACCCTTCGCGCGCTCCGAACGACTCCGAACGGCTTAAAGATCGGCGAGATCGCCCCGAGAGTTAGGATTAGTTGAAAAATGACGATATGATTCGGGCGAGGGATTTGTCGGATTGACACCGCTAATGGTACTAATGCCAGATTACGGACGCCGATAATGTAATACGCGTACGAGCCCGCGGACTCGATTTACGATGCGCTCAATCCGTGTTATCCGTGTTATTGCTATTGAATAATAATTCGTGGGAAGGAATAGTAACGTAAGGGCCGGGGGTGGGGGGATATATGTAAAAGGTCGGTAAATCAGGGTGGGGGGGCGAGCGAGCTGTCGATGACGACGCTTTATCGTGGATAATAAATTTTTAAAGGCTTCTTCTTCCCTTACGGCGCATCTCCCCCTCACCATCCCTAATCTAGTACTAGACGTAGTTAGTAGTAACTCGTAGCGCGGGCCGAAGTATCTATTTCTTCACGGGGCTCGCGGGGTTAGGGGGCAGGGAGGGAGGGAGGGGGGGGAGGTGAGGTGTAAAGAGAAGAGAAGAGAAGTGACGAAGAATGTCGACGGTTACGGAACGGTAACTAACTCGCTTGGCGTTTCAGTCGGGTGGGTGTGGAGTTGGGAGGAGGGGACGGCTGCCGGTAAATCAGTACCGTTGACGGCCGAGAAAAGGAACGTGTGTCTCCTCCCCTCCCCTCTCTCTCTCTCTCTCTCTCTCTCCTTATCCTCTTACCACCTTACCACCTTCTTACCAGCACGGGTCGTAAAGAGTACTCGAAAATCAGCCTCGCGACGGCCTGCCTGCGTCTCTCGGCCGAGCAACTCTGCCGAGCGTGAACCAGGGAGGGGGGAAGTAAAAAAAAAAATAGAAGAAAAAAAGAAGAAGGAAAGAAGGAGGGGTGGTGTTGGTTATACAGAAGCACAGAGCGGTCTTAGCGACTTTTTGTCTCCGGTCGTCTCCCGGTACTTAACGGACAGATAGCGGCTCGAATCACAGCTGCGAGCCGAGTAAAAAGTCAAGGCCGCGTGACAAGTGCGGCGGGGGTGGCGGAGCGGGGTCCTCTTCTCGGCGCGGATCCCATGTCCGTCGTCGGATTCTATGAGCGCGCGCGCGCGCACATATACGTATACGCGTTATTCTCCGTTGGCCACGAGCGCGCTAATTAAAGTCTCCGTCGGCTGAGGGTAGGGGTATGGGGGGCATTAGCCGATTTTTCACTGAATAACGCGTGGCCTCGGTCCCCGGGTGGCGTTACCGTTTATATCCGTAATACCCCGGACCCCCGACGAATGCACCCGAGCGGCACTTCTTCGGCGCGTCCACTAATGCCGCAATAAACAAGAGTTTCGAGTGCATTATAAGTCGGGAGGCTGATTTATGACTGGCTCCGTGGCCACCACCTGGCCGACCAGTAGTAGTAGTAGTAGTAGTAGTAGTAGTAGACGCGCTAAAAATCGCTAGGATAATCGCTTCCCCGTAATAATACCTACCTACCTCCTCCTCCCCCTTTCCATCCATCTTTCCGTTCTTTCCGTTCTTTTCGTTCGGATGATTTGCCTTTCTAATGCCGAGATTAGATCGTGGAGCCGGCGCACGAGGAGAGCTGCTGCGAGGCCGGCCAACCTCATTAGACGAACAAATAGACTTTAATGCTCGGAGGAGGATTCCCATCGAGCAAATATAAATATTTATGCAGATGCTGCGGCCTTTCCACCAGCAGCAGCAGCAGCAGCAGTAGGAGGGCGGGAGGGAGGTGTAGGAGTAGAGCTTTAATTTTCAGCCTCAGTTTTATTCCATTAGGATTAGAGGGCTCGATGATGATGATGATGATGATGATGATGATGATGATGACGAGCCGGTACGCTGACAACCTGCTTTTTTACGTTGTTCGGATACGCTCTCCTATCCAGTCCGGTCTACCTAGCCGTCGTATGGATATCGTTAAGCGTAAAGGAAGAAAAAACGATGGGACTTAATTCGAACGAAATGGGAGGATGAGTGGGGTGGCGACAGCGGATGAGATAGGTCATATTGGGCTTGCAACGATCGGCTCTCCTCCTGTACACGAGTTAGCGATATTTTGTCGGAAATGATGTCGGAATTAATGAGACTCGCTGGTGGAATTCACGCCGGCCGAGAGCGATTAAAGCCGAAATGGTCTGCTGCTGATGCTGATGCTCGTGCTGCTCTGTGCTGCTGAGTGCTCGTGCTGCTGCTGATGCTGTGCCGCTGCTGTTGCTGGTGCTCGTGTTATTTAAACAACGAGAATAAAAACGCGTCGACCTATACAGCGTTGCCGGTGCTCTCATATCTTGGCAATTACAAATATAATCATAACAATAACGGGGTGTCGGATTCGTTATCGAAATCGCCCCCCTCGCGCCCTTCCTCTACGACCGACCGACCGACGACCACCCGCCCGGCACCGCTGGAGATTCCTCCGCCAGCCCGAGCGAAATCGAGACCGAATCAACGCTAGCGAGTCACCACCCCCGCCCCACCCCACCACTACCGCCACCCCACCACCCACGAAAAGGGGTGGGTGGTGGTACCCTTCCACGACCTCCTCCTCCTCCTCCTCCGAATCCCCCCCAGTGCTTATCACGCGCTAATCCAAGTTCCATTGGGCATATCGGGTTTCGTGGAATCGACACCGGCCCGGTAGCCGGGGCTCGTATTCGAGGACCGCCGACCCGCTTTCGAATCGAAACCCGGAGGAGAAGCCGACGACGGCGACGGCGACGACGACGATTTTTTTCTCCCTCGACGGTGCTCTTCTTCTCTTCGCGATAGTTTTTTCCTAACCGGTGGCTCTACTCTCTACTACGGCTCCCCGTATTTAAATGTCTGTGCCACATACAACGACGCGGCGTGTAAAGGGTTGGTTTGTAGAGATGCCGCGGCGAAGCTGGGGGGTGGTGGAGACGTCGGTACCACCATACTCCTACGTGTCTAGAGCCATCGGCCTATGGCAGGCGAAGAAGGGCCAGGGGTGAGGGGGAGGCGCGCCGCGGATATGTACTTTAAAATGTTTGATATGCCGTTCGTGCGCGTTTTATTCGCCGATTCGCTTGTAGAAAGGAGCGCAAAGAGCGAATTTATGGACGAGTTTTTACGGCCAAAGCTATCCAATGTGTACGAATCGATTGGTCGTGTACACGCGCACACACAACATATATATATATATATATGTATAAGTGAGATGAAGAGGGGACGGAAAAGAGCAAAAAAGAGGAATTTTTTTCGTTACGCGAGACTACTGACGACTACTACCACCACCACCACCCACCACCACCACCACCACCCCGGCTGCGCTGCGCTGCCGCCATTACTAGTCCGCGTTTAGTGCATTGAAAGTTTTGTTGAGCGTTTTTTTACGACTGTATTTACGGGGAATCAAATAAATCCGGGCATCCAAGAGCCGATATGTGATAACGCGCTCTACGCACGCGCACTGCCGGCACGGAGCAGCGCCGGATCGGTATTATCTAGATCTCTCTCTCTCTCTCTCCCTCACTCCCAAGTCTACTTAGCTGACCAGGTGTGCATGAGAGGCGCTTAGGCAGGCCTTACTTTTAATACTTGGAAAGAATTTATAATCCCAGGAGAGGAGGAAGTATCTCTATCAAATCTATTGACGGCCAAGGAGATTGCTCGACTCCCGAGCCTCGGAGAAGCTTTAGTAGAAACGACGTCTAGAGACATTCTCATTCTTCATCGCTCTCTCTCTTTCTCTCTCCCTCTCTCTCTCCCTGTTTCCCTGTTTCCCCTCGATACGAGGATACCCGACTACGGATTCCTCGCCAAGGGATAATCCGTAGTCGACGTACGTGGCCCTTCGGCCCGGGAAGCCTCGCATGTATAAACGAGCTCGCTCCGCTGACCCCGGCGGACGCTTTGTGATTTGCGAATCGTCGTTGGTAATACGGAAGGTCAGAGAAGCGGAGCACATTTCCGCGCGAGGGCTGAATTATCCTCCCGAGGCGATTCATCTCCGCCCGAACAGTACGCACGCGTAGCCCAGCCACCTTAACGGACCGGACCTTTATTATAGCCTTATAGCCGCGCCCGGCGGACATCGCTATTTTTCTTCTCCTCTTGTCATCCTAACGCGTCGTCTCGTCCTTCGTTCCTCCCCGGCGCTTAAAGCCTCGAACCACCACCACGTGCCTCACTACCAAAGGGACAACAATAATGATGACGACGACGACGACGACGACGACGACCACGACCACGACTCTTGATACTCGCTCTCCGTCTCTCTCTCTCTCTCTCTCTCTGTTTATTCAGCATCAAAAAATCAGCGCAATTTTCACATCTTTAAGAATAATTCTCTTTGACTTGCCCTCTCACGTCTGTTCTGCTTCTGGGGCCCGCACTCCTTTTACGACCTCTCCAGGGACTCTCTCTCTCTCTCCTCTCTCTCTCTCTCTTGCGTCGTTCGTTCTGCGACGAAATTGGACGACGGGGCACGCAATGAGGAGCAGGATATGGAGGGTGGGGGGTGACCGTGACGAGGAAAGAAGAAGGCGGCGCGGGGGCGGAGTGACAAGAGTACGCGCGTAACGTCACCCCCTTGTGCAATCGTAGAATCCCCAGGGTTTCCGGACTGCTCTTACGCACTCTCTCTCTCTCCCTCCCTCCCTCCCTCCCTCTTGGCGTGGTGTCCATCCATCCCTCTCCTCGCGGGCAACCACGCGCCCTTTCTCACTCCCGCTCTCTCTCTCTCTCTCTCTCCCTCTTGGCGTGGTGCTCACTCCTCTCTCTCTCTCTCTGTCTCTCTCCCTTTCGCCGAATTATATCCTTTGAATCTACAATTATGGAGTCCCACAGGCATGCGGAACACGTTTTCGCGCAAAGTTTGCGGACGGAATACTAAAAGCACGTGGACTAAACAAGATCAATACTCATCCGTATCTGCGTGTCGTCTCTTCTACATCTTCCTTGTATCCACGTCGCCGCGCACGGCCGTCCCCGCCACTGCCGCCGTCATCATCTTCAACGTCGTCGTTTCCTTCGTCTATTCCGTTTACGCGGCGAGCATCTTAAAAAGCTCCGAGAAAAGCTCCCGTCGCCACCGAGAGGAATCAATTTTTATAAAGCCCCGGAACGGTTGTACTTTTGCGCGCTCGGGGTCGAGGTGATTACACGCGGGCCGGGGGCCGGCGGGCGGGAGAGAGAGAGAGGGACAGAGAGAAGCAACGGGGGTTATTGGGGTGGGGATGGACGCCGTTGGCTAAATTTCGAGCTCGATTCGGTACACGTTGTTGACTCTTCTCCTCGTCTTTTTTACCGACCGAGAGAGATTTCTTTAATAATGAAAGAGCGATCCGGTAATTGATAAATTGGATTAAGCTAACGAGTCGGGGTGGGGGGAGGGACAGGGGGGGCATTTCACAAATATGAGCAAGCACGCCAGCGTTGGAGCTGTATTGAAAATGATCTATTAGCGTTAGCGAATGGATATAAAGTAGTTTTGGTAATTGACCCCTTGATTTTAACCATTGAAAGGCAGTGTGGAAGGCGGCGGCGACGGCAGCAGTAGCAGCAGAGTCGAGCCTCTCCCTCACCCCCCATTCCCCGTACTCTTTCGAAAGGGTGGTTGGCTATACATTTATGATCTACTGCTGCTGCTGCTGCTGCTGCTGCGACTGAAAGGTAAATAATTGCGGACGGTGCCGCGAGCTAATCATACAGTCATCATACGTGCTTACGCATCGAAACCTGCCTCTGTAAAAGCGAGTGCTGCTGCTGCTCTCTCTGCTCTCTCTTCTCTCTCTCCGCTCTCTCTCTCCCCGCTCTCCGCTCTCACTCTCTTCCCCGCTCTGTCGCTAGCTCGCTCTTCTTTTAGCAAGAAGCCCAATTTGCATTAGGGATTATACGCGGGGGGACGGCTGGATTCTCTCCGGTTGCGTTAAGTCGGCCCTTCCGATAATATAACGTCGTGCCTAGTTTAACGCGTCCGTTATATCGTCCCTTTCAATATTTACATGCATGCATACATACATACATATATATATATATATATATATGTGTATATGTATATGCATAAGGGCTCTCTACTCGTGTTCTTACGCCCGGCCGCGCGCGTGTACATTCGAGTGGTGGTGGCTTACGCAGGCAATATTATCATTCCTCGTATCAATAGTTTACATTCGCGCAGCCTCGATTAAAATTTTAATTAAAACATCCTTTCGAAAAAGCCGAACGCTTTTATAATTTACCTCCACTTTTGCCTCTCCGAACGAAATAATAAACGCTTTTAAATTAAATCATCATCATCATCATCATTATCATCATTATCATCCCTCTCCCCCCCATCTTCCACCCACTCCCCACTCACCCATTCATTTTTTTCCCTCTGAAAATTATTTCGTATTTCTCCTGCTCGACGCCCCCAACCCCCCTCTCACTCTCTCTCCTCTCTCTCTCTCTCTCTCTCTCTCACTCTCTTGGCCCTATGATATAAGAAGGCCTGTCAACATTTTTCACTGGCTCTCTAAGACAGAATTTCGGAAGAAAGAGCCCATTGGCTCACGAGATCTCTCTCGAGGAGGAGTCGGGTAAGGCTTTAGATGAAAAATACGTTGAGTACAGAGAGAGAGAGAGAGAGAGAAAGCGGTCATTTTTCTCTGTGGTCTATTCCAGATTCTCTCGATTTTTGCTCTCTCTATCTCTATCTCTATCTCTATCTCTCTATCTCTATCTCTCTGTCTCTGGAAACGCGCAATGCGATCACGGGGCTCACTTGCCAACGATTTTGAGAAAAAGCAAAGGAAGAGGACGAGGAGGAAGTAAAAGAAGTCGGAAGAGGAAGGAGGAGGAGGAGGAGGAGGAGGAGGGCGAAAGGAGCTCACGAGAATTCCAGGAGTGCAGTAACGTCGCTTAAGGAATGCGGGGAAGAGGAACGATGAGCCCTACTCCTCGTCCTCCCTTTCCCCCCTGCGTTATATATATCTCGCTCCGCGTGTTAGTTAGTAGGCGAGCGAGCGAGCGAGCGCGCGAGTGTGTGGGTCGGCACTATGAACGAGCGGGAGAGAGAGTCAAGAAGAAGAAGAAGAGTCTTGTAAATTTTGCGGAATTTCGGCTCATGCGTAGAATCTAATTCGAAATTGAATTTCAGCCCTTTTTGAAAAGGGGGATATCTCTCGTGCACCCTCTCCCCCCTACCCTACCCTACCCTGCCCTGCCCTGCCCTGCCCTGCCCTGCCATGCCCGCAGGCTCTATCTTCAAGGACGCTCGAGTTAAATCTCGCCCGGTTAGATTTCATCTACTTTTCCACTTGGGTATTTTACCAGCAATACAGCGCACTTAAAGAACATGTTAATGTGCGGGACGTGGAGGAAATAAATCAAGCTTGTCTCGGAGAATCAAGTCGGATTGTCTTAACTTGTCCGAGAGTACCGGCCGTTTCTTCCAGCTTTCCGCCTTAACGCTCATTTCCTTTCCAGAGCTCGAGGTGATGCTTCTTCAACACCCCACCACCACCACCACCACCACCACCACTCCCACTCCCACCGTAACCCGCTAACGCTCCGTCGTATTCCTCCCGCAAGGCTAAAACGCTTAAACAATCCCCCCGTCGCTATTATTATAAAGGCTTTGATTTGTAAAATGGAATTGCTGCCCTGAATATCGTCCCTCCCTCTCTCTCTCCCTCTCTCTCCCTCACGCTCCGTCTCAATCTCCCACATTCCTCTAACGTTCCGTTACGCGTGATTGATTAGACTCAACTAGAGTAATTGAAATTCAAGATTTATTTTATCATTCGAACTGTAAATACGGATAAACTGCCTGTCCCGTTCTACTCTCCTCATTCATTGGACACGTGAAAATTCATCCACCGTGTTCCGCCTCTTCCCGCGAAGAATTATGAAATCTCATTAGAATTTTATTTTATTCTTTTATAATCCCGACTTTTATTGCGGGATTGGCAGGGTTAAAATAAATATGTATATAAAAAAAAAAAAAAACAATTTCATTGGTCGAGTGGTTCGGTGTCGGGCCCGGGGGGTGGTAAGTGCTCTGGGCGGAGAGAGAGAGAGAGAGGGGGGGCAAACGTTCGCGACGATACTCCAATGAAATAATAACAATTAAAAATATGTACTTCCAAGGCCATAGGCGAAGCGGAAAGACAATTTAGTACCGCTAAGCCCGGCAGGTTATTATTACGGAATTAAATAATAATTCTTCCCGTTACCTCCCCCCCCCCAATCATCCTCGTTCCTTTCCTTTCCTTTCTTTTTTTTCCCTTTTAAGCTCGAAAGCGTATTTAGTTACGTAGTTACAAGAATACGAAGAATAATATAAAGTGAGTGAGAGAGAGAGAGAGAGATAGTCATCGAGTAGAGTAGCTTTCGAAGCGGCCGACGATTTTATTCAGTTCTCCCACGATCGAACGATTTAATTCGCTTGTCGTAAACACTTTTTGCTACGCGTAATCGAGCCAGTCGGGTCGTCGACATTCCTCTCTCTCTCTCTCTCTCTCTCTCTCTCACTCGCTCGCTCTCTTTTCCTTTCTTTTTCCTTGTATTTCTTTTCTTTTTCTTCTTTTTTTGTTCATTTTGTCGGGAAAGGAGCAGCGGCGTATATGGCAGATGTTGCCTTCGCGTATATACAACAGAGTTTCGTAACGAAAGTCGTTATTATTGCCATTATAATTGTCAGCGACAATCGGTGCCTTCGCAGGCGACGGCCTTCGCCGGCTATTTGAACAGTCGCGGCAAGCACACGTGTACGTCGTCGCCTATGCACGGCGATAAAAGCGCGCGAGTGGCGTTAGAGAGAGAGGGGGGGGGAATAATCGGGAGCAGCAGAGATTGTGTCGGATAGAGAGGCGAGAGGCGCCCGCGCATGAATAAAACGTTGTCGTGTCGTGTCGTGTCGTGTCGTGTCGGTCACGCTTCTTTTCTTCTATTCTACACTTTCGGATATTGTGAATGCAAATGTAAACGCGGCTCTCTCTCTCTCTCACTCACTCGTTCACTAGCCTTGGCGTTTTTATCCTCTCGAGCTCATCGCGAGGGAACAAGCAACAGCAGCAGAAGCAGCAGCAGCAGCAGCATCCAACAGTAGCAAGCGAGCACATTTTTAGATTTGAAGACGTCCGATCCAACCTTCCTCACCTCCCCTCCCCCCACCGCCCTCCCCGAACATTTTATGCAAATCCCGCACGCTCCGCTCCGCTGTGGTATAGGGACCCGGTGGATACGTACTTATGTAATAATAACCCGGCGCTTACGCCCCATTCCTCGTACTCGTACCCCCCTCGACTATTCATGAGTTCCATATTGGTCCGACCTAGCGGAATTAAAGCGCCTTAGCCGTTAAATGCGTAATGCGTGGTTATTGGTAAGCGATTGCGTCAGGAATTAGTCGAGGACTTTAGGCTGGCTTATCCTTCTTCTCCCCCCTCGTACGAGATAGTGCCTTTGTCGAAATTCTATCTCTCGCGCGCGAGTAAATAAAACGGAGCCTAACCGATAAGAGGCGATAATTCATTATTTCTTTATTATTTCTTAGTCATGGAGGATCTTTTTATTTCCGCACGGGAAGACGGGGATCGACGGGGATCGACGAGGATCGACGGGGATCGATTAATCGGAGCATTCTCATTGTTTACATATCGACTCGTTTCGTTATCAACGACCTCTCGGGTTTCGCTACGACATTAAGTATTACCCAATAACCGTTTATTTTAACACATTACCGCGTATAGCCCGTAAAGGATTAAAGAATAATACGCAAAGAGAATTCAACTTAATGATTTGGCTTGATTTGGAGGAGGAGAGGAGGATGTGTTTGCGCCACGATGAGCCAGCCGACTCTCTCGCGGTCGTAGTAAAATGCTTTTGGGGTCGGATCATTGGTCGGCGAGGAGGGGGCGGCTAGTCCGATGAGAGGAGGATAGAGGGGCGAGGAAGTGAGTGGTGAAGGGCTGCTGCTGATCTTCTTCATGGATCCTCTTCTGCTGGTCCTCTCTTGACTTGTCCTGACCGCGGATGAAGCCGATTCTCTATAATACGATCGACTTTGTCATCGAGAGCTTCGTTACCCATACATTTTCCTCCCTTGGCAAACTTATCGGGGCTAATGAATGCCTGCGACATTCTTTTCCTGCGGGAAGACTCGCTCTCTCTCTCACGTCCGGATAAAGGACCGAGAAATGAAACAATGCCAGAGCGGAAAGAAATTCGATATATCAAGTAAATCGAATCACGAGCTTTAAGAAAGTTGCTGGTGCGCGCGCGCACCGCCGATTCGTAATTTACCGCTCGAGCGTGTGTGTGCGCGTGTGCGCGTGTGTGTTACGTTTCGAGAAACAATAGAATGCTGGAACTGAAGATGAACCGAACGAAGATAATACAGAGAACGCGTAGAGGAGTTTGTTCCACGTGTGCGTACGTGTGCGAGAACGTGTGCGAGAGCGTGAGAGAGAGAGAGAGAGAGAGAGAGAGAGAGAGACGTGGTAAAAGAAGTAAAGTAAATGAAGGACGAATTGATATGAAGCGGCAGAAGAAGATCTCGTTTCGAATTTCTCGACAGATTCTTTTCTTATTGGCTCTTCATTCGAGCGCTCTCTCTTACTCTTGTCCCTCCATCCCTCCCTCCCTCCCTCCCTTTCGCCCTATCTCCGCGGACGGTACTTCACGTATTCGCTTTCGCCCCCGGTGCTTCCCACAAGAAACAATGGCCGAGTGGCTTGGAAAGACGTCTCAAATTTCGCTGAATCAAAGGTGATGGTGCAAAGAGAAAGAGGAAACGTGCTTTCATGAGCACTGGCCACGAGTGGCGGAGCGTGAGTGGCGGAGCGGGAGGGAGGGATTTCCGAAATCGATTTTGTCTAGCTCGAGAGTAGTAGGTGAGAGCGGATGAGAGCGGGTGGGTAGGATCCGGTGGGAGCCAGTGGGAGCCAGTGGGAACCAGTGAGAGAGAGGAAAAGCGAGCGACGTGCGTTTCTCGCGAGGTCACTACTTACTTCTCTCTCTCTCTCTCTTCTTCCGCATTATGTGACCGCGAGCGGCTCTCTTCAGTCTCTCTCATTGTTGTTGCTTGTAGTAAAGTAAGAAGAGAGGCGAAGGAGAGCACGCGCCCGGGGGAGAGGGAGAGACAGAGAGAGAGAGAGAGGCGGGGGGGAGTACCGACGGCGTCTGAGAGGCAGGCAGTCGACCTGCTTCCACAAAGGGCACCGCTGCTCCTCCAACACGATAATACGTGTTTCCACTTTACTCTTTCAGCCGGCTGAAACTACTACGCGCGCGTCTTACTAGCAAAGAGTACTACTCGGTACTTATTCTGCTGCTGTTGCTGCTGCTGCTGCTTCTGTTGCTGTTGCTGCTACGGCTTCGTCTTTGCTGACGTTTCCCGCTGATGAATGAAAACCAGTGTAGAGGAGGCGGCGTTGGACGTGGAGAGGTGGGGAGGTGGAGGGCGGTGGGGTGGCAGGCCTAGGCGAATATAATAGAGTCGGAAAAATTTCGGGAGCGAGGCACACTCGGGCTTTTCTTTTTACGCATTAACGCCGGCCGGCGAAACTGGAGGGGGGGGGGACAGTCGGCTTTGGCATATTACCGAGAGAGCCCCGCGTGGGTAATTGAAAATCCCTGTCTTTTCAAAACGGGGCGCCCCTTTATTCGTTACTCCTTCTCGCTTCCACTACTACTACTCCCTCTCCTCCTCCTCCCCCCCCTCCTCCTCCTCCCGAGCATTGCCACGAGTATGCCCCTTTGTATTTTACATTGACATTTTCTACCGTCATCCGTCCCTCCGTCTCGTGATAAGAATCTCCATGAGAAAGTAGTACTCCGTCTCCGACCCACGTGACGAGGAGGGACGTTGACGATTCTCTCCGCCTCTCTCTGCGCCCCCCCCCCTCACTCACTCTCGCTTTTACCTTTCTCTCGGTAACAGCTCCACGCTCACTCGAATAATGATTACACCGAATTTGTAATATCAAAATTCATGTAAATTCTGCAAGGAAACGCTTCCTTTAATTGTTATACATTTACGAGTTTTGCCAAGAGCTTTATTAACCTTCTTGTTTTTTTAATAAATACGATTAAGCAACGTAAACGGCGATACGTTTTACTGATTAATAGATAAGGAAAGATTGTTTTTTTTTCTTGAATGATTAAATGGCATTACATTCAAGATAAATAACGATAAATTTGCGATTTGATTGTAATCTTTCGTTCCCTGGATTTCGCCAACGTAACCTAAAATTTTCATTTTTATTTATTATCATTATTTATATTGTTGTTGTTGCTGTTGCTGCTGTTGCTGTTGTTATTTTTATTAATATTGCCGTTCCTTTGATCGGCACTCGGATTTTCCATTTTTGGCTTTCAAATGTTACGATAATAATTATATTGACGAATCGAAGTATAATTACGGACTGTTTGATATTCGTGATTTTCGTTAGTATTGTTGTTGCCACTTTGCTCGTTCGGAAATACAAACTGATTTTTTTACTGAAACAAAACCAAAAGAAGCAAAAAAAAAAACACGTCGCCAAAATACTATGAAAATACTCCCATAATGCGCGACATGATTAAATAACAACGCTGGGCGCGCATTCATGTAAAGCGATATTTTACATATTCCGAGTTCTTTTCTGTTTTTTTTTCTGTTTTTTTTTCGTCGCGTACAGCCAGACTGTGTACGAATTGAGGCTAGCGATGGAGGTCTTGACAATAACGTTGGCAAGCGTTCATAATAAAGCTGAAATTATATTTGTAAAAAGGTCACGTAAAGGGCGAGGGGGAGAGTAGATGCGTGAGATAATTCAAAAAGAAAAGATAAATAAAAGAAGAGAAGAGATGGAGCGTAGTTTTTAATTAGGCGTTGTGTCAATATACGCGGTCCCCCTCTCTCACGCTATCTCTCTCGCTAGTGATTTACAGCATTTAGCGCGGAAAGTTTGTAGCGATGTGCGTGTAGAGTCTTGTTGATAATTTGCGCGTATAACAACAACAGGTAGTAGAGTACGTCTTAGCTTGTGACGGCGATGGAAGGACAGAAGAAAAAAAAAAGAAAAAGCTGCTTAACGTAAAACGTAATTATCACTTTAAGTTTCGCGCGTTTTTGTAATTACGACGGCAGACGGTGGCACGACGAGAGGGTTAGGGGTGGGGAGGGGGAGGGATAAAAAAGTACTGCCTCTTTATCCCAATGAAGGGGGAAATTGCATTAAAAATACACTTAGGAATAATTTGATAACGAAAGTAAAGAAAGTGTGGGTGGCGTAGAGAAGAAGAGAGAGATGGTGTCGCGAAGAAAGATCGGCCGGCTACAGAGTGAGAGAGAGGAGGGGAGAGAGGCAGGCAGGCAGGCAGGCAGCCTCTTTTGAAGGTAAAGCGTTTAAGGGAGCAGTAGTGGGAGGAAGCGGCGTAAGCTGGTCGCATTCAATTTAAATAAGCCATTGGTAAGGAAAGAGGAGAAAAGCGGAGAGCTCGAGTTAAGCGATTTATTACAAGATGTAATCGGCGAGTCTCGAGCCGAGCGAACAATAATAAAAACGGCGCGATGCGGTATCGGCATTTCGACGACGTCAAAGCGAGAGGAGAGAGACGAGTAAGCCAAGAAGGCCCCCCGCCCCCCGCCCCCTGCTCCTTTCGGAGGAAAAGAGGACGGACCATCGTCACGTGACCGACGACCGACGACCGACGACCGACGACGTGTACACTGGAAACTATGGCCCACGAAGATCAGGAGGAGGAGGAGGTGGTGGGGAGGGTTATAAAAGAAAATTCGAATCGCGTGGGCGAAGGCGAAAACGATAAAATTGCACGTATCGTATGATTAGGTGGAGGGAAAAATGTTCCTTGGCACGTACGTGTCGACGAGGACAGATCAATAAACGAGCGAACGATACGGGGCTGGCTGTGATGCTGGAGACGGAGGTGTGGGGGAGGACAGTACAGAGTCTTGTTGGTAGCGTAGAGTACTGGAAAGTTCGGGAACCTTGATGACTTGATGAGGCCGCCTCCTCCTCGTATCCGGTCATTAGCCGCCGCTACGCACGACTAGTGTCACTTTCCACACGACAGGATTCGTTTCCTCTACGCGATTGCGTCACGTCCACCCCCCCGACCCACGTTACTCCATTCACCTACATCAATTTTCAAGACTGCATGTAACTTTATTAAGCGCGGTTACTTCTTAATTAAGACACGCTTTGAGCAGTCGCGTTGTTACTCGGCTCGAGTTAGTTCCGTGGCAGAGCAGCAGCCGCCGACTGGCTTGACGTGACCCTCGATGAGCCCCGGGAACGACGGCAACGTCAGAACTTATACACCGTGGGACGGGTGGGGGTGGGGGGCTTGAATTTACAGAACCGCTTAATTTTCAGACAAACGGTTTTTTTTTTTTTTTTTTTCAAGCATCTTTCGCGCGGCCCGAGAAGTCCAAAGTAATTCCGGAAAGATTTAGACCTCCGAGCAGCCCTCTTCTATTATTCTCTAATTAAAGGAACAAATTAATAGCGGCGCGGCGGGGTTCGCTTCCACTTTTCCTGGGTGGGAGGGCGGGAGGGAGAGAGAGAGAGAGAGAGAGAGAAGCCGGCTTAGAGGGCAGGGCCAAGGCAGCTCGATATATATATATTATTCTTCTTCCAGCTGGCTGCCGACTTTTTGCCCGAGCCTCTTCTTTCTCCCCCCCCCCCCACCCCAGCTCTTTTTCTCTTAGCTTAATACATATTTTAATTGCGATGGAGCATTAACGTTAAAAGAAAATTTCAATGAGATTTTACCTTTCTGTTGCAGGTACGCATTCGATGGCCCCGTGGACCACCGGCGCTGCTGCGCCCCCGCCCGCCGCTCCTTCATCTCTGTCCCTCTATCACGGACAGACTCTTCTAAAGAGCGAGAGAGGGAGAGAGAGAGAGAGAGAGAGGCAGGCAGGCAGGCAGGCGATATTCGCGCATCGCTGTGGTCGTTCGAGAATGTAAAGTAAGCCAGATGATGCAGGCGTTCGCCGAATGTACTTTACGAGCGAGCGAGAGCGGCCTCCTTATCCTCCCGCCGTTCTGACTCACCGGAACGCCGAAGCGGCGAGGCGACCGACCCTTCCTTTCCCAGCCCACCCCCCAGCCCCAATAACCACTCGGATACTACTACCTCGTCGTAATACAAATCGCCGGATTCCCTCGTGGAAAATACGGCGACTGATACTGCTGCTGCTGCTGCTGCTGCTGCTGCTGCCGCTGCTCCTCCTCCTCCTCATCTACGATCGAGCGGCCGCGGAGACCCCGTGTGGTATTCCTGAGGTGGTGCCTGAAGGTCATGAGGCCGTCGGTGGGGGGTCTTCCTTCACCTCCTATCTCTCCCTCTCTCTCTCCCCTCCCAACAGTTTACTATCACGAGAGCTGGGGGGGTGGGGGGATGTACTATTTTATACATGCCTGTCGTAGGCGTCCTTAACTTTTCCTTTTCCTTCCTTTTATTTTCTTACGCGCGATCGAGCGGAGAATCGGCAGCGACGGCGGCGGCGACGACGACAGCCTCTTCCACGACCACCACCCGTGCGTCATCCCGATACCCCGCTCGAGCTCGAGTCCCCGATACTAACCTCGTTCGCTCGAATCGCCGGCAATTAAATAACTCGTGATACCATCTCATTAGTATTACCTTCGTCGCCATTGCTATTGTCACTGTTATATTTATTATTGCTGCCCTATGCTCCAAGCAAGTCCCTATAGGGCGGGCGGCCGGCCCTTCCACGGAAGACTTAAACAGCGTATAAATTCCGGAGAGATCTAGTAGGGAGGTATAAAAAGACAAGGATGGGAGATGGGAGAAGAGTCTGCGGAGGCAGTATATAGCCCTCGTTACTTACCTCTTCATACATTAAAACATTTAAAAGGGACTGAATTTACGTCTTTTGAATTCAAAGTCTCCCCGCCTCGCCCCGCCCCCCTTCCTCCTCCTCCTTCTCCTCCTCCTCTACCGATTCGCTGTATACCTATCGACGGTTAAAAAATGCAATTGTATAGCGACATCTTCGTTCTTGACATTTCCCCCCGGTAAAATACGTATTCTTAGGCATTCCCGTGCGTGTGTCGTCCCTTCTTTCTCTCTCTCTCTGACTCTGTCTCTCTGTCTCTGTCTCTATCTCGCTCGCCGAGCCGATGTAGCGAATCTCGGAAATGTCAAGAGCACTGCCATGCGAGTCGTGTACGTTTTGTTCGAACCTTTGTAGAAGAAAAAGTAAAGCTGTGTAAGCGTCTCGTGGCAACTGCTGTTTGCTGCTGCTGCTGCTGTTGCTGCTGCTGCTGCTACTCCTCCGTGTTCACCCCATGAGGTTCCATTGGCCACGGAAGAGGCGTCCTCCCTCGTGTCGATATTACCATTTGGACTGTTAGGGGGGGAATGAGCGTGACACGTTAGTTTCGCGAGCTCGGTGGTTAAACGTATTTTCGGTTAATCGTGTACCAATAAGTATAAGAAGGAAGCGATGAGGTGTTGGCCGGGGGGGGTAGAGAGAGGGGAGAGGAGTATATTGCCCGCTGGAGGGTTAGAAAAGGTAAAAAACCATTTCAATTACTTCCATTCAGAAAAAGTGGACGGGAAATGTTGTTGAAAAGCATTTATTTTCTTTTGAGAGGGAGAGAGAGAGAGAGAGAGAGAGAGAGGGAGTAGGAGCAAGACATTGAATTAGTGCCTCGGTGGACGGACACTCGAGTGTCGTCGTTCGTCGGCGCCGGTTCTCTCGGCCTATCACCGCCCGCCATATAATCCAGATGATGGGGACATTAACGCTCGGTCGGCTCCGTCAACGAGAGGCCTCGGTACTTTTCTTCTGTATCCAAAGGGCCTTTTCTCCCTCCCCCGCGCGCTCCATGTGTCGTTGGACGGCCGTGGCGATCATCGTGTCCGGGCTCCCTTAATTATCGCCGTGCGCGTCGTTCGGCCGCTCACGGGAATTCGAGTGGCCCTTGAGGCCGGAGGGAGAGGGCCCGGGCGAGCCAGGAAAAAAAGTAAGGGTGGAAGGAAGTAAGGGCGGGAGGGAGAGGAAGGAAGGAAGGAAGGGAGGGAGGAAGGGCGGGTGAGAGGAGGCGGAGGAGGGCCTCGAGGGACTCGTGCCGGGCCGAGAGAGCCGGAGCCCGGACGAAATCTTATTTCCCCCGGATGGCCGGATATAACTCTCGAGAAAACGTCTCCGCGCGCGCGCGCGCGCCCTGCCTTGGAACAGCCGGAGGGCGGTAGGACGGAGGACGACTGCGCCTGCCGCCTCTTCGCTCTCTTTTCCCGTGCACGGGAGGAGATAAAGTACGCGGGGACGATTGGCGCAGTCGGCCAAGAATTATGTCTCGAACTATGCAAAACATTTGCCAAGTTCCGGTTCGTTGTCGGGGATTATTCATGTGGTGGTGGTGGTGGTGGTGGTGGTGGTATGGTGCGCGTGGCTCCCGGGAAAACAAAAACGAGAACGTCTTCCCCGAGTTCATAATAAGTCTCGATTACCATTAATCGTTATTTAGCAGGGCCGAATTAGCGGAGTATCTTTCTCTCCCACCCCCCCTCTCTCTCTCTCTCTCTCTCTCGCGGTACTCTCACCCTAATAAAACTCGCTACGAGCACAACTACTATTACTACTACTACTACTACTACTACTGCTGCTGCTGCTGCTGTTGCTATTGCTGGTACTGCTACTGCTACTGTCTACTGTCTACTGTCTACCGAGTCTCGACTCGCTACCATCACCTCCCCCCCCCGCCCCCAGACCCTCGCTAATTAATTAGGGGGACCTGTAAATTTTCCGCTTGGTATCTCGTGTTTTGCGAATTTTGCGATTGTCGAGTCGGAAAATTGAGCCTGCTTTGGAATTCTGTTTAATTACGACCTGGACGGAAAAGTCGGGGCTACTTTAATTACACCGTTTCACTGCATCATTATTGATAATAATTCATTTTCTCCGCGGATATTTATCACAATGCCCGAATGATAATTTGGCCTTTGTTCGCGCCTTCATTCGTTCTCTTATTTATTTCTTTTTTTTTTCTTTGCTCTCCCTCTCCCCTCCCCGTCCCCAATAACCTCCCGGTGGAGCTCGGCACCGGCTCTCCGGGCTCTCTTTACTCGCCGCCAGAGTTTATAAAAAATAATCGACTAAAAATCAGCATAACCCGACATTAATTATGAGCACCTATTGCACGGGCGAAAGTAGTCCTCATCCCCAAAGCCAACAGAGAGTCGGGATACGGCCGGGGTACGGGGTACCGGGGAAGGGGCGTGCTTTTTCGTATAAACAGAGGAGGGAAGGTTTCCCCGGCCGACATCCCCGAGGCCATATAAAGTCTCGGGTTCTCCCTCCCCCTCTCACAATCCCTTTCTCCATCCCTTTCTCCTTGCCGCTCTCTGTAAAAACACTAAATTCCTGGAGAGGTGAGCGCCGCGTCGTTACTCCGGTGCATCCCCTTGAACAGTTGGCCCCTCGTCAGGTTAGCGGCTTAAAGGCGAGATGCCGAGCTCGCCGTATCATAAGACGGTAATAAAGCTCGTCCCCTGCCCGCGTACAGACGCCCCCGCAATTATTTTGCGTAGGCAAGGGCGTGGTTTGCGTTGAAATTAATTTGCCGCGGCGTGCTTCGACGAGTAGGTGGTAGAGACACGGACACCGCGCGAGGGTGACGGAAGACAGGTTGGCAGGGAGGAAGGAGGGGGGGAGTGTTGCATTGAAGTACTAGTCGCGCGGGATAATGGATGATCGATCCGGATGATGATGATGATGATGATGATGATAATGATAGCGTTGTGTCCATTAGATACTCTTTCATCGCGTGACTCCCACACGCGTACACGACGCACAGAGCCAGACAGAGACAGAGCAGAGAGAGCGGGTGAGTGAGCGCGGGGTGGAGGGGGGGCCCGCTTGCGATTCTTTAAGCTTGATGAAGTTTGTAATGGAGCATTCCGCAGCTATTGTTCACGCCAGATGGAATTTCCCTCACGTATTACAAAAAAAACGTGTGTCGGCAGTGGCGGGACTTTTATTTATTTATTTATCTCGAAAAGCATAATTGCTTATGAATCTCCTTTAGGGAGGAGGGAGGGAAGCTTATGGTCCACAAAGTCCCGCGCTCGCCGAGATAATTAAAAAAGTCGTTTAATTCAACATTGTTTACGGTCTTGCTTGACTCGTTATTATTCCGGCCAGATATGATGAAAGTCAAATTAATAAATATACATAAATACATGTATAACGACGACGACGAGGGGCGAGAGAGAGAGAGAGAGAGGGGGGGAGGCCTGATGAAGGAACCACCGACCACCTCACCTCACCCGCCTCCTTTTAGCTTTATCATCCGAACTTTGACAATACGGCCGAGCTGTCGTTATTTTTCCCCTTGATTTATTCGGTTGTTCGGCGGCAACGATACGCACTTGAAGTCATTCGAGTAGAAACGAATGTCGGGAGGTAAAAGAAACGAAAGAATAAGTGAAGACTCGCAAAAGAAAAGTGCTCGCACCCGATCACCCGGTGCTCCGTCGTCCCCCAATAACCCCTCGACCGGCGAGCTGCACTAGCTTAGCGCACACGGAGTCGAGAGAAGGAGAGAGAGAGAGAGAGAGAGAACAAGTTTTACCAAAGTCTCGATTAATTTTCCCCTCGTAAAGATAAGGTTCGCCGTGGAATTTATTAAATTTCTCAATTAGTCATGAAATTACTTATCGCTCAAGTCGTTGTGAAACTTTTGCCATCTCCCTCTCACTCTCTCTCACTCTCTCTCTCTCTCTCTCTCTCACTCACCTATCAAACTTTATCATTTTTCTTAGATCTTTTCGTTCATCATCTCCGCACTCCGTATTTCTTATGGAAAAATCCAGTAATACATTAGTTATCAAAGCCATAAATTTTAATGCGTAACATCGCTGCAGTAAAAACGTTTATTCAGCGAAAGCGCGTAAAACGCTGCTTTTAGGTAAAGAATTAATTGCGGAATTTCGAATCATTATTTTTATCACTATTCACGTTAAATTTTACCGATTTACATTAATTATAAGATTAGCCAAATGTTCTTCATATATTACTATCGCAAATAAATTTTAATGCACCTTTACACGTATCTGCATACATGTATGTATGTATGTATATGTATATGTATATGTATATATAAATTATTTAATTGATAAATTAATTGGTATAAAATTACTTTTCGTGCCCCGATAGTAAAATATTGTAGAAAATTACTATACCACGCAGGCGCTCGTATTTATTTATTTTAAACATTTAAGATAATTTTTACCGGCATTTTACTATGCATTACTTCGCGAAACTACAGTACTGTCCCCCTTCATTATTATACTCGATATATTTTACGATTCAATGTTACTTTAACAATGGGACCATTGTTATTGAGCCATTTCTAAATACACGCAGTGGAATACGAAGCTATTTTCGCTAACTATTTCCAATACATTTTAAACGTTTCTCTTTCTAGTTAAATGTTCATAAAACAATGTACAATATTGTATTATTTAGATAATATAGTTCTGTAAATGGTACGCTCATTTATTATGAATGCTTAACGAACGTGTGTAATATTACGTTCCTTCGCTTCATGGAAAAATATCACTCGAGCATAAGAATTCCTAATTCATTGCGCAGTGTATATATATATATATATACATATACGTTTTTACGATATTCTCATCCTGTGTAGTAACTAAATCCATTACTTATATTCTTATCTGGCAAATAACAGCAATTGAAGATATAGTTTTTTTTTTGTTTTGTTTTGTTTTTTATTACTTTTGAGAAACACGTGTAATATTTCGTTTTTATAGGTTATTCGTAATAGCATTAAATAGGCGGGAAGAGGGGTGGGGGGTAAGGTATTGGACGAGACGATAATGTATTATTTGTGTTAAAGCTAAAATAATCGTAGATAAATTATTGTAATCTATTACTGACAATTTCAATTAGCGATGCTATTCATCGTTTTGTTTATATTTGCGGATGCCATAATATTGTGTATTCGCCGACACTGTAACGCTTATTCACTTGCTAATACAACCGCTTATACAAATCATGCCACGCCACCCTCGCATTTCGTCAAAATTTTCATTAAAATTTACGCTTTTCAAATTAAAAATGTACATATTTATATACATATATATTTATATGGAGAGAGAGAGAGAGAGAGAGAGAGAGACGTACGTACGAAACAAACATTTTATATCAATGATTAAGATTTTGTCGAAAATATCGATTTGATCGTAAAAAAACCTTTTCTCTCTTTTTTTTTTATGTTTTTTTATATATTTTTTTCTGTTTTAACGCGGCACTGCAGCAGTTATGGCCGTAAATTATTCGGTATCAAAGTTTCACTTGATATTACGACTTTTATGTCTTCCGCGCATGTACTCTGCTGTTGTCGCACGTGTAAAGAGCTAAGCTTCACACATGGTACGTTGTAACTCATCAGAATGTCCGTTAGCTATAAAATACAATGTAGCCCTATAAGTTCCGTGTTTTTTTTTTTTTTTTTTTTTTCTCGCCGTAAATTAAAAACATTGAAAATGATAGTGTTGTCGCGCGTTGAATAATAAGGGGTCGCGGGATATATACGGTGTAGTTGTAGTGGTAGCAATAGTAATATCAATATCAATAGCAGTGGCAGTAGTAGCAGTGGCAGTGGCAGTAAGCAGTATCAGTAGGAACGATGGTAATAATGGAGGTAATAACGGCAAATGTCAGAGGGAAGTAAATTTTCCTCTTCGATTAAATAGCCGAAGAAGAGGTTTTATAGAATATTATAGCATATGGAATAGTGGACTCTTTATATGATGAGGTGGCCAAGTCGTGTCCGTGCAGCCCTTCGACACGAGAAGCCCCGAGACCTCTCTCGTACGCAGCGATGAGAGCGATGTATCATCTAAGTACATCCCATTTCCTGAACAAACACGGACACTCGATCACTCGTCTTGCTGCACCATCTCTGATTTATGTATCATTAATGCATCCTCCGATCCTTTTGTCCAGCTCTATGCACAAGAGCTGGCCAAATGTGTGTAATCAAGGGCGGCGCCTGCGTGCATGTGTACAGGGGAATAAAAATACCGAGAGGATGGGCCATTAGTCATACGTATATACGTAGAGAGCGGGGGGGGGATAGAGAGAGAGAGAGGATTGCGCACGGTACGGAGAATATGATCTGCAAATCTGTTTACCGTGCGATTCAAGGATCGAGGACGTGAAAATTTTTATCTCCGGCTGTGTTTGATCGAGTTGAAAGCCGTGCCATTCAGAGCGGATGGAGGGAGAGGCCGACGTCGATATTACAAAAGTAATATAAGGAGCGCTGGATTGACCGTCACTCGTTAAATCCCTAATGCGACGTTCGTCAGATTTCCCGATACGCCGACAATGCCATTCGTCGACGGCCGAGTGCCGCTCAAAATGAGAGAAAGACGCCCGCCCGCCCCGGCACATGTGTACACACGGACACGACGCCGCCCGGACCGACCGCCTCATTCAACCCCTCATCATCGGGGAGCTTTGTTTTTCGCGCCCCGGCCCTCGAGGCTGGAAAAGCGATGGTCGTGTGACGGTATTGCCGCTACTGGGGTCGCTCTCTCTCTCTCTCTGGATGCTTGCGTCTATCTAGCTGGCTCGACTGAGGGCTCGGCGTAGAGAGTGGGGGGTGGGAGGAGAGAGGAGAGACGTTCGATCGACGTACGAACAACAACAAATGCATGCTTCCTTGTCCTGGACTGGACGTCGAAGAAAAGCAGCAGAAAAGCAGTAGTACCACCACCGCTCACCGTTTCTCTACAACTGCTCTCCGCCCGGGCATCGTATTAGCGGCTCGGCCTTGAAAAGTATCGGGAGGGTGGGGTGGAGGGGCGTGCCAGGGGGCACGGACGATGGTATCGGTCGCGCTATCGAGTAATTTTGATATATATCGCCGCCCTAGGGGGTCAATGAGAAAGCAGGGGGAGTTTTTTTCGATAAGCCAAACCGTTCGCGACCTCTCCTGCAGCAGCAAGCAGCAGCAGCAGCAGCAGCAGGAGTAGCCCTTGGAGGGCGAGGCTGGCTAATAATCCACGTGGACCGTTGACTCCAGCCCCCCCTCTCTCTCTCTCTCTCTCTGGTAAGATACGGTCGCCTAAGAAGACGCGACGCGAGGATTTATGCTCGTTATCGCGACATGGCGCTCTCGCGTGTCTGTCTCCATGCGGACTCTGTCCTCGATGGGGATTTTTTTTTTTTTTTACGAGCTCTCCCCGGAGTTATCGACACGGTCCGAGGGAAAGAGCAGCAGCGAGTCGCTGAGGCTAGAGGCCGGCCTCTCCCTCTCTCTCTCCCTGTCTCTCTCCCTGTCTCTTCTGCCCCTCTTAACGTTTTATTATGAATGTCTCGTTAACGAAGGTACACTCGATTATGCGTTAATTTCGTCGTTCGTCGTCTGCTGGCGTCGCCCCTCTCCTCCCGGTGATGTAGCGGCGATAGCAATGGGATTAACCGGAAGTAGAGGAGAAAAACGCCGGGGGCGAGAAAAGCGCCGGCCACTCGCGCACTACGGTAATTGAGTAAGCTTTCGATAAAGGCAGGGGTGCGTGGGGGGGAGGAGGGGGTATTCGCTACGAGTCCTACCGATACAATCGTACTACTACTACTACTACTGCTGCTGCTACTGCTACTGCCACTACTACTACTAATACTCGTTTTAAGCCGGCCGCGACAGAGTTATTAAGGCATTTAATTGATTGTCAGTTGTGCTGCTGCTGCACCGCCTCCGTCACTCTTTACCCCTCCCCGACCCGTTGTAATGAATAATAATTTGAATTGTGAATGGCTGGGGATCGCGTGCTAAAGTACAAAGTACCCACGGAAAGTAAAGTCGAGCTCCTCGCGTTATAGCATTATTTACGTATCGGTGGTAGTGGATGCGGGCCAGCGGGGATGGCGGGGGGGGGCTTATTGCACGAGGGGCACGCAATTTAGCAATTTTTCATATCCTCTCGCTGGCCCGGAGAAACGCGCGGGACAGATACGAGCTTACGATAGCCCCGATTAAGAAGAGAAGGCAGCAGCTCACACAATATTGATTCGATGTACGACGGTAGTCGTGTGGGGTGGGGGATGGGGGGAAGGAGGATAAAGGGAAAGGAAATTGAACATGCTCCCAGCAATTACATTATATTTCTTATCGCGTGCCGTTATAAATCACTAACCTACATGCTTTTGAGTGCAAAAGAGGCGTGCAACGGCCTGTCGGGGAGGGGTGGGGGGGTGGAGAGGCTGCGGGAAAGCTAACGATAGTAGTAGAACACTTGTAAAAGTCGCGGAAGCTCGCGATTCGTGTCGCCATAAAAAACGTGTGTGCTGCATTGAATTTTTAATAGCGGGGAAAGGGGGCAGGAGGAGAAAAATATTATAGACCTTAAGTACCGAGCACCTAAAACGAGCCGCGAGCCGAAGTTAAAAAAGAAAAAAATTTAGGTTTACGGGCACTAGTGAGCGATCGAACTCGACCCGATACCCCCTCCCCCGGGCCCGTTATTATACATTATATGCGTGTCTCTTACCCGCGGCGAAATCTCTCGTTGGAATTTCCGTCCGATTCGTCGATGAATATTAACTCACGGGCGGCGCGTGGCTGTTCCAGAGTGCACAACCTTCCCTCGCCCCCTCCATCCCCCTACCCCTACCCCCGTCCGGAGTTCACGCCCCACCGGGAAATCCTCGATGCCGGCGATTCGTCACGATTTTCCCGTTTATCGGGAATCGGGAGGCGTCACAATGCTCTTCTTCTCTCTCTCTCTCTCTCTCTCTCTCTCTCTCTACACACACACACGTACACACGTAAACACGTACGCCGTGGAGATAATGAAAAGAGCCCGGAGCTCTCGGAAAATTGATGCACCTCCTCGGCCGAGAGAGAAAATGGGTTTGGTCACGTGAGCGAGCACGGATTAAAGCTTTCTCGGCGACCTATCACGTGACAGATCTGCCTTTGCGCTTAATCTCCCGGAATCAGATGCAAGGAAAACGAAATCTGCTCGGGCGGGCTGTTGTGCTGCTGGGATGTCTGTTCGGATGGGGTTGGGGTTATTGGGGTTGGGGTGGGGAGGATTGGAGTTTACCGTTGTTGGGTGGTGGGCTCTTTCGATCTCCCTTCCGATCGGTCGTACGATCGGATCGACGGATACTCGCAGCGCGCGGGCGCAGCACGCATTTCATTATTTTTCATTGAATTTCGAAGAAGAGGGCGTGGGCCGGCGGGTCGGCAGGAGTAGGAGGAACTTTGGCTTAGCAGGGGAGGAGGAGGAGGAGGAGGAGATTATACGAGAAGCACGACGTTGAGCTTCCGTAGAAATGCTTAGCGAGCATAAAGATAAAGATCCATCCATCCATCCATCCATCCATCCATCCATCCTTCCTTACTCGCGGTTTCCGTGTGTAGGTCGGAAGTAAAAAAAATTGTATTATGTACACGAGGGTGGGGGGGGGGGTGAGCGACGGAGGGCTTTGCGCTAATGTCCCGGCATTAATAAGTGACGTTTCAATCGTAAAAGCCGTAAAAGGTTTATATGCCTTCGTGCACTTTCAGTTCAATTAATTTCGTTAGAATAACGGCGAGCGAGATTCCCGGAAGAATTCATCGCCGCCGAACAGTAAAATTTTATTTATACATTGCAATCTTAGCTTCAATACGAATGACGAGCAGCCCCTATTTTTTTAATCCATCAATCGGAACAGTTACGATGTATGTAACGATTAAAATGAAAAAGGAAGGAAAGAAGGGGACGAGGAGAGAAATTTTTAATCTATTTCCCTTATTATTACCCTTATTATTCGGGGGGGACAGCTTTTCAAATTAAACTCTTATACTTTTTATACTTTTTTTTTTTTTTTTTTTTTTTAAGATTGGATTTAACGGACGGACGAAAAGACTGAAATATAAAATATTATTGGCAATGTCGGTAATTAATGCGAGCGCCGATATCGCTAAGGTATAATTATTGCCTCCAACACGTCGATATGCAGTATTTGATAGGAAGGAGTACGTGGGCTGGAGGTGGTAGTAGGTGGTGGTAAGCTGATGCTCTTCCGATGCCTCATTTGTCCGTTAAAAGAAGTAATTGCGGAATCGAGGGGGCGCTCGCGCGTTCTCCCGGCAGAAGAGGCCGGCAACAACAACTAATCTAGCTAGCGTAGCGAGGATGTCCAGAAATGTAATTACGGCAAGCTTTAACTTGAATTCGGCCGTGAGGGCATCGTCGAGGATCTTTTGCAAATTGCGAGCGTAAAGTAATTGCACGGGGAAGAATGTCGAAATGCAATTTAAGCGCTTATATTAATTGTATCGCAGGCAGTGCGCAAAGTGGCGTAAGTAGTCGTTGTCGTCGTAGTCGTAGTCGTAGTCGTAGTCGTAGTCGTAGTCGTGTATGGGAGTACATAGTACAATGAAAATTTGTTTTGGTCCGCTAGAGCGGATTCGTCGCCGCCCTTTCGTTTATTACAAGCGTGTGTGGCGTCAGCGGGGTGGGGCGGGGTTGATGGAAAGCGCAAATCGATTCCGGATCCTTAGGTGCAATTGACAGATTGAAAGAGGCGCATACACACACATACGCTTGATCGGGACATAGGATATATACCTGACGTGAAATTGCCCATTCACCGCCAGGTTTTCCAAAGCCGTCGTCGGTCGAATTGTTGTGTAACCGGAGGAGCGTCGTAGCCCCGGCACCGAGAATCAGCCCAGGACCAGGTAATTTTACCTACCTACCTGGGTGGGGCACAGCACGGGCAGCGCGCGTGTAGATTTAATTCTGGTATTCCGGTATTATATTGAGGGTTGGCGGCGGGGAGGGGGAATCTCTTATTTCGGGATCTCCGCCACTCGTTGCCCTGTTCATCCTGCCTATCAATTATAACAACAATATTTTAATAATTAAAGCTACGTCGTCGTGGCCGACACCGTCGTAGCATGATAATGCACGGTCGGGCAATAACAATGACGAGAGTAGGGATTTAATTAAATTTAATTAGTTTAAACGGGCTTAGCGAATGGACGTCGATATTATACCGGCGTTTATAATTAATAAGGAATTTTTCGGCCTGTCCCGGCTCAATTCACCTGAAATATTCATTAAAACGGCGAGATAGATTGTATTCCGAACAATGGAAAACGAATGAGTCTTATCAGATTATGATTTGTTTGTTAAATGGAAATGCGTCTATAACAAAATCATCCTACGGCTGTCCAAGTCGACAAATTTTATCCGGAAAATTTAACCGCGCCAACACGAAATTTAATCAATGACGTCCAATTATCTTCAGTAGGGTGGGGGGGAGGGGAGGGGATTTCATATAATACGTCTAGCGGGCTACTACGGCGGGCTCTTTGTATTACCGACGTTATTTTTCGATAATAAAGCGATATAAATTAAAAGGGGATATCGGGCCGAGTCAGGTGCTAAACCAGAGTAAATTATGGTATTCTAATATAAGATAACGGTGCGGTGCGGTGCGGTGTGGCGGTGGCGGTGGCGGCGGTGCGGAGGTGGGATATCGTGAATTACGGAAGGAAAATAGTAAAAATGACTGAAAATTTACGTGCGCATGTTACAAATGAGCAGAGTGAGCTAGCGGGCGAGAGAGAGAGAGAGAGAGGCGGGCATGAGAGAGAGAGAGGCGGTCATTGTAATGGCTCGACGACGTATTCAAAGAAAGAAAGACATTTTGCTAAATAAGCTCGACAGGGGCATGCCTCGGTATGAATATATTGGTAATGCGAACTTAAGGGGGCGGGCCGAGAGGAAAGTGTATCGTATTCCTGGAAGAGAAAAAGGTTTTCGGAGCACGTTATTATTATTAGTTCTTGTTATAGTCGGGGAAACATGGGTTCTAGCATTATTTAAAGAATAGGAGGCAAGGTATTCAGTGCGGACGAATGCCGTGAAAAGGCGTGAGCTATCAGTCAGCGCCTCGCCTCGCCTCGCCCCACCCCACCCCACCCCACCAAACCCGTATTTACAGGAGGATTGGCCGTGTAGTGGCAGCGAGGCGGGGGGGAGGGTGGAGGAGGAGGAGGAGGAGGAGGAGCGGACAGCGAGCGCCGGATCCGCAAGTATTAGATCGATCATATATTAATGAAAGGAAGGAAGGACATCCTTGAATATGTGCCCGGACAGGCCGACAGGACAGCAGCACTGTTTTTCCTCTTCCTTTTGAGGCCTCCTCCTGCCACCCCCGTACTACCGCCGCCCCGACGCTCGTATTATAGACCGAATGGCTGAGCCGTCTTTCCCGTAAAGAAGATTTCTCGGGATTTTCCGTTCATCGACCGTCTGACGCTTTTGCGGTAAACCGTGTGGTGTGTGGGTTATTGGGGTGGGATGCGATGAGGGATGGGATTGGCTGGGTTGCCTGTCTTTTGAAGCTCGTCTATATAAGGCAGGGAGGGAGGCCGGGGGGAGGGGGGTACCTTGTCTCCCCCCCACCCTACCGAGTCCAAAGGCGTAGAGTTTCCCGAGCCATTGGTCCCACACACGTACGCTCGCGGATTCTCCTCCCGTTTCCATAATAGTTTAACGGCTCGCAGATCCTGCCGTGTCCTCCTCCTCTTCCTCCTCCTCCTCCTTCTCCCCCTCCCCCTCTACCCTGCCGCTGTCGTAACTCGGTCTCTTTTTTTTTTGTACTTTATGTTATTTTTCCCGGGGCACGCGGTCGAATCGCTCCCGATCGCGCTCATGAAAATGTATGGTCCGGGGCTCGTCGACCCCCGCCCCCGCCCCCCGCTCATGAATAGCGAAATATCAAAAGTGGATAGATATTCCGGAGACGTAAGCCGGGCGCGGCGCGTTCCATTTTTCTTTCCACTTCCCGGCACTTTCTTATTCGGCAATCAGTTTTGTCGAGCGACGCTGCCGAGTAGAAGCAGCAGCAGCAGCAGCAGCAGCATATGAAGCCGATGAGACAGGATAGGCGTTGACGGGGGTGGTGGTGGGGTGGGGTCCTCTCTCTCTATCTCTCGCTCGCTAGCTCGCTCTTATTGTTCGTATTAACCGGGACGACGTGTACGGGCGGGGGCGTAGTCGGTCCTCGTCGTCAACGTAGCCGACTCGTGAGATAACTTATCGGCACATCTCCGAGCGGGACTCGAGCGCGCGCCACCGTCTCGGATGAAAAATTCCATATATTGTTTTATTCCGCGTTCCCCTGGCGACGTAGACGGCGGAACTACCACCAATCCTCCCCTACCCCTCCACCGCCAGGTTCGGAGTAACAAGTTTTCACGACAGCCTTAATAAAGCCCGGGCTCGACAAGGGTAGATAAAAAAGAAAAAGGAGCGACCGAGGCACAGTGGTGTAGCAGCGGGTTAACATTAGTTAAGAGGAGCGGGTAGGGTGGGGGAGGAGGGGGAGACGGAGAGAATCCCGAAAGGATAAAGTCGGGAGTAAAAAACCTAGAAGGCATTAGAATTTCCTCGGTTTTTAATAGCTGCTCCTTGCTAATGCTGCCTCCGCCTCCGCCTCCTGCTTGGTCCCCCCCCCCTCGGCCATTGGTTACGTAGCCGGTGGGTATGGTACGGGGGGAGGGGGCTGCGCTCGTTAATTATCCTCCCGTTCCTTTCTGCATTCCCGAGGTCGGCACCCTCGTCGCCAAGCATCATGGCCTTAGCTGAGCCAGCCTCTCCCGGACAGTAACCAGCTCGTAAACCAGACTCGCGGATTATGCATTATCCGTCCCCAATAACCCCCGTCCCCCGTACCCGATAACCCCCTACTTGACGCTCGTCCGCGCGTGTATCGGGCAGATCTCCCCCCGACGCTGTTTATCGGTGACGTATTGCGGCCCTTATCCACCGGAGGATCTCGTTCCTGTCCATTTGCGAATAATCCGGGGCTTCGAGGCTGCTTTTCCCTATGAAGCTCCCACGGCAGCTCTACCCGTTGATACTGATAAATAAAAACATTACATGAGGCGGCTGTGGGGGCGGGGGCGGGTTCAAGGTCGACCGTCCAATTAATTCCCCGTGATATCGTCCTCGTTTCACGGGACTGAAGGACGAAGAATTGCGAGGATGGGAGGGAGATAAAGGGAGAGGAACTCGATTGTTCGGCGGAGCGTCTGGTCCGGTCGCCCGTGTCATTTCGTCAACCAAGAGGTCGGTAATAAGGGGTACGCGCGATTGGCCGCCAGTACCCAGAGCCAGAGGACGGACGTCTCGGAGATCGGAGGAGGAGATCGGGAGAGAGAGCAAAAACGTAGACCCCATGAGTCATTGTGCCCGCGATGAATGGTCGTTTCAATTTAGCGAAAGTCCATTGCAACAACCCTTGAGACGAAACGGGAAGCGAGAGGGTGAGAGAGAGAGAGAGAGAGAGGGAGAGACATTGTCTTAAAAAAAAAAAAAAAAAAGCATTGGGCCGTTCGTTGCCGGTCTTTCATTGAAAATCCAATTGATCCGCTCTGCAGTAATACGAGAGACCCTACTAAGGTCGCACATCTACGATCCGGAGGCAAGTGCACACAAAGCAGCGATGCAGCAGCATCAGCATCAGCAGCGGCAGCGGTAGCATTATCGAGCGATGAATGGAAAGAAAGAAAAGAAAAGTATTGGTAATGAAAAGCGTTAGAGCGGTGTTGGTTGGCGTCGGGATGGGGGAGGGGAGGGAGAGGTGGATGGAACTCGGATTCGCGGGCGAGATAGGAACGAGGTGGAACCTGGGGTTGTAGGAAGGGAGCGGGATGGGTGAGCAAATGATGGATCGTCGGCGTCCGTTGTTCGCAAAGTCTCGTTAAGGGGGCGGAGGAGGTAGGTAGGTAAAGGAGGGCCGGGCCGGGTCGCACTCGAAGCTGCCACGCCGCTCTTGCAGCCTGGCGGGCGGTGGCGGCGGTGGCAGCGGCGGTGGCAGCGGCGGCGGTAGCGGGGAACGGTGAGGGTAACGTGGAAAAGGGCGCGTGTACCGGTACTACGAGCATCTCAATAAGCGGCGAGGATGACGAGCAGTTGATGGATCGCGTTTCCCTTTTTATTATTCGGGGGGTATTATATAGATGAAGTTGCTCGGCGGCTCGTCGTCGTCGTCGTCGATCAAGAGCCCGGCCGACGTCACCGTCATGGTGTGTGCTGCTGCTGCTGCTGCTGCTGGTGGTGCATGCATTTACCTCAGGTAATGCGAGTAGACAGGCGTGCTTTCTGATTTTCTTATTATGAAGGCTCCCAAGCCCGCCCCCTCTACCCTCTGCCCTTCTCCTCCTCCTCCTCCTCCTCCTCCACATCCTCCTCGACATCCTCTGTATCCTCGACTCCGCCCGTTGCAGCGGGACACTAAGCTTGATAAAGTAGTTGTAGTAGGGGGGAAAAGTCGATTGGAAAAGTAAGTTTTAGTCTAGCGATCGAGTAAATTGCCTTGAAAGCTCTTTCGTCAGGCTCTCCTTCTGAGCACCTTTAGTTTCGGCGTCCTGCTACTCTCCGGAAGAGGAATAGAAGGATGAGGAGGATGAGGAGGAGGAGGAGAAGGAAACGTCGTAGCGCTTTCTCAAGCTCGTATCCCCGTTCCTTTTCCTGGGCTTAAATTTAAACGAATTGTTTTTCTTCATTCAAGGGGGTTTAGAACTGCATGGGGACAGAGGGTGAGGGACAGGGGCGGTAGGATAGAGAGAGAGAGAGATCCATCGACTCGACCATCCGCCTCTCGTCGATAGGAGACTCGATATTATTATATTTTTCCCCGGGCCACCCGGGCAGATAGAGATATAGGCAGGTAGGTAGTGGTACCATTAGTTCGTATTTACAGAGCCGGGAAGACCCTGATTTTTTAAATTAAATTTTGGAAAAAGCAGCAGCAGCATCAGCAATAGCAGCTGGAAAGATACGCAAGAGGATCTTGTCGTCGTAGTCGTCGTCGTTGTAGTAGTAGTAGTAGTTGATCGATCGTAATCGTGATGGCCGAGCTGGTTCGTCGAGAATTCGTTGGAACGACCGCAAAGTTAAATTGCAGACCAGCAGCAGCAGCAGCAGCGTCCAGAGGTGTCGTACTGCCAGACCGTTAAATGCCGAAGATGAAGAGGATGGAGCCGTGATGGGGGGGGGGAGCATGACATTTATATTGGCTAGCGGTGGGTGGTGGTACGTTTTGAAGTCACGCGATTAGGTGCGGTGCTATCGCGCGACACTTTGCCCACGGCCCCGATTCACGTCTAATTGACATCCCCCTCCCCTCCCTCCCTCCCATCCGATCCCCCCTCGCGCCTCCTGTCCCTCAGCGTTCCGATGTAGGCAGGGCGTAGCCCGGCAGGGGATGTTTAGTAGTAGGATGAGCAGGACGGGCGTTCGGGGAGGGTGGGATCGAGCGGCGAAGGGTGCGGGGGGCGTGGGGGGACCTTGAAACCCGTTAGAAATTGAGATTGACAGTTAATTTCGTGCCGGTTCCAGGCGCGCGAGCCCCGGCGAGTAGGCTAACAGTCACCCCCCACCCCACCCCCAGAGCGACAGCCGGCCCGAAATTTCGACCCCGAATCGCTGTTGGCCTAGAGACAGAGGAGGGGGGTGGGGGTAGGGGTGAGGGTGAGGAACACGAGAATGTAGTGTCGGTGCTAGTCGAGTTTGGACTCGGGGCACAACAAGCTGATGCCGCGTTCCCTCGTTTCCCCGTCTTCCTCGCTTTGCATTTCACACGACCTCAGTCAGTCAGATGGCTCGGGCTCGAGAAGCGCAACCGTCTGCGGGGATGGCGCCGCAGCGTAGGAAGGACGGACGGACGGACGCACTAGGTTTCTGGGGACATTCGGGAATAAACCGAGTAGAAAATTACGCATACACATAGTGGGAGGTCGGGAGGTAGGGAGGTAGGGAGGTAGGGAGAGAGGCCGCGCCACCGCGTTATTAAACAGCCATCGATGCGGTGTTGGTGGTGTGGGGTGGCGCCATTGACGACGTCGAGCAGCAGTGACGTCGGCCGCGTCCGTGTCCTCCAACCTTGATTTATGCAATGTAAAAAGAAAATATAAGGGAACACGCTCGCGGAGATATTAGATTTTCCATCGAGAGAGAGAGAGAGAGTAGAGAGAGAGAGACAGACAGACGAATGCGCAGGGGCCGGCGATCATTTACCGAGCTCGGCCACACGAATTTAACGTCGGCTTTAATTAAAAGAGGGGACAAAAAAAAAGCGACGGAGGAGGGAGAATACGTCAGAGCCCGAGGGCTGATGGGAAACGGCAGCAGAAGCAGCGGCAGGAGCAGCAGCGGCAGAAGCAGTAGAAAGTAGTAGAAACATCTAAAAGACTGGAATGAATCGCGGCCAGGGCATTTCCGCGGTAGAGAATTGCCTTCCTGTGCTACTCCGGGTGGCAGAGGTGGGTGGGTAGGTGAGGGGTGAGGTGAGGGGAGGCGGGGCGCCGACGGCCTTTTTTTTACCGACGCTAAAATAATAAAAATGCAAAGTGCAAGGAGCTGATCCGCCGGCAGCAGCAGCAGCGGCCAGCAGCAGCAGCAGCAGCAGGAGCAGTAGCAGTTAGTATCTCGTTTCTCGATAGCGGCGGCGGCGGCGGTGGCAGTAGTGGTCTGGTTTTATGACTACATCAACGAATGTACGAACAGCGGCGACGTCGGCGGGTGGGTAGGCGGTGGTCGTCGCTTTCCTTCCTCCGACGAAGAAGCGCGCGGGTAGGAGAGTTGGCGGTGCGCTGGCGGTGAAGGTGGACGGCGGGAGGGGTGGTGGTGAGGTAGTAGAGAAGAAGAAGGTGCGCATTCCATCGGCAAAATTACGGCCACGCACGATGCCGCTGATGCGGTGAGGAGGAGAGAGCGAGCCACACACCCCCCCCCATACTCCTACTGGTTAAACTAGGCAGAGGAGAGTAGTCGTTGGGGGTTGGGGGTTGGGGGCACTTAACCACTGCACCGAGAATCCAGCTGGAAATTTCAAAGTACATTTACCACTGACCCACCCGGCTTCGGCTTTGTTTTTCCCCGGCGCGCGGCCTCGATTTCCCGGCGGTGCTCGTGTGCATGCACGCTGCTCGCCACCGCTACCACCGCTACCACCACCACCACCACCTCCTACTCCTAGTCGTCCGCCTCCTCATGGAAAAACGAGGAGCGCGCTACGCGTTTTTAAAATTACCGTTCCTCCTCTTTAGCCTCGCGTTGAGGAGCGGGCGCACACGAACGGCAGCCAGCCAGCCAGCCAGCCACTCGTGTGTACACACACGCGAACAGTGCCGCGTAGCCTCGGGGACGGGTGAATGGATGGGTCGGTGGTGGTGTGGGGGGCGGGCGGGGACGTACTGTAAAAAACACGAGGGAGAAAATTGCGAGTTCCCTTGTGGGAGCGGAGGAAGCGGAAGAGGCAGTAGAAGAGGAGGAGAGAGCGAGAGGTCGGTGGGGGGAAGGGGTGGGGTTATTGGGGAGGCGGTGCGGCCGCATTACCGGGTCGGAATTGAGTTTGTGCCCCCGCTCGATTTACGCAGCTTCCTATATGCCTTCTTACCCTCGAGGTGTCTCCGTCCCTCTCTTTTGCCCGCGCGACGTAGAGAGTAGGAGCCCTCTCGTTCGTAGCTGCTGCTGCTGCTGCTGCTACTGCTGCTGCTGTCGACCCTCTTCCATGCCCTCCTCCCCTCCTCACCCCCCGTTCCTCCCTCGATAGCCGGCGTGCCCGCGCTCCCCAACTAGAGGTGGGGAATGTATTTCTTTATTTTGCCGGGCGGGCTGCGAAAATCCCGCTGAATCGTGCCCTCTTCCGGTGATGCGCCTTCGGCGAGAAAACTCGGCTGGCAGCGGACGGGAGGGGGAGGGGGCAGGGCGGTTCGGGACAAGGTCAGACATGGCTGCCCAGGTGGCAAGTTTTTCTATCCGGGACTCTCGGCGGGGACCGAATCCAAATTGGCCCGCCTCCCGCGATACCGTTTCAACCCCCGCCCCCTTCCGCGGGCCCGATTTACCCACGGCTTTTTTATTATTACACAGGGATTAATTCTATTTATTTATTTACCTTCGCCTATCCTTCCAACCACCCCGGCTGAATATTATTATTCAAACAATACTGCTCGACTATGATAATGATAATGGTAACAATGAGCTTGGCTCTCGGGTAGTAGTACCCGGCTCAAGAGCAGCCACGATAATCATAATGATTTACTAATTCATTTATCAGTCTATCTCTCTAATCTCGAACGGACTCCTTTTAAATTTTGCAAATACCACAGCGGTGTAGCTCTTGAGATTCCTCTCTTCCCATACTGGCGCAAACAATCGCAACGACAGCAGCAGCAGCAACAACAACAAATCTCTTCTTTTTAGCGCCGGCAAATATATGCGGCACTTACGACCGACTTTTACTTCCATTATTGATTCTTAGAGAAAAAAACTGAAATACCTTGTCCGTTGTGCACGCATCTCTTCACTTCCGTCCTCCCTCCGTCCTCCCTCCGTCCTCCCCCGTCAGCCCTTACTTTTTATCTCGACAAATGGCCATTTATTTTTCATTTGCTCCTTACGCTGGTATGCCCGTATTCATGCATTCCCATTCCTCTCTCCCTCCCTGGTCGTCGTAGTCGTCCCGAGAGAGAGAGAGAGAGAGACGACGAGAGACGAGAGATTATTGCGTTTCATATTTAAAGTCATTGAGGGTTGGGCAGCGGCGGTGCTCGGAGCGGCGTTGGCATTGCAACAAATTCCTTGATAACTAGTGCTCCGCGCAATAGCGAAAATGCTAAATTATTTACGAAGCGGAGTAGAGAGAAGGCGGCGGCAGCAGCAGACTCCTCGCGAGCGAAAAGCCAAACACTCAGCCGAGACTTTAGCTAATAATAAAACCGGCCGCGAGATAAAGAAGGTGCAATAAACAATGTCTTAATCTCTGAGCCTCGGGGCCGCAATTTGCGATTTCAACAAATAGTTTTTGTAAAATTCCGATGAAATAATCCGTCAGTCCGTCAGGTCGTAAGGAGGAGTATGTGGGGTAGAGGGGAAGAGGGGGGGGGTCGGCCCGGTTATCTTAAATAGGCGGTGTGCCAACTCTGCACTAAAGTCCTCTCCCCCCCCCCTCCTCACTCTCACTCTTCCCGATATGCGCGCGATTTAGAAGGTTTGCAGCGGTCGCGCATCGTTTGTCCCCCTCTCCCCCTATCCCCCCTTCACCATCGACCGCACTTTGTTATTTATGTGAAAGCTTAGCTAGCTAGGCCAACGACCGGCAAAGCTAAGCTATTACATTGTACGTATGACCGCGCGCGGCCAGAGTCGGCGACGGCTACGGGATAAATTTGTGACATCGATACTTTTTTAAAATTTTGAGAATGGAGGGGCAGGGGGGGGCTGTAGGGTGGAGCGAGAGAGACGGCGACGACGAGAACGACGACGAGGACGACCCTCGATAGGATTTCGATAATTCGACGAACAAATTAAGCTTGAATGGCCTCTGTCGCGCTGGTGCTCCTCTTTTTGTCCACCTCCTTTCATGCGTAATTCGTGGGCGCACGCAGAGGCACGCACGCAGATCGCGCGCGCGCGCGTCCCCTCGGCCCATTATATCCGAGAAATCCCGGCTTCGTGGAAGAAAAAAACCATTTCCATTTCCGGCCCGCATTGTCCGGCATGCGCCTCGGTTGACCCGACGTTGCTTCGGGGGCTCGCCCCCCCCCGCCCACGCACATTTACACAAGCGCTGCGTGCTGGCGTGGCCGCGGTTCGGGGGAGGGGTGGGATCCGAGCGAGTACGCGCGATACGTAAGGGAGATATTTTCCGAGAAAGGCCAATCGAATCGCGCGGGGGCGAGAAATAAATTTGATATGCTGCTTCCTACGGTTGGACCGGCGGAGCGTCGTCGTTGAGAAGACCGTCCCCGAGAAAAAGATCTCAGGCTGGGAGGGAAGCGCGCGTACACGTATCGAGACCAAGGAATATAATATAATGGCCTTTCTTTTTTCTTTTTCTTTTTTTTTTTTTTTTTTTTTATAGGCAACAACCCCCGTTAGAAGGGGCCCGAACGCTCACGGGTCTCCTGCGAATAATTCGTTTACCATTTTCCTAAGTAAATACTACGGAGGAGGACCGACCGACCGCCTCTGCTGCCTCTCCTCGTTTGCGCCTTTCGGTGTCCGGTGTGTGTGCGTGCGTGCGTGCGCGTCCGTGTGTACACACGTCCAGGAGCATTTTATATCGGTGCATTTTATAGGCAAAGGGGCGAATTATGCGATTAACGTATTTGTCAATAGGATAGAGGGGTGGACGGAGGTTATTGGGGAGGGGCTAATAATAATGCGGCCATGTGAAAGTTTCGGCCCGAGCGAGCACTGTTACGGCTCTCTGTCCCTGTCTGAAAGTATTCGAGTGCCGGTGGCGGTGGCGGTGGTGGCGGTGAGGTAGAGGTAAGGAGGGGGTGTGGGCGACGCTCGCGTTAGGTTCGAAGGCCGGTAAGCAGTAGCAGTAGTAGCCTCCCTAACGAATATTATAGAGAATATTAGTCTTGGCAAACGTAGCGGCAATGTATTAAAGGGCGCGCTCACGTGCGTCTAAGCGCACTTGGTGGCAAAAGCCGAGGGGGCGTCTAGAGAGGCGCAAAAATTCTTCTCTCATTAGGTGCGAAGCTCGCTCGGTCGGTTACACGCCCGCTCGAGAGCCCGACACTCCTTTTACCACCACCGCCACCACCACCACCACCACCATCACCACCACCACCAACACCACCACCATCAGCAGCACGACCACAACCACCAGCAGTGGTAACAGCTCCTGGACACGGACTTGTTGCGAGGCGACCCACCCACCCGCGATCGCGGCTCCTCTTCCTTCTCCTGCTTCTCCTCCTCCTCCTCCACCTCCTCCTGCTCCTTCACCTCCTCCTGCTCCTCCTCCTCCTCTTTACATCTTCGGCGAAATTCATAAACAGACGGTTTCCGGCTTGTCGCCTCGAACCACGAGCCCGGAACGATTGCGGCTTGGCGGGCCGTAGCGAGGAAGGGATTGAAGGGGGGGGGCTCGCAAAATCGAGTGGTGCGTCGTGTGTGTCGTGCCTGTGGTGGAATGGAATGGAGTGGAGTGGAGTGGAGTGGAGTGGAGTGGCGTGGGGTGGGGTGGGGTGGGGTGGATAGATAGATCGCCGCCGCTACGGCATCGACCTACCGACGACTCCTCTCTCGAAACTTGCCTAATTGCTTGGGCGCTCGGCGAAGCGCGATTTCCTTCGGGCTCGATTAGACGAATTTCGCCCTTGCGCGAAGAATATTGCCATTTTCGCTCGTTTTTACACTGACGTGTGCTGGTGCGTGCGCGCGACCAACGAGCCATTCGACCTTGATTAAAGCCGATAAAAGCCCGTCGAGGGGGCGCAATCATATTGCGATGAACAAGAGGAGGCGCCGCCGAGATTTTCCTTCGACCCTTCCAACCCCCCCACCCCCACCCCAGTAGAATAATAATCCGGGGGCAGCAGTTTATAATGGAATGAGCTCCGCAAGTAATAATAAGATATCAAGTACTGCTGTTGCTGCTGTTGCTGCTGCTGCTGCTGCTTCTGCAAAAAAAAATAAAAAACTGTTATACGGTGGAGGTGGTAGGGGGAGGGGGCGGAGGAGACTGAAAATTAATCCACCCTCTAATTTATTATAAATTCGTTGCGTTTTCTCCCACCCTCTTCGGGCTAGGATCGTCAAGACGATGAAACGCGGCTTACATCCGCTTTACCCAACGCAAACACATATATATATATATATACATACATTCATGCATTCGTATACTACCTATCAAACGAGTTGAACGTATAGTAATACGGAACTGCAGGGTGTAATTTATGCAAATTGCTCAATTTCATAGATGGTATCGGGATGGGGTGGGAGGTGGTTAAGAGAGAGAGAGAGAGAGATGCAGAGGATGTGGATGAGGAGGAGGAGGAGGAGGAGGAGGGGGGCAGCAGCAGCAGCATCAGCCGACAATTTCAGGAGGCACGCGCCGCCCTGAGAGCGGATTTTTATTACGGGCAAGAGCCGTCGTCGCGACGCCCGAGGGGACTTAGTATCGAGAGGGTGATTTCAAGACACGGGGTGGCGAAGAGAGCTTCGAAGCAGAAATATTTGGAGCGGTTTGTGTGTGGGTGGGGGTTGCGGGGGGTGTAAGAAGACAGTCGGGACGGGCAGGCGGGGACAGGCCACTATTATTATATTCGACGCTTTTAGGGGATGAATCCGTAGTTTCCTCATTAAGGACTTATCGTCGATGATCGGGGGTTGTTGTGTGCCGGGGGATTGTGCCGGGGGTTGGTTGCCGGGGGGTGGGGGGTTGGTTGGAGGATGAAGAGAAGCGAGTCGTGAAGAAGGCGCGCGGAGGTGGAGATTTATGTACGGAGAATTATTTATTACTGCCGCACCAATTTGCTTGTCAAATCGAGAGGAAAATCTAATCCCGGGTATATTGGTCCAATCGTGTTCCTCTGCCACATCTTCCCGTATCCTTTCTAAGGGAGGGCGTAGTCGACGCGCCTCCCGATTATCGATACACCACGGCCAAGAGGGTGATACCATTATCCGCTAATACAAATAATTCTTTTTATTATTATGAAATGTCGGCGCGTCTAATGTACGTCAAGTTTTTATTTCGCAGAATCCTTAGCGTCGAATTGATTTTTTACGACAGAGGGGTAGTAGTGGTGGCGGGTGGTGGTGGTGGTGGTATGTGTGCTGCAGTAGAGCGCGGACGGAGCGTGATCGGTTGCCTCGTTTGTATTTTCCCGAAGTAGCGATTATGCAGAAGAGGCAGTAAATATTTTACTCGTAAAGGCGACCGGCGGGGCAGCAGCAGCAGCAGCAGCAGGTAGGGGTAGGGGTAGCGAGGAGGGGGGTAGGGGAGGGAGGTTTAGGGATACGGATAGTAATTACGAACGCCGACACGTTTATTATTATTCGCTAGTTCGACAGGAATCCCGTTACATTAGCTTTTTCCCTTATTACACATGCGCGACCGGAGTTGCGAGGATACGGTTATTGGGGGTCGTCGGTGGGTGGCGGATGGGTGGGTGAGGATTTATTGGCGGTTTGGAAGGCGCGGGCAAGGTTTTATCGCGGGTCGACCAACCGTATTCGTCATAAACCCCTTGTACATCTTCTTAGTGGCTTTGTCGGCATTGCTTACGAGCACCTTTAGGGATTGGCCGTTACGCCCGAACTTTCGCCTGCTTTCCAGGCAATAGCGATAACGAGAGAGAGAGAGAAGAGAGAGAGAGGGGGGGGACCTTGTATTATCCCAGAGGGCCGAGCTCCGAGAGATACGTGGCGGGTCGGCGGAACCCGCATTATTACACTACTTCCTTCTCGGACACGTATATAGAGCGATCCGAGGCCAGCAGCCCCCCCACACCCCCTGCGGCCAGCCCTCGTCGCAGCAGACATTCAATTGCGCGGACAACGGAGCGGACGGATAGCTCAGATTGTCTATCAAATGCCTCGCGTGTTAATGGAAAAGGATAATAAAAACGGGAGACGTGGCATTTCGTTAGCGCCCTGGCCGAATCCCGCCCCAGGATTCTGTGCAGGCAGGCCTATCTCGGCTTTTAATGATCCCGGTCACCGTAATATTGCACCAGCCACCGTACGCATATAGCGTGAATAGCGCGTACGGGGCAATGAGGGTGGGGGGGAGCGGAGGGGGGAGGACGACGAGCCGACTGATAAGCTAACGCTTATTAACGTCCATTAATTCTCGGCGCAAGATAACGGAGCATAATAAGCATAAGAAACCTAAGACTGGGTCTCCGTTGTGTTGTAGTAGTAATAGTAGTAGTAGTAGTGCCTGCCGTCCGTGTACATAGGGACTGGCGAAGGCTTACGCTTGCGTGTACGGGCTTGGTGGGGGGTGGGGGGTATTAATATAATAAGACGTGAGATCACGGACAGCCTATAAAATACTTTTGAAAATCAGTATCGCTCAGCTAAAGTAGCGTAAAAAAATGCCGACAAAGTTGAAAGTTTCGTGAAGGGGAGGAGGGTGAAGGCGAAGGAGGAGGAGGAGGTAGAGGTAGAGGTAGAGGTAGAGGTAGAAGTAGAGAGGGTCGCCGCGATAAGTTACAACGGTGTCAGGTGCTGGTAACTTTTGAGCGCGCGAGAGATAAGAAACGGCAAGAAAATTAAGTAAAGCCCGTCGTCCGCTGCTGCCAACGCCGCCGCCGGTGTGTGTGTGTGTGTGCGGGGCCCCCTCGGCAGTAGCAGTAGCAGCAACGACGACGACGACGATGACGACGACGACGACGACCCTTTTTTTTTCTTCCCTTTACCGAGAGAGCCGCCCTCGTTTACTTCCCCTTCCGCCGCCTCCCCCCACCGTACCGTACCAATACCATACCATTCACGTGTCGACGTTCTTGTCGTCGAGAGCAAAAAACTCGCAAATTCATCGCTTCTTCGAGGAGAAGCGGCCCTTTCAACGACTCCAGGGACAACGGGCGAGGGGTCGCCCAAGAAGAAGTGAGCAGCATCTTCTCCGGAGATCTGCGAGGAGCGTAGGAGTGGAGGAGGCGGTAATTGGCCGACGAGGGGGGTCGCGCTCATCTCTGCCTTTGAGAGGAGGGATCTCTCCGACCTTTTTTTTTTCTGACCCCAAGGGCTCTATGCCGGCAAATAGCAGCGGTTGCTAGAACGAGATGATATTTAGATGCGCGCGCGTATGCCTGTGAAAGAGAATGAGAGAGAGAGAGAGAGAGAGAGAGAGGGCGAGGCGACGAGAACTTGCTTCGACAGGCAAATTAATTTCTCCATATGTGGATTGTAAAGTTTCGCCTCGACGACCAGCACTCAATAATAATAATCACCGGCTCCCTCCCCCTCCTCCTCCTCCTCACTCGGCCCCATCAAGCCCAGCCCTCGCCCCCCACCCGACACTTCACCCTCAAAAGGGAGTCCGAATGCACTCCCAGATTCATTAACAGCGATATCGAGCTGGCCCATGATGGAAGGGCTGGATCGAAGTAGACTGCTTTTCCTCCACTCTGCTTTCCCTCCAATCGACAGCGCGATCGTAAATAAACAAATAAATAAATAAATAAATAAACGCTGTCGGCGCGCATCGATGAACCAACCCTCATCCCCCCCCTCCACGAGCTCGTCAATCGGCTCCAGCCGAGGTGCGGCGGGTGCGGCGGGGGGGTTGAGAGTAGACACCGGGTGGGTAGGTAGGTAAAGCTGCTTAGACGACAGAGAGTGGCGGTGGTGGGGCGGGGGGGCGTGCGTCTAAAATACAAAACTCGACATGGTCTTATCAGTATTCATGGCCGGTATTTAATTAGATGTCTACGTGTATTGTCGTCAAACATTACATAAGTTCGACATCGTTTAAAGTATTCTTCACACGTAGTTGGCGTTGATTCTTTTCCTCTCTCTCTCGTCTCCCGTCCTGACGTCTTATTTACGTTAGTTAGACACTGTTGACGAAGTCTTACCTCCATCCTAGACCCCCTCGCCCCCTGACCCTGTCTTTTCAACCGAAATTCATTTGCGGGGGCCCCCTCGGGCTTACCACGGCCTTACCATTGGTATTTGGCGATGCGTGAGGTGAGGCGGGGCGAGACGCGCGCGCTCTACCGAGGAGTTGATTCGAACGAGAGTGAAGGAGTGGATGATGAGGAGGAGGAGGAGGAGGTGGTGCAGGGGGTAGTGGAGGATTAGGTGGAGGAGAGTGATGTCGATGCCCACCTGCCCGCCCACGCCGCCCTAATAATACCACCGCCTCGGTTATTGGGGTGGGTGATGATGCCGGTTTCTGCTTGCTGCTACCGGTGCTCCTTCATTTTCCTGGTTAATTTTCGCAAGCAGTAGCGGGGGCGGGAGGCTGCTCCTTTCTACCGGGTGCGCGTCTCTCTCCGAACGAAACTCCGTTTCAACCGCGAACGCGAGCAATGAATCCTCACGTGGTTCCGGGGTCGGGCTTACCCCAATAGTACCTAAATTGTCTTCGCTAATTAAGAAAAACGCTCGGAGCTCTCGCCAATTAGAGAGAGATAGAGAGAGAGGAGAGAGAGAGAGAGCACGTTCTCGAATAAAAACTCTGCGAACGCTCATTTGAATTTCATTCCAATTATACCTTCCTTCGCTCTTTTATAAATACACCCCGCCGCCAGACTCAAAAGATACACACACACACGCGCACAGGGAGAGAGAGAGAGAGAGAGAGAGAGAGAGAGAGAGAGAGAGAGAGAGAGAGAGAGAGAGAGAGAGAGAGAGAGAGAGAGACCCGACGATGTAAATCCCCGCTCGTCTTTTCTTTTTTCCGGCTTTCCAAGTCCAGTAGTCGGTGAACTCTCGAATTAAACGAAATATCCTACTTTATAATTACGGCCAGTCTCGCTATTATCTCATTGCCCGTTCAGAAAAAGTACATTTTCTTCATAGAAAATGTAAGATTACGTGATAGATTGAGTGTAAATACAGCGAGTACCGCGTTTTGATTCAAGTCGAGCCATCCATATATTGTATTACGTTGCTGCTCTTCAACGCAAGTCTGCCTTCCAGTTTATACGACTCCCCTCCCCTACTATAAGACAATTATTCTTCCTATTCCCATTCTTATTCTTACTCTCATTATTTATATTATTATTATTGTTGTTGTTGTTGTTATTATTGTTGTTGTTATTATTTACTTATCTGACACGAGTGGGGTATTTTTGGGTTAATTTTTATCTGACGATCGCTCGCTCGTGAAAAGTCATAAGGGACACGCACGCAGGACTTACTTTGTAATTGTATTATTTCAAGAAAGAGAAGGAAAAGTATCTCAAAGACGATATTTTCTTGAGCCTCTGTGAAGAAAATATGCCCATCATAGAGAGAGAGAGAGAGAGGGAGAGATGGGAGAGATGGGGGGGGAGGATAAGAGCCTCCGAGCACGTGATTGCAAATTTAATAAAGGAAAGGGTCGTGAAGGCGGGCGGGAGCAATAAGGTTATAAAAAATTCTTAGCAGATTTCTACTTGAGTGTTACATCGGGACAAAAGTAGGCGATGCTCTACCTACCTCCTACCCGACTTCCGGCTTGTACTGTTTTTTTATATTTTTAAATATATAGTTGAGGAGAAGGGATCGGCGGCGGCGGCGGGGGGGGGCCCGGCGAGTGATGTGTAAAGGCCTAATGAGGGTGGGTGGGACACTGCAGAGAGTGAGAGGGGCGAGGGGGTGAGGGTCGTAAGGACATGGAGCCGGGAAGAATTTACTCTCGACGAAATTGCAGTCACGGAAGGCAGCGTATAACTAGATTTGGTCCCATCGGCGAGCACTAATTCCTCACTCAGCGAAATCAATACGCACAGAGAGAGACAGAGAGAGAGAGAGAGAGAGAGCGGAATTACCGGCAAATCGAATTTCCTAGGCATGAGTCATAAAATCAATCAATCAATCAAACGAAACGATATTACTTTTTGGTAGCGGGCGTGTAGCTTCCCGCTCCCCCCCCCCTCTCTCTCTCTCTACCTTCGTTGTCCGTTTCGTATAATAAAGCTTTAGTGCGCGAAAGCGAAAGCTAAAGCTAAAGCGTAAGCGTAAGCGTAAGCGTGTAAGCGAAAGCGAAAGAGAAATAGAAAGAGAAAGAGAAAGGAAAGCGAAAGCTTCGGTCGATAATGGCGTCGATGTAGCCGTTGGAAAGCCACGGGCGGAAAAGGGAAAGGGCCGACGAGGGTGAGCGGGAGGATGCGCGCAACCCACGTACGTAGCCAACCGTACATCGATGTCCGTCATCTCGTGCGCAGCCGGATGATCGTGCACATGTGTGCGGGCGGAGAATGGCGACGGGCTGCTGGTTATTGGTTTGGTTTGGTGTGGGGGAGAGGCGCGAGATGCCGGTCTCCGGGTAAAGAAGGCACGTGGTGGTGGTGTGGTGGTGGAGCGTTGGTCGGGACGACGTGTGACGCGAGCTGGAAGAATTCGATTCTGGGATCCGATCAAATTCCATCGGATTTGCGATTCGCTTTGCCGTCGGAGGGTTCAGCGACGGAGTAGGAGGAGGACGGACCTTTAAGGCGCGGGCTGGGCGGCGGGGGGGGATAGCGGCCGTATAGGATGGAAGAGGAAGGAGGTCCATGCCCGGACCAACTTTCTCGATTATTATGCGCGCCTTCGAGGTCCGTATTTTCGGGAGCCGATGCCACCGATCCTCCAATTACGAACTTTACACTACTACTGTACGTACGTACGTACGTACGGTTACTCGTAGAGGGGAGGACGGATGGGTGGGTGGGTGGTCATGAGCAACAGCAGGGACTTAACCGCGCAATTTCCCGGATTAGATAAACGTGAACCAGCTGCGGCGGTTCTTCTTCTACGCTACCTACCTACCTACCCATACCTACCTAGATAACCTACCTCCCCACCCCCCAACGTCCCAACGACAGCGCCTCCCTCTCTGTCTCTCTCTCTTCCTCTATCCTCGTAATTTTTTATCCTCTTCCTCTTCGTCTTTCTCACCCTTCTGTCGGTTCTCTTTCGTCGTGGCGGTGGAATTATCTTCTTCCCCGTCCTCTTGAACGCATTAGGCCGCACTCCCCCCGTATAAATAACGCGGTTTTTTCCATTGGGCCGACGGAACGTCTCTGCCCGTGAATTATTATTCAGAGAGTCGCGTACCGGCAATATACGTACGTACGTACGTACTCTCCCAGGCGTCGAGTTTACCCGAGAATGGCAAAAAAGAGAAGAAGAAGAAAGAAAAAGAAAATGTCAGGCTCAGAGGAGGAAATCATGCGCGACCTCCGCCACTTTCCCCCGCGAAATAAATGTCCCTATAGCTAAAGAGGGGCGGCGGCGTGTGGACCGAGGGGGTGGGTGGGCACGTCGTTTCGCTTGTGCGCGCAAGAAGGTGCGTGTCTCCGGCTCTACCTCCCCCTCCTCCTGCCTCCCCATCACCATCACCACCCGCCCTCGCATAACGCATTTCATTTCAGCGGCGCGGCAGGGCAGGGGGGGATGTTTGTCGGCGATGGGTCGGAGGGAAGAGGATGGAAAAAGCCCGTTGTGTTGTAATGGGGGGAAAAAAAAAGTACGCACGGGTGTGTGTGTTGCCCTCTCCCGTCGTACCGCGACGACGGCAGCAACATCCTGGGCAAAACGAAAAAATAACTGCTCTTCCTACTTATCTATTTATCTGTCTATCCATCTATTGGCCTCCTTCGCCGAGACAATAATAGTAGCGCGCAAGACGTGGCGGATGGCGGGATGGGAGGAGGGTGGGGAGCGAGAAGCGGAAAAAAGGGGGCGGAGAAGAACTTTCTCTCGCGTCGGGAAAATACAAATACGGCCGGGGAATTTGATCGAATCCCGATACTGGGAGAGGCGATGCAGGCAGGAAGGGACAGGGGTGGGTTGCCTGACACGGGACCGGGGCGGGGGGAGGAGGAGATCCGTGGTCTCTCCCGCCCGAGTGGCAAAAAAATCGGGAAAGCTTTGAAAAGAGGAAAAGTTGGACGGCGACGGCGACGGCGGTGGAGCTGGAGTTGGAGGTGGAGGTGGAGGTGGAGGTGGAGGTGGAGGGGGAGGCGGTAGTAAGTAGTAATAGTAATAGTAGCGGCAGCGGCAGCTTCTATTTATTGGATAAAGTAACGGAGTGATCCACTCGTCGAAACCTGATGGAAAAGGGTCCGAGTGAATTACTGCGTTCGGCCTGACTGCTTATTTTCCGGAAAAATTAGATGCTCGCCGGGGCGATTTATCGTTCGGGCGTCGCGGCCCCGTTCTGAGCTTCCCATACTTTATCCATAGTTTCCTACGGCTTATTTAACAGAGACAGACAGACAGAGCGAGAGAGAGAGAGAGAGAGAGAGAGAGAGAGAGAGACAGTAGTCCTCGTCCTCGTCCTCGTCCTCGTCCTCGTCGTAATACTCCATCCTTCCACTTCACCTCTTCCTCCTTTTCCCCGTTGTTCTCTCTCTCTCTCTCGTTGTCTATGGGCTCCCCAAGCAGACGACGACTACTACTCCTCTTTCCCTACTGATGATCCTCCCGATTCCCCGAGGAGGAGGAAAACCCGACGCGGAGCACATGCTGCTGCTGATGCTGCTTCTGCTGCTACTGCTGTTGTTGTTGCTGCTGATGCTGCTCTCGCTGTCTGTCTCGAATATGCTCTCGTTATTTCTTGAATTTCGCCCCCTCCCCCCGCCTTCCGTCCTCTTTACCGCCGCCGCCGCCGCCCCTTTTCCTACCGCTCCGCGCGTTCCTTTTCCGCGTTCCTCGTTCTCATATTAAATATGGAAGCTCGGGAAAACAACTGAATTCTCCAGCGTACGTTGCTTGGGGCTCCATTTAAAAGAGGCTCTAAGGGTGGGTGGGCGGCTGGAGGTCTTGGGCCTATAACAGTTAAACTTTATAACTAAATATTTGGAAAATAGCCCGTGAGTTAAGATGATATAGATGATTTGTTAGGGCTGCGGAAGGAGGCTCGTAGTATAACTTTATTAATTACTCGAGGCCAAACTTATCCTTCTTCTGCTTCTTCTTCTTCGTGGGATCTTCAGTCTTCATCTAATAATAATAATAATAATAATAATAATAGTAGCAGCAGCAGCGAGAGCAATATGTACTGATAAGAGGATGAGCGATTAGATCAGAGGCAAAAACAAAGGCAAGGAGGAGAGGCCAAAATGGCTTTTCATGACAGCACCGAATACCTTTTGAAACGAGCTTTTTGACAGATTCGAGCGCATGAATAATTAATTAATCGATTAGGTAATTATGTGTGGGATGGGGGTGGGGTGGGAGGCTTCGTGGCTCTTATCGCAATATCCGTCGTAAATTACGGTTCGGCTGAATTCCCTATACGTAGCGGGGAAATTAGCAGAGGAGGGGAAAATATGGTGAAAAAAGGCCAGATAGGCAGCGAGGCGAATTTATGACGTTGGTCTAACGGTAGCGCCGTGGGAAGGGGGGTGGGGGTGGGGGTGAGAGGAGATGCGGTGGAGGAGGAGGACGACACCGGCTGAGCATAAACGGCCTCGGAAAATGTTATTTTCCACAAATAAGGAGCAGAGAAACCCCGGGCTTTATTGTCTGCAGATAAGATAAGGATCCCCCCCTCCCCGCCCCCCGAACCGACTCACCTAATTAAATGGCGGATAAATGTCTCATGACTCTTCTTTCCGTCTGCCTCTCGATATCAGAATATCGCTCCCGTCCTTCTCCCCCTCCTCCCGTCCTTGGTCTCGTCTTTCGTGCCCCGTTTCGCGCAGCGCAACAGCGTCGTTTTTTTTTTTTTTTTTTTTTTCACTCGAGCGTAAGGGATCGGGCAAGGGATGGAGATGAAATAAAGAGTAGGGGGGGGGCTAGCGGAGGGCGGTGAGGAATATTTACGGAGGCTCGGCGAGGGTTGCGGATATGCCGGCGACGCTCGTCGCGCATTATACACGCGGGTATGCGTCTGCCTGCGAGAGAGAGAGAGTGGTGTGTGTGGGTGTGGTGGGTGTGTGTGAGGGAGAGTGAGAGAGAGAGAGAGAGAGAGAGAGAGAGAGAGAGAGAGAAATGATGCAAATGCGACAGTATAAAAATGTCGCATCCGATTTTCTTTATCATCGAGTCCCCGAGGCGGGGGAGGCGGGAGGACGGGTCATCTCGACTAGCTCAGGCGCAATAATGTAGCCCCCGGGCAATGGGGGGAGGGGGGTGATAGCTCCTCCTCCTCCTCCTCTTGCCAGGAAGGAGGAAATAATGCGGGTGAAGCTTCGGTTGACCCTTGGCTATATCTCCTCGGCGTGTCTACAATCAGATTTGACTAAATTTATATCGACTGACGGGGGGTGGGTGGGGGGGCAAGGGGATAAACAGCAGCAGCATCAGAATCGGAGTGCCTCTCCTCCTCTTGCGTTATTTGTCAATACTTGACCAATTTCTTCCTTCGATTTGAAACCTTCTTCTATTCTCTCTCTCTCTCTCTCTGTCTGTTTGTCTGTCGCATACTCTTCGTGCTCGGTACTTTATTTCTTTTCGACGTACAACACTTATTTATCCTCTCCCCTTATTTTCTCTTAGAATCAACGATACCGAAAAAACTACCGCTCCCATTATCTCTCTTGTTTCCCCCCCCTTCCCTTTGACATATAAATTAAGGGCATTCGCTACTATCGACTTAAAATTCATAAAAATACAGAATTCGCGACACACCGGGCTTTTCTTTTTCTTTCTTTTTTCTTTTTTTTTTTTATCGGCCAGTCGAACGGAAGAAAAGCAGAAAGGGAAATTTCAATATCTTTTGCGCAGCGCTGAATTTAATGGCCGACAGATAATGCGAGCGAACGCGAGCGAACGCGAGCGAATGATAGGTGCGGTGGGGTGGGGTGGAGTGCGGTGGAGTAGGGTGGGATGGGGCAAGAGATGACGCTAGGTAGTAGACAAAGACAAAAGAGAGGTGGTAGGCGAGCGACGATTTTTTTTTTTTTTTACTTAATACTCTTTCACCTTGAGTTACATTTCTGATTTAGAAGCGGCTCTCGGGCTTAACTTGCGCGTATCCGATTCTCGTTTAAATATTTAATTTAGGCTTTGTATATACGAGCGGGCGCGCGAGCTACGATAAAACTGACGTTTACATATATATATATATATATATATATATATATATATAAGATAATAAAGAATATCGCTTTACGGCTAGTGTTTTACGTATTGTGTTGCATAGCGATGAACAGTCGTCGTAGAGCTCTTAGATTTTAGTAATACTCGCGCTCGCTCGGCTCTCCCCTCCCCCCCCCTCCTCCCCCCTCACCCACCACTCACCCGCCACTCAACAACGAGCATGTGACGACTCTAATTACACAGCTCGGCTAAAGAGACGCGAGACTTTTTCTCTCTTAGGCCGAGAGCGATTTCGTTTTGTACGTAATGATCGAGTCGGCTGCGCTTAATCACCTTCTTAAGGGCATTTCGTTATTTCGTCATAATAAACACGTATTCTCTCGTATAAAGAATAAATAGAAGAAGGCGAGCGGCGGTGACGGCGGCGCCCTGTCGATCTTATTTACTTTATAAACCTCGACCGTTTGTCGTATCCGTTTCCCTCACGTTACTCTCATACATAAACAAACACACGAATTTATAAATCATTATTCTTATTATTGTTATTGTTATTGTTATTGTCGTCGTCGTTGTTGATGGATGTTGTTGTTGTTGTCGTAAGAGCATTATTAGGTTATGTTTGCCTCTTCGGCGTCGCAGTTACTATTAAGAGAGAGAGAGAGAGAGAGAGAGAGAGACTCGTTATAATATACTTGTCAACGAAACGTAAGCGTTAATTCAAGGCGTTAATGGACTTTTTACGAAAGCATAAAAATTGTTTGAAATCAAGAGGCAGTCGGTTAATAAGCGCTTGTGAAGAGGAGGAAACGGGGCGGGTGGGGGGGCGAGGGGGAGGGAGGCAAAGGCCGCCGTAGCCTACTCCGTTTCAAGGACAGGCGTCATGATTTTTGACACCTAAGCATTAAATAAACTTTCAACGTCGTATTATAATACTGGCAGTGTCGCGGTGTACTCGACTGTACTGCTCTCCCGAGGCTTCTTAGCCTGAATAATAATGCGCGATTCGGCGGGCGGCGGCGGCGGCTCGCTTCAAAGCGAGATAATATGCGTTTTGACGAACGCCACGGGCGTCAAAGAGGAGGTCACGCACGGTAAATATATCGTAAATAATAGAGTAATAAGTCGACGATCGACTCACTCGAGGTTTGTTTATTTATTTAGACTTGGTACGTGCGTGCGTGCGTGCGTGCGTGCGTGCGTGCGTGCTGCTGCCGCCGCCGCCGCCGCTCTAAGCCAACCGAGTACGGGAATGAGGAGGAAATCTTTTAGATGCGAGAAAAACTTGTCTTTTTTTTTTTTTAAATAAATCATGCCGACGATAGACTTTCTTCGGTCTAGCTGATGAAAGCTTGGTTCGTTAAAAACCATGCATGCATCTCTATCAGGCCAGCGGACTCCTCAGCCATGAGTCACGGGGAATTTTTGGGCGGGACGCGATCGTTGTGTGTGTGTGTGTGGGGATGGGGGTGGGGTGGGGTGGCGGAGGGTATAGCGCCAATGCATAAAATCATTTTTCAATCGGACCGGATTACTCCACTCCGTAGGAGGGAGGAGGGTGGGGAGGATTCATTTATCGAGGGCCTGGCTGGCCGCGGAACGATCAAAGGTCTCGTGCTTGACAGGCACTCGGCGCGATTAAACCTGTGTTAGTGTTAGCCCGCATTAAACATGCCGTAATAAACATGCCGATCTATCGCTTCCCGACCTCGTACGTCTCCGTGTACAACCTGGGCATTATCATCATACTTTGTCCCCGTAGACTCGTCGTCGATCCTTCGCAGCAGCCCGTTTACGATACAATGATAACGCAGGAGAGGGTGGAGGGGGTGGAGGAGGAGGAGGCGAAGGAGAAGGAGCAGAAGCAGAAGCAGAAGCCTTTGTCGGGAGGAGAGGGGAGGGGGGCCCAGATCGCGCCAAGTCATCATCGGCCGGGTTTTGTTATTATTAATGTTTGTTCTCTCTCTCTCTCTCTCTCTGTGAGTATAAATTAATCGTCTTAGTGCACTCGAGAGCGGATTCCAAGGGAGATTTTTTTTTCAAACACAGCCACATTCATATTCGGCTTAATATAATCGACTCGGTTGTGCCGTTGCCGGCGCACAGTTGCTGCTGGACCCCTCCTCGACTCCCATGGCGCTTAGCGGCTGGCTCCCACCAAAGACTCGCCCAACCAAATCTTAAACGTCATTCCTTCCTTTAACGTAACCACAAAGTCCGATCCGATCGCCTCTCCTAGGCCTCTCCTCACCCCCTCACCCCCAACCCCCCAACCCCAACCCCTCCCCCAACGAGTTCACAAGCCCCGAATAGGGATAAACGAGCCCGCCGAGCCTCTTAATAAATAACCTCTTAACCCGTCGCTCGCTACTCTATGTACAAAAACGTATATACATCGTATTTTCAATGTAATGTGAGCTAGCCAGCCAGCCAGCTAGCCAGCCAGCCAATGCAACGATCATAGAGAAGAGGCTCTCTCGCTTGTTGAAAGAAGACGACGCGTTTTCTAAAAGTAAAAGTCTCGCGAATCACGTGAATGGAAGGAAGCACCGGATAAACAGTAGCAGCGGTGGCGGTGGCAGCGGTGGCGGCGATTCTTTATTATGATTAGGGAGACCGGGTCTGCGTACTAGAAGTAGGGCTTAAATAAAATAAGCCTTTCCCTTCCCCCTCGTCCTTCATGGGGCAGCAGAAAAGACCGGCCGTCGCTAATAATTGCTTGTGCTATTTAGTCGAGTCGCTGAGCCGCGTCACGGTGGTGGGAGGAGAGGGCGAGGAGGAAGTACGCGTGCGCGCGCACCTAATGGAATTGATGAAAGGCAGCGGTAGAGATTTACGGGAAATACACGACACAACAATGGATGGCTTGATGTTGCGAGTGGATGGATGTCGGTTGGGGATGGTGGGGGACGGGGGGTTAGCTAACGTAAGCAGGTTAACGCGGAGAGGCACGTACGTCGTAGTAGTAGTAGTGGCCGACGTAGTCGGTCGGTGAAAATCAAAGGGACAGAAGAAGCTGCTGCACCCTGGCCTTTTCCGTTTCTCCGACTCTGGGTATTCGCTGGTCAGCTGGATGGGGGTAGAGGGGGGGGGAGTAGGGTGAAGTGGGGGGAAAAAGAAAGATAATAGAGGGGGGGAGTAGAGCAGGGATAGCAGGTTGGTTCAAGAAGCCATTGGAGCTTAAAGAAACGGTCGCTACGCGATTTTCTCTTTGTGTGGGCCTCTGTCCCCCGTAGCCGCCGCTCCCTCCGTGCACGTACTCACCTCTCACAACAATGGGGGAAAAACCTCTTGTTGAGCTATTAGCGTGACACTGCGCCCGAAGCTGCTGCTGCTGCTGCTGTGCTTTACTCTGCTCTGCTCTGCTGCTTTCTCTGCTCTCCTCTTCTCTTGAGTAATTAAACATCGATCCGAACGAACCCCTAGGGCGACGCTGCCGTGCCCTCGCAAAGTTTTCCCAGACACACCCTCCTCCTAGCTATTGGTAAATTGAAAACCCGCACTTCCTCGACTTTCCGACTCGCGGGGACGCTGCACTTACAGGCACGACAAGATCCAAGGACTTGAGCAGCTTCCGTTCCCGCATCCTTCTCCCAATGTTCTTCCCTCCTCCCGACACCTCCGACTCTCATCTCACGTCCTCACTGTCACAAAAGAGCAGCCTTCAGTGCAGGCCCTTTAGTCTGTGCGTGTGCGTGTCCGTGCGTGCGTGCGTGCGTGCGTGTGAGACGGAGAGTATAAGGGATACATAGGATTTAAGGAATATCGAGGAGACATTAGCACTGCACCGAGGCAAGCGAATAAGACAAACGGCAGGGGGGTGGAGGGGGTGGGGGTATAAATGTCATTGAGGATCGAGATATTCGTCGTAATAGACTACACTAAAGCGGGTACCGCATTACTAACTACTGCGTTAAACAAATGATCTCGTGGACGAACGAACACATCTCCCTCGTCCGGTCGGATCTCCTCCGACCTCGAGCATCCGTCGCTTCCCCGTACCCGTCGCCTCCTACATTCGTGTTAACTTCCAGAACATACCTTTGTACATTTGCGCTCTTCCGCTAGGCTCGCATTAGCCCCTCCCCGAGCCCCTCCCCCCCCCTCCCTACCTCCCTTCCCACCACTATCTCTGACGACTGTTTCCCCTAGCGCCCGTTCACCGCCGGGGTCGCCGCACCTACCCCCCCCCTCTTCCGCCTCGACTCTCTTCTACCCCGTTCTCCGATAGTGCAATTAATTTTGCCGTATCGACGCTCAGAGGAATTACGGTCCCCGGAAGGTAGAGTAAAAGGCGCATAATGGACGAGAAAGGATGGGTAGTGGGGAAGCCGTGAGAGCGAGAGAGAGAGAGAGGAGAGAGGTGAGGTCGAGTAACTGCTCTAATTCGCCAAAATGATGGCCGAGCCCCCGCTCTTCTCCCCGACTGCCCGTCGGATTATAAAAGCGCAGCGAACAGTGACCGACGTCCCCCGCCCCCGCGCGCTCCCTCGAATGTTTTAAATTCCTATGAAGAAACGCGGCCGGCCAAGGGTCGGGGGGGAGGCGTCGTCGCGCAAACGAACAGAAACGCGAGAGAGAGAGAGAGAGACAGAGAGAGAGAGAGGAGGGGGGGGGGTGGCTGTCTCAGCAGCCGCGGAGAAATATCGTGGAAAGCATAAAGGCCAGTGGGTTTCTCCTGAAATAAAACTCATAAACACAGCTTCCAGCTTTCCCGAAGGCAATCAAGCTCTCTCTCTCCCAGTCATAAAAGTAACAAGAAAATAAAAGCGATAGGAGAATGAGCTTTTTTCCGTGTAACTCGGGCGCGCAACCATAACGGGGCGGGCGACCGCTGCCCTCCCCCGCCGCCACAGAAACTACGCGACCCTGACGGCATTCGCCAGCAGCCTACTACCTACCCACCCCTCGTCGCCCGGACTAAGCCTTGAGAAAGGGGGTAGGGGGAGGGGCAGAGAGCGAGAGCGAGAGCGAGAGAGTGAGGATTAGTGTTCCGCGGAAAAGGAAAAGTCACGTATCGCACCGTCGTTAAATAACTTCTCTCCCGGCGAAGAAAGCAACAGCAGCAGCAGCAGCGGCGGCAGCAGCGGTAACCTCCCTGAGGACACAACATCTTCTTCGTGTCCCCCAGTACCGCTCTACATGACACCCACCCACCCACCTACCCTCCCCCTTCTTCTACATTGTACTTGTCGCGCGCCCCCGTCAGCCGTAAGAAGAAACGACCTGGAGACCTGCAAAAAGACGCGGACGTGGTGCTTTTGACTCCTGGTCCCCCCTCCTGCCCCCACCCCGTCACGGCGCCCGCTTCACTGGCGGCTCAAGGATTCCCGGGTAATTTCGGTAAAAGGGTTCCTCTCCCTCCCGGTCCACGCGGCGATGGCTGCGACCGCGGTGTATTATTCGCACGACTCGGGTGCACCTGCCCCCAGGTCTCGCAGCAGTTAAAAACCGTCGCCCCACCCCCCATCCCGCTCTCCCGTCTTCCACCTTCAGCGGATGGCGAACGAGGGGAGCAGCCGAGCGCTCACGGCCGCTTTTACAGTGGGCGACTGTGAGGGAGAGGGAGAGGGAGAGGGATAGCGATAGCGATGTCCCTGTAAATAAAGAGAAAAACGCGATGACGGGGGCGGCGGTGGTGAATGAGGGAGGGGGGTGAGGGGGACTGAGCAGGCCACATTTTATCGGCAACGTACATTCCCAATTCTCTCTAGCCGGCATTTTCTCTTTCGTCAATGACCTTTCTGCCTCCTCCCCCTCCCCCTCCTCTCCCTTACTCACTCACTCACTCTCTGCCTATCTCGCCGCGATGATGAATACGAAAATCTATATATATATATATATATCTGCTCTATTGCGAAAATTCGTCGGAGCCCTTCATTTATCCCGTAGATTTGAAATAATGATAGAGAGCGCTCCCAACATTTGACAAATAATCGTCCACGTATTTTTCCAATTTCCTCGAAATTGCGAGCATTGCCGGGCAATTGGCTTGAATACCAGCAGCGAGCGCTCTTCCTCCCCCCTCCCCTCCCTCACCCTCGCTCGTCTGCCTACCACTATGCGCCCATTTAGCCCCTTAATTAACTTTAACAGCCTACATCAAGCTAATCTTTTAAACGTAACGGTCGGGAGTGAGCGAGAGAGACGGTGATGAGGAGATTGGGTGTGTAGGGGGGGGGGATAGCCTACTCGGCTGAAACGCCGGCACTTAACATTATTCGCCAAATGGGCATGGATCGCGTGAAAAATCGATCCGTCAGAGCTGGTAAGCGCGCGCGCGCGCGAGAGAGTGAGAGAGAGAGAGAGAGAGAGAGAGAGAGGGAGAGAGATAAAGGCTTCCGGGCGGAGCAGGAGCTGCTCCGTTCGGGCTTATTTATTTATTCGCGAGTTCCGGGATCGTTGTGCGAAAAAAAGGCCGAGGAGAGGGCGCCTTACAAAAGGTCTGATTTCACGTCTCGCTTCCTTCCCCGAAGGCTATTTACTTACACAAAACATTTTTTCTTACTCCTTCAGCTCGATATGATCCTCTCTTGACTGCAGAAATATTTAGAGCGAGCGCCCGTTGTTGCCCTTCGTGATGGGTGGGATGGTGGGATGGATGGAGGGAGGGGAGGTACGCCGTTGGTGGTGGTGGTGGTGGTGACACTATTATAAACGGACGAATTAAGGTGCCGGAATCGAATCGTCATCGTCGTCGTCGTCGTCGTCGTCGCTCATTGGGGTGAATTCCGATGTGACGCCGACACCAACATACCACCACCACAACGAGCCTCGACTCGACAGCTCGTACGCGCGCGCGCGCCCCTTTCCTTCCTTTCCATTCCTTTCCCTCCCTTTCGACTCTTTTGTAACGCGTATGTCGCTTCGGCATCTCCATTATCTCGCGCGCTCTTTTGTGTCCCGCGAGCCTCGCCCCAACTTACGGCCGGAACGCGAGAATAGAGTGAGAGAGAGAGAGAGAGAGAGAGAGAGATGCCGAAGATTGCCATTATATTGGGCGAAAATCCCTCAATCACGTTTCAGTTCATAAGCCACGGGGTGACTCCTCCCTCCCCCTCTCTCTCTCTCACCCTTGATTTTCCTTGATTTTCCTCCCTCGCCCTCGATATTTATCGATTACGGCGAGTCAACATTTCCTTTCGGTCGTCCCGCTTTTCTATTTATACCGAGCGCTGGCCGAACCTCCTGCCCACGATCCTACCGCCGGCCAAGAAGACAAGACGCTCACGCAGCCACAGCAATAGCAACAGCAGCAGTAGCGGCAGCAGCATCACATCTATCAGCGATCCGTCACGCTCGACGGTAATTGGTCAAGGATGAAAAGGATCCACAGTTATTTCAGCTGCGCGAGAGTTATTTATCTTTCACGGATCTTTATAGCCGATTTCTTTCTTCCCGTACCCCAATAGCCTCCCTCCCCCCTCACCCCTACCCCTTCCCAGCCCGACCAAGACCACGACCACTACGATCAGCGTCGCGTCAATCATCAACGCAGAGAGACGGTGGGTCGGTGGTCGGTGGTCCGTCGGGTCGGTCGGGTCGCCTTTATTAAAAACCATTGCAATTCCTATCCGGAAAATGTACATAAGTTGGACGGGACACAAACCATAAGCTCTTCATGGCCTTTTACACGCACGGGGCATTAAATAATATCCCCTACGGAAGCTCCCGCCCGCCAACCCTCCCTCCCTCCCTACCTACCCTCATTCCCGTCAAATTGCTCCGTAAATGATTTACCTTCAAAGAGTTGTCTCCCCCCATCCCTCCCCTCACCCTCACGATACACATTTTCTTTTCCGCACAATAATGAATCAAAGCTGTTGCTGTTGCTGTTGCTGTTGCTGTTGCTGTTGCTGCAAGTGCCGATGTACCCTTTGGCATTGGAAATTTATACAAGTTCCGTCTCGTTTTAAGCGTCGCTCGCCACCACATGGTCTTTCTCACGGAAAACTTAACTCTTTCCAACCTCGCTATTCATTATACTTTCCCCTACCCGCCGACGTCCACTTTTCCACTACCAACTATTGCATTACATACACGTGTAGATTACTTTTTTAACTTCACACTCGGATAATTTCGTTGTCGTGCTGCACTGCCTTTTAATAAAATCTCCACGGTTCTCGTCTCGTCTCGTCTCGTCTCCTCTCGTCTCCTCCCCGCCCCCGCCGCCACTTTCCCGCCACGCCTCACCCTCTTAGCTAATTAAAAGTGGCCTTCGGGTAATTTTATTACTCCTGAGCCGAGCGGCGGCGAGTACTTTTTTAATTAACGGCGGCTATAAGGGGGAAGAGGGTTGTATGTGCGCGCTCAAGGCCGAGCATTATTACGTAGAGGGAATACGTGTTCCCGATTTGATTTGCCTGATCCGCCTCTCGTGACGGGCTGAGCTGCGCTGGGGAGGGGGGGGGGGTAGGGCAACTGAACTGAATCCGAGCTGTGAAGCGCGAAGAAACGGATTGTTGGGTCGGGGAGGGGGGGTTAGGAGTTGATATCCATTGGATAATGCGAAGCATCCCATCTCGATACAACGACTCCAGGAGATGGCGAATAGTAAACGATGCCTCGGAGGCAGTAGTAGTAGTAGTAGTAGTAGTAGTAAAAGTAGTCTCGTCATCCCCTGGGACAACGACTCGCGGGCGGGCCCCCGAGAGTAACAGCAGCCCGGCACCGCTGACACAGAAAAGCTTTTAAAAGTAAAAGAAACAAGAGCAATAAGAGTGGTGGCGCTGGTTGGTGCCCCTAAGAATGCGTTGCCTACATACAGCCTGCCTCCCCCCCCCGCGACCCCCGCCCGCCCTCCCCCTACTACTCTGAACGCGGGATGCGTGCGAACGAATGTGACTTCGCGAACGAGGTGCAGAAAAGCAGCTCCGCTTTCCCACGTGCCGCAAGCGTCCGCACGCGGAAGTGCGGCCGGGGCCGGCCCGCGAACCGACGCGGTTCGCAAACAATAATTAGTCGTCCTGCTAATTGGACGTGCGACCGACCGGCCTCCTCGACACCCTGACTTGACTGTTCCAGCCACTACTACCTCCCCTCCGCTACCCCTACCCACTCTCCGCGTCAGACCCGCTCCTACCGTCGAGCAAGCCCTCGGTAGCCGTGGTCGGAGGAGGGGGGGGGGGGGGAGAGGAGGGGCAGACATTCGTCGCCATTCGATTAATAACCGGCTGCTTAACTCGCGCTTCCGGTAGCAGGTCGCCCGGACGGGGCCGGCAGACGCATCGTCCGCGCAGTCGGCGCTCGGTTTTTACACGAACAAGATTGCCCCGGAGGAGGCGGTGGTGGTAATATTTTGGGCACCCGGGTGACCGGAGAGCAAAAAAAGCGCGCCCTGATCAGGAGGAGGTGGAGGAGGAGGACGACGACGACGACGATGCAGCCAACGACCTCCGGAAGTGAGAGAACGCTCTGCGTCTCCTTCCTCTGTGTCTACGTGTTAGGGGCTGCCAGTCCACGTAAGAAATTAGTCCGTTCCATCCATTCGTCCCCACCCCCTCCTCCTCCTCCTCCTCCTCCTTTAAGGCTTCGCTCCAGAGGTACGACTGCCCTGGACAAGCAGGCAGGCAGGCAGGCAGGCAGACAGGGACGCTGAGGCGCTCGTGCTGATGAGCTTACAGGAGGATGAACGATGCCCTCGAGGTCTAGTAACTGAAATTTTAAAGAGCTCGGGGTGGTGGGGGAAAGCTGCTCTTGCGAAGCGCGGGGAATCGTGCTCGCGAACAAGTTTCCCGCACGGACCGCAAGAGAAGCGACACCGATGATGATGCACGTCTTCCTCTGCTGCTGCGCCGTTGTCTATCTATTGCTGCTCCCGCTCCCGCTCCCGCTCCCGCTGTTGCATGCAACGTGACTCGAAACTATTGTCGAGCTAAGAAGACGAGGATAGAGGGAGCGCGCGCGCGCGTGAGAGAGAGAGAGCGAGGGTGGGAGAGTGGCAGGGGGGGTTGGCGTCGTTTCCCTGCTGCGGTATTTTACCTCGTGCGAACGTTAGTCCCGGTGGTGCACATTTCTGCGCGTGCCACCACCACCACCTCCGTCGACCACCGTTGCCGGCGTGTTGTCTACCTGTTGAGTACGTGTCCCCGTCGCCACACGCCCCCCCGCCCGTCCACAACTTAATTATTCCACGTGCCTTGACGGCGGGCGGCGGTGGCCTTGGAATCCCAATGCCGTAGGCGATTTCCCTATTATCCCGTCTGACGCCGTCATCACGTAAATGTTGCCTCTTCTCTCACCAGTCCTGGTTATAGAGGGTGGTGGGGGTGGGGGGGTCGATGAGGACGTAGCCGTCCTCGCCCCCGACCCCCACCCAATAAGGCGATAACGCTATAAGGCGATAAGACCCGGCCCGAGGATATCGGCCGTGGGCACGCGGGGGGTAGTGGGGGTGGGGGTGCTCAGGAGGCTCGTATTATTATTACATCTTCGTAAGGCGGTAGCTTAAATGATGTGTCCGCCTGATAGGATCGATCCTATCCCCGAGCGCCGCTGAGACAAGTTCACGGCCCCCGTCGTTCTTTTGCGAAAATCATCATCTCCTCCGGCGTAATTGGAAGAGGAGAGGAGTCTTTCTTCTGACGATAATTCGCCTCAATGTAAAGGGTAATTGAGCGCGACTCGCCCATTCGCCGATTAATATGCAAAATAATTACGACGACCCGAGGGGAGGGAGTGGGGTTATTGGGGTTATTGTAAAACCGGTGATCGCATGGAATTATTTGATTGCTCGTAAGGAAGCGAATGAGAGTGAGTGAGAGAGAGAGAGAGAGAGAGAGAGAGAGAGAGAGAGAGAGAGAGAGAGAGAGAGAGACATTTATTAATGGAGAACGTATTAATGTTTTTGTCAACAGAGCAATCGGCCGGCATCGAGCAGACATCCCTGGAAATCCTTCCGAATGGGATGATCCAGACAAAGCCCGTCGGATCGAGTATCCTCATGACCTGCAAGCCCCAAGTTGCCGATAGGAACCTCATTTCCAACATCCAATGGATTGACCCCCTGAACAATCCTATCGAGAGTCTCAAGTAAGTATTATTATTCCCCCTTTGTCCTACGGAGGCCGATCCCTCCTTCCACAGCCGCGCATCTAACCCCCCCTGCCCCCGCTCCTCCTCCCTCACACACCCCTTTCCCACTCCTTCTGCACCCGGGAACGCCACTACTACTACTACTACTAATACTACTATTACTACCACTACTGGCCAATAACCTTCTTCTTTCTACGCGGCTGTATATCGTGTCGCGGTGCTCTAATCCTCCCTCCCGTTCTCACGATTATCAAAAAACGCTCCTTTATCTAATTACGCACGCAGCTCGCCAATGTAAAATACGAGCAGCAGCACGGGATGGGGCAGGGGCAGGGGGGCAGGGGCAGGGACAGATCGGTGCCCCAATAACCTTTAACGAAAAACAAAGCACAGAACCAATAAAAGAGCACATTTCTTCTTATTCTTCTTCTTCTTCTTCTTCTTCTTCTTTTCTCTTTTTTCTCTTTTTTCTCTTTTTTCTCTTACCTTTATTTCATCTTATATAATACATCTAGTCACAAAATAATAATAACGTATATAAGTACACGTATATTCATGTAATACGCGATCGACGCTTCTTTTCCAATTTTCATCCAACGTCGGCTTATTGTTGCGCAAAGGGAAGGAAAGAGCAAAAAGAGTCTTCTTCCGTTTTTTTTCTATAATGTAATACTGCGTCTCGGGAGGATTACGTGATATCCTTCCCGAGGCATTATGAAAACGACGACGGCGGCTCGCCAAAAGGGGCAAACAAAAAAAAAAAAACAAAAATGGAAAGGAACGCGTTGACGAATCTTTTGGATGGGGGGACGAGGGTGGGTTGGTGGGTGGGGGGGGACACTGGCAAAGAACAAGCCACTAATCAATCCTTATTTCTCCCTTCTTTTTTGCATACAGACTGGTCGTCTTGCCGCTCGGCAGGCAAGTATTAACACAACACCATCGACTACTAACACGCACGCACGCACGCACACCGATAGCTCGCCCATAGCACGTGAGCTCGAGGTTCAACGGGACTTGGGTTACATACACACGTCTCGGCATTTTTCAGCCTCGTAAACGCCGAACCACCCACACCCGCATATTTATCAATATTTCAATTTTTTTCGCACGGAACCCCCTTTTCCGCTTCACTCCGCCCCCTCCCCCCCATACGGTTTTTTTTTTTATTTCAATTCGTTTTTTTATTTTCTCCTCCTTGCCATGCATTCGTAATGCGTACTTTATTGGGAAGCTTTTCCGAGCCATTAACTGCGTACCCTTTATTGGGAACCAAAAAAAAAAAATTTGGTGTTTTGGGGCCATTGTGCTTGTTATTCTGTACGTTATTTACAAAATTTCACTCGCATGAACCCCTCTCCCCCTCCCCCGCGCCTCGCGCTCCTCCTCACAACCCGACCCGACCGCTCGCAGTTCGAGAGCGCCCTTTATTTCGTCATTTGCCATGCATTCGTAATGCGTACTTTATTGGGAAGCTTTTCCGAGCCATTAACTGCTCTCCATTATATCTAAGAGTGAAGGGGCGATGGAGAGGGAAGGAGGAGGGGAGGAGGAGGAGGAGGAGGAGGAGGATATTAAAGCCACATCCCCGAGCACTTTGCCCATCACCTACTAACAATAATTATCTCACTAATAATAATACATAACCTTTTAACGAGTCACAAATCGCAAAGCCAAGCAACAAGGAATTAACTTTTTACATTGTCTCCTGTAAATCTTACCGGAAAGCGATCGGAGCGCCTTATTGCGACTCTCGGAAGCTCATGTCGGTAAATGAATTTCCAGAACGGCTAAGAGCTTCCTAAGATAAATAAATTATAAACTAAGGGGACGCACGTTTACGCTTACTTGCCCACCTACCCACCTACCCACCTATCTATCTATATATATATGTACATGGAGCGCAGATAATGACTCGGAAAGGAACCACTTAACATTACTTTTACTAATTGCGTTGCTTCGTTCATTTATTTATTTGTTTATTTGTTTATTTATTTGTTTAATTTGCAGTGCCTCATTTCTGTAAATCAATTGCTCCTCTGCTGTCACGTTTTTATTGACTTTGGGCGCGCTTCTTTCAAAAGATCATTTGTCCTGCACACGATTCCTCCACCGCTACCCACTCCCCCAACCCCTCCGCCAACCCCCCAATAACCCCCACCCCGCCGCCAATCCCCGTTTATTAGTTGTACCGCCGACCCTTGTGGCCGCGCTGGCCATCATCGTCACACACACACACACGCACACGCACCCACCCACCCACAAACCGTCATCTCCTCGTCCATGCCGTTTCTCCGCTTAGATCATTCAATTTCAAAAGGAGAATTAATTATTTCTGCTCTGGGCTGCAATTACGCATTCGCAGTTGATTTCATTAAAGGGCACGACAACCTCTCTTCCCCATGCCCGTCCTACTACCACAACCACCGCACTCGGCCATTCATCGTTCGCGGAACAACTCGCCCCGCCCGCCGCTCCGCCAATTTTTTATTCTTCCCTTTCATTCAGCCCCCTCCTCTTCCTTCGGCTCGAAACTTTTCCCTTTCACCCCCTCCGCGAATCGTCTATTTACCTTTTATTACAATTACCCGACAATTATCCTGCCACAGAGTTGATTTTATATTTACGTACGTGTGTTGTTGTATGCACGCCTGTTCCCCCAATAACCGAGCCAGCCATTATTATAATACAGTTCATCCGCAATAACCCCCAATAACCCCCAATAACCCAGGAATGGCGTAGAACAACGTCTCTGTAGTACGGTAGTAGCGAGGTAGCGAGGTAGCGAGGTAGCGAGACCACTAACTAGCGCGAGGCTAATAAAATATTCTTATCACGACAGGTCGCCCGGATACTCCAAGCCGTCCATGTACACGGAAAAGCACCAGGATAACAGCCTTTCCCTGTTCTTCAACTCTCTAAAGGAGGAGCAGGCCGGGAAGTACACGTGCGTCGCAAATTATGCCAATTCGAATGTCCTCAAGAAGGAAGTGATAATCGAAACTATAGGTGAGACAGAGAGAGAGAGAGAGAGAGAGAGAGAGAGGGAGAGAGAGCTTGCGAACAGTATGTTATATTCATTGGATGTCAGGAGCGAGTCAATGTTTTAAGGAAATCTCGCCGCTTCCCCTAATGAATTATGATGTTGGATTGGTGTGAAGGGGGGAGGGGCGAGAGAGCATGGGAGGGGAAGTTGACGACGAGATACCTCGTTATCACTCGTCGTATGGGGATAAACACGCAAGCTCGGAGAAGCCGAGGACGGCGGTACGTCGATAGGCCATGTATTCTAATTAAGTGCTGATTTGTCGTCCTTAGTGGCCATCACGTGGGACGATGCCCCGGAGAACCAGTTCCCCATCCTCAAGGAGGACTTTTCTATAAAGTGCAAAGTACGGGCAAGACCGTCGCCCACCGTCGATTGGCTCTACAATGGCGAGGTTATCAGAACGAACAAGCACTACGTCATCGAGACCCACGCCCTCAAGATCAAGAATGTCAAGGAATCCGACGACGGTGTGTACACGTGCCGAGCCGCCGTCACCGACACCGGCGAACTTCAAGAGCGCACGATTCGCGTCGAGGTATTTTTTATATCACTCTCTCCCACACACCACATCTCCCTCCATACCTCTAAGGAGGCTCGGTAATCATGAACACTGCCGCCTTAAATTTATGCTCCGGAATTCATTGGGCAGGGCATATTATTCACCTGGATAATAGGTTAGTCGTTCCCTCGGCCGATTTACCTACGTTGCGCTGTTATTGTTGTTGTTGTTGTTGTTGTTGTTGTTGTGAGCACAATTACGTGGCCAGTATAGCCACGTTGCGCTAATATCGTTGCGCTGACTAAATAGCTGACGCGAGTGCGCGCTAACTTCTTATTATTATTCCCTTATTTATTGCCCCGATATAACGCCTTTACTTATCCTCAGACGCGATAATGGTAATATAACAACAACGAGAACGGTAAACGGGCTATTTAATGCCGAATAACGGAATCCGTAAATCGGCGCCGCCTCTCCATTTGAATATTCGATTCCGCTCTTTTTTTCTCTTTTTTTCTATTTTTTCTATTTTATCTATTTTTAAGCCGCGCTCCGTTAAAACAATCCTACCCCTGCTTCTCTTATTTATTCCCTGCCTTCTTTCCAAGAACTGTTCAGGCTATCTAAATGTAAAGCCAAGATAAACGAGCTGCGGCGTAATAAGAAGGCGCTCCAATGCAACGAAAGCTTCTGGGGTCGCGGATGATGGACAAGGGCAGGGGGAGGGAGGGAGGGAGGAAGGTTCTCGTATCCTTTTTTTAATCGAATGAAACGCTTTTGTTCGATTCGCTCTCAGGATCACGTTAGGCGTCGGAAATCCATTGTCGGCGGCTAGTTATTGCCAACCGTCGTAGAATTAGACGCTTTGCGCTAACAGTACGGAAACGTTGGAACCGGGTGGGGTGGAGTAGTGGGAGTTCGGCTCGGGACACCGATCACGATGCAGTTACTTATGTTTGGCGTGGGAGATGCTGGCGCCGTCGTAAGATTATTGGCGTAAACGCGCGATGCGCTCGTGATTGCTGTCCGCAGGTGCACACCAGACCGGACATCCAGGAGTTCGAGAACACGCTTAAGGAGGTGATCGAGGGCGACAACGTGAACATAATCTGCAACGGGACGGGTAAGCCGCCGCCGAGGTTCGCCTGGATCAAGACCGTGACGAAGGAGAACCTGGCGACTGCCGACCGCTTCAGCGTGAACAAGGACACGGGCGTCCTGACCATCACGAACGTCAGACGCGAGGACAGCAGCGAGTACCAATGCACGGCGAGCAACGCCGCCGGCATCGCCACCATGAACATCCGGCTGAACGTCCTCGTCAAGCCCAAGATCATGGAGTTCCTGAACGAGACGGTTGGCCAGGGTGGCAAGGCCACCCTGGCTTGCAAAGCCTTCGGCAAACCACCGCCGAGCATCACCTTCCGCAAGCACACGACCGCGAATCCCTACATCATTGGGGCTCAGACGAACGACGACAGGATTGTCCTTGCCAATAGCTTCGACGACCTGAAGGGCGAGACCCTCGGAGAGCTGACGATCGACAAGACCTTAAGGCAAGTACCTACCACCACCCCACCCCGCCCGCCCTCGGCTCCTCCGTACCTCCTTCTTCAGTCCCGATCCTTGTCCCGATCCTTGTCCCGATCCTTGTCCCGATCTATCGATGAACTACCGTCAACGTGCCGAATACGGCCCATCGTCGTCGTTATTAGCTTTTAAATTGTAATTGAAACCCCAATAACCCCAATAACCCGAATAACACGTGAAAGCTAAGCAGTAGCAGAAGGTAAGTGGTAAGGGAAGGTAACGATGGACTTATTGCAGATCGAACGACGGATTGTACGAGTGCATAGCAAACAATAAGGGCGGCACGGCTTTCAAGAACGGTCATCTGACCGTCGAGTTCCCGCCCTCCTTCGCCTCGATGAACAACCGGACGATCTGGTCGTGGGACTCGCGGGCCGTCAACCTCACCTGCATCGTCGAGAGCATACCGAACGCGACGATCCGCTGGACGTATTACGGCGACCAGAGGGTCGAGAACGACCCGCAGATCCAGGTCCTGGGTAACGGGCCCATATCCGTCCTGCAGATAAAGCCGCTGGGCAAGAGGTATTACACCCAGTACAAGTGCATAGCCAACAACCGGTACGGCGAGGCCTTCCACGTACTGGAGCTGAGGGACGCCCCCAAGCCGACCGAGATCGCTCAAGTGCGCATGGAGGAGACGACCGCGACCACCATAACCTTCAATATCGTGCCGCCCGTCGCCCCGGTCGACTTGCCCATAAGAACCATCACCGTCCAATACAGGAAGCAGGACACGAGCTGGAACACGGCACGTAACAGGACTTGGGCTATCGGTGAGTCTCACCCACCCCTCCCTCCCTCCCCTTCCGCTCGTGTTCACTCACTCTCAAGATTCTTCTTTAAGTAAAAATTAGTAATGTACGCGGCACGGGAGAGCACGACGACGTGTGCGTGTGCGTTTTCGATTCGAATCTCCCGAATCCTCGGGATCGGGATCGTCGTTTACGCGACAAGGACGATACCCATCGTCTCCCTCTCGTGGTAGTTAGTAAATGTAATAAAGGTAAAGACGGGAAAACTCTCGGTCCGCAGGTTCTCACGCTCTCTATGTGGTCGAGAACTTGGAGCCCCAGACGAACTACGAATTCCGGTTCGCGGCCTCGAACGAGGCCGGCCGAGGCGCTTGGGGCATGAACAAGCGCTTCTCGACGACGATGCGTAAGGCCCCCGGGCCCGTGCACTTCCTGCCCGCCCCCGAGGGTGCCTACATTCTCTCCCACTACCACAACAAGTACAATCTCAAGTGGTCACCGGGCTCGGACAACGGGGAGATCATCGACTGGTACGAGATCAAGTGGTGTATGGTGAAGAAGTACACGGACGACCAGTGGGAGCTCCTCGACAACACCTGCCGCACCGAGACCGAGACGAAGCGCGAGACCTGGATCACCGGCCTCTATCCGGACACGTATTACAAAATCGAGCTCAGGGCCCACAATAGCCTGGGCCTGGGCACTCCTGCCAATGTCACCATTAAGACGACCAGAGGTAAATTTTTACACGCACACACGCACACACACACACACACCCCTTCCTTGCCGCCCCCCCGCCATTGACCACTACTATTTCTTCTTAATTATTAACAGCCCACCTATATTATTACTTAGATTTTTATATTTACGTATATATATATATATATATACACACACACATATATATAGCCAACTCGCTATTTTATTATGGTACACCGCTCTATTCAAGTATTATTTTTTTTTTTTTTTTGTTCTTATATCTTAATCGACGTTTATATACATATTTATTTTTTATATTTTTTTTTTTTTTTTTTTTTTTTTTTTTTTTTTTTTTTTTTTTTTTTTTTTTTTTTTTTTTTTTTTTTTTTTTTTGTTTTTTATTTTTCTGAAATTTCGTCTAAATTCTTAGGAACTTTTTTTCGAAGCAACGCCGAACAGAATTAAAGATGATAGAGCTGATTAAATGTTAATTACATACGTGCAAGTAAATTGATAACGTCATTGCGGGATCGAGGACACGATGGGCGGTGGGGTGGGGTTATTGGGGTTATTGGGGCTGGGAGGGAGGGAGGGCAGGGCGATCGGGTCGGGGTTATTGGGTACTTGGGCAAGCGGGGGTGTACACATTTAAAATAAAATTAAAGTCATAGCGAGCTGCGTATCGCACGTCCCCTGTAAGCGTCCACCCTTTCAACAAAAGCTTTTTATTATCCAGAATCTGAGGGCTTTGTAGTGGATGAACAAACATCACAAAATGGAGTCGCTAGCCAGCTCACCGTGAACGTCGTTGCCGCCACATTAACGATCTTATCTATAGCAATTTAAAGAAAAGTACCATCAAGAGCTTAATTATAGTGCGAGATAGTGAGCGAGAGAGAGAGAGAGAGAGAGAGAGAGAGAGAACGACAGCAAAAGGCCGAATACTAGTGTTCGACCATGTGAAACGGATATGAAAGCTCGCGTATACGCTCCGCAACCAATATAGATCAATATGAGATAACGACTATTTAACAAAGCTTATACTTAGAGAGAGAGAGAGAGAGAATAACAGTAGTAATACCGAGTACAAGAGTGCACAATATTAATATACATTACTGTAGCTTGTGTATATGTTCTTAATATTATATAGTTATTATAATGATTAGCTAGGTTTAGGCTGGAAAGATCATGTTTAAAGGTTATTGTAATAGTATCGGCGATGTCGACGTGTATCTTGTAGTTTAATTGCGAGATAATAAGAAGGTGTATCGTTGTCTTGTGTCGATTAGCGTATTCCATAGAGCGGAACAGAGCAGCGAAGAGCAGAGCAGATCAGAGCAGAGCAGCAGAGCAGAGCAGATCAGCACCTCTTTTCATCCTGTCCGGTATACGTGCGCTGGCCGCGGGTGAGAAGTTATCGAGGAAAGGGTGCGCTTAGTCGTTGTTATCTTCTATTCCCTCGTCGACTGCGTGCGTACACGCGACGTACGTACGTACGTATGTATTTACGACAGATGCGCGGAAGAAAAGCGGCTCGACGCTCGCTCTAATATCACCATTACGTCGTCAATAGCGTTAGCATACGATCGCGTCGTCAATGTATTAACGATTTAAAATGGCATACATTCCCGCGATAAGCGAAACAGAGAAAACGACGGAAAGAAAGAAAAAAGAAGAAAAAGAGAAATCCGATTGTGTGTGTAGAGAGAGAGAGAGAGAGAGAGTGAGTGAGGTGGGGTGGGGTGCATGAAATAACGATCCGAGACTCAAAAGTCTCGTCGTCAATATTCGACGGATAATCAAGCGTGTATTTATTCAAATAGTTTGCATCGAATGCTCATTACTTGTTATAATAACGGACGACGGGGGAGGGGGGAAGGCGGCGAAAGGGGGAAGAAAAAGGAAAAAAAAAATAAAAGAACGAAATTTTACGAACGTACTGGTACGTTTCCTATTTACGTTTATACGCGTTTATGCTCGCACTGCCGTGGATTATTATAAAAATCTTTTTCGATTCGTGGACGGTTGCTTTTGTACTTTCGGAAGTGATACGTCGCGGCAACAGGTCGCGGGCCCCCCTCCCCCCCTCCAACGACTCGCCGTCGTGACTCTTCAACTCTGGTAATCGCAACCCTTAACGTCCGCAACTCTAATAATTGGATGATATGGAAAACGCGTGTGTCTGTGCGTGGCTGAGAGCGTGTAAGAGGGCGAGAGAGAGAGAGGGGCGAGAGTGAGAGGGTGAGAGGGGAGTGAGAGACGTTAAAAACAGGATGCCTTAAAATTGCCAAATGCCTAGGGTTTACGAATGATGGGCGATTCGCAATGGCGAGTAAACTTCTCCGAGGCTCGAATAATATTAATAACAATATTAGTAATAATAATCGTATTTTTAGAGAGTTTTTACGTAGCATTGAGATTAATAAGTAATAGTTACATAGGAAGTCGATTTGCATTGGGGAAGATGATACGACGATGGCGCCGGTGGTGGGTGGTACTCTTTAGCCTTAATTAGCGCGGGGAGCCATTTTGTCAATTTGTTTACTTTGAAATGGATTTGCAATCAACGGCCACACACAGTCACGCGCACACGCACACGCACACGCACACCTGCCGTCAACCGGACATATTGAATGCCCGGCCGTCGGAGCGGAAACGATATTTATTTATTTACTCAACCGGGAAAAGCACTCGTATCCCTTTCTAATCAACCACTTGTAATACAGGGAATTAATCTCGAAATCCGTATCGAACGCACTCGAAACACACTCGTCCTGATAAACAAAGAAAGACAGAGACAGCGGCGGAGACACCCCGCGTTACGAGATCACACATACGCACACGCGCCTCGGTTATACCGGAATCCTTGAAATTCTTACGTAATTTGCCTATTCCTTTTAATTTTTAGCTTATGATTTGCAATGCAATGCAAAAAAAAAATAATAATAAATAAATAAATAAAAATTGAAATAAATTATTTAAAACAAAAAAGACTTTCCTTCTATTTTTTTATCTCTATTTTATGTTATGCGTATATGCCACTCCCCCCCCCAAATTTATTGATATAATTTTTTTCTTCCCTTTGATTTCTTCAGTTTCACCAATTGTCTGCTTGTTTAGAAATATTTGTCCGTCGAGCCGCGAAATTAGAGAAGCGCACGATTGTCAATAATTACCTTAGTAGACAATTAGGATTTATTATAATTTGCCGCTGCTGTACATGGTCACCATGAATGTTAATGCATTAGCGTTTATAACCGTAATTGTGTTTTTTATTATCATTAATTTTAGCACTTAGTCAATATTTTAATAAATGTGTTTAAGTAACGAGAGAGAGAGAGAGAGAGAGAGGCAGAGAGAGAGAGAGAGAGAGAGAGAGAGAGAGAGAGAGAGAGAGAGAGAGAGAGAGAGCGTTTTATACAACGAGTATAATTGGTGTCGTTTATTATAGTGCTTGAGGAAAGCCGCGTAAGATTAATTTGTCGTAGTGGCACAAAAATATCAATGTCTTTTATTACTAATTGTTGGCACAGTGCTGGATAATATTTTTACACGAATTAATAATAACTAGTTTGCTCCGCATGAGCAGGTGCAATAATCACTGTCGGCCATTGATTAATGTACTTGCGCTCGCATAGGTGTCAATGCTTCCAAGCAGCAAAGAGCTTCCGCAAACCATTTTTCGCAAAAGTGTTTTAATTTCTTATTTATATGATAGAATTTTATGTTATATGATACGTTCGGGGTCCGGGAAATTTTAAAGAAAAATCAACGACAGCGAAGGGTGAAGTGCAGGGTTCAAGGAGAAGGGGCCGCGCGATTTCGACGGGGGGGGCGGATGATTTTACATTGTTAGTAGCCAAAAGAAGGAGGAGGAGGAGGAGGAGGAGGAGGAGGAGCGGTAGAAGCAGCGGCGCCGTGACGTCCTTTCTTTATCCGCCACGTTTTTTCCGCGCTCCAAAATAATCATAAATAAAAGAAACGAGTGATAATAAAGTATAAGGGCGGAGGAGGAGGGGGAGGACGTCGCTTCGTCGCACACTTCGGGGCAAGTTCGGGCAAGTTCGGGCAACGCGACGACGATGCATGGCATGCATGCGCTTGGTCGCTCCTCCATTTATCCATAACTCCCACAACCCCCCGCCCCTCCCCTCATCCTCCCTACGTTATTCTCCTCCTTGTAGGACGCGGCCGTCTATCCGCCGCCATTGTTCTGAAAAGTAGCGTCGTTTGCCTGCTTTCTAGGTCCGGTATTAGGCGTATTTCAATGACATCGCGGAGCCGACGGACGGACATTCCTTTATTTTGTTTAATAGACGCTTTACGTTGGCTTTTCTTACCGGCGCGCGGTTTATCGATCCAGCGATCTATATACCCCCCCCCCGATCCTGCCTAATAAAACTCGCCGAGTATTGTAATTGATCCGAGGGCCGAACAGCGAACGCCGTCGAGCTTTTCTTTCTCTGCTTCTTATTTTCTCACGTTGAAACGCTTACTTTAAGCGCACGAGCTTATAAGAGACGGAGACAGAGAGAGAGAGAGAGAGAGAGAGAGCAGTCGAGGGTCGAGGGTCGATCGCTCAGAGAGGTCGTTCGGAGGAAGAGAGCCCGGGAAGGCTCGTCGTAAAGGAAATGAGCTTCTTTAACGACGGCAGCGAAAGTGACGACGAGAAGATCCGCGTGCTCTTCCTCCGAAGCTCGTTTACACGAGTACCGCGGGCGGGGGTGGGGCGGTAACGGGTGGGTGCTGAATGAATAGGCCGCGGGAGTACTGGCTGCTGCCAAATATAAATTGCCGATAGTAGAGGTAAATTAAGGGCCGTCCGTCGTTGTCGGTGTGGCTGGGTGGGTGGGTGGTAGTAACGGCTGGGACGAAGGGGTAAAGAGTGTGGCGTGGCGTGGCGTGGCGTGGCGTGGCCTTGACCGAGACGGAGTAAGGGCGGGGTGGGAAGAAGAGGGCGGCAGTAGTGAGTGGCCCGCAGTGAGTTTGAGTGGTCGTACTTAATTAAAAAGGCATTAAATTTAATAGCTTAGGAGTCGCAAGGCGAACGTTAGTTTGGCGAAATGTTCGGCGGCTACGGCAATTGATCGAGGCGCGGTTCCCTCGGCGCCCCGCACCCCCGCACACCGCATGGACGAGCGCGAGTTCCGGGATGGGGGGTGGGAGGGGGCCGGGGCTGTCGCGAGGAGAGCAGGCACACGGCGCGCTACTCTGGCCGAACAATATTAGTTCTACGCCGCCAACGTATACAACCGGAGGATCTTGTATCCCTCTGCCCCCGCCCCCCTCGTGCGCGCGCGCTCGCACGCTCATACTTCCGCTGCGCTTGCTGCGCGTCTCTACGGCACACTTACGCACACGCAACGCAACCTCACCAACGCGTACCTACATATATACGTATATATATATATATATATATATGCGTGTGCGTGTCATGTATGCACGTGTATATAGTTGTACGCGGTGGCGTAGGTATGTGCGGGCAAGCGCGTTAACCCACATGTATTCTGTGTCCGTATATACGTATATAACAACACGTAAGGAATAAGCCCCTCTCTGCGAATCATTTATAACTGTAAATAATGAACCTCTTATATATACATAAATATATATATATATATATATGTATGTATATATATATAATACCGGAGAAGCGAATGCATTATTGAAAAAATACATATAATGTTCTGATGGAAAACAATTTAAAAAAAGGAAAAAAAAAAAAAAAAGAAACCAAGACACTTGGATGGAGCGCCGAAGAAGTCAGTCGCAGGTGCTCCAGGTTAATCAGGCGATCCAGCTCGGGCGGGCGGCGTTGGCAATCCCTGGCCTCGATGATCCGAGCCTTAAAAACCGATAAAGCGCTAAGGTAGCAGCTCGCTTCCGTGTCAGCAGGAGTAACAGGGACATTTGTAGTGACTTTCTCGGCGCGTCCGCATTATTTATTTATTTATTTATTTATTTATTTATTTGTTCATTCATTTATTTATTTATTTACTTATTTCAACAACAACAAAAAAAAAAAAAAAACCGCTACGGGATGATCACACTCACCTCCGCACTCGTTGTTGTTGTTGTTGTTTTTGTTGTTGTTCTTGTTGTTAATCCATCAAAGCATCGCCTCTCGAAATGAGGAGTAGAGAAAATATCGTGACTGACCGATCGAATGGTAATTATAATTTACAAGCCAGAATTATTATTATTATTATTAACATTAGTATTAATATTATTGTTTACTACTGTTACTACTACTACTACTACTACTACTACTACTACTGCTGCTGTTGCTGCTGCTGCTGCTGCTACTGCACTACTATTATAAATGTTATAACATTAACTTTATTGCATAAGTTTAACAAAAGGTTTTTTTTTTTTTTTTGCAAAAGGTGTATGGGTGGGGCACGAGCTATGTCTTGTTACATAAGTTTAAGTATGGCGATGCGTAGTTGTGGCGCGTGCGGTGGCTGTTGTTGTTGTTCCTGTTGTTTTTGTTGTTGTTCCTGACGATGCCGCCGCCGCTACTGCTGCCGCTTCCGCTACCGCTGCCGCTGCCGCTACTGTTGCTACGGCTAGTGCCGCGATAATAACCCTGGTGTTGGACTCGGGTGCAATAACCTAGAGTAGCTTTTTATTTTTCAACACAATCGCACACTGCTGCACTATTCGGAGGCGAATGGACTCTTCTCCCCCTCCCTTTTTTCTTTTACATTATTCGTTGGGTTCGTTTACTTCTCCTCGCGCTCTCCGTCGTCGGGAGCTGGTGAAACACCCCTGCCCCCCCCCTCCCACCTTATTCCCCCTCCCCTCCCCGCCCCCCCTCCCCACCCGCCCCTCCTCGGCGCTTCACTTCATCGCAGCAACGCAAACGGCTTCCACGCCCGCGCTCGCTCGACTTACCTCACGTTCACATCGCTTTCTCTCATTTTCTTCGCCTCGATCGCTCATCCCCTACCATCCTACCACCTACCTCCCCACCTACCCATACACCTACCCATACACCTCCCCACCCACCTACCCATCAACCGACTCACTGCGCTAACGCGTGTCAATCAACGGTGACGAGCACGTTAAAAAAAAAAAACAAAGACTTGGTGCATTACTGCTTACGCCTGGGAGTAACGCGTTACGAATCCCTTCGTGGTCCTCTTAGCTGGAGTCGATCACCGAGCCCGAGAACCCCTTTTCTTTTATTTAACAACAAATGAATACGGAGCCGCAGAGGGCAAGTCGAATTACGCGGAATCCTCAGGAGACGTTAAAACCCTGTCGAGTCTTTTACATACAGAGTCCTCGCGATGTCTTGATGGGCCGAGTGGCCGGGTGGGGAGGGGGATTCGGGGCTCCGACTCTTGGATTTAACGGTCATGGTAAACCACGGTAAACGAAAGCAATAACGGATATTCACGGCCCGTGGCCGTGGCCTGTGGTTACGTCTGTGGCTGTTACCGGGTATCGGGATCGGGATCGGAATGGGGATCGGTATGGGGATTGGACTGCGGGTAAAGGGTGGGGGGGGGTCAGCAGCATTCTTTCGCATCGAATCATTGGAGAAGAGGACTTTAACGTACACGGCATATGTATTTGGACTTGCGAGCGAAAAACGCATTTGTATTGTTTCACGTTTTGTTTCGAAAGAGACGTGGCCATGAAGCGAGTAGGAGGAGTAGGAGGAGTAGGAGGAGTAGGAGGCGTAGGAGGTGAAGGAGTTCATTTATTTATTTATTTGAACGTACCAATCCGCATCGTTGGTAATACATGCATACAATAATACCTAAATACCTAAATACCTAAATACGTACGTACGTACGTGCGTGCGTACACCCGCATACGTACAATAGCAGCAGCGTCCGTATAATGTACGCACACGGGGGGGGGGAGAACGGAATAAAAAAGATCAAGTGAAAAAGATAAAGTAAGGCAGGCCGCTGCTTACCCTTCATCCTCATACGTGTACGCGATACGTGGATGTCCCGTGGGCTGTGAAGCGTTAGTCTGGGAACACAATGCATTTGTGCCCCTCGGGGGTCGGTGGGTGGGGGGAGGCACACACGCGTTCGGTTATTGGGGCTTAACGGTCAAATAAATTCAAAGGTCTCCTTACGATCTCGCGCACCGACTTTTCGCTTATCGGTGGTAAGGTGCGGGCTCGATGGCAGGGGAGGGGAGAGGGGGAGCCGGTAGCGGCGACCGATTTGTGATTCACCGGGTGGTGGCCGCGTTCGATGGGGGTGGGTGGGGTGGGGGGTCAGTCAGGTCGACGGCGGGTAAGCAGCAAAGGTACGAGGAGGAGGAGGAGGAGGAGGAGGAAGGAGGAGAAGGAGGAGGCGGTTTGACATTTTATCGAGGCTCATTCATCGCTTGCGGTGGCATCGAGCGGAAGCCGCCGCCCGGTACGAGTCGTCCTCGTCCGCGTCATCTCGCGTTTTGACTTTACACGACGACGACAAGGCTTCTCTCTCTATATATATATATATTTTATTCTTTATCTTCTGCGGGTCCCTCTGCGGGCGCCTTTATTTATTTGCCTCGACTCGATGGCTGTCAATCCCCGTCGCGCGTGAGGGGCGCCCGTCTCGTCCCCTCCCTCTACCTTGCCTTACCTTACCTTACCATACCTTAGCTTACCTTACCATACCTTACCATACCTTAGCTTACCTTGACGTTAGCTTAGCTTAATTTAGCTTAGCTTGCGGTTCGGTTACGTTCGGTTACGTTCGGTTACGTTCAGCTGTGCCGCTATCCGGTACGGAGGAGAGCCCCGGGGAACGATCGATCAATCGATAGGACTCGGCGAGGGGCGGCTCGGCGGTGGTCATGGAGAGAGTCGCGGAAGCTCTCTTTGTGCGAGCTCTGCTGGATCGACGTCGCACGGCATCGCCTCGGTGCAGGGATCCAAGCCCACTCGACAAAAGTACCTTTATCATCATCACACCGCCACATCACCCCCCCCCCCTCACGTCACCAAAAACATTCTTCATCTTCATCTTCTTACCTTTCATTTGGCTTTTTTTGCACTAACATTGTCGGCAACCGCCTCTCTCTGTATTGTACCAGAGAGACATATATTTGTACACGTATACGTATGAATAAAGAGGGCCGAGTAAAGGCCGATTCTAATGCCAAACCTTTGAATGGCTTTGTAGGTAACTTCAGCAACGCCAGCGTCCTACAGCATCACGGCTCCATAATCTCGAGCGCAGCCATAATCGGCATCGTCGTCGCCGCCTTTATTCTCATACTGCTCATCATCGACACCATCCTCTGCTGCACCAACAAGTCAGGTGAGCCAACACGACTACTCGCGACTTTGCGCGCGCGCGCGCCCGCGCACGCCCTTACGCCCATACTACGAGACGATTACTAATCTCACGCCACCCCCGCCACCCCTGCCATCCCCGTCTTCCCCCGTCACTCTCCGTCCCGTTTATGTCCACAGGTATCATTTATTACATATACGAGAGGTCCCGGAGAAAACCCGTGGACGAGGAAGACGCAAAATTAGGAAGGTACGTATAACGAGAGAGAGAGAGAGATGAGCTCGATGATGAGCTTCTTTCTGTCCGTCGACCATTTCTTACTTACCCAACACGCACACGCAGCATTGATACCAGACACACACACACACACACCTACCGACAATATATCCATATATATATATATAAGAAATAACGTTTTTATGTCCTTATTCATATATATACATATGTATATGTATATATATATATGTGTGTATATATATGGACGAACGAGTTTCGTCGTATCCTCTCTGTCTGCTGTTTTTTTCTTTCGACACTTCTCACCCACACGCGCACACACAGGCACAGGTTCACACACACGCACACAGAGAGAGAGAGAGAGAGATCAAACACCAAAGACGTAGTTTTATATCATGACACACGGCGCATACCATAAGTAATAATAACAATAACAATAACAATAATGTCACCACTACACGCAAACGTCACGTTCCACACGCACAAAACGAACAGAGAGAGAGAGAGAGAGAGAGAGAGAGAGGCACGTGTGCGCACGTTACACACGCACACGTTGGAGCTCGACACATTCATTCTGTGCTTTGGCAAGAGAGAGAGAGAGAGAGAGAGAGAGAGAGAGAGAGAGAGAGAGAGAGAGAGAGAGAGAGAGGCACGTGTGCGCACGTAATGACATTTGTTTAAAAATATACTCGTTGGAGCTCGACACATTCATTCTGTGCTTTGGCAAGTTTGGCGCTCTTGTGTCATTGAATCGTCACGACTCTTGCACCGAACTTTCGCGACTCGTACATTGACTCTGTGCTGCATTTCATTATTTCTTTCTTTCTTTCGTTCTTTCGTTCTTTCGTTCTTTCGTTCTTTCATTCTTTCCTTTCGTTTATACTTTATCCCTTAACTCCCTCATAGAGGATACGGATTGATTATTCGAGCGAGCCTACTTGTTCATTAACATTAACCCATTACACGATTCATTGTAATACCACCACCACCACCACCACCACCACCACCACCACCACCACCACCAATAACCCATTCTTTTGCAACGTGTTTATCGATATTATTGTTGTTAATGTGTTAATTGATAAATTGAGTTTCGAGAAATGCAGTCGAAAGTACGACGACGCCGAGTTTCTTTCTTTCTCTTTTATCTTTATCTTTTTCTTTTTTTTTCTTCTTCTTCATCATCGCGAATCGCGAATCGCGAAACTTTTTCGTGTAACGTAAAAAATGCCGCATCATCGACTTTCCGTTCCCGTACGACGACGAATCCGTGTCGATTGTCCTTACTTACTTATCGATTAAGCTTGATTTCGAAAGCGACGCAGGAAGTATACGCGAAAAGACGGACGCGCGTGCCTTGACACCCGCCACGAAATCAAAACCCAACTACTCCGCCAACATTTTCAGCCTCGGCCGTGCACATTAATAATAATAATAATAATAAATAATAATAGAAATAAACGAACTTGCAGAAATAACACTGAAAGAAAGAAGAGAGAGAGAGAGAGAGAGAGAGAGAGGAGTGAAAAAAGTACACCACAGAGAAAAGAGCGGTTGGGGTTATTGGGGGGTGGGGTTATTGGGGGTGGAGGTCAGGCATTTTTTATGTTGTGTGCAATGTTTAAAAATTTGGATAACTGACGTATATATGTTTTCTCACCGTGCGTAGTCTTTACGGTTGGCGATTCCCATTGCCGTATTGCGACCAAAAAATGGCGAATGTCGCCGGGGTGACGGCCATTCAAGACTCGGGTAGCGGAAAAAGTACCATTACACTGGTCAAGCATACTTCCATGTAAGAATATATAAACAAACAAGGAGTCATGTGGGCTTGCTAAAGATACTCTAAATTTTAAAGTCAAGACTTTATTTTACTTTTCTTTCTATTTTCTATTTCTTACTTATTATTATTATTTTTTTTTTTTATTTTTTATTTTATTTTTCTATCATATATTTATTTATTCATTTCTTTTTCGTCTCTTTATGATATAATGATATAATGATATAATATACACTAGATACAAAATTAGTTCTCTCGATCGAATCGAGTTTGTGTGTATTAGTAATGATTATGAGAGCAAATATCAAAGCATGAGCCAATGACAACCTTTTTTTAACTCTTTTTCACTCTTTTTTTTTTTTTTTTTTTTTTTTTTTTTTTTTGTCTTTTTATCGACTCCCTTTCTTTGTCTCCCCTCCCTCTCCCCCCTCCGCCCATCACCGCCGCCAGCATGTCCCGTTTCTCTTCACCTCTTTCGCTTAGCTTCCTCCCCTACTAGTCTCAACCAGCCCTCCACCAGCCCTCCACCACCGCCTATACCACCCCCACGACCCCCGCGGGCGTCCTGAACGATAGCCGAACGAACGTGTCTCATTAGGCCGAAATAAAAATGAAGCGCCGCGGCAGTTGTTCCCTTTATCGGTTCCGTGACGTAAGTTAAGGAGGTCGAATGAGAGGAGCGTCCGACGCTCGCTCGATAGAAGCGTTGATCAAGAGAGGTGGAGGAGGGAGTGCGGAATGCCTGGGAGGGGGGAGGTAGGGGACGGCAGAGCATTTTTCAGCGTATTGTCTGTCTCCCTACCTATCGTCCCCTACGCCCACCTCCCTCCGCCCCCTCAACCGCTTCTCCGGCACTTTCTTTTTAACTTTCTTGACTCCGCTACTGTCGGAAGAATCCCTTCTCCTCCTCTCGTTACTCCACTCTCATATATATGTAAGAACTTTGACTATTTCATGGCCTTACGTTGTAGTAGTAGTAGTAGGCATGACTCCCTTCTCAAGGATTCAAGGTCAAAATATCGGCATACAATTGATATATTTATCTCGCGAGGCTCCGTGCAGCCGCTGCATACGTATAATTGACATTATCGGAAAGAGGAAAAGGAATCCGCGAGCTCGTGATCACCGCGGATCAACGATTACTCACCCTCACCAGTAAATTAACCGGCCTTGCCCGCGCGCGCGTACCCCACTCCACAAACACGTCTCTTGGGACACTTTTACGACTGCGCCGAATAATAAGACAATGCAGCTCGCGTGCAGTTAAATCGGGCTGGAAAAGGTGTTCGGATTAACCGTGTTAATCAATTTAAACTAATTACTCTGTCCGTCATTTGGTACAGGGTAATCGGCATTCGCATTGATTAATAATAATAATAATCTAGATCGCGTAATAATTATTAACGACTGACGCGTAAGTAAGTAAGTAAGTAAGTAAATTAACGTTCACCCGCGCCGCCTCCTCACGCCTACTCTTGAGCTTGAGCTTCGTCTCTCCTTACCTTCGCCCCCCCCTCCCCAACCACGCGCTACGCAAGTTATCCTTCATTATCAATCGCACCACCATTGATTGTTACATGCATCACACGCATTACTGGGCTTTGGCAATGCTGCACGTTTTTATGTATAAAAAATAACAATAATAACAACAACAATAATAATAATGATAATGATAATAAACTACGCACTGCGAGTCATAGAGAACTACTCGTCTTTTTCCCCAAGTTGGTAAGTATTGTCTCATTACCAGTGTTTGTGTTGCCTAGCGCGGAGAAAAGCGTATATTTAACTCAAACAAACGCTTATCTGGAATCATAAGACGAGACGTCGAGTCTCGAGGAAGAAGGAGTTGAGCAAATCTTTTGTACTTGTCATGGTAATAACCTAACCTACACGTACTGCATATTTCGAAAAGGGGTTTTGTTTGAATTTAAATATATTACTTCGCATTGGCTTGTGAGGCTAGCGCGAGCTGCCTTTTTCCTGAGAATATGAATTCAAAGCTGAAAGAGAGGAGAGAGGGGGGGGCGGAGGGAGCTCCGTTGAACAAGATAATATAGAGCGAGATTTTGTTGGCGGTCAATGAAACCGATCGATAAATTCACTGATTTCTCACGATCAATGCAGCACGTTTCTCTCAAGCGCTATTATATTCCTCCTCCTTCTTCTTCTTCTTATTATTATTATTATTATCATCATTATCATCGTTATTATTATTATTAGTTATTATTATGATTATGATTATTATGATTGAACGTAGAGTAAAATGAGAAAAGTGTGGTTGACGGCATGCTTGACAAAGTTTCTCGTGGTTGATTACAGTAGCGGAGCGTGAGAAAAGTCCTTAAATAGAAGGGAAAAGAAAAGAAAAGAAAAAAACAAAACGAAACAAAAAAAAATATAGAAAAGTAAAAGCCGCGCAGTAGAATTACATTGAAGGTGGTGCCTAATAATGACGTTTTACTTCTTTATCTTGTTTTTCTTTTTTCCATCCAGAGACGAGAAGGAGCCACTTAAGGAGGAAAAGAAGATCACGCCGATCATTGACTCTGGGCTGCGGCGCGAGTCCTCGGTGACGTTCGACGGCAAGAGGTCGATCTCGAAGACGGGCTTCGTCGGCAAGGACTCGGCCGTCTAGATATTCTTCCGGCGTACTAGATTGTAAATCTCTCTTCCTCTGAGAACGAGTCTATAGGCGCGCCCTTGGCCTTCTGGCAGATAAAAAATTGTATGGGACAGCGGCTCCGACACCGACGACTCGAGGCCCCTCCCTCCCTACCTCCCACCCTGCCCGCACGTCTCTTTACGTATAAACGTGTGCTTGCGCAGGGAGAAGAGAGAGAGAGAGCGAGAGAGGAGAGTGAGAGAGAGCACCTCGTCGAGGAAGTCGTAACGGGACGAAAAGTGAAGAAGAAGCCTCTCTCTGATGTACAACGTGAATTATCCCTGGCATGCGAAATAATGCGAAAGAGAGCGAGAGAGAGAGAGAGAGAGAGAGAGAGAGAGTACGCGTGCGTGCGTGCGTGCGAGTGCGAGTATCGGCAGCAGCAGCAAGTAGCCCGGGTCTCGATGTTTCTTTCGACGAAATAAAACGTCGTACCCGTCGCCGCGGCTGCTGCTCTCCGAGCCAAGAGAATTTGTATCCGGCAGGGGCTCACTACGGTGTCGGGACGAAGAGAGCACGGGAGTGGGAGGGAGTCGATGGAATAAAAAGGAAAGGGGGAGGAGGTCCTTTCGCGCTTCGATGGCCGCTGCCTCCCAACAACGATGACAATATCTTAAATTAAAGGATATAAATAGAGCGAGTCGGTGAGTTACTTAAGCGCCTTCAGCCCCGATGACGAGACTTGATGCGCCAGTGAGCGAGACAGCGAGACTCTGTGTGTGTATGTGGTGGGTGTGGTGTGTGGTGTGTGAAAGATAGATAGATAGAGAGAGAGAGAGAGAGAGAACTAGATGGAACTATGTGGAACTAGATAGAGCTAGAGAGAGAGAGAGAGAGAGAGAGGGGTTGACGAGACACTCGCGGGGAGTTGTTGTACAAAAGAATTTAATGCCGGGCTGATGACTTGGATCGACGACTTTCGTTACGTATTGTGGCCCGTTCGCATGCTTAGAGAAGACAGAGATCATACCCAACGCAATCGCAATCTAGTACGTCGGCTTGGATCCGATCTCCTTATTATTATTAATTATTAATTATTAATTATTATTATGATATCATCATTATTATCATTACTATTTTTACTATAATTCCTATCATTATTATTATTAATTATTATGATTAATATTACTATTGCTATTATTATCATTACGATTCCTAATGACATTCGTGTAAATACGTTATGGCTCCCAAGTATTAGTAGCACCGAGCACTGCTGCGCCGTATTATCATCACCTTTTATGCATTTTATTCGCTAAGGCGGCATTGAAGTCCCAGGTGTGCAGAGGTGTATGGGAGAGAGAGAGAGCGAAGTCGTGTGTGAGTGTTGATTGTAATGTAGGTGAACCGGTGATCCGAACGAGCCCGTTGTCGTTATAACGACATGACATGACACGTTGTTGCTTCGATGCGATTCCGATGCGATTCCGTTGCGATTCCATCGCTTTGATGTTTCGCGAACCTGCGAGCGCCCGATCGAACAAACCCTTTCATCGTGCAACAGCAGCCACCTTGTAATATTATTAACTTAATCTCGGAGTCCGAGCCATCCATCTACCCCCGTATCCCCTTACGTGGCCTCTTCATTACGAAGACTCGGCCGCGCTCCGAGCCTACTTAGTACAATAGCGCCTTCAGCCATTATTCCACGACAATCCAATGCTTCGAGATTTATTATTATGGTTATTACGATGGAAGGGCTTTTTTTTGGGGGGTGGGGGGAGAGGGGATTCCATGACATCGACCATTTACATCACCGCCGTTCACTTTTGTGTTAGATTCTAAGTAAGCGCGACGAAGAAAAAGGAAAAGTAAAAACGGGGAGAGAACAAAAAAAAAAAAAAAAAAAAATGGCAAAACTGATAAAAAAAAAACAAAAAATACGAGAATAACGAAAACAACTAATACGTAGACGTGTTTGTCTCGACTTACTTATGTTAAGCGTAACTAACTATTATTGCTTATTATACGCCATCTGTTTGTTTTATTCTTAAGAATTGTATTTTTAAAAAAAAGCGCATTCTTCTTATACGTCGTGTAAGCGGTAGAAGGAAGTAAAAAAAAAAGAAAAAAGGCAAGAGCACATACGCGTTGCGGTATGTGTACGGCACGTATATGCAGTATATATATATATGGTAGATCTCTGTGAAACGATGAAGACGAAGTGGCGAGTAGAGATAGAGATAGTGCACAACAAGAGCTTTATGTGCGTGTACAGATGTATGCATGAGGGGGGTGGTAAACTCGGTAATTTTAAGCAGTGCTGCTGCTCCCTTCCCTCGGCTGAAGCTTTTTTTGCCGAGCAGCGGAGAGAATTTATATAGAGATGATGATGATGAATACTTACTTGCTCGCAGAACGTCGCCGCCTTCCTCTATAACCGTATAATTACGTTACGTATAAGTTTGCTTTCAGCATGAAGGGAAAGAAGAAGAAGAATAAAAAGAAATGGATAAAAAAACAAAAAAAAAAAAAAAAAAAAAAAAAAAGGTTAAAATTGTGATAAGTCTTTTGTAAATGCTTGTAAACGTTATTATCCCTAGTCTTAAATGAATGCAAAGCGTCGTCGAAAAGCTGGAAAGATATGCCCCGCGAGGTACCACTTACTAATACAGGACGTTCATTGTGACGCTCTTGCGTGTAAATGTAACATTCTTGTCGCAACGAGCGGCCGACGGTGGAGAGGGACGACGACGACGACGACGACGATCTCGTTGGGAACGTAGCTTTTTCTTCTTTTTTTTTGTTTTTTGTTTTTCTTTTATACGGAAAAGTCATACGAGACTGCCAAATGTCGAAATCTACAGTACTTACACTTACTTACGAGCTGCTTGCTTAGGGTCGGTAAGGTCGGTCTCACTCGGCGTTCCCCGTTCCCGATTTACTGGGATGGAAAATACCGACCGATCGAGAGTTCGACTTCTTCTCCACTGCGTCGGCCGAGAACGCAAAATAGGATAAGGAAGTATTATAAAACGGCTCACAAATACCGCTTACCACGATGAAAAAGGTATATTGGATCATACGAATCTTCCAGTTTTTCAATAATCTCATTATTAGCCATAAGCCAATTAGAATTAAGGCATATTTTTTATGTATGCTTTTTCTGTAAGCCACAATGACAAAATGAAAGTTTCAATAAAGGAAAATAATAAAATGGACAAACAAGTCGAAGGGTCAGAACCTCAAGGATTCATGAAGATAAAAACAAAACAAAAAACAAAAATCATAAACAACAACAACAACACAAATTTCATTAACTGCAATCGTTTTATCCACTTTCGTATTTTGTTTGTTTTTTTTTGTTTGTTTTTTTTTTATGAAATAGGTACAATAGAATTTTATTCATGTGTAATATAATGGCATTGGGTACGCTTCAAGCCAATATACGAGAGGAACACGAACCTGTCGCACTCCCGCCGACCTTGCAACATCCTCCTCCTCCTCCTCGCCATCGTCCTCATTTTCCTTACAGCTATTTTTTGTTAATGTTAATATTATTACTATTATTATTATTATTAATAATAATTAATTATGAATTATTACAAAGAGACGAGAAATTATGACTACACGACGAACGCTTAAGTTAATCTTGCACACGTGACCACCCAACCTCGTTATAAAAGTCAATATTGATTTGCCCTCTTAGCCAGGGCGGCACTTTAATTACACATTATATCGATATCGCTACTCGTACGAGACGTCTGTCTATGTGTGTGTCGCGCGTGTGGGTTGCCTTCTGCCGTAGGCAGAGGTCGTCGTTTAAGCAATGGCCTAAACTATCGCCAGCACCGGTAGGTCGTTAACTTTTCGCCGATTACGTGTATTATTATTGTACGCGTACACGCAATAATCGGAACGACTCGGCTGGCTCCGCAGCGCATTAAGAATTCGCGTTTGCTCAATTAATTGCTTGATTGCTTAATTGCTTAATTAATTGCTTAATTAATTGCTTGCTTGCTTACTTACACGTTTGCAGATGACAAATTCAAAAGTAAAGTACTCTACTGCCACTCTATACTTTAAATAAATCCTGTCTTGTCAACCCCGCCCCGCCCCGCCCCGCCCCCTACCACATACGTGCCGCGTTAACGGTAATAATAACACGCTAGATAGATAGATAGATGATAGAAGGAGAAGGAGAAGGAGAAGGAGAAGCGAGCCTTCCCCCCTTACGCAATCGCACCATCGTCGTATCCATAGGAATCCATGGGAAATGAATCCGGACGGAATTTCGTATTTTATCACACTTCGATGCCTGCGTTCGATGATTTGCCTCTTTTAGTTAAAATCTGTTCGGTATTCAGGACCGGAGGTTGCGTCCGCGTGTGCCACACGTATACCTGAAAACATTGACCATTGAAATTCGTTAATTTAGATAATATTTAGGGTAATCATCCGGGCTCCGTTGACTTGACTTGACTTGACTTGACTTTCATATCTTTCAGACAAAACTTTCGTTCGAAATAAAAAAAAAAGAAAAAAAAAAGAAAAAAAAAGTCCGTCGAGGTGCGAGGCCGATTAAATTATTTAAATTTCGGCGTTCGGCGATTGAAAGAGTCTCCGACTCTCTTGGGGGGGAGACGTAAAGAGCAGACTACGTCGCGCCTGTCGTATCGCGAGTAAATGTTTGACAATAAGGTACCGAAGGCTTCCTTATGTACCGTCACGGTACATACACGCTCCTTTATCGGCGTAGGCAAACAAAATTTTTGCAATTTCGTTTGCGCGACAAGAAGATGTCCACGTGCTCTTCTCGACGTGTCTCGAGGACAAGCGCGAGCGCGAGCGCGAGCGCGATCGTTGACCGCCAGGATCCATACTTAATTAATTAGTCGTCCGAAACCGCCGACAGCGCCATTGCCCTCGTAAGGCGTAGGGAATCTGCCTTATCGACTAGAGGTACAGCTTACCGCAACGTGTCGAGGCAAAGGTGTCGAAAGCGAGCAAAGCGTTTATGCACAGGGATAGTTTGCGTACAAAAATGTTCTATTTGATTTGCCTGGCGAAAAAGAGGCGCAATGACGCTTAAAAAATTGTCACGTTGATGTTGAGCGCAGGTCGTAGTTGCAGCGGATGAAGCGAGTCAATGGAAAAGATAATTTGGCAAGAGCGGCCAGAGCGTTGCTTCCACGAGGGATTATTACTGAACCGAGCTTCGATTGTCAACGAGCCAGTGGGACAAAGTAATGGTACAAGCAGTAGAAAATGACCTTTGAGCAACCGTCTGCCAGACCCTCGAGTTCATCCCTCCTTGTAACTTGTTTGAGAATTTCGCTCTCCTGGAATCCGCTTTGAATATCGTAGGCAAACAGAGCAGTCTTCTTCTCTAATATAACTTTGAGGTTGATTCCAAAGCCAGCCATGTCTATAGGGAATGGCCTGTCTGGCTTCCACACCGCATTGAATCCAGTCACTTTGGTCGACGTCTTATCACAAATGGGTCGTTCCACCATTAGGCCACCGACGAGGCCCACCGGCCAGACTCCCACCCTCTTCACCTTGGCTATCTAAGGGCATTATAGGCTTAGGTAGCTTTAGTAGGCCTCCGAGTAGCCTGGAGCTCCGTACTGACAGGCTCTTACCTCCTTGAACAGCTGTCTTGAGTAAGTGTTGTCGTCGTCAGCAAAGTATATGACACCGTTGTGGCTCTCGTTGAGGTTGGCCCTGATCCACCTGAGTGCTGCGTTTCTCTGCTCGACTCCCCTGGGCTTCTTCCAGTTGGGGTCGTTTTTCCCAAGCTTGTAATGGGGCGGCGTCGGTGCGTTAATGTGCGTGTAAGTAAGGCCGCTGGAAGCCAGGAGATTAACGACCAAGGGCGTCTTCTTTGGGGAGTCCTCGACGACGATCCAGTGGAAGTTGGGCACGAGGAGGAAGGTCTGGGAGAGCCTGGTGAGCTCGGCCTTCTGCACGGGCCTCGTGAACGTCGGGGTTATCGCGTAAATGGTCGGTCCGTCGCTCGGCTTCCCAAAGTCGTTGTACTCGGTGATGGTCTCGCATATCCTGGCACCGGTCGGTATCGCCAGGTGCACTGGCTCGTTTATGTTCCTGCAGGCCAAGCTCGCCGCCTTAATCACCTCCAGGGAGTTCTTCGTCATTTCGCAGAGTTCCCGTTGAGCTTTGCAATCTGAAACAGTCAGCGGCGTGGCGTGAAGGGGCGGGCGGACGGGGGGGCGTTGGTGACTCGACGAGGTCTCACTGACGGTTTGACGGGACGCTGTGAGGGGGGAGCGGGGTGGGAGTGGGTAGCGTCGGCGGCGGTGAGGTTGTCAGCGGCTGCTTTGGAGGGAGCCGATGATGACAGTCGTAGGTGAAAGCATCGAAGACCTCAGCGACGTAAACAAGGTAAGGTAAGGTAGGGTAGGGTAAGGTAAGGTAAGGTAAGGCAAGGTAATGGTACGGTGGGGTATGAGCCCCGGTGAGCGCGGGGCTCAATGATCGATAGAGACCGATGATCGTAGTAGGATAAGAGGAAGAAGCAGTCGGCGACGGTAACGGGGACAGCGAGCTAATCCGGTGCAACGGCCGCGACCTCGTCTCCTCGGTCGTAGCACCGGCCTGGAGAAAGGGCGGAAGGGCGGAAGGGTGGTAGGGTGGTAGGGAGGTAGGGAGGTAGGGAGGTAGGGAGGCTGACTACCAGCCACGAGAACCTCGTTACAGTCTCCGGCTTGGGGGAGGTGAACGGGGGTGGGTGGGTGGGTAAGGCCGGCCCTAGGGGAGGGGGGGGCCGAAGGGACAGACTCACTGTTGTAGCTCTGCCAGATGACGAAGAGGAAGCCGAGGACGAGGATGGTCCTGCTGAGACACATGACGTAGAAGGGCCGCAGACAGCGGCCGGTCTTGTAGATCATGTTGCCGTGCTCGGAGCCACGGATCGTCTCCTTCATCCTTATGAGCCTGGTCTCGTCGCCGTGAGCCCTAGCGGACGCCATAGCACCGCGACATGCCGAGCGGTCAACGACGGTTCCCCGGAACTGACGCCGCCGCCGCTACTGCGGGCCCTCCGATGCGCCGGACCCCCACCACCGACTCCGGCGACCCCACCGCCACCGCCACCGCCACCGCCACCGCCGCAACCGTCGCCCTCCCTCTCCGCTTCTATCGCCGCCGCCGCCATCCGCCACCTCCTCCTCCGCCACCTCCTCCTCCTCCTCTGCCGCCGCCGCCGCAACTGCACCCCCGATAGAGCGAGCGATACTGGAGGCTTACGCGCCCTCCCCCCGCCGTACCCCGACAAGAATGGTATCGCGAGGCCCTTCACGGGTCGGTCATCGATATCGCGCTTCTTCGGGGTGGGATGGGGGTGGGATGGGGAGGTGGGCTATACCAACCCAGGGGGCTTCCACGGGTGCCGGCTCGTAATTCGCCCAGCATTACCGTGCCCTGCATAAAATAATACGTACAAATGCGCTTTAATCGTTTTCTACCGAGACGACGGCCATTAGCTGTCAACATACCTCTCCGTTAACAAGCCAAATGCCATTGCGCCCCTCCCCTCCCCGCCCCTCGCCGCTACGCGCCGTCACTGCCACTCCAATCGCCGCTCTCCCCAAGCAATCAGGAATTCGTAATTTTTCACCGCTAAAGCGCGCCGTCCTCCGCCTTCCGTCATTACTCTCTCTCTCCGCCCCCCCCTCTTTGTTTACCTTCTCCACCGTAATTTTTTACGTAGTATTTTCCGCATTCCCACCCCCACCCGACGTTCAATGACGTTTTCTTGAATTTTCGCATTATCCCAGGGAGATGACGAGGAGCGTACAAGCACCAGCAGGCAGTAGCAGCACCAGCAGCACCAGCAGCACCAGCACAGCAGCAGCAGCTTTATTACCTTCGACCCATTAATTTTAAATTCTCTTACGCAATGCCCCCGTCCCGTCCCGTAGCCTACCGCCGCCGCAGTCACCGCCACCGCCACCGCCACCGCCACCGCCGCCGCGCTCTACTCATCCACAATGTACGCGGCTATTTATAATTATAATTACGCGCAGTGGCGGGCTTCGTCTCGACTCGGAGAGCCAGGGTATTCATCTAGGATTTATTATCGGTAGACAATCTTCGTCGCCGATCCCAAGGACTCGCGCGCAATTATCAATTAATTGACAATGGCAACGGTATGGATCGTTATCGTTATTATCTAAAGCGGATGAAGATGTAGATGTAGATGGAGACGAACGCGAAGACGAACGAACCCCGAAGATGAAGAAGCACAAGGAGTCGGGCTTACACGAGTACACGTACACGAAATGATTTAACCGGAGCGTAGCCGTGACCTCGTGACGTTACGCGGGGATTTTCGTTTGGATCGGGGCTCTACGGAGTCTACGGACCCGACCGGGGCTCATCATCAGCTGTAGATCCTCGACGAGGATGATCGAGCGTTCGGATTTTACCCGAGGACGCCAATAGACGAGACTCGCTCGCTGTCAATGCCAAGTGGGGCACTTATCTATCCGACTGGTTAACGAGTAGCGATTGGCGTTATTGGGGTTATTGGGCTTATTGGGCTTATTGGGGTTGAATGCAGTGAAGAATGTTTTCTCAGGGCCGGGACATCCCCTTGAATGAGATGAAGCGCGCTAATTTCTCTTCTAGTCTCTCTCTCTCTCTCTGTCTCTGTGTGTATGTCTCGTCCTTGTATGTACGAGTCGTCGTCGTCGTCGTCGTCGTGCAGAAGGAAACGATCGTTGATGCCCGATCGCCGGTATCTGGACCCCGATAATGCACTTTTCTCTCTCTCTCTCCTCTCTCTCGTTCGTTTTGTTATTTTTGCTCTGGCGAGCTTTAAGGAAACTCGAACGATAAGATTGCCGAGCCGATGACGACGACGTTGGCCTTATCTCGTCCGCGCTCCTCATTCAGCAGCCCGAGAGCCCGAGGCCAATAGCACCGCGGAGGAGCGGCGCCGAGGAGCAGCGGCGCCGAGGACAATGAATGGCTGCGATGGCAATTAAATAACGGGGCTTCGTCGGCTCCGGCCGCGGCTCTACGTCGATTCCAAGACTGAGGAAGGGAAGGGAAGGTTGGCGGCGTCCAAGGCCCCGTCCTTGGGTGCCGTCGATCGTCCTCTGCGCTCATCGATCGCAATCGAAGGCCTACTTACTTGCGTAACGGAGCGCCTCGGGCGAACCTCGGGCTCGGTACACAATTAACGATCCTCGTCGGCTAAAGTATACACGGCACTCGTGAACGATCGGTTTTGGTCGGCGAGTCGCCTTCGACCTCCCGCGGCTCAACGTTTTCTCACTCCCGGCGTGTATTAGTATTAGTATTAGTAGCACGTAGATGATCTACGGAGCGAGCGGTGCCGTCGATCAAGGTCGTGGCGCGCTATCGGGGCAATCGTCACTTACGTCCTGAGACTTTGATGCAGGGGGAAGCTCGATTGCCGCCCACCAATTAAACGCGACTCCCCCCCCCCCCCAGCCCCCAGCTGCAGCTGGTGCAATGCCACGGCTCGTCGGTTATTGGGGTATTATTGGGGTATTATTGGGGTTATTGCCGGAGTTTAATAACGGAGGGAGGGATGTCGACGGATGAGTAGGTCGAGAGCGAGCGAGCGAGCGAGCGAGTCGTCTGCCGATAAGTACGATTTTTCGTTCTCGTCGCCGAGGGGAGGAACCGCGCGGAACTGGACGTCCGGACGATAAGGTCTCGCGGCCGCTTCCTGGGCCTCGGTGGGCCGTTAGGGGGTTATTGGGGTGGGGTGGGAGGGCTGTGACTCATCCCCGGGCCGAGGAGGCGGAGAGGCTCGACGGGGCTCGGGGTCGCGGAGCTCGAGTCGAGTCGGTCAGTCAGGGTCGCCGCTTCGTCGACGGCTCCTTATCAGCCGAGGCAGGCCAGGGAGTTACCGGCCGTTACCGACAGACGGCGCCACCCGTGCACCACCCGTCCAATAATTGATTTATCCGGGGCGCGGGACACGGGGCCGCTATCTATCGCCCCGGGGGCCACCCAACGACCCCGCTCACATCGAAACCCTCGCCCTCGTTACCCTTACTCTCACTATCAATGTTATTATTATCATTATCGGCGATAACGTTGCCTCGGACGTTCTCGGATCTCGGATCGGGCTCATTGTATCGAAAGCTCCGGGATCGAGACTAGCCGGCGAGTAGCCGGTGCGTAGCCGGTGAGTAGCCGGTGAGCAGCAGCAGTACCCGCGGTAGTGCAGCAGTGTCCGTGGGTACTCCGTGGGTATTCCGTGGGTATTCCGTGGGTATTCCGAGGTATTCCGAGGTATTCCGAGGTAGGTAGGTAGCCGGCGACCGACCGCACGATCCGCATTAAGATGGCCGGGAAGAAGGTGCTGCGGCAGGACTCGGACGCGGCCCTCGGACACTTTGGCCAGCAGGAGCTGCTTTTCAAAATCCTCGTAGTCGGGGATTACGGTGTGGGTGAGTAGAAGAAGTAATAGCGGCGAGGAGGTCGAGGGACGCGATAAGGGGGCCGTTTATAGATAGCCGGCTTTATTACGGACATAGGCGGGCAGGCACGCGTCGCACTAGTTACTACGCACGTCCGTTAGAGGTGTTCGATCGATCGATCGATCGATCGAACGGTCGAACGGTCGAGGCCCGCGGTAATTCGTGGATGAGCGAGCTCGGCTCCAGCCGGACATCCTTCCTTCTCGATCCTCTCGATCTTCCGGCGAAACCGGCGAAGGTTATTGGGGTTTAGGGAGGGGGTGAGGGGTCCGCTTTAACTCAGCCCTCATTTGTCACTCATTTGTCTTTGCATTGACTGCTTTTACAGGGAAAACTGCGATCGTCCGACGATACACCGAAGGTAACTGACACACGATGGTCGATCGATTGATTATCGGTAACGAAGGAAGGGGGATTCTCTGCTTTCAGGCAAATTCTCCTCCAACTACAAGACGACGATCGGGGCGGACTTCGCGGTGAGGACCATCGACTGGGACAGCCACACGAAAATCAACCTCCAGCTCTGGTAATGAATGAGCCAAGACACTGTTTTTTTTCAAAAACAATCTTTGTTCGCTGGCTGACGAAACGACCTCTCCACCCTACCCCACCTACCCCTCTACCCCTACTCCTCTACCCCCTCCGCCACCGCTACCACCGCCACCGCCACCGTCACCACCGCCACCACCACCCCTCGTCCGCCCGTCCGCCCCCCCCCGTGCAACCCCCAATAACCCCAATTTCAGGGACATCGCGGGTCACGAGAGGTTCGGCTACATGACCAGGGTCTACTACAAATACGCGTAATGACATTGTTGGGAGTCGGAGCAGCGGAACCGTCGGGGGACTCGGCCAGTCTCTCATAACCGCGGATGTGTTGCAGGGTCGCGGCCGCTCTGGTCTTCGATGTCTCGAGGATGGCGACCTTCCGCTCGGTCAAGAAGTGGCTGAGCAACCTGCGCGAGACCGTGACCCTGCCCGACGGCTCGAAAATACCGATCGTCCTCCTGGCCAACAAGTGCGACATCAAGGAGCCCTCGATACCCAACGAGCAGATCGTCAAGTTCTGCAAGGAGAACGAGATCGGCTCCTGGTACCTCACCTCCGCCAAGGAGAACATGAATATCAGTGAGGACACACCACTACAAGAATACAAAAAAAAAATAATAATAAAAACAACGTCCAATAATCACTAGGGGCTTTATTTTATTTAACAACGATAACCGTATCAATTACATTAATGCATTAATAGTAATGGTAATGGTAATGGTAATAATGGTTATAATGGTAATAATGGTAATAATAATAATGATACGCAGCTCCGATTTATCGGTTTACAAAGATTATTGGACCGACCGACCGGGCCGCCCGCGTCTTTAATAACGTACTACGTATTCTGATAATGCCGGTAATAATTACATTTACAATAATAATAATAATAACAATAATAATAACAATAATAATAACAATAACAACGACAACGACAACAACAATAATAATAACAATAAGTAATAATAATAATAATAAATAGTAAATAATAAAATAATGATAATAGTCGGATAATGATAATGGCGTTATCACAATGTTGATGTATCGTTCGGGCGAGCATAATTCTCCGCGTCTTCTTCAGGATATTAATTAAGCGCATTAATTGTTGTTGTCTCGCTCTCTTTGCAGATGAGGCGATGAACTATTTGGTCGTCAATGTTCTCAAGTCGAAAATTAACGACGAGATAAGGGAGTCGATAAAGCTACGCGACACCCCCCTGCTGCGCGACAAACACGTTTGCTGTAAAATTTAGCCGCCGCTGCTGCTGCTGGTTGTTGCTGCTGTTTACTGCTGTTGCTGCCGCCACCCTCTGTCTCTCTCTCTCTCTCTCTCTCTCTCTCTCTGCCTCCCTGCCTACGTACCCCGAAAAAATTACACGTACATATAAAAAAAAAAAAAACAAAAAACGAGTCCCTTAATTTCCTCGAGTCTTTCTCCTTCTTCCCTTATTTCCGTATTTTTTTTATTTTTGTTTTCTTTTGTTTTACATATACATGTACGGTACATATATATGTATATAAAATTTAATCGCCCGAGTGCGATTGCGTTCATTTATTTACTTATTTATTTATTTATTTATTTATTATTATTATTTTGTTGATTGTACGGAAGGCGGTCGAAGCCACAAGGCCGTAGAGCCCTCATCTAACGAACGAACGTTGAGCGTTTTGTCAAAACAGTCGAAAGCGTTGGGCGAGCGATTGGTTTGTTCAATGCGATGATACCGCGCTACGTAATAATAATAATATGGGCGACTACTGTCCAGAATGAGCTTCGGCTCATTCCCATACCGAATTCGTTACCGTTGCGCGCCGCGATCCCCGTCGTCTCTTGAGCTCTTCACCGGCGCTTAATAAGCGCACAATAAGCAAGCGCACAATAAGCGCATGTACGCCTGCACAGGCTTCGATAATAAACTCATTATATTGTCCATGTAATTAATAATTAAATAGCAGCCGTAATCTACGCATCCCTTACACGTGTACTTTATTTACAAATAAGAATTCGTTCGCGCTCTTTGGTCGAATAATAATGACTTTTGTACATACGACGCTTACGCATTTCATACCATACTATACAACCTACAACGTACACGCGTATACATAAATGAATATATGCATATCGGAATCGAAATAACTACGTATCTACGTTTAGTTTTTTATTGTTGGTTTTTTTTTGTTTTTCGTTATTTTCGTTCTTTTCGTTCTCCCTCCCCCCCCTCTCTCTCTCTCTCTCTCACGTTTTCTTCTCGAGAAGCTTTCACTCGAGGGAATATTAATTGTTTTTCGGGTACACGGTCCTCGGTCGGGATCTTTATGTGGGAGTGGGAGCGAAGCCGCCAGTGTCTCCCGTTGGTCCCCCCAATTGGTTATCTTATCCGTGCCATTATAATTGGTCGTCACCGTGAGCGTCCTTAACGGAATTCATGGCGATGGACACGCTCGAGACCATAGTCTTGCTGTAGTCTTTGGAGTAATCTAAAACGAATAAGAATTTCAATACCTCATTAGTCCTCTGGCCAACGCGACCTCCAGCCCACTATTACTATTATTATCAATTATCAACTACCAATTATTAAATCATTATTAATTATTAATTATTAATTATTAATTGTTATTAATTGTTTATTATTATTAATTGTTTATTATTAATTGTTATTAACTATTATTATTGGCTAACCAGTGAAGCTCAAACGTTTTAGTAAAACTTAAAATGTAATTTTTGCCAACATGAGCTACTGCTCCTCGAGCATTAAATCTCTGAGAAGAGTAGCGACGATAACGGCGAAGACATTAGCAACAATAACAATTGATGCAATAATATCGTCGTCGTAATAGCTAATGCTCTATTGCTCTATTGCCGCTCGCAATGCGCCAGATTCGACGAGCAGTCGCCAAAGGTTAAATGCACGAAAACGTAAATGGATCTTATTAAATTTACCATTGGGCAGAGCGGGGCGCGGGAGGGGTAATAAAGGGGGATGGGAGGGGAGGGAGCAGCTCATATTTTGAGATTTACGTAACGGTCCGGTCGCATAAAACAAAATGAAATGTAGTCTTTGATATTATTATTGTTATTATTGTTATTATTCTTGTTGTTATTATTATTATTATTATTATTAAAAAGAGCGTCCGTGAGTTGAAATACTTTATTAATTGACTCGAGAGTGATGCTGCTGCTGTTGCTGCTGCTGCTACTCTGTATCATTTATCTACAAAGAATATATCCGAGTGTCCACGCTCTGCAAGTGTGTGTAATAGAGAGAGAGAGAGAGAGAGAGAGAGAGAGATTTACGTACTTGACGGATGGCGTTTTCGAGTGAAAAATAAAAAGATCAAACAACGTCTTGATTTTATTTTGCTGCTTTGAAGAAGAAGAAAATAATAATAATAATAATAATAACGATGATAAACCGAAAACGTCCGAATAATTGCGTGCGAGATAGATAGATGGATGGATGGATGGATAGAGAGAGAGAGAGAGAGAGAGAGAGAGAGGGAGTAGGAGAGAGAGGAGCGTAACCTTTGTACTATATACTTTGCGTCAACATTAGTAATGAATCAATTCGTCATTGAGCGCCTTTTATTATCCGGCATTGCGAGGAAAAAGGCATCGATTAACTCCTGAAATCGTAAGCGACTCGTCGATCTAGCGAGCACCGTGTCACGTGGTATTTTTAGACTGCGAGCTGGCGGGGGGGGGGAGGGATAGACGCGCATAGATAGGTCGCCCAGAGGATGCTGATAAAAGAACGAGACCAAGTGGCCGGGACGGGGACGGTGACGACGGTGACGGGGACGGGGACGGGGACGGGAGATGGATGGAGACATTTTAATAGAATTAACGTATCACGTAAAAGCAGTCGCTAGTGGCTTTACGTAAAAAGCTCCCGGAGATTATGAATTATACCAGATAATAACGGCTTATCTACAAATAATAAACTCTCTTGCCCCGTGTTAAGTGTTTTAGTGTATTAGGATAGCGTCTATACGGAGTCTACGTGTGCGAGCCATGGATTATTAAATTAAAGCCTTTTTTTTCTGTCTTTTTTCTTCTCTCTCTCTCTCTCTCTCTCTCTCTCTCTCTCTCTCTCTTCTTTCTTTCGTTCTTTCGTCAGATTGCGTCAGAAAGCAATTGAATAAATTAAAACGATAAGTGAAACAAAAACAAAAACAACAGATACAAATTGTGGGCGGGGGATCGGTTGATTAGTGGAGGTTGTAGCTGTGATCGAGCTGGGAGGGTAATTTTAATACGCAAAGGGGCTAATTATTAAACAATGTCAAATATGTTATTGAACAAGTTAACGGTGTTATTTGCGAAAGTGGATTAGTTTTTTTTTTTGATTAATAGCCTCTTCACCAAACACCGCATTCACATTTTTAAAACATGCTACTCGCCTCTCGGTAACTGCGTTAGTACGTAGAATGTCGCATGTGTGTGTGTGTTTGTGCAATTATCGGTTTAGCTCGGTTCGGCCAATCCTGGAAAAAAATCCGTGAGAGAGCAAGTTCGAAGAGGACGACCAGGGCAAGACGTTCGAGGGAAGGAAGCCAAGAGCCTGCCTTTACATATGCGTATAAGCATTTTTGCGTATACATACATACGTACGTGTGTACGTATGTATGTATATATATATAAATAATGTACGTATATATATATAGGGCTATTCGTACGTCGGCGGCGTGGTCAGTCGCTCGCTCCCCCCCGGTCTTATTAATGATAAATAAATAAATATTCTAAGTACATGTGTGTTGTCTTGTGATTGGCGAGGCGGGTCGAAGGGAGAGGTTGAGAGGGTAGGAGAGAGAGGGAGAGCGATATGGGACGAGGGTGTCGCGACTAGTCGACGACCGGGTTGGCTCTCCTTCCGAGAAAGAAAGCAAGAGAGAAAGTATGAAAGTATGAAAGAGATAAAGAGATAAAGAGAAGAAGATATGGCGTGGAGAAGGGGTGGGTGGGGTTGGAGGGAGGTTATTGGGGAGTCGTCCAGCGCGTCCCCCCGTGAGCTCCCTCCGTCGCGACGGCGTCCATGGGTCTAGGATGGGCTACGGTTAATCACAGTTGCTCGAGAGACCGGCCTCGAAGGAGCTTCCGGGTGGCGGTGGCGGCGGCGGCGGCGGTGGCGGCGGCGGCCTCGGCCTCCAGGAGCCCTGGAGCCCCGGCTCGCAGGCGGACGCGAGCCGCGACTTGGCCTCGGCTCGGGGTCCAGGTCGCGGGAGAGGTCGGGCCGCAGCTGGTGCGCGGCCCTCGACCCGTCCAGAGGGCCCGAGGAGCGGCTCGGCCTTGCGCGACTCCTGGGGCTTGCGCGGGTCGGGGGGCCCGGAGCTCCGCTGGTCGTTACCTTGGTGGCCGAAGTTGTTCTGGCCCGGGGCGCTGCTCCCGTGGGGCGTGAGGCTCGCACGGATCCTCGAGCAGCTTATCACGCCCGCGTAGGCCTGCCTGTACTGCTTGTTCATAATCACGTAGATTATCGGGTTGACGCAGGAGGCGAAGTAGAGCAGCAGGTAGCCGAGCACGTGGAGCGCTGAAAGCAAAATCGTCCCGTCTCCAGTTTAATCCTAGCCCTCGGTTTAGTTACCTCGGTAGCTCCCTCCCCGCACCCCCCAACGCCGCACCTCACGGCCACCCAATAACCTCTGGGACTGTTTCTTCATCGAGTGATCGAGCCCAACGCCTCGAGCCGATAACGCCTATCGCTCGGGATCTTCGGCTCGATCCCCCCTCCTCCGCCCCTACCCGCTCTCCCCCCCTCCCGACCATCCACCCGACCCCGACACGCAGCGGGGCCAGCCGTGCGAAGGAAACACACCGGCCCGGGTGCATCGTTCGCGTTGCGTCAGACAAACACGAATAAGGAGCGGGGTGGGGAGGGAATAAAGAGATAACGAGTACGTACGAGTTCTCGGCATTTGACACTTTATGTGGATTCATTGGAATTGAATTTAGCGGTTGTACGTCGATTGGTCGGTGATCGACAGCCGATAGATTTTTATTCGAGAATCGGATAAAGACTCATAATTTCTATAATTATCATGCGGTTATCAGTGATAAATATGACGATGTCCCGACGACGATGTCCCGACGACGATGCCCGAGGCAATTAATTACGCCACACTGACTCATAATCCAATGCAGGCCTCCATGCGATGCGCATTATCATGACTAAGACCGATGCGATACTCGTAACTCCCGACTTCTTTTTATAACGAAAATAACTTCTGCCGTCAATGTATCCGTGCATGCGATTATTGCTACGGCTGCACGTATACACGCGTATCGGAGGAGTCGTCGGTACAGTAAGTCGCTCGTAGCCTTGAAACGTTAAGAAGACGCGTGTGTAAGCGAGATGAGGCTTCGCTCGCGTCGCTAAATATTCATCGGCATTCCCGAGCGTGAATCGCGCGATATGGAAATATAAATCGATCGTGATACGGATCCCGAGCCGCTCTAGTCGCTCGAGTCTCCCATCTCTCTCTCTGTCTCTCTCTCTCTCTCTCTCTCTCTCTCTGTCTCTCTCTGTCTCTCTCTCTCTCTGTCTCTCTCTCTCTCTCTCTCTCTCTCTCTCTCTGTGTCTCTTCTGTGTGTGTGTGTGTCTCTCTCTCTCTCTCTCTCTCTCTCTCTCTCTCTCTCTCTGTCTCTCTCTCTCTCTCTCTCTCTCTCTCTCTCTCTCTCTCTCTCTCTCTCTCTCTCTGTGTCTCTCTCTCTCACGCTCTTCTCACGCTCTCTCTCCATCGTCCTCAAATGTAAATTTGAGAAAAACGTATTCGTAATTACTTATTGTTGTTATTATAATTGTTGTTGTACTGGGAATTGATATTGAGATTGTCGGGACATTATAAGCAGCAGCAGCAGCAGCAGAAGAGAATCTTCCTGGGAAAAATAATTGATATTTACGGGCTAGAGAAGGAGAAATTATGCTCAATTGGGGAATACGAGTTTTATTTATTCTTCCCCATTAGTTAACTCTTCCTCGTCCATTAAAATTATCCGATCGGCCCCTTACCCCACCCGCCCCCACCCGCCCGTTTTTTTTTCTTTTTACAAATTTCAGTCAATTTACTTTCTTTCTTCCAGTTTATCCCGGCGTCCACTTGGCAATTAATCACGAGCGAGAGCGTGAGAAGAGCGTGAGAGAGAGAGAGAGAGAGAGAGAAGAGCGTGGATTCGGTGAGCGGAGTAAGTATTTAGAGAGAGAGAGAGAGAGAGAGAGAGAGAGGACACGGCTTGGACGAATCTAACGTTGTTCTATTTGGTTGGACAATGAGTTTCGTCGATCGGATTATCATGGAGCGATCGACGATCGATGGAATACGTGCAGACGGGACAGGAAGAGGTTGACACGCGGATGCTTACCGGGATGCGTGACTTCCGGATCGGCGACCTTGACTATGGTGATCGGTAGGTAGCAGGCGACGAAGCCGAGGAAGATGGCGAGGACCATCTTGGTGATCCGCCACTCGCTGCGACGCTGCTTGATCTCGCGGATGTCGCGACCCGGACTGTGGGGGGACTTTATGCTCGGGGGGGCCGTGTGCTTCCTTAGCCTCGACTCCGACCTGCAATTACGGACAGGGCAAAAAAAGAGATCCGGCTTGGATTAGTAGCTGGCCCGGGATAAGGGCCCCAGCGAGGGCCTCCTACTCACTTGTGGACGACCCAGAAGATCTTCGTGTAGCAGCCGACGATGACTATGCAGGGTATGACGAAACCCGTGACGAAGAGGAAGGTCTTCGAGGTCCGGCCGTTAGCGTCCCGGATGATCGAGCAGGTCTCCAGGTTCGCGTCGTAATCGAATTTACCTGGCGAACGATGGCGAACGATCGATTAAAAGCAAAAAAAGAAAAGACAAGCGGGTGACCCCTTCTCACCCACCTACCCTTCCAACCACCCACCCTCAGCCGGCAAATTAGCCCAATAACCCCAATAATAATGACATCAACAACAACGAGAACAACGAGAACAACGAGAACAACGAGAACAGAGGTGGAGTTGAATGGGATGAGAGGGGTTGGGTTGAATGTGGTCGGTGAATGTTCACGTTACCCCATGAGCCGACGAGCGTGGGGACCTGCATTCCGTAGGAGAATAGCCAGCAGAAGACGATCATGAGGGCGATCCAGTGCTTCTTGTAGACTCGCCCGTATATCCCGTGATGGGCTATCATGATGTATCTGTGCCGGGGATTTCAATTATTAATAATAAATAAGGGGGCAGAGATGCTGGCAGCCCGCCGGCAGACAAAGGCCCAGGTAAATATTTTGACCAGGGAGAGCCGGGACGGGCGCATCGCTCCGCACGGGCCACGGGACCGAGACCCTTTACGGGTCCATTAATGGGTTTAGATGGGCCGATGCTATCGTTACGTTTGCTCCCGTGGAGTTGCCCGTGGACCGTGCGGAGGCCTATATAGGAGGTATTATTATTGGGGTTACCTGTTTATCGTTATGGCGCCGACGGAGAGTAGGCTGACGCCGACGTTGCCGTAACGGAGAAAGGGGACCAGGACGCATAGGAAGCGCACGTCGGCCCAGCTTGCGTCGATGAATCGGATGGAGTCGAAGGGCAGCACCAGCAGGCAGAATATGAAGTCCGCTACGCAGAGGCTGCGCACAAGCGTTCCCACCTCCGATTATTATTAACCCCGATAAATCCGCCCCCCCTCACCCCCAGGTTCTTTAGCAGATAATACCCGGTCTGCTAATACGCGCGCTACTCTACTCTGTCGGACGGTAAAAAGACAAGTTTTTACCCGACGTTCTTTATCCTTGTTCTTGACGACGACGTTAGCCCTCGGTGGCCTGGACGACGTATTATTTATTTACGCATTCGTGAGAATCGGGGAGAAGGTTATTGGGGAATGCCGATGTCGGTAAGGTCGCTCTCCACTTTCATTACCTGACGCACAAGAATGCAATCGAATGCGCTTGGAATTACGATTCCAAGGCGGTGGCGGTGCGGGGCTAAAGGGAAGGTAAGGCAAGGGCCGTGCGATTCTCGCCTCGCCCAATTCGTCATTCGCACGCTCGTACTGTCGTTCGTTATTGCCGCTAATGACACTCGGCCTCGGGGCTCCTAACGCAACTCCTCCTGCAATTATTTCTCGTGCGATTGTTTGCGAACCGGTGACGGCGTCGGCGTCCGCGTCCGCGTCCGCGTCGTTGTCGTTGTCGCCGGCGGAAGGGGGACGTGGGCGGGGGATTGGATGGAGGATGGAGGGGGAGATAGAAAAAACGGACAGAGCTTTCATTCAACGCTTACGTTCGACGGAAAACTCGACGAACGGTTGTCTATCCCCCTGCCCCCCCCAACGCCGTCAACCCATCATCAACCACAGAGTGGGGGAACCGCCACCGCCCCCCGCCGCTCTACGTTTCCAAATTTCAGGGGGGGGGCGGCATTTCCGTGCGGAGGCGCTGGCTAACCAGGTACAGGCACGCGGCCGACAGTACCGCTGCTGCCAGGAAGCCGCCGTGACAAGTAATCCCCGCGCTCCCTCGCCGCGTTACGTCACAGCTTACGTTAAAACGTAAGCGCTGTTCGCCATTGTTGTTATTCACCGTTCCCGTTCCCCTTCGTCATTATCCGCGCTTCGATTGGGATTTTATTCGTGGGACGCGCGCAAACGTCAGGACTTCCCGGTCCGAGGCAATCTACATCCAATTCCGGCTGCGTACGGATGACTCCGCGCTCGGGCCGACGTCCCGTAGCAGCGCTGCCGTCCCCGGCTCATTCCCGGGCTTCGTGAGCCGAATCCTAACGAAATGTCAACCGTCGTCCCTTTTCCGGTCCCTTTACCCTCGCCGTTACCGCTTCCCGACAATACTGACGACGCGATCCCATTAGCTCGCTGGACAACGGCCCTCACCTCCCTACCTCCTCACCTGATGATGAAGGCGGCCGCGACGTTCCGGACCTTGGGGTACTTCAGAAGAGCGACGATTGTCAGGAGATTGCCCAGCAGGCCGATTATCATGATCAGGATGGCCACGGTTGCGGCAAAGTTCCTCAGCGGCCTCGAGAACCTGAGAATACAGGGACGGATGGATTGATTGGTCGATCTATCGATCGATCAGGAGCTTTCGTACTAATTTGTATGGGGGGGGGGGTCCGACTGACCTGGAGAGCTCCTCGTCAACGGCGGGCCCGTGGCTCGAGTTGTCCACGACCCTTGACATCCAGAGGGCCTGCGTCAGCTGGTCCATCGTCGGGATCTGAAAATGAGATCAAGGCCCGACGGCCTCGTGTCGTTAATAGTCCCGCGCTAACGCGCGCTTCCTACTCTTCCGGTCGCGGAAGTCGTTCCCTCCGGGACGACTCCCGGCCGGCTACCATTAATGCGGCCCCGTTACGGCTGCGACAGAGTGTCAAGGCCGCGCGAGCTCGGGGTTCGCAGGCTCAGCCTTCCCCGTCGCTAAATGCCCTCCAAACCCCGACGGCTTTCTCCTCCTCCTCCACCTCCTCCACCTCGTCCTCCTCCTCCACCTACACCGCCTCCTCCCGCGACAGCCCGGACCGGACCCGCTGCCGCCGCTCGACGGATAAGCCTGAAAGGTGAGCGGCCCCGGGAGCGTCTATCAATTACGTCCCGTTCCCGGAACCGAGGCCTTTAAATCTCCATCGCCTCCCATCCCTATCCAATTATTCAATTCCACACAGTGTAATTGACACTCCAAAGCGATCGTTGTTACTACTCGCTTGGAATTATTACGTTCTGCTCTCGCGCGAACTCGATACCTTCGAAACCTTCTATCTCTCTCCCAGCCCACCACCCCTCTCTCACCCACACTCTTTTCTCTATCGACCAGACAGACAGAGAGAGAGAGAGAGAGAGAGAGAGAGAGAGAGACAGAGAGAGAGAGAGAGGGAAGGAGGGAGCGGGGCAATGAAAAATTACCGCTCGGATTAATATTGATTCGGGTTCGTATACCGAGTCGTGGCTCCAAGAAAAGTGATTTGAAAATCTTAGATTAACTCCTAACGATAATCTAACGATAATCTAGCGGCGGAGTAAGGTTATTGGGGTTATTGGGGTTATTGGGGTTATTGGGGTTATTCGCGAGGGTCAATTATTCGTGAGTTGAGTGGAACGGTTTGCCATTCCAGCGGGGAAAGCCAATATTCCCATCAACGAATCGCGATTACGATGTTTTCGGAAAGCCGAGCAAAGCGGAAATGGCCGTTGAGCATTATTCGGCGACCGAAAGTGGCGTAATTAGCAATAACAAGAGGATAATGAATAGGGAGTCGTAGGAAAGCCGAATCGGGTCCCGTCCCGGGCCATAATTAGCCTCGTTCAAAGCCGAGCGTCGGTCACCCCCGCCCCCCTGTCCCTCGCTCTCTCTCTCTCTCTCTCTCTCTCTCTCTCTCTCTCTCTCTCTCTTTCCTCTCGTATGTGTCCCCCCCCACCACCCCGCCGTCACCCGTGCCCAGCCCAAACGACGGTCGTTTATGTTACTCGGGCTTTTGAGGGCCCGCCCGGGTTCCTTTGTCCCCTCGATGTCTAATCGAGCCCCGAGTCCCGAGACCCTTAGGTGCCCGGTACGATTGAGTGCCGCGAGCAGCGGTTGGGAGGTAGGAGGGAGCGGTCATTAGCTCGACGGGGGAGTGCCGCCGCGAATCCTCGGCTACGCGATCCCGGTAGGGAAAGCGGCTCCGTGGCTTTTCAGTCCACTGCATTCCCGAGCGGCCCGATTGTTCTCGGCCCTCGGAAAGCCGCTCGCCGTCACGCATACCGATTTGAGGCTCCCATCCCCCCCGACCCGCCATCCGTAAGAAACGGTACCGCACGCACGCACGCACGCACGTATACGAGGGAGCGATCAGGCTTCCCCGCTTGATCGGGATTGAGGTTGGACGGGAGGAGAGCTGGGCCGCGAGCATCGGTCGTCAGTCCCACGACGCCGAGGAGACGGAGAGGATTTCGATTAGCCGACTCGGTTGCCCTGAAATAACAGCTCGCAAAAGTCCTCCTACCTCCCCCTCTCCCGTCCCCCTCTCTCTTCTACCGTCCGGTTACGCAAGCAGCGACAGCGACGCAGTGTCTCGGTTAGGCTGACGAGGTGACGGCGGTGCGCGGTTAGGGATAGAGTGGGCATAGGGGGCAGAGGGGGCAAAGGGACAGGGGGGTGGACGGGTGTGTGGACGGGAAATGAAGCGGTTGATAGGACGGCGGGAGGACAATCCTGATTTAAAATCGGATTTTTCTCGTGGTGCCCAGGACACCTTTGGGGTTTTCCGTATCGTACTCGAATGCAGCTCAACCGCAGGGATAAAGGCGTTCGGGGAGGAGGGGGGAGTCGACCACCGATCTGCGAATTGATATTTAACGAGGTAATGATGTTCGGTCGATCAATCGGACCCTCGGATTATTAAAAGGATCGCGCAGTGCGATAGGGGCCTCGCGTCCCGCGAGGAGACTAAGCGCGTAAGTAAGTAGAGGATAGGCGGGCAGGGGCTCGGTCCTCCCATAAATGGCCGCGGGAGCGGGTACAGCGTCGACGGGGACACGCAACAGGCAGGACGCGTGCGACTCTTCCCCTCCCGCACTCCCCGGATGACGAGGACTCGGCTCGGAGTCCGGGCGGATTAATAAGCAGCCATTCGACAATCGCTCGGAATTGAAAAAGACGGCGGTGGCTGTGACGAAGACCGCGACGAAGACGACGACCGAGAGAGCAATTGTCGGACCAGAAAGGGGGGAGCGAGCGAGAGAGAGAGTGAGGAGTGAGGAGAGAGAGGGACGACTCGAATTCATAAGGCCAGTCGAGGGGCGGCCGCCAATCGCTTTCACTTTTCCCTCGCTATTCACGTCAATTGAGGCTGTTCGCGCGAAAGCCTGCCCTCACCCCTCCTCTGCCCCCACGACCTCGGCTAATTGCCCGACGTCGACTCATCCTCGTGAGCCATCGCTGATCCAAACCGTGCCGCCCCCCCCCCCCCACAATAACCTCCCGCGCATCGACGGCCCCTGGAATTTCTCCATTCGGTTAAATTGACGGCTCCACTCCGTCTCCGTATCCGCCCCCTCCACTCCTCCGCCACCCCCCTGCCTGCCTGCCACCGATCGTCGAGCCGTTGACTGGCCCTCGAAAGGGCCCCGCACGTCCTGGCTGCCGGCTCTACCTACCGCAAGCTATAAACCCCGAGGGGGCGGCGTGTCCCCGTCGCCGACGGGGCCGGAAGGATCGGATCGTGTTGCCCTTTAAGTGTGCATCCGTCGTCCTTTTTAAAAGCGTCTGGGTGGGGCGGAGGGAGAGGCACGTGTCGCTCGGAGGGTGCCGCCGCGCCGTTTAGGCCTTCGGAGACTGGATTCGGTGAAACGGGGACCCGACGTTACGACCCGGTGCGTTAACCTCTATTACAGCTCCAGGGGAAGGAAGAGTGAGCTCAAGTGGAAAAAATTGTAAGCGGGCCCCTCTTCACATTAATTTTTATTTATCTCCCTCGGAGCCCCCACCCCCCCTTCCTTCCCCGGGCCCCTTATCACGCTCTTCCCTAGCCGGCCAATTACATCGGGGTGGGTAGGAGGGACGGAGGGAGGATAGAGCTCGACACCAGGCTTGTTAACGTCACGATTGATGCGCTTTCCGCAGCTGCAGCCGCTCGCGATTTTCCTCCCCGCCCCCGCCGCCTCCGTCGCCGCTGCGCAGCTGTTCAACCCTCCGTCCCATCCCATCCTCCTCCGCGTCGCGACTTCGGGGTAGCGGGCCCTAATCGTCTATCGGTTTCTATAAATACACCGACGGTAGTGGAGCTACTCTCTCTCTCTCTCTCTCTCTCTCTCTGACCATCCGTCCTCCCGCCACCCCCTCCCGCCTTCGCCCTGTACTATGGGCGCGCGCGTGTTCGGGCTGAGGGACGGGCCCGGAAACCGAGGCGAGGCCCGCGCTCGGCCGATTTACCGACGTATTTTAGAAAGCCGTACGTATAAGGCCCGCGGTGACGGAATCGGCGCTTCGGTCCCCATTAGTTTTCTCCTTTCTCCGGTCTCCGGTCTCCGGTCTCCGGTCTCCGGTCTCCGGTCTCCGGTCTCCGGGCCACCTAACCACCACGAACTCTCGCGTCTCCGTAATAGCGAGACACTGACTGGAGTGGACTCGGGGCGCCAGGTCGTCGTTTATAGGTTATTGGGGTTGTAAGGTACTCACTTGTCGACGTCGACGGTCGGTCCTCGAGAGGATGAGGAGGGCGTGCGCATGGGCGCGGGGGTGCGCGCCCTCACGAGCGTCGCCGGAGCTTCGATGCGAGGCGCGAGCCTAGAGAGACGACACCGGACTGGCGCTCTCGGCGGGCCGTCGACGGCGAGTGACGGGCGGCGCGGGGCCCCCGACGATGGTGGGGGGGCCGACTCGCCGGCCACACGGACGCGACCTTCCTCGGCGGTCCTTATCGGCGGCGGCAGCGGCGGCGGTGGTGGCGGTTGCGGCGACGGTGGCGGCGGGGGTGTTGGTGGAGGTGACGGTGGAGGTGGTGGAGCAGGAGGAGGTGGTGGAGCAGGAGGAGGTGGTGGTGGTGGTGGTGCTGCTGCTACGGCTACGGCTACGGCTACGGCTACGGCGGGGCTCCTCTTGCGCAACGAAAGAACCGTTTCTTCGGCATTCTCGTCAACAACTGGCTAATCGAGACGGCGGCTCCGCGGGCGTTCCCGAGGCGGGACCCGTACGGTGCCGTCGGTACCCATTGACCGGCCGATCTAACGATCGCTCCTAATTAGGCAGACGAGTCAGCAGCGTCAGTGGCCGTGGTAGCCAGCCACGATTATGCACCTAAGCACGGCTCAAGTGCCGAAGGTGGGACTGGGACGCGGAGGGGGGGGAGAGCCAGCGTAGCCGGGGCGCGGGGATCGGGCTGACCGAGGTGGCGACGCGCCGTCTCCCGGGACAGAGGTGGAGGAGGAGGAGGAGGAGGAGGAGGAGGAGGAGGGAAAGGCGGCCGGTCACCTCGTCACCGGTTTCGCGCTCGCCGCTGAATCACCGGCGCTCGTGATTCAGGTTCTCAGGTATTCCGCAGCTGGGACTCGGCGAATAAAGGGGCCGTCGCAACCTTCCCCAATAAGGCCCATCAAGGGCGAAGCCCGGCTCGTTCGCTTCCTGCTTCCGCGAGTCCTTCGCCAACGACAATAATATTACGCGCGACACCGGGTCCCGGTGACGAGGTGGCCCTGGTGGTCGTGGTGTGGCGCGGTGTCGTGGTGGCGGTGGCGGCGGCGGAGGTGCGGGGGGGGTGGCAGTGGTTGTCATTCAATCTCGTATTATATGCTAATGAGACGTGGGAAGCGGGAGAAGGCGAGTTCGGATGTTAAGGAACCCGGGAGTTGAGGACTTTGAGGGCTTGCGTAAGCTCCTCGACGACGGCTCCGCCTCGACCGGGGGAGCCAGTGGGAGCCCCTGTATCCCCCCTACCCCCCACCCTCTATCTCTCTCGTAGCCCTGCGGGTCCGAAGGTGGCACAGGTGGGTACGGATAGCCCGGGGCGCGTCGCGTGCAGCCGGCATTCCTCGGAAGTTAGGGCCCGGCCGGCCTTCCTTGGCCAAGTAATCGTGGAGGTAAGCGATCGTGGGCCAACTCCATTGCCACACGACTGAATTATACCGTTAAAGCTCATTATTCCGCGGAGTGGGCAGTGCAGTGGGCGTACTATACGTCTATTCGCACACCCGAGGCCTTGAGCGAGTCGATATCCCGTGGATTTCGTTGTCGGCCCGGTTCGTACGGGGACGGCGCAGGAGAAAGCCCGCGGACTCCGCGATCCCCTGCCTCTCCCCCCCGCCCCTCCCCATCCAGCGGCGATTTTAATTCGCAAGCTCGCTCGTGTAAATAAGAATTGTCGCATTGGGAGTATCGAGGGGAGGCAGTGCTGCTACGGAGACGACGCGGTTCCCGTTAACGTTCGTTGCTTTGTATTTACGTGCGCCAGGAGTAGGAGGAGGAGAGGAGGAGGAGGAGGAGGAGGAGGAGGAGAAACGCGGCGACGGGCATTGTTCTCCCGAGGAGGCCAAGGCAGTGAGCCAAGGCGGCGGCGGCGGTGGCGGCTACTCCTCCCATCATTCCCGTACTTCACGGGACCTCGGAAATGTGTAGTACGTAGAGAACAATGAGGATCGTACTCGTAGGGGCGATGCTACGTATACGTAGTCCATCGTCGCCGAGGTCGCGTTGTTGTCGGTGCTGTCGGTGCTGCCGGTGCCGCTGTCGTCACCGACCGTAACCGACTTTTGTCTGTTGCTGAAGGGGGGGAAGGGCGGGGACGTGGACGGCTATCATCGCGTCCCCGTCTATCGGTGAAAATCAAATATTCGCAGGGGATAGAGAGAGAGAGAGAGGGGGGGAGAGAGAGAGGGAGACGTATGGCCTCGGTAGCACTTTAGCGATTACTCGAGCTCATAACTCTTCGAGGATGAGCGAGTAAGTGCACAAGGGCAGGAGGGACGCAGCCTCTCGTAAATATTGTCCTCGTCGAGGGGTAGACACGCGAGGAAAACTGACCGGGCTCTGTCGAATGGCGGTGGACGTAGGGGGGGGGTCGGTTACGAAAAGAGACAGAGAGAGAGAGAGAGAGAGAGAGCGTGTGAGAGAGACAGAGAGGGGGAAGGGCGTGAAGCACGTGAAGGTGAAATCGATGTCCGAGTCTCCGGGCGCTATGCACCGGTGCGGAAGTTGGGAGGGAGGGAGGGGGGCCCCGGACCCGATTAATCTCTGCCTCCGCCCCTCCCACGAGCCGAGCGCTCGGACAATTACTTTTTAAAAAGGATGTGGGGACCGAGGCACGTGAGTCGAGGAATCGGGAACTCGGGCAGGCGAGACCAAGCCAACAACGGGGCTCTCGGAGTCTCGGCTCGCCCTCCCCCTCCCGTACCCGCCATCGCCACGGGACCGTCTAATTCGTTCGTCCCGTGAATCCAAAGCGGGGAGGAGTCTCCACGGGGATCGGGGACCGACTTGAATTGACGCAAATTTAATAGCTGCCCTCGACTTCCGCTCCCCCCTCCGCCCATCGCCCCTCACTCTCATCGTCACTCGCCACCTTCGCCGCTCCGACCTCAACTTTTCGTTCGCGCGACCACGTTTTTTGTCCTCCGCCAATAACCCCTCTAAGCCTTTACTCACGAGCCACATCTGCCGACAGTGCTTGTCAATATTACGTAACCGCCGAGCCTCCTCCGTCCTCCGTTGCCCCAACCCTCCCCCCCACCATCCGCCTGCCCTTGACAAATGACACAATGCCGGGATCCGATCCGTACGAATTCTAATTGATGCGCGCATTCGCCGAGAATCGCAGACGAGAATTGCTAGAAAGTCTAGATCTAGTCCGATCGAAGATTTGCATTTACCGCGATCGGCCGATATTACTCGCAATAACAACTTGTACGTGAATTTACGGGACTGGCTACGGCCGCGCTTAACGCAGCGCCGTTTCAATGACCGAGCCCACGTGGCCATGCACTCGGAACACATGAAAGCGCTTGCGCCGGGGAAGCGACAGTTTTACGGAACCCAAACTCGCGTTATATTCTATGTAATAATAATAACAATAACAACCATCATCATCATCATCGTCATCGTAACAATAACAATAACAATAACAACAACAACAACAATAACAATGGTAAAAGCAACAGTGGTGGTAATAACAATAATGTAGTAGTAGTAGTAATAATAATAATAATAATAATAATGGCTGGAGCCGGTGGTTAATAATCAAGTAATTACGCGCTCTAATAAATCAGGCGAGACAATTTCATCGAGATCTATAAATAGGATAAATAGGAAGTTTAATGTGGAGTAGCGTTGGGAGGAGCGTTGGGGGGAGAGGAGCGAGTCGGCCTCGATCGCGCTATCTCCCTCGACTCCCAAACAATGCGCGGCCCATAAGAATACGTATCGTAACGGTGCGCGAGATTGCCGTGCCGCGCGCAGCTTAACAGAATGCATTTATTTGTTCTATTGCTCGGCTTGTCGGGCTGAGCGCTAACTTACACCGAGACTTTCTCGCTAACGTGGATTCTTATCCGCGCGCGCCGCCTCGGCAGAAATTATTCCCGACGATGGCCTCGGGATGCCTCGATCTATCACGATCGCGCTCTCATCATCATTACAACTCTTCCCCCCACGTCCTAAATACAAATACCCCCCGCCCCCACCCACGCACGTATACGCATCCACCTTCTCGATCTTTTAGCATTCATACGAATTATAAGGGGACGGGGGGGGTGGGCGGCGGCGGCGGCGTCGATCAAGGAATGCAAAGATAAAAATGTATACGGACTGACTAAGTTATAAGACGACGATTCCGCTAAACCGATTATTATATTGTACGTGAAGTAAATAAAAAGAATCGCCCGATCGTAATTCATTGTGAAATTACGGATTTTGTTTTCCTTCGCTTCGGCCTGAGCGACAAGTATTTTTTTACAATAAAGACACGCTGGAGCGACGCGCGTTAGAGAGAGAGAGAGAGAGAGAGAGACCGTACGTGGACACAAGCTCTTATTGAGATACGCCGCTGACGAAATATTTACAAAAACACGTGACATTTACTTTTTCTTTCTCGGCTTTATCAATTTTTTTTCTTTATCGCTATTTGCGATAAATGTCTCTTTGAGCAATTAATATAAAAATTCCTTTGAAAATTAAAATTGCCATTAATAAAATTAAATTTCCTCTTATTGAGCCAAGATTCGGTCGGCAGATACGCTTTCCGCGAGTGACTAAGCCCCTCGGAATGGTCTCGCTATTTATTCTCTTTTCGCCTTATTGTATACTTGCGTTTTTTCCTTCTTTCTTTCTTTATTTCTCTCTCTATTTCTTTCTTTCTTTATTTCGTGTGTGTGTGTCTCTGGCTCTCAGCGAGACAGGAGACGCGCGAAATAAATAGAAAAAAAAAAAAAAAAAAAACTCCCTTTACGAAGTTTCGAGCGTTCGTGGCGTGGGAAGGTGGAGGAGGAGGAGGAGGAGGAGGAGGAGGAGGATGGGGGGGGTCATTGGAGTAATTGGAGAGTCGGTAAGGCAGGGATTCCCAGGAAGTAGGGAAACGTCGGTATTTCGTTAAGTCGCTTTCCCGACTCTCGGGAGTCGCACGAGCACTTTTATCCTTCTTTCAAGTTTAACCAACGAAACGTCGTATTGGTAGTTGCGTGGTATGGGTATGGGTAGGCGAGGCGAGGCGACGTGAGCCGCATACGGGAGAGTCCGGAGGGAGGAAAGAAATGGAAAGGAGAGGTGAGATCATCGCGAGGCGAAGTTTTACGGAGTCCCGGTCAGATTGAGCAATCTCGGTTACGCATAGCGAATTAATGTCGCGGCGAGTCCCGGAGCGGGGGGGAAATAAGCGCCGATGGGTTACAGGGCCCCGCTGACCGGCCGGCCAATACGGTCTCCTGGCAATAATCTGCCAACGCGTAACGCGCAATCTCTCGCCGAGGAATCAATTATTAACCCTCGCGACGAGATGAAGACGCTCGCCCGGACGAGTCGACGATATTTATCTGTATACGTGTCGCGAGTCTCCGGCAGATTAGCCGACAATGACCGGCACTCGGCGAGCGCTTTTTTGCCGCTTAGAAGATCACCGAGGCTCGGATCACGGATATCTATTATCACCCGGAAAAGCAGGGAACCAAGACCCGACGTATTCTCATTATTATTCTCATTATTATTACTATTACCATTGTTGTTGTTGTGTTGTCGTTGTCGTTGTCGTTATTATTATTATTAATTATTAATTATTGTTATTGTTATTATTAGGTGGAAAATTGATGGAATGCGAGTTCTTACGAGATAAGTGGAAAATGTTTTGCCAGCGCATGGCATTGTTATGCATTATTTGAAGAGTTTTTGAAATAATAACCGTTAACGGGACTCGTGATTCATGTCATTGCCCGATTACTAATACGTCGATTCCCCTCCACCTCCTCCTCCTCCTCCTCCTCCTTCGCCCACAGTCACTCCGTACCTGGCTCGTAAAAACGTAATCACGGCCCGGGTACGAGGAAGCTCGGGAGGTTGCGTTTGCCAAGTCCCGTGGCTCCGCGGTGGCTTCGAAGGGGCTCAACGGGCGGATACCCGGGCCGGCCTGACGTAAAGTAAAGGACGCTGATTTTTAACGAGGCCGGGACGGAAGTCGGGACGAGCGCGGCTAGTGAAAGGAGTACGCGATACGAGCCGCTCTTCTGCTCGGGCTGCTTTAATATTCCGTTAGGCCCGGACCGCGCCACGTGTTTTTCTGTATATTTTTCCATACGTACGGAGACCGCGTGTGTACGCCGACCCCCTCACCCCCGCACTCCAATAACCTTCCGGTTCCCCGTTCCCCGTTCCCCGTTCCGCGTACGAGCGCGGCTGCTCCCCGTGGCCGTCCACGTCGCCGTCGAGTCTCGTCGAGCGGACGCCCATGTGGGAGACGCCTCGTATCCCCCTACCCCCGTGTACGGATACGCTCTGGGCTTTTAGCGGATAAATAACGCCCGGCGGGGGTGGCCGCTTTGCCACGGCTCAACGGGAAACCGCCGTGGCACCGCTGCATGGGAATTCCTGGGCGGCTTGTCGGTCCGCGAACGCCTGACCGACGCGCGGCGAGTTTAAGAGCCCCTGCGCGACGACGACCCGCCGTGTCGCCCGCTACGACGCTCCTGACCAGAGTATAACTTGGCTCGGTCGGGTTGCCCCCCACGCAGGGGCACACCAACGCCCGGACCAGGCCTTTCACTAAGTACAGCCTCCTCCCCGTCGCTCCCGGAAGCCCTTGTCCAACTTATCTCCGCTTATTATTGTGCATCGGGAAAGGGATACGTCCACGGGCTCACTCTCTCTCTCCCCCTCTCTCTCTCTCTCTCCGTTTACCATTCTCGGCTTATGATCTCCTCCGACTCTTTAAATGCCGCCCTCGTCCGCCGCTTATTCCATTCCTCGCGTCTCGGCTTTATTTATTACTACTCGTCATTCCCGATCGTTTCAGCGGGTCGACCGAACCTACCTACCTACCTACCTACCTACCTACAACCACCCATTCTTAGTGGAGAGTTTTTGAAAACCTGCCGCCCCCTCCCTCCTGGACAGTGATCCGCCGAGGTACCGTGAGCCAGCCTTGAACAATTAAAGCCTTAAAGTCTATTTGTTTTCAATTAAAAGTACGTAGAGCTCGGTACGCTATCGATTTATCGTTCCTTCGCTCTCTCTCTCTCTCTGTCTCTCTCTGGCTCCATCCTCCACTCCCCTCGCCACCATTACGAGGAAATAGGTATTATTTACCTTGGCTTGGGTCGTGCTCTCGGGCTCGTTGGTACAACGGGAGCGGCGGTGGCGGTGGCGGTGGCGGTGGCGGTGGCGGTTTTTCCCCGCTTCTCCTTTCTCTTTATTTTTATTCTTAGGTCCGATGTAAGGAAAGCGAGAACGAGCACGGGAAGCTTCGGACCTTCCCGAACAGGTCGGAATTGAAAATGTCGCAAACCCCCAGTCGAAGGGCAGCGACAATCCTCGTCTACCTTCTCGTTTCATACACTGCCGTATTGCCGTATATTGCATTGGCCACGTAATGGTATTGTAAGGAGGAGGGGATAATCGAGGGCCACGCAGTCGCTCGCGAACGAAATAAGGTTTCGTATTATTTGATTGGACGTGGCGCGAGGTCGCGTAGGCAGCAGTTAAGTAGCGGGCCAACGCGTCGATGCTCCGATTGCCGTCGACTCATGGCTTCATTCGTAAACCATCGTAAATAACCCCATGAGGATGTATTTTTAATTTTAGTTCATTCGTTGGGATAACGCGGACTCGGAGGCTGGAGTGGGCACGACGGGCGCCAGGAAGGCTCTTAAAACTGGCTCGAGTGCTCGCGGGCCTGCTCGGACGATGTAACCGGAAGCTCAATATCTCGATAGAAACGACGAGGTAAGGGAAAAAAAAAATAGTTCTGGCGTCGGGAGTGCAGCCGGGCAATTAATAAGAGTGGAAACAGGTGTCCGTCGTCTACCCACCTCCTCGTTTCTTTAGCCTCTCCTATTTATCTAATCAACGGTATATATATATATATATATATATATATTGGTGGATGAGGGGGTTGGTTGGTGGGTGGGTGGGAGTTCCGTCCCTTGATCTCATCTACCTTACGTACCTTATGGGCTCGCGACTCTCTGGCGCTTGCGCCTGCCCCGAGTCCACCTAGCTGGCTAGGCACACGGCTACGGGCACACGGACGGACGGACGGACGCACGTACGGACGCACGCACGCACCCACGTAACGCATACCCCGACGATTCGACGTCTCCGCGTTTCCCCGAAAGCGCGACAAATCGCGGCGCAGGCGCGGGCTTCCGGTTCGTGGCGCGAGCCACGACGTCGAGCCAGTCGACGGCTGCGGCTCGCACGGGAACAAGAAGCGACCCCGAGCCGAGAAGAGGGTGTCACTGCGGACGCAGGAGACGCAGGAGACGCAGGGGGCAGGAGACGCAGGAGATAGAGAGAGAGAGAGAGAGTGCGAGCGGAGGCAAAACGTACTACTGCACGTGATTGCCGTGGAGGGATGGGGTGATCGGGCCGGGTGAACATGACAGCGACGGCGAGTCCAGCATCTCTTCGGAATTGGGCACTTCCGGGACCGGCCGCCTCGGACCCACGGGCTCGACCTGTGCAACGCTGATCCCACCTAAGGTAATCCGTCGCACGGATTAATTAATTCCATCGAATCCTTAATTATTCGTCGTCGTCGTCGTCGTCGTCGTCGTCGTTGTTGTTGTTTTTTTCTTTCTTTCCCTCTCTCGGAATGCTAATTGTACTTTAATTGCCGAGTAATCGGCCGAGCGGTCAAGCGTACGTTTTATCGTAAATTCTCTATCGATAGATTAGCGCGAATATCCCTCCCGTTACCACTGAATAGCTTCGTTTATACAAGTTCCGAGTACTCTCGGCCACCCAGGCCAGCACAGGCCAGCCTTTACGGAGTTGGCGTTGGGGTTTTGGGGGCGGGGGGAGGATATAGACAGATTATCCAATAGGGTCAAATGGTATCGAATCGATTTGCAGAATAGTTCTTCTTGTTTCGTTCGGTGGGACTCGTCGCGATAAAGCAAGCATAGATAAATAATTCCAAGTTACGTACTTATCTTATGGATCCGGTCGACCAAGTCCTCGGCTCCTTGGAACGGCCGAGAGCGATAATGCGCTCTAAATTAGAAATTAACGCTCGCGGGAGACGGCTCGTCAAAAACTTTGTCTCTGTCTCCGAACTAAGTTAACTCGGTCTCCGTCCCCGTCCCCCCGCCCCAGCCACCCGCGCTTACGATCCGTATCGCATGACTTGGCAACAGGATATTTTTGTAAGGGAAGAGACCTCCGCGGGCATTTAAGGGCTTAAGATTTTATTGAATGTATTATTGAATATCCGGGCACGAGCTAAGCTCACTCGCGGATATTGAAACTTTAAATTAGAAAAGCCTGTCGAGATTGAGGAATTATTATTATTATTATTATGCGAGCCCTCGGAACTTTATCGATCGTTTGAATTCTGAGATTCCGAGATTTAACGGATCTCCTGCAAGGGAATCCGAAGCCTCGGGGATTAACGGTCCGTAAGAACGAATGAATGTAGAGAGAGAGAGAGAGAGAGAGAGAGAGAGAGAGAGACTCGCTTCTCTAGATGAAATCTTCAAAGAAGATTATTATTCATTGCGCAAGTTTTTTTAAAGACATCGTTACGTTTGTATTGAATTTAAAAGATAATTACAACGTAAGGACGATTGGATTGGATATTGTCGGTCACCGAGGCTGAATTCATTCCTTTTTCACGCACAATACAATTCCTAATTATGAACGGAAAACAACAACATCAACAACAACAATAACAATAGTAATGATGATGATGATGACGAACGGACGCACGTAGAAGAAAAGAACAGAAGGAAAAAGAAAGAAAAAAAAAAAAAAAAAAAGAAAGCAAGAAAGGGATGACGTCGGAGCATGCGATGATATTATTAAATTAATCGCACGATCGCTCGGACTCTTACTTCACGCCAGCAGAACAACAACAAACTATTGAAAATCGTTATTTTAATAATAATAATACATAATAATGAGGGTATCGGGCAATAATAAGGCTCATTACCTCGTATTACGGGCTTTTATTTCTTACCTCAAGGGAAACGCCCTTCCCACTCGACTTCAATCATTCGATTCGAGGGGGGGAGGGGTGAGGGTGGGTTGGAGGGGTGAGGGTGGGTTGGAGGGTGGTGAGATCAGCACCGCTGACGTATAGTGACACCGGCTCTGTGCATATTTTGCTCCGTGACAATGCGCTTCGGTGAGGCTTAGGGAGTTTTCGGACAGACGAAACTCGGGCGAATCTCAATTTCGGGCTCCCGATTCAGGAAGTCATTGGTCCTCGATCGTATCTCTCCTCACTATGAAATCCACATTGGCCAGATAGGGACCCGCAATCCCGAAAGTTTCCCTTACATTAAAACCAACTCACTACCAACTTTACGTACTACTGCGTTATAATCCTAATTATAACGACAACGACAACAACAACAACAACAATAATAATAATAATAATAATGAGAATACGAACGGGCGATAGAAGTGACGTAGTTTTTGTTGGTCGGCGATTTAAAAAAAATAATCGTAGATTTCGCCGGAGGATATTGCCGTCGTCTAGGGATCGTAACGGCGGCCTTACTTGTTGCTTAAGACTATTTGTTAAGCAGATGGCCGACATGACGCTGCCCCTACCTCTCAGGGATAAAAGTAGGAGGAGGAGGAGGAGGAGGAGAGCGAAGTGACGCATTAGCCGATATACGGGGGGCTTACTACCTTCGCGGGAGGCCGCCTCCTTCACATAACGGCTGGCACGTAACGGCATTCGAACGCCGCCAACAGTTTATTTCACGGCGAATCGAAGCCGTCAAATATTTTTGCGACAATATCTATATACATATATACATATAAAGAAAAAAAGGGAGGGAGGGAGGTGGAGAGAGAGAGAGAGAGAGAGAGGCGGGGGAAGGAAAGAATTTCGATTTCACGAGGGCCGTTCGTGCAGCAGCAGCAGCAGCAGCAGCAGAAGCAGCAGCCGCCGCCGCCGCCGCAAAGTATCCATTTTTAGTAAAAAAAGTGCGAAATTGTTTAACAGCTCGGAAGGTTATTGGGTATTATTATTATTATTATTATTATTGTTTTATTAGGTAAGGAAATCTGTGGGGAAGGTACGAGAAAACGATAGGGAGGGCCTGACTGAGACTCGAGCGAGGCTGAGCGTACGTGGATGACGGGAGTTTTTCAATTTTTTACGAATAAATTCTTATCCTCTTCGGCACAATAGATCCAGCCGCATCGATCCAGGGCAATCGATTCCATTTACATTTACGTCGCCGGGCCACGATCCCCGGATTTCTCGACTATTAATTTCATTCTCGGGATCCTCTTCTCGCTTACGGCTTATTATGGTTGTCGAGGGGGACGAGGAGGAGGAGGAGGAGGAGGAGGAGGAGGAGGCGCTGGAGGATAAGTAGATTCGGTCTATCCGGTAGGGGGAGGCTAAAAGCCGTAGGGAGGCCTAGGGTTGCCGCGAAATTAGCGGCAAGCTTGTGATCGAGGCCTTTGGGATCGGGGATCGGGGATCGGGGATCGACACTAGATCGCGACGGCTATTTGCAAATAAACGCCGAACCTAGTCCCGTTTTAATTGCTCGGGGACGAATGATCGATGCGTAACCTGATTAAATAAAACCGTCCTGGCTGGTTGGCTGGTTGGCTGTCTGACTGGGGGAGGGTGGGCATCGGCTGCGGGGGAGGCTAAATAGCCTGCGTTACAATGGAATTTATATATCTCGAATTTCGAGAAATAAATTCCCGGCTATTTTTATGAGAAAATTTTTTCGGCATACCGTGGAAGTACATCATTCCAATTGGAATTTCTTTCCTTTTCTTTCCATTCCTTTTCTTTTCTCTTTTCTTCATTCGGCAGCAAAGCGGCCCAGCAGCATCCGCTGAATCTCGGAGCCGCATTTGGCCTTTAATCCCTACCAGCCGTGAAAATGAATTCGCGACTTGGCCTATTTAAGACTTGGCCTATTTAAATTGGCCGACTAATCGATACCGGGCCCCCTCCCTGTAGCCTCCCTACAGCCTCCCTACAGCCTCCTTATAGCGTAGATCCAGCGATAGCCGGCCTTACCCCGACCTCGGCTAACTTTTGTCATACAAGTAGGAATGACGTATTGGCGGGGCATGTATGTATGCCTCACCCACCGCACCCCGACCAATATCTCCGAGGAATTTGGAAAATAATTGTAGGTTAACACGGTCGCAGGCCTCGGCTTTACTTCATCCCGTCGATTCGGGAGAGAGAGAGAGAGAGAGAGGAGAGAGAAGGAGATTTTAGCTCAGAGGGTCAGGCGGAAAGAGGAGAAGGGTAAGGGTAAGGGCTGACGGGCATCGCTTAGTCAAAGAGTAAGTCCGCGGCTCGCCTATCGATCCGATTCTGCATTCATGTATACGGTGGAGCATCTGGTCCGCCTGTCCGGAGATCCTTCGTTACAATATCGTCGCGCGGCGATGGCTTTTTTGCAGCGGCAACGAGTCCCCGCGACAAAATCAATGGCAGGTTTAATACGTGGGAAAGGATCAACGACCTCGGCGCGGGGATGATCTACATTTTCACGGGCTCGCCGCGGCTCGGAGCTTTATCTTGAAAAAGGCCTTTCCATTATCACCCACCCGTCCCTACCTCGTACCCCCTGCCACCGCCACCGTCGCCACCGCCGCCACCGATGCTCCTCTTCGCTCCTCTTCGCTCCTCTTCGCTCCACATCACCCCGCCCCCCCGGATCACCGGCTGCCACCCGCCCCCGGTTCTAAACCCGCTCCAAGCCGCCTCCAAGCATTTTCAGCTCCCGGCATAATAGAGATAATAGAGTGCATGCAGCGTAGTCGGTGGGGAGGGGCGGTGTGGTGCGGTGCGGTGCGGGGTAAAAGAAATTCGCGTGATTCTCGTATTGTTTTTTTTTTTCCCGTAAAGTGAGACCGGGGCAGCCTCGTGGCTCTGCTTGAACTTTTCGCGTCACAGGGTCTTTTATCTCCCGGCCCCGCCTCCCACTCCTCTCCCTCCCGCCACGTCCGTCTCCGCCCGACCTCCCCGCGCCGAATTGCATTAAAACTTTAAAGTATCCCCCCACCGCGAGCCCGCTCCGCCCGACACGCGGGCACGGAACAAACAATGCCGTGTCATACAAATCGCTAAGAGGGAGGAGGCCTCCCGAGCCCCCGACCCCCCCGCCGCCGTAGATAGCAGCGGCCCGCGCTCCTGTGATTGATGACGGGGATCTTGGGAGACGAAGAATCCATCCCACCCCGGGACTCGTAGGATCGGGGGGCGGGGGGGCGAGGAAAGGCCGCGACCCTCCCTTCGATATAATTTCCGAGCAAAGCGCCGGCAATTCACGCGCTAAAAATGGCAAATTCGTCACCCTGTCGCTCGCTTTCGGGTTCTCTCCCTCCCCCGCTCTCGCCCCTCCATCCGCCTCACCCCTCCATCCGCCTCACCCCTCCATCGCCCTTTTCTCGTTTCCTCTTTTCTCGTTTCGTACGGCTGGAGCGGCGTGTGGAGGGTGGGCGAGGGGCAGACGGGATGGACGGATGGAGGGGGGGGGCAGCGTCCAAATAAACCGACTTAACGTACGTTTGCGCGCGGATCGCGTGAAATTTATTTCAAAGGCTTTTATTGCCGGTGTCAGTATTATTACGTGCGTACGGAGCGTAGCTTGTTGGCGGCCTTTGGCGGGGGGGGTGGGGGTGGATGGGTTAGCGAGAGCAGGCAGTATTTTAGCCTGCCTCGGCTCGGGGTGGCAAGATTTTTTATTTAACTGCAACGGCCCTGGGAGTGTCGGTCAGGAAGTGCCGTTGAAATATGCCCATCCTATTCATTGTATAAGCGGCGATTACAAGCGGCCCCTTCCCGCGGAGGAGGAGGAGGAGGAGGAGGAGGAGGAGGAGTAGCGGGGCCCGTACCCGTAATTGCAATCGATTGGCTTTCGATCGTAATGGACGAGGCATAGCAGTATTATTGAAAAAACGTAACCGGCTCTCCTCCTAATTAGCTTGAAAGAAATTTGACCTACGTAGCCCCTTCGTACGAGTAGGAGGACAGGAGCTCGTAATTTGCGGAAGGGGATCATAAATGGCCCGCAGTTGCATTTAGCACATTCCCGGATATCCTGGCGAATTATCTGCCCTCGTCCTGAGTCCTTTTGCCACTAAGCCCTTCGGGGGTGGGGTGGGGTAACCCAGGCCATGCCTCAGGGCATAGCGACGCAAGCCGTGTTCGTAGCGGGGCGAAGGGGAAGGGGGGCCGGGCTCGTTGAAGGGGGTTGGGCGCGGTGGGTCGGGAGTGAAGACGAGGGCCAAATTGATTTCGATGGTCTCCCATCGGGCTACGGAGAGTCTCCTTAGCCATTGCCTCGAACAGGTCTACGCGTATAATCGGCCGACTTACTTACTAGGCTTCAACTTAAGTTCATTTCACCTCTTGTCAATGTAATAACAAATACAACGGCGTCGTCGAGATAAATAATTCCGAAAGCACTGTCGGCCATCGGTTTCGCTCAACTAACTCGACAACAACAACAACAACAACAACAACAACAAATGCCAGACTCTAATTAAAACAAACTGGACTTTATTAATTTCGCCAAACAACTTGATATCTCCTCCCTCCCTCTCTCTCTCTCTCTCTCCCTCCCCCTCTTACTCTGGCTTTTAACTTTTAATTACTCATCTGGATTGTTGTTCGTTCCGTTCGCATGTACGCGCTCTCTGCTCCGCAAGTACGTCCAATTAAATGAAGAAAAGAGACAATGGGTTTGCGGGCTGGATGTGCTCGTTTTCCCACGGCAGATCATTAAAACGTCGATATCGTTAAAACGTAACGCCAATAACCTTCTGGTTAAACGTGAATGTGAAAGGATCGCGAACGCGGCAGACGCACACTACGATAAGAATCTCTAAGATTTTCAATACAAATGTATGTATAAAAAAAAAAATAAATAACTGTATAGAACTGAATGACGGACTCCGTTGCAGATTTACAATAAGCAGAGTCTCGGCAGAGTCTCGGCGAAGATGTTAATCTCTCTTTTATCGGGGATCGCAGCTTCGGGCATATATTATTGATAATTATTAAAAATCGTTTGCTGGAGCGGGGGATGGGGGGATGGGGGAGGGTAAAGTGCTCGCGGTAGGAAGAATAATGAAACGGAAGAGGAGATAAGGACGTCGCTAGCTCGCTCGCAATATAAATTACCCATAAATTTTTATTTAAAATATATATCGTGAGGGATGGCCAGAAATATCTTATTATCCCGTGGCTGCTCCCGTTCTCGGAAGAGAGAAAAATAATCGCCGACCTTAAATCATCACTCATGTTCCTTGCGCGTGGAGCGGGGCTGCCCCCTACGGATAGGCAACCGGGATACCTTACACCGTCCCATTCGGTAGATTACCGTTAAGTAAAGGGCGGCACCGGGACACTCGTATGCGACTACCCGTATCCTTCCTCATCTCCCTCGTGTCCTCGTCTCCTCTTCCCCCATGCCGACCCCGATCCCGACGTTCGGCGAGATCGGGGAGCCCCGATCGAGGGACGCGGAGCTCCATCGATGGAAATAAATATATAAAAGCAAGGGCGGAGATCGGTGAATAGTACCGGATCGATCATGAGGAAGGATCAAGAGGTGTCATGATGAGCAAATGAGTAAGTGGGCGGCGGGGGAGGGATGGGGTCCCAGGGTCTCGAGGATCCCCGGGTCAGGAGGTCGGAATATATCGCGCGGACCGCGAAAACTCGCCTCTCCCCGGGCTTTCCTCTCTCTCTCTCTCCACCCCTCTCCACCCCTCTCCCCATCCCGTGCTATTACGCCGTCGTCACCGCGAGTAATAAATATACGGCCAGCCGTAAATGTAAACGGTTGCGCACATGTTGCGCAAGAGCGGCGACAAAAGACGGAGGAGGAGGAGGAGGAGGATGAGGGGGAGGACGCGTCGGGGTAACAAACGGTCGAGGTGCTTGCCCCGGGGCACTATGCACTAGGGGGAGAGGACAGGCAGGCAGGCAGGCAGGCAGGCAGAGTAGAGGGGGATAAGGGGTGGCTGCCACCCTCGTGAGCTCGGGCGCAAGTGTCCGCAGCTGCCGACCTGTCGCGTTCCGCTATTATTTACTTTGGAACATTGGCCGGGATGTTTACTCGCGCGTCTCTCCGCCTCGCATTTGTCTCGTCGTCCCCGTCCCCGTCCCCGTCCCCGTCCACGTCCTCCCCCAACGGGAGCCCTCGAGACGAATCGTACTTCCATCCGCGGCCTAATTGAACGGACGGGGCTACGCCCGTAACGCGCCAAGTCCCAAGGACTCCCCCGGTACTTCGGTACCCGGGTATACCACTCCGTCGTGGAGTGAGGGCGAGCCGCTTCAGCGCCTCCCGGAGCAAGTACACAGGATAAAATAGTCAAGCAAGCCAGCCGTTAGGGCTAGGAGGAGTCGCGCCGACCGATGGATCGATGGAACGCAGCGCCCGCGCGTCCACGGCTACCGGATCGTCGCCGAGCGTCAGCGGGGGTCGGGGGACGACAGTTTTAGAGTGACATGGTCTCTGATGGGCTCCTCGTGTTGCAGATGCTCGAGTACTGGATGGGTAACAACGAGAGCGCCCTCAACGTCAGCGAATTCGAGATCCAGGAGGTGATCGAGCACCCGGACTCGGCCAGCCTCTTCGCCGGCTACCCGCCCTGGCTACTCCATTTCGCCGCGGGATGCTGCGCCCTCTTCATGCTCGTCGGCATACCCGGCAACCTCATCACCGTCGCCGCCCTCTTTCGCACGAAAAAGGTTCGTTGGACGCGTCACCGCGAGCTCCCTGAGCCTGGACCGCGCTTACACCGAGAGCTCGGACAATGGGGGGGGGGATAGGAGCCCGTCGGATTTCCGGCCAGATAACTGGTCGTTCGGCGGGTTATCGGGTTATGGGGGGGGGGAGGAGGGTAGAGGGGAGAGCCACGACTTTAGTCGCCGGTCTAATATTTTGTCTAGAGCATTGTGTACGTTGTATACCCGGGGGAAGTGAGCTCGGGGCGCGATCTAGTCCCTGGCATCGCCGACTACAAAATTACGTTCCTCGAGTGGACCGGACCCCGCGCCCCTCCCCGCCACATTATTATAATATAATAGCAACGAGTCGAAATAACGATCGGGGCCGATCGACGGTTCTCGGCTGCAGGAGGACCTCGAGGACGGTCCGCCGCCTCGAGATCGGGCCCACGGTTTCCCTCGGTTCCCCTCGGTTCCCCTCCAGGCCGCCCCAGCCAGCGAAGAACTTAGAGCTTAGATTTAGGGAGATCGGGGAAAGAAATCGCCGTTATTTGTCTGTCGGGGAGGGGGGGATATTGGGGTTAGGTTTGCGGCGCTCTTCCGATCGAGTTACACGCGAGAGAGTCTGCTCAGCGTTTACTCGGCGGAGTAAAAAATCCACTGGGCGTCGTGACGTCCGCTTACGGACGTGGAGGAGGAGGTAGAGGAGGAGGAGGTAGAGGAGGAGGAGGAGGAGGTCGACGGGGTGGTAGCGACGCCGTCGGCGAGTCGGCGGGTAGGGAACGACCCAGAGCTCGGCTCGTTTGTCTTCCGCGTTGCAATTGACGCGAACCCCCGCTCCCCACCCCCGACCCGCGACCCGTCACGCCCCCGAGCCCCGCCACCACCGCCGCCACCGCCGCCGCCGCCGCCGGAGACCCTACCGGCTATAAAGACGCATTTGGGTCAGAGCTACGGTCGTAAGCATTAACGCGAGCGACTTCACCCCGCGACTTCCTCCGTCGATCCACCCCCTCGGCTTTCGATCCCCTGGATTCTTTCTATCGGTCCATAATACCCACTGGCGCGTGCACCTTATACGACCCCGCTCGATTGTTCGGAGGGCGGTACCGGGGCGGGCGATCAACAGGCAAACATTTTTACTTTATGTCCCCCATTCCACGCCCCTCCCCGTCCCCCCCTTGCCCGCCCCTTCGCGTCGTAAATACATTATTAATTCCTGGAATCGGGCGTCTTTGCGCGAACGCGCGGGCGCATAGGGGAATCGAGGTAGGAAGACGGCTACGGGCACCCACACCCACGCCCACATCCACGCGCACACCCACGCGCACACACGGATCATAACCCGCGCCGCGGTCGTATACTTACGCAACGCAACGGCCAATAAAGTTAAGGGAATTAATTACGAAGGACTTTGTCTGCATTCGGAAGGCATTGACACACGACGCATTAACACGTGCATACGTGTACGTGCTTACGTGGCGTGCGGGAGGGGGAGGGGGAGTAGCGGGAACGACCCATGTCTTTATTGTCCCATATAACGGAGATAGTATCGGGGGGGGAGGGAGGGGATTAATTACCCAAGTACTTGGTCGGTCAGAGTCGTCATTGGCGAGCGAGTTAATTTGCCGATTCTCCTCGTCGAATGGCGGCTTAAAAAGTTGTATTCGTCGGCGGGGTGGGGCGAGGGTAGCTTATGAATCGGGGACGAGCTCGTCGTGAAACCCGACCTCGACGACGAGTACGGAAAGGCACGAAAATTTATGTCCCGCCGCGCGGCCTCAACCGCGTTGAGCGCACCCTGAGCGCACCCTGAGCGCACCCTGAGCGCATCGTGAGCGCACCGAGAGCGCAACCAGCTTCCCCGTGCGATATTTACGGTCGGATTTATACGACTGCATAATGTACCGCGACTCGTATAGAAAGTTCGTTTGACCGGGACAGAAGAGACGCGCTTCAGTGAATGCGCGAGCCAATGGTCGGGATATTGCGCGAGGGGGGGCGGGGCGGTGTAATTTACATTCTCGTATGAGGATGACAGAAGACGAGGCAGCCAGCAGCGCTCGTTGCTGGGGTTATGCTTGTTGCTGGGACGAGCGCGGGGGGGGGGTGTCCGGGAGTCGGGGAGAATAAAATGCAGCGACGCGAAAACGTTGCTCGCAGCATCTCCCTTCAACTCGTTGCCAACTCGTATCGCTCTTTGTCGTACACTTGACCGGCAATCGAGCGACCATCGAGCGACCATCGAGCGACCATCGAGCGACCATCGAGCGACTCGGAAGCGAGTCTCGCGGGGAAGTGCTGAGCCCGTCGCCTCCTCTTCTTGGCATATACCCGCGCTCGTTGACGGTTACGGGTGACGGGCGAAGGGGGTACGAAGGTAGGGAGGGGGGGGTTTGGATTTTTATCCCGCCCTCGGCCACTTCCTATCGAGGCTCCCATTCAGGGATATCCTCGAACTGTCCTGTCCCCTCGCTAAGGAAACGAGGTCTCGGCACCGCGTGCCACCCCCCCCCTCCACCCTCCGCCCATTACTCTTTTCCCGCATCGCTTGGCCAATAAGCCCAATGAAGCGCGAGCCTCTAACGATACTTTACGATTTGGAATTTATCCGCATCTATATCTACTCGGCGACTCGCGCCTCCACTTTCCAGCCAGCCCCAGCCCCTCTCCACCCACCCCCTGTTCCCCTTACCGTTTCCGCCGTATCCGACCCTCTCTACCCTCTTTCTACCCTCTCTACCCTCTTTCTACCCTCTCTACCCTCTCTATCCTCTCGACCCTCTCGACCCTCTCGACCCTCTCGACCCTCTCGATCCTCTCGACCCTTCCGACCCCGCCGACCCCGCCGACCCCGCCGACCCTTCCGACCAACTGGCTCCGATATCGCCGCTCGGAAATAGAATCCCGAACGAGAGCAATTTCATATCGAATTGCATCCGGCGATCAAACTGATACAGAAGTTCCCAAGCTCTCCGCGAGCTTCCATTAAATCTTGGCCCTTCCCTCCCCCCTCCACCAGCGTTCGGCTTCTCTTCTCCCCCATTTATATAATAACGCCATAGAAAAAAAAAACTTGTTTAATTAAAACGTTAGCCCCTCCCACGAAAAGTCTGCGTGGTCGGGTAACCTCGGGCGAGAAACGTCGTCGGCTGTCGTCGGCTGTCGTCGGCTGTCGTCGGCCGCTGCCAATAAACCGTAGATCACATGTCGCTTTTACGATTCGTTGAAAGGACAAAAAAAAAAAAAAAAAAAACAAAAAAAAACGAAGAAGTCGACGAGGTAGAGAGAAATAAGGAAATAAGGGGCCTTTGGCAGGTAAATTAGTTGCTCGAGCGGGTTGGCAATTTGGAAATTGCTTGAGAATGTTCCGGGTGTCGGGTGAGGCCAGGATCGGAAAAAAAGATCCAGGGAAATTCTATCGTATGAGCCACAGAGGGGATGGGGGTGGGGGGGGGTACGCTGTAAGAGGTTTTTTCTTTATACGCATACGACTCCCTATTGATTTAGGACTTTACATGCTAATAATCGATCGCCAGCTTCGATCGCCTGCCTCGATCGCCGCTTCGATCATTGGGGCCGGGGGATCTGAAGGGAAGGAAGACTCGGAGTCGGAGGTCAGCCAAGGTCGGCTCTTTTAACGAGCGAGAGGCTCCGGGATCCATCCGTCGTGCCCTTCGGCTGTGAACCTTTTTTCCAAAGGGCTGATGGGATAAAGATGCAAAAGGCGGATAGGACGGGTGGTAAAGGAGCGTGTGACGCGCGCTAATTGAAGTGGAAGCGAGCGCTGTGGCGGTGGGTGGTGGTGGTGGTGGTGGTGGTGGTGGTGGTCGGGGGCAGCACGCGAGTCCGTAATTAAGCTGCATTTACGAAATTGGATTGGGAAAATAAGATGGGACGGGTGAGGTGGGGGAGGGGGCAGGGAGCGGGAAAAAAAAAAGAAGAAGTCCGACTCTGATCCCTTCCTCGCTTCGCGTCTTCCGGCAGGTCGTACGGTAGGTGGTACGGTAGGCGGTACGGGGGTGTGAGGCGGGCGGGGGCAGAGTTGCGTAAGCAGCCCGGATTAAATGCAAAACAGGCGAGCGGTAAAAGAAATTACGGGTAAAAGTTATGGAGCCCCGTAATGCGAACGTTCCCTCCTCAGCCTCCTCGGCCACCCTTGGATACCCTTGGCCCGGGCCGGCTTAGCAGCCCGGCGAGAATTTTCCGACCTCCTCCCGGCTCCCTCCCTCCCTCCTCATTCTCCGTCATTCCCGGCCAAGCTCCATAGCCAGGTTCCATATCTCTCCAAGGCTCGTATCCCTAGCCGAGCAGTGACGGGTCGCTCGGGAGCTGGCTGACACGAATATTTACTCGTTATCTTATTAACAAGTTGACCTGACCGTCAGCCCGGCGGTCACTCGCCGACGAAAACCGACCGTTCCCATAAGCTTCCGGATAAAAGTGGTCGGACGCTGTTGCCGTTGCCGTTGCCGTTGCCGTTGCCGTTGCTGCCCTCAGGACTTCCTCGAGTCGCCCGCCATCCCCCCGCCCTCCACCATCCTCGCACACAACGAAGGGAGCAACTAAGTTTAGAGGAGCGTTTATCCGATACGCGGCCAATTCCACGTTCCCTTATTTAAAAGCAAATAAATATAAAATAGCTTCTAGTCCCGTCTCTAGTTCGCTTCAGTCCGCTTTACGACCTGTTTTCGATCTGTAATATACACACCCCCCCCCCTCGAACAAGGTACGTTATCGGACGGCAAGCGAAGCTGATTCAATGATACAACGTTGCTTCTTTACCCGACCGGGTAATCCTTATTGCCGCTGCCACTTAGCTTTATTCACGCATTAGGGGGACGATCCGACTCCTTCATAGAATCCCGTGGCTATCCCCACCATAGCTCGATTAATCTCCGGGAGGCTCGATACTTAACGAAACGGTGTGCGCGAGCCTGTGTGTGTGTGCAGGTACGAACGTGTTTTTCAGTACTTGTAAGGTAAGGTAAGGTAAGGTAAGGTTTGAAAGGCTGGACAAGCCGTCTCGGCCGGTCCGGGTGTATCAAGTTTTCCTTCGTGCGCGCCTATTGCGTCATCGCCGACGACTTTAAAACGTTATGAGAGCGGAAAATAGCAACGAATATGATATTACTACTACGCGGAAGTTCCCGTCGTCGTCGTCGTCGTCGTCGTCGTCGTGGTCATGCTAAGGTCTTTTCAAGTAACCTTAAGCTCAGCGCCGCGAGGAATTTCCCAAGCTCTTTGGATAGACTTACGCGTTTCCCCGAGCGTAAATAGCGCTCCTACCTCCGCCACACCCTCCTCCGCCGCCGCCGCCGCCGCAACCCCCGCTCGGGCTCTCCTCGTCGGAATAACTTGATCGCAGAGGAGTCGTTCGACGGTTCGCTCGAGCCTTTCGATAATACGCTCGCCCTTCCCTCCCTTCCTTCCCTCCCTCCCTCTCTTCCTTCCTTCCTGCGTCCTTCCTTCCTTCCTTCCTTCCGAGGGAACCGAGGGGCGAGAGGCGGCGCGGACGGGCCGTGGTTGGGGATTCGGTGGAATCGACGCGGTTTTGGCGCGCGGAGCTCGGTTTAGCCACGAATTATCGGAATGGCTCGCGGCCGGGCCGGAAGCGAGTCCCGTAAAGAGTCGAACGGGGAAACAAAGGGACGACGGGGCTCGGGAAGTCCGGTCCGGAAGCCTCGGTCGGTGGGATTGGGGGGGGGGGGGCGAGGGGGCGGTAAAGAAATGGACAAGTTCCGGGTATAGGGAGCCGAGTCGCCCCGCCACCGGTTGAGCGCCCGCCGCGGCTCATTATTTTGAAGGGGAACGGGGGGAGGCGGGATGCGGGAGGAGGAGGAGGAGGGCATTAGAAGGGAAGCGGAGTTCCGGGGGGGGTGAGGGAGTTGCACCGATGCCAATAAAAGTTGTTTCGTCGCGCGCCATGTGATTCGGAGTCGGAGTTCGAGTTTCAGGAAAAGCGCGGATCCGCGGGACCGTGCGCGGGGAAGTCCCTTTTATGCATGTAATAATAATAATAATAATAATAATAATGAGGGTTATAGGGAGGCGGGACAAGCGGCGGCTGATCGATCGATCGATCCTCGCCTACGATTCTTCCATCGTTAAGAATAATGGGGCGATTTTGGCTCAAATGACGGCATTCGGAATATAAAACTCCTACTTTCCGAACTTTCTATTAAAATGAAGAGGGAGGGTGGGTGGGGTGGGGGGGAATAAAAAAATTGAATTCTGCTGCTGCTGCTGCTGCTGCTATTTCTGCTATTTCTGCTACTTTGCATGCATCGGATGCAGCGGAACCCTTTCCTTTATCAAATATTTAATTTAGCTTTAATAAAAGCCGCTCTCCCTCGCGGAGAAGATCGATCGATTAAGGTTATTCTGCTTTCTTCGCGTTTGCCACTCGCGAATAATAAGCCGAATCCACTCTCGATACTTATAAGAGACGAGACGAGACGAGAGAAAAAACTTTGCGTTTGTATGCGCTCGTGCGCGCGTGTGCGATTTGGCTTACTTTTTTAATCGAACCCCTCGAACGGACGCCCTCGCGCCAACTACGTCAGAAGACGTTACCCCGGCCGCCCCCCACCCGCCCCATCCCGATGGAAGAGAGGAGAAAGGCTTCCCTCCGTCGCTCCCAAAAAGATCCGAACCTGGATCTTAGATCCACGTAGCGCGAAGCGTTGCAGCACAGCCTGTACACGTACTCGAGCCCGTTAAGTTAATTGGAGGTAGCGCTGTCGGGCGACTCGGTGGGACGAGTCCGGGTAGACCCGTGATCGATCGACTCGCTCCAGGATAGCGCGCGTCCCCCCTCCCTCTCTCTGTCTCTCTCTTTGTCTCTCTTTGTCTCTCTGACTCTTCTGTCCCTTTGCCGCAAAGATGATGTATTATAAATGAGCGTCGCTTATAGGACATTATTACGATCACGAAAGAAGAATATCGGCCCCGTGATCAGCTCCACCCACGCCCGATAAGTCAGGAGGTCCTCGATCTCCGGGGATTCCGAGGAATTCCTCGGCCCTCGGAGTAATGCCGAGCGCGTCAGGGATAGACGGCCAAGGCGGTGTCAAGAACCCGACTCCGTCTCGCGACAATGCCCTACGGGAAGGCTCCTCTTCTACTTTCATCCCGTCCGTTTGTTGTCCCAATCCCTACCCTAATAGCCGCCCCCTCCCCCTCCCCGCCCGCTCCCTCCGACCACCGTCGACCGACCGTTGACGGACGCCAAATGACGCCAAATGACACCACTGATGCTCGAAGGGAAAATTCGATAGATGCAGGTACCCCATGCTCCCCCCCCCTCCCGCCCCCCACGCTCCCTCCATCGACCTCCTTGGACTCTTATTCCATCTACTCCCCTTCCCATCCCACCCCCACCCGGGCCCGAAGCCCCATGTACCGCGTTTAGCCTATATTCGTGCGACGAGCTTCCGCGACTCGCTCTCGTCACGGCCTTTATCTGCCCCCCCCCACCCCGTGTCCTACGCTCGGGCTTGATTTATACGCGTTGCTCCCGAAAATTGCTTGCCAGCTGAATCTCGCAACTCCGTCAACCCTACGACGAATTTTAGGTTAACATACGCATCTAAATTCATGACTTCCCGACCTGGATCATCCGGTCCCGACCGACAAACTTTTAACATCGCGTGCGTGTGCGCGTGCGTGTGCGTGTTGCGCGTGCGTCTCTCTCTCTATCACTTTTTATTCCAAAGACTCGCGAACGGCTCGGATAAGCCGAGTGTATCATATATAGAATATAAATGTCCCGGATAAATGAAAGAGTTGCGTGTTTGGTTATCGATTTAATGAAAAACCTGAATTTCCTCGACTGCAGAGCTCATTCATTCCCTTCTTCCCTTTCTTCAATCACGTGGAGGAATTTTACACAACGCCGGCCGCGTCTCTTATATATTATATCAAAAAATTTAATCCAAAGATAAAGACAGGGAGATAGAGAGAGAGAGAGAGAGAGAGAGAGAGAGACGCACATCGCATAATTTTGTTATAAAGCCGAGGTCGGTTCGCTAAATATATAAAAGCAACGCTCCGTGTGGTAATGCGGGCTTGAAAAAAAAAAAAAGCGACCCGGACAGCGGGGAGGTTGATCTAAGCGAAAACTCCGTGGTGATAAATCACAATTTGTAATTTCCCGAGCTTCGTCCGGATACGCGATGAGTGCAACGAACCCTTTACTCGCGCGCACTTTCAATGCCCGCACAGGCTTCTTGTAACAATAACCCCAATAACCCAATCATCATCATTCATCCATCATCATATCATCATCATCATCATGATCGTGATCATGACGATAAGAATGATGGCAGTTAATATTAATGTTAATAATAGTAGCGGTAGTAGTAGCAGTGGTAGGGGTTAGTAGTAGTAGTAGTTGGGAGAAGTAGCCGAGGGGTAAGGAATTCGGACCCTTGCGGAACGAGTGACGCTGACAACGGGATGTGGTGCCCTAGTGGCGTGCGTGCGGCAGGGGGTTGGCAGGCAGGCGACAACTGGGTGTGCTCAGTCGTCGAACTTTCCATTCCACGAGACCATTCGTCTTCGCGCGCTTAAATCCAGACGAGCATCTAATCAGACGGGCGATTGACTCGTGCTACGCCGCTCGAATCCGTATCCCGTACCCTCCTATGCCCGACAACTCCTTCCTTATCGCTAATCCCCCCCTCTGCCCCTCAACCCCTCTCCCCTGCCCCTCGCCCCTCTCCGCCCCTGCCCTCGCTAGTCTCTACGTCGGTGCAATAACAAACGCGAACGCACGCGCTGCCGGACGGATTTAAATTCCGGAGCTTTGTCCTGGACGTCTTTTCGACGGCACCTACCGTGGATTACGGATTATTACTCGGACTCGGATTACGGGTGTATTCGGTATTGGGAGATGCGAGAGTGCGGGAGGAGGTGGTGGATCGCACGTAGTTTACCCGTTCGTTTATATAGCCCGTTCCCGGAGTCGTTGCAATCGTGCAAAAAGAAAAAAAAAAAAAAAAGGATAACGAGTGGCGGCTAATTGTCGTTAATTTTACCTGTCTGTCGATAGTCAGAAGAGGAGGTCTCCTCCTAAGGATTTCCTATCTATGCGAAATAAATATGTCGTAATGGGGGCGGGGTGGGGGTGGGGGAGGAGGAGAGGATGATTATACGACGATAGAGTCCAGTGTCGAGGAACGACCGGCACCACCATCAACGATCCATCTACACCATCTTCTTCTTCTTCTTCTTCTTCTTCTTCTTTTTCTATTCTGGGTATTATTTATTAATAAATACGTTGTTACTTATCGGAACTCGCGTTGATCCACGGATGATGCAATGGATGACATTTGCCCTTCTCGGGCTGTTCTCGGAGTCCATTGTCGTCGGGACCGACGTGGCCAATCGAGTACGAAAAAGCCATTGGTAATTATAAATTTCCTTATAAACTACCTTCGGGACGTAATTAATTATCTCCCATGGGTTGGATCCATTGCATCGAGATTATTGGGGTTTACGAGCCCCGTGAGATTTATCGGCGAGTCGTGGGGAGTCGTGGGGAGTCGCGCAGGTGAGCCAACCCGACAATAGCCATTATTTATATTTACCATTGTACGTATTGGTAACTCGTGGGACTCAACGGGGACTCGCGGCAGTGGAAAGGGAAGGCGCCAAGGATCTCTTAATCGACCCGATCTCGCGTACACGTTTACGCTCAACGATTACGGGACATAACCGGCGCACTACTTCCATCATCCATTCCATACACCCTCGACAGCCCGTGCACATATTCACGGGATCGACATTTCATTGGCCCTCGTTATACTCGGGCACGCGCTTTCCCAATAAGCGGGACATGCACTGCCGCGGTTTCACGACCGTGATAAATTTTACTTCTGACACGATCACCGATAAGAAAACTTCTTATTCTGCACTTTATCTACCTCAATGGTAAGAGTCGACGGATTTTGTCGTCGATCGTCTCGTTACTTGAGCGACGGCCACGTCTTTTCCATCCTATTTATCTATTTATAAAAAGCTACGCTTGGTGTGGGTGTGGTGTGTGTGGGGTGTGGGTGTTGTGTGTGGGGAGGGTGGTAATTACGGCCGATCGTTACTGGCCTCGATATAACCCCAATACCCGTGTAAATTAATAATAAGTATGAATTTTCTTTTCTCTTTGCTTTCTTCTCTATCCCCTCTCCCCCCTCACTGAAGCCTTTAACGTCGTTTCCCCGTAGAATAAGACGAAGGAAATCGTTTCATAAATGTTTAATAATGTTTACTCGATTCGCATGCCGAGCCCTTGTCCCTCTTTGCTGCCACCCCCCCATCTCAGACACTCTCGCGCCGACAATTTCCATATGCATGAGGAATGGCTTTTTGCTCGCAAAAGGCCTCGATACTATATATATATATATATAACATTATATTATTTAATACGTTGCATATTTAATACGTGGTGGCATGGATTTGTATACGTAGCCCCGCACTCCCGTAGATTTGCATATCGAATTGACTAATGGCCCCTTTATTTAAATAATACGGCTCGTAATATCCACGCGAGCACCACGACATTAAACAAACAAACCAACAAACAAATAAACAAACAAACGCAAACGCGAAAATAAAGAGAAAAATTAATAAATCAATAGTATTATCGCGTATCGAGATAAGGAATAACGCTAAATTGGTATTAAGTGCAAAAAAAAAAAAAAAAGAAAAGCTTTTCTCCTTCTTCGGTTTTCTTTTTATTCCCGAAGCTAGACAAGAGCTAGAAGCTCGGCGAGTATAGAGTATAAAGTTGCGCACGAGGTCGCCGGCTGCGTATCTCCATAGGCGTTATTATTGTCGTCGTGTCGTCGTCGTTGTCGTCGTTGTGGTCGTGCACGTGGATAGCATTCGGATTTAATAACCGGGCCGAGGGGATGTTACTCTAGGTTCCATCGTCGGCCGTTTTATAAAATTATAAAAAAATAATCACTTTCCCCATAGCTTTTTGCGGTAATTCGCATTGGGCCTTTGATTCGTCGGCGATTGATTTCATTGAAGCCGCGAGGGAGTAGCGATGGACAGACATCGCCGGGTATCGTAAATAACGTCGCGACCGTCGCCAATTCAATTGCATTCGTACACTGGCCGCCATTCATCACCGACTGACCCCAACGCGGATTTCATTCGGCGTATATCGGATATATAATTATTCGCGATTGGCCGTATGACTCTATACGGTGGTCTCGATGGCCCATGATAATACGAATGGACTCGCTCTGAACCAACCGCGTCGCACTTGTCCAATGTCAATGGACGAGGCAATTGAGGTAATTAAGCCGGGCATTAGCGTCCGACATTACATAATCGTAATCAATGTAATTCGACGAAATCAATATTCCGATTATCCCTGCGGACGAGGCTGCGTTGGATCGGAAATATTAAAAAAAAATGAAAAAAAAAAAAAAAACTCGTAAGCCGACGTTAATCGTTGCATTGCATTGCAAAAATTTGCATGGGATTTAGCAAGAGGTTAAATAGATCACGAGCCCATCCCCGTCAATCACTGAAATCCTTGAGGCGTCCTCGACATCGCAGACCCCGAGGTTATTGGTGGTTATTGGGGAATGCGGATCGCAAAGGGGGTAATCAATCGTAAGGAAGAAGAGGCGAATAGGGTAAATAGGGAAACGTGGCATTCCTTTAATGAAACCTGGACGGTAATAGTGAAACAAAAATCAAGTGAAGAACAGAACAATAATATCCAAGACAGAGGAAAAGAACAACACAAAATATAAAATAACAAAAAACCAAGAACACCATTAACCCTCAACAAAACAAACAAGAAAAAACAATAAAAGAAAAAGGGGACATTAGATGTGATTAACAGAATAAAAAAAAATAAAACAAAAAGACAAGCCAAAATAAGAATGGGGACACAAAATTTAACAACAAGACAAAAAACACTGGATTACAGATGAAAACGAAAAAAACAAACAAACCAAAAAAATAAAAAAACGAAGAAACACAATAAAATGACTCAAACTGACACAAAATGGGGAAAAAAGCAAAAAAAAAAAAAAAAAAGAAGAAGGTATGCAAGTAGGTTCAAGGAGAAAAAAAAAATCCTGAATGAGGTGGGTCAGAGAGGCCCTCCATAGAAGAAGAGCGTTAAGAGGAGTGGATGGAGAAAGGAGGAAAGGAAAAAGGAGAAATGATAAGCCGACATGGAAGAGACATGACACGACATACCACGACAATGGAAGTGCCCCCACAAAGCGATCAAGGAGGAACAGTGCTGAAGGTCAGGGGGGGGGGTGAGGAGAAAGCTAGATATGTACGTACCAGTGATGTGGAAGGTTAAAAGGATAGTATGGTGGCGGGGGGGGGGTGGGGGAAAAAGGTAAGGTACGGGCGGGAAGCGGTGGGTGGGGGTGGCGGAGAGTTTGGGTGGTAGAGGGGATGGGGGGGGGGGGTGGGGGGGATGCCGAAGACTTGGTATAGGTGTGACCAGGGGCATAATTGCATAAAACATCGACACTGAAGACAAAAAGCGAAAGTAAGTCAATTAAGTACAACAAAAAGAAGCAAAAAAAAAACAGTGCCGGGACCAGTACAAGAGAACAGGCGATGCCGTGCAAACAAAACAAATGGCACGGGGAAGGAACACGACCCAAAGCCACACCATAATGGTGGCGAGTCGGCGGGCAGACAATCAAACAACCACCCAAACAATAAATTTACAAAAAAAAAGAAAATTACAAAAATCCTAAGTTACCGAAAAAAAATCAAGGCACGTACGATATAGCAGGGATAGGTGAAGGTATGAAAAAAACCAAATTCGTCTAGTGAACTGCTGAAAACTAATAGTAGAAAAAATGAATACAGTCTGACTCAGTAGGAAGAAGATTTAATAATTGCGATGTCTGTATATCGGCATTTATAATCAACGGCAGAGTCATAGCTGGTTCTGAAAGAAGTAGAAGTAAACACAATAAACGTGGGGCCTCGGAGAAGTGCTACCCATTACGACCACCCCCGCTGGAAGCGAAAAAAAAAAAGGAAGGGGAACGGAACCAAAAAAAAAAAAAACCAAATCAGCAACAAATAAAATTAGTCAGACGTAATAAATTACCACACAGAGCTCCACACTAGAGATCAGGGCAAGAGTCAGCACGAGGAGAGCGAAACGGACAGAAGAGAAAGGGGCGAGCTGCAGACAAATAACTAGCCAATGGAAAACAGCGCGAAATGGACTCTGAATGAAAAGCTGAAAGGGAGGGCGGGGTTGTTAAACACGTAAACCTGACTATAGGAGTATCGGCTCAAAAAAAGGGAGGGAGGGTGTGATGTAGTGAGAGCAGAGGAATAACCATAAGCTCGGCAATTGAACAATAATAGACAGAGACTACAGCAGGCCGTTGCTGGCAGACCTAGGAGCGGACCATAGGGAGAGCCGAGACCTGCACCGAGAGAAGGCCAAAAACGAGGCCAGTCAGAAGGTGACCGCGTAACGAACCATACGGCCCGTGACGGGAAAACGGTGGCGGAGATGCCAGACCTAGAATCAAGCAATACCGCACAGAAGCGAAGGGGCGCACGGGTCCCGCAAGGGTACATTGAGGCAGGGGCCGGAACCAGCGCGAGAAGAAAACAAAGACAACAAACAAACGAAAACTGGCCGCCGATACAAGACCTGGGGCGCATGGAGGAGTAGCATGTTTAGCGATAACTCGGCGGACCGAGATGTTCGAGCTATACGGGACGGCGCCTTGTGTGTGCTAATGTAGCGATGGGCTAGCTGCATGGTGCAAGTGGGGCTATTATAGCTAATGCAGCTCGGATGAGACTCGGCCGGGGCCCGGCGTACTAATTATCGACGACGACGTGTACGTGAACGTGGACGTGGACGAGGACGATAAAGTCTCGCCAGGTAATAGCCTGCTACTAATCCTGTTGGGATTAAGCTCGCAAGAGACGCGCGACTCCTCTCTTCTGTCTAATGGCAGGACGAGTAGTCCCGTACTCATGCCGAAAGGAGAGTACTCGTTAAGGGAGGACTAACGACCCCTCGCCCTATCGTGCTATTATCGTTATTGGGTCCCGGGGTTATTGGGGTGGATTGCCGTCCGACGTTACCACCAAACTAGAATAAATTGGATAAGCAAATCGAGCCGAATAAAAATATGGCCTCGCTCCCTCCCCTCCCCCCCTGCTCAGACAATCCGCTCGATTATACTTAATCGAGGATTTAAAAACCGATGGAGGGGTTTTTTTTTTTTTTTAACCCAACTCCCTCGTGGAGGATTCTATTTTCCGGGATATGAGCCGTACCCTTTAAATTTAACGTTATTAAAACCCGAGTCCCGAGTATAACGATCCTTTTTTTCTTATTCTTCTTTTTTCTTTCTTCTTTCTTCTTCTTCTTTATTATTATTATTATAACAATAACGGATAAGGATAAGGATAAGGATAAGGATAACAACAACGATGATAATATCAATAATGGTGATAATAAAAGAAGGAGGATGGTAAGGACAA